>CM068373.1:337768460-338968460 GCA_034769895.1 Magicicada septendecula
ACCCGAGTTGTAATAATTAAATAGTTAAGGGCACCCATACAGCCGGCTGTAGCAACAGTAAGACGGACGTTTTTGAAATGAAGTGTTACAACTTAGCACACTGAGTCTCCCCACTACCCCCACTTTTCGCGCAGCTATGGAGAGGCCACCGTAAAGTAACATGATTGTATGTTGCATAGTGTAATAGGCTACAGTTGAATCAGTGCCCCACATCGAGCTCGTGAAACTAATAGTTGCACGAGCAGTTGCATATGGCTTGCAACTGCCTTGCAACCGATTGCAGTAAGTATAATAGGTCTCATTTAAACCAGTGCCCCAGCTTTTTCTGCAGTCAATTTTCTAGTGTTAGAGAGGCCTAATTCAATTGCCAATTTGTCCACAGAAACAGAAAGAGGTACGTCTTAGCATACAAAACGAACTGGAGGACATCGTTAACGCCACGATACGGCTCCTTAAGTTCTGGTTAACAAACGTGATAGATTCACAACACTTATCTGCCGGCATAGCAACTGATGGTGAGTATGGTTCTCCTTATTACTCATTTTTCACAAATTACACAAGCATTGGTGTCATTTCTACACTAGCCTGAACGTAATCGTTCTACAACTTCAGATTCTAACTTTGTGTATTTTCTTTGTAAGCCGTTAAAACACTGTTACGATTATCGCATGGATGTGATCTACAAACGGTGAAATAAACTAGAAACGTCCCTCGCCGCAGGATTGGCTCACTTTTCTGCACGAAATACGTTCATTATTTAGTAAAATCGAGTTAATTTGATATTATTGTTGACACATCATTGACAGATATTAATTTTCTTAAATTTCTAACGATACCAAATTCGTGTTTTGAATAAAATTTCATTTAATTTGATACCCCACAATAAGTTTTTTTGTTGACTTTTAGTCGGATATCCGGCTGAATTTTTACAATTTTTTCAAACTTTTAATCCTCATTCTGGGCCCTGATGTCCTTAAAATGTTGAGATTTCCAAAACTGCAAACTCTATTCAGAGTTTGGATAAAATTCTCTTCAATTTGACACCCACATCGGTTTTGTTAAGCGTCGCAGTAACAATATCAGTTGAATTAAATTTTATTCTCAACTCAGTTTAAGCAATAGGACCACCTGCATTCTATGTATTAAAGTGTGTGTGTGTGTGTGTGTGTGTGTGTGTGTGTTATGTAAGCTAGTGGCGGCTGTGGTTCCAAATTTTGGTGGTTGCAGTAGTTGGTTGAGTAGATGCGAGAGGGATTGAAAGACATTAAACTACCATAATCGCAATTATACAATATTATTACTATAATTTTATGATCTCAAACAACGGATAACGTTTACCTTGAGCCAACGTAAATATTAAACCTGACACAACTAATAAATCAGGAAGCCTGTGCTGATTTCAAATACAAAGTTGCGCTACAGTGCTACTAGTGGAGCGTTGCAGAAACTTTGCAACCACCAAGCTCACATTGGGAACACAGGGCAATTGTGAATAGTAGAGCACGTCCTCGCATATGTTTGTGTAGTAAGCTCTGCCATTTACTATTGAAGTTGCAAGCGGCGTACAACCACCAGCCTGCGCACCACATTTGAATTGTACGCGAACATTGCCGCGTAAAATGTAATATGCTCTCTGTTGGAATTTATGATGCTTTTAGCTACTTAACGTTTTCGTATATTATTTTATAATAATAAAATAATTATAGCCGCCACTGATGTAACTAGGAGAGTGTATACGAGTATTGCATCCTCGAGTGTGTGCTTGATTGATAAACTATTATACATACAGTAAACTTCCGATTATCCGCGGGCGGTTTATCTGCGGCAACCTGTGGATTTTTTTATAATCGGAAATAAATTTCAGGTGAGTAATAAAGCTTCTGTTCCACTGATCTTAATACACTGCTTTATTAACTACCGTAAACAATACTGTTCTAAAATAAAGGTATGTCCGAGGGACGGATTTGGTCACGGCTAGCATCAGTCATCCTGACACATATACTGTTACGACGGTCTACTGATCGTCGTATGGTACAATGGAAAACAAAATACAAGACACCAACTAAGTCACTAATCACCAGCTTTAATTATCACAATTATACAGTTTGTAATCAACAAGATAGTCTCTTACAACAAATCAAATAAAAATTGTTCACACGCCATAATAATGTCTACTAAAAGAGTACCGCACAATTATAAAACACATAATACTTCTCCACAATCCTTCGAACCGCACTGTGTAAATCGCCCGACAATAACTGAACTAAGCGCCATTGAAGTCTTGTATTTATACCCCGCTGAGGTGTCTAGAATAATCCATACTACGCATCAGCGCTACTAGAAAACACCAGAACGTAATTGATTGCGGCCTTGCACACAGCGCGCGTGGACCGGTGAGTCTGGAACAATCTCGCTAACGCATGTTGAAAATCGCATACGCACACAACATAACAGCCTGATTCCACTGGAATAGCCCAGAACCACGTAGAATGTTCTGTAATGGCGTAACACTTTTTCCGCATTACGTAACACTTCCCCTCCTTAAGCCTGTTCGTCCCGAACTGGCAAACCATCTCTGAAGTATGGTTGCCACTTAGCCAGGCGATCTACATAGCTGGTCTTCTTGCGAAAGATAATTCACCGGCTCTTTGAATTCAGTTTCATGTGAACCGAACATCAAGTTCCCAGACATATGAGTCTTCCGCTCAACCACTACTTTTGTTGTAATCACTCTCGTTGCGTCATGTACTGCTGACCTATACGCCATTAGCTGGTCCAAGTCTGATTGGTTCTGGTCAACAACCTCTTGCGTACCTTCATCTTCAGCAACGTTTTCTCCGGGCGCTGCTATTAACTCAGGAACAAGCAAGGGTCTTTTCTCGACGCCCATAGTTGGTTTTCACCCACTTCTTTTGTCGTGCTGTACATCGGTATTTCCGCTGCTCGTTCTTCTTCCATTTCTGCTTGGCCACACCTGTTGACTTCTTCATCGGCCAATCCCACTTGCTTCATCGAGTGGTTGGTAGACCCTGTCATTTTAGTCATGCAAAGCTTTATCTTCCCTTGGCCAACCCTCAGGACATTCTCTCTTAAGTCCACAACGAATCAGTAGGCATACGTCAACCTTTCCGGGGCACTTTGACGGGGCTTCCAGTCATAGTCTGTATTGTACAAGAGCTAATTTGAGGCTAGCGGTTGCTGACTAATTCGGGGCGCACAATGGACACGAGGGCGCTAATGAGGAGATTGTCCTGGAAACGAGCACAGCGGTGGTAAATCTTTCGGGAAAATGTCCGTACAGTGGCCTTCAGCGAACGGTCATCTGGGGCTTTTCGGATGTTGGATATTGAGCTTTGCAGGCCAAGCGCAAACCTCGCTCCAGAAGAGGCTGTAGCATCCACTTATAGGTCTTTTCCAAGTAGCCCCATACTGGGACCTCGTACGTACCCATGTGTCACGGGAATGGTAACGGTTATTATAGTTGTCTTGTTTGTTCATCATCTTTTTTCACAGCACTACACTTTATATAATAATGAAACTTTCTCTTGTGAACTTACTTGTCTTTTTCCGTCGAACTCGTTTCGGCGTTGTGTTCGCCTTCGTCAGCTTAGAAACAGACTGCCAGTCTGTTAGTCGACTGGCAGTCTGTTTCTAAGCTGACGAAGGCGAACACGACGCCGAAACGCGTTCGACGGAAAAAGACAAGTAAGTTCACAAGAGAAAGTTTCATTATTATATAAGGTATAAAGGTAACGGTTAGTTTACCTAGGCGGTGGGACATTGAATTGCTGCAGAGCACAGGTCGGAGTTGACGTAAATGATGGGCAGTTTTGCAGGATACGTGTTCGGATTGTGTCCACCACGTGAGAGGTCTGTCGAGGCGAACCCTGGAGACCATGGCAGTCGAATATCGCCTATCGAGAGTCTGGGAGGAAGCCTTCGGTGTCTGAAGAAGACTTCAGCTTGCTGTTGGCCCACTCAACATTATGCGTCTAGCTAGTCCTGGAGCCAGTACTACGATCGACAGTATACACTGCTGTGTCGTCTGCAAACGTGGACAATCGAGTTACAGGCAACTTGGGCACATCGTCGACGTTCAAACCGAATCAGTACGCCGAGGTACAAGGTAGCGTGATTCATAATAAGAAGATAATATTCCCGAGTAAGACGTGAGAAGAACAGGTGTTGTAAACACGAAGAGACCAAAACGACGATGCAGTCAAATCCGAAGGAAAGGCAATACAATACATCGGGCCACGGAACACACACGCAGAACAAGACATTCGTATATAGGCCTAACAATATACATGTATTGTTACGCCATTACAGAGCATCCTACTTGTATCTCGGCTATTCCAGCGGAGCCCGGCTATAATATGTGTGTGCGTACGTATTGCTGCTACTTCGAGATGAAGGACAATTACGTGACACTTGTCACGCGTCCGTAGCCGAGACTGTGCCAGACTTCACCGGTCCGCGCACACTGTGTTCAAGGCGGCAAGCAATTACGCTCTAGTGTTTTCTAGTAGCGCTGACGCGTAGTATGGATTATTCTGGAATCTCAGAGGAGTATAAATATGAGCATTCAGCGACGCTTAGTGTCAGTTTAACTGGAGATTTATTCAAATGAGGTTCGAGTTATTGTCGGACGATTTACACAGTGCGTTTCAAGTGGTGTGTTAGTAAAAAGTGATTATAATGTGAAATTCTTTATAGTTGGCATTATTATTTGTGTGGCCAGATTAACTTGAATTTTCGTACGAGAATAATCTTGTTGATTACAAACTGTTATTGTGATAATTAAAGCTGGTTTTTAGTGACTTTATTAGTATCTTGTATTTTGTTTTCCATTGTACCATACGACGATCAGTTAGACCGTCGTAACAATATTTATTTTTTGATACATTTAATTGTGATTATATGATGTGTAAGTTGATAACATTAGCCCTGTGTGTGTGTGTGCGTGTGCGCGCGCGTGTGCGTGTGTGTGATCCCCTTGCATTACATGAGAGGATAATGTTAATAAAAAGGGAAGATAAAAACATATGCACATAAGAGAGAGATGAATATACATAACAGGTAATTCAGTATGTAACAAGCAGATGATATATGTAGGGGAAATGAGAAAAGACAAGGGGGACAGACGGATAACGGACAGAGCTGGAAATTCGAATGTCTAGTCCATGCATAAGAGACACAAGTTTGTAATATTATATTTCTATCTATGGGTAGTTTCGCATTGCTATCCTTTTCGATATGTTGTATGCTTAGTGAAGAACGTTACTGAAAAGAATGTGTGTGTTTGTGTGTCTGTGTGCACGTATAAATCGAGATCAAAGAAAGAATTAGAGAAAAATGAGCGTGAAAGTAGAGGAGAATGAAAATTGAATCAGAGTAAATGCTAGAGAAACGGACAGCGAAACTAGAAAGCGATGCTGAAGAACAGGAAGTATTTATTATAAATCGTACTGAAATCGTAATTATACCGGAAGTATAGGTTATGCGACGATCTAATACGGTTCATTTGATGATTGTTACTTATTTTTTAATATATTTAACAAATTTGTTTAATAAATAATGTTTTTAGTTGTAATATTAAAATGTCATATTTCTACAAGGGACGTTCGGTCTTCGGCCAGGTCTTATATTATCGCAGCCAATAAAGAAAGTAAGAGACAGAATTTACGCGCGAGAAGATTATCCGATGCCAAACGACTTCGAGAACGCTCTGGAAATTAATTTTGTCTACAAACTGGCAACTCTGTTGGACATCTGCACCAGATTCGATCAGAAACCTCTTCCACAAATCCGTAAGAATATAACTTTAGATTGTATTAAGCACGACAAATACTGTAGTATCACTGTACTTTGTGCTGTAAAGGTTGTTGTATTTCATCCACTGTGTCCCTTGATCTTGACCATTGTGTACAGTGGCATGTAGGTCGAAAGTAAACATTAACAGATGGCAACGCTACAAAGAACAGTCATTTCTATGTCGCTTAATCCCATTTTCAGTAGAGGCTACAACAGTGGCGGCCCGTGCTTAGGTTGCACAACCTCCATTAAATCCCCAATTCTATTTTAAAATTATTGAATTATGAATAAAACAATAACTAATAATAGTGTTTTCACGCTAAATAATCGTAATTAATCATTTGGCGATTGAAAAGCGCAGAGCAATACAGAAAACCGTACACGCTCTTACCGCGGTGCACATAGCAAGTATGCACCAACTGTGACGCGCTTTGTATATGGGGAAATACACTGCTGTGGCTGGCTAGACTCAGGTGCTCCTATTACAACGATATAGGCTCGCTTGGTGTGATTAGGGACTGCAAACCCCGCTTGTACATTACGGCGCCACCAGTCTGTTGGTAAATAACACGTGGTGCGCCAGTTAGGATTTAGTAAGTTTATATTGTTATGCTACTTGAGTTAGTTAGTGTCGGTCGAATTTTTTGTGAATTTCGTTGTTAGTGTCAGTCCAATTCATCGTTAAATGTAAATAGTAGTACATATAAAGGATTAAGGTGTGAGGTGTCATAGTGTAAGATATTTATTATATTTAACTGGTAGGACGCAATGAATTCTGTCGTAAACTTAACGAAAACGCTGTTCAGTTTACGTCATATTGAGAAAAAAATTAAATTAAGAGAGTAGGTAGGCTACACCAGATCTTTCAAATTTAATCAAAATGTAAAATTAGGTAAGAGAATATTTAATCGTAAATTTAAATATCGGTATGGAGAACCATACATGACTTCCATGTTCTAAGATTTATACTTAAAATCATTTTCGAAATGAAATATTTCCATAGAAACTACTTGTTTCTACTTACTGCTTCAGCCTTAACCACAGTACTGTGGTCACTAACGTATACCACCTCACGTTATCGCACTCGATTTTCACTGATGATGGCAGTCGATGGCACTGCCGAAACGTCTGGTTTTGCAGAAAACATTGGTCTACAGCCAAACAGGCCGGGAAGGAATTTTAACAACAAACTACTTCTTTGTTGCCGATAACGTAGTACATATATAAAAAAAATTATCCCCTCCCTCTTCAACTATAATTTTCGTTTATAGAAAATTACCCCCACCACGTTCAACTAGCCTCTTCATTTATAGATATTTCATCTACGTTTCTACAGTGGATTATTAAGATCTTATCAGGATACTTTATTTATCAAAATTAAGTACTTTACTCTTGTTACAACAAAAAATGTTTCAGGTAAACTACCCTTTCCCCGTAACCGATCTTTACTAAAATCAACAGGCCTTGAGCTCTCTACAATTTAGGGATGTATGCAAAAAATTGTTTGATTATATTTGAATTTATGGCAGTTATCGTTGGTCATAGAAAAAATTACCCTTGTTATCACATAAAATGTTGCCGGTAAACTACCCCTTTCTCTTAAATGATCTTCACCAAAATCAACAGGCCTTGAGTACTCTACAATTCAGGGATGCATGCAAAACATTATTTGATTCTGTTTGAATGTGCGGCAGTTATCGTTCGTCATAGAAACAATTACTCTTCTTAAAACATAAAATGTGGCAGGTAAACTACCCCTTTCCCTTAACCGATCTTCACCAAAATGAATAGACCTTGAGTACTTAACAATTTAGGAAAGTATGCAAAACAATATTTGATTCTGTTTGAATGTGCGGCAGTTATCATTAGTCATTAGAAAAATTACCCTTGTTAAAACATAAAATGTTGCTGGTTAAACTACCCCTTTCCCTTAACCGATCTTCACCAAAATCAATAAACCTTCATTCCTTTACAATTCAAGAACGTACACAAAAAAATATTTGATTCTGTTTGAATTTGCGGCAGTTATCGTTCGTCATAGAAAAAATTACCGTTGTTAAAACATAAAATGTTGCAGGTAAACTACCCCTTTTCCTTAACCGATCTTCACCAAAATAAACAAACCTTGAGTACTTAACAATTCAGGAATGTATGCAAAAAAAAAAAGATTCTGTTTGAATGTGCGGCAGTTATCGTTCGTCATAGAAAAAATTACCCTTGTTTAAACATAAAATGTTGCTGGTAAACTACCCCTTTCCCTTAACCGATCTTCACCAAAATCAAAAGACCTTGAGTTCTCTATAATTCAGGGAGGTATAAAAAATATTATTTGATTCTGTTTGAATTTACGGCAGTTATCGTTTGTTATAGAAAAAATTACCCTTGTTAAAACATAAAATGTTGCAGGTAGTTTACCCCTTTCCCTTAACCGATCTTAACCAAAAACAACAGATCGTGAGAACTCTACAATTCAGGGCTGTATGCAAAACATTATTTGATTCTGTTTGAATTTGCGGCTGTTATCGTTTGCCATAGAAAAAAATCTACACACAGCAGACACAGACAGATAGACACACAGACACTTTTCGAAAAATGACTTTTCTTCATGTTTTGAGGGTAGTACAATCAGAATCAGCACTTATCTCGAACATGATTTTTTTCGCCATCACCATACTTCCATTTCCTTATGGAACATGGAAGTAAAAACGATTTTTACAATAAATATTCATGGTTATGCGAGTGACACTAAAATTGCATTATTTTGTTTCCTTACGTATTGTTTGGAGGGGAGGAAACTTGGACATTTTCTGTTCAGATAATAAAACAATTTAATACCATCCAACCCAACTAAAACCCCTAAATGTTTCAACCATCAGCCGCCTCTGGGCTACAACGAGTTCATAATGCTCTGTAATTCGTGCATTCTGAATTTAAGTCATTATGAAAAATGAATCGCAGTATTAACGGACGAAATACCACAGGACTGTGGGACTCCGTAAATTAATATCCAGTTAACCACAGAGATTTACGATTGACAACAGTCGCTAACTAATGGGACCAACAAAGCCCACAGTGTACGGGGTTGAAAGTAGCTACAGTTAATTGTTCTCTTCTTCTGATAGTTCCTACCCGTTTCGGATGTTGGATATCATACAGATTATTTTAACTTTCTATACTGCTGCACGGAATAAGTCAGTTGTATTCATGACAAACCAGGTCCTTAAATTTCTCAGCCATGAGATTCTCGGTCGCCTAACTCCTCTCTTTCCAAGTACTTTTCTCTGTTATATGGACCGCAATAAGTAAAATCTCTGTTCATTTCTCATGAGATGTCCCAGATACCGAAGCATTCTTATCTTCACTGTGCTAATAACTTCCTATCTTTCTTCATCTTTCTAAGAACTTCAACATTAGTTATGTGTGTTGTCCATGAAATGCTCAGTATTCTACGGTAAAGCCACATTTCGAAAGATTCCAATTTTGTAGTTGTGGCTTCAGTCAGAGTCTAAGATTCTACACCATATAAGAGGACCGAGAATACGTAGCAGCGTAAAAGTCTCATCTTTGTGTTTATTTTTAAATCGTGACTGTTGAATAAACTGTTCATTCTAGTCTACACTTCTCTTGGCTTTTCAATTCTGCTCTTTATTTCTTGAGAGTGGCCCAATTTTTCATTGACTATAGTACCAAGATATGTTAATTTGCTTACACGTTCAACTGGCTTTTGCTGTACATTAAGGGTGCAGTTTGTGAACTTTTTCTTAGATACAATCATTAGCTTTGTTTTATTAACATTGATGTCTAGACTATATCGACAACTGCTTTCTGTCACTCTATTCATTAGTTGTTGCAGCCCCTCTAAGCTATCTGTGAATATTGTTACAACACAAATAAGCCACCCCAGTACCAGGGATAAAAAAGATAATTCTTAATGTAAAAATACTTCATATAAAATAAAATGTTTAAAAATGAATAAAATATAAATATTATGACACGACGAACGACGACATTACCCAACCCAAGTGATTGACCCAACAACAGAAACACAAAGAAGGGAACCACGAAACATACACAGAGACAAAAGGTGATTGACCAAACAATTAGGAACTAACAAAAGAAGATAAGAAACCAGAACTAAAGAAGAATCAAAGGAAGTGAACAAATTCCTACAACTATATAGAAATTAAACCAGATGAGAAGAGGAGAACCGAACCAAGATGAAGACAATTGACGTTGAAGAAGAAGAAGAAGAAGAAGAAGAAGAAGAAGAAGAAGAAGAAGAAGAAGAAGAAGAAGAAGAAGAAGAAGAAGAAGAAGAAGAAGAATGAAGAGGAGACAGGTTGAACCCAAGGAGAAACTAACACCACATATAAAGGGGAGAAAGGGTAGGCTCAAAGATAGAATACTGTAAATAAACCCCAAATAATTATCCACTAATGAAACAAATAGTACTGTTGTAATTGAAATAACTTATATACCTATTTTAAAACAAAAGACAATTATAAAGTAACGTAGTGTAGAAAAGTACACTAACACAATTATTAAGGTTAGATTTGATGAAAGGTAAATAACCAAATGTCATTAATAATAAGAATTATGTTGTAAAGAAATAGTGAGAAATAATAGGAGAAATAAGTATAGGGATTACCCACTAAGTAACACTTAATACAAACAGTGAACCAAAATAAAGTGCAATAGTGAAAGTGTAAATACCCTAAAAATAGTGAGTGTGTATCAGTGATAAACCTCTGTTAATTAAAGGTGAAGGTGATACATAGAAATAGATATTTTAAGTAATAAAGATGTAATAATAAATAAAAAACACTTTATAAAGCATTGATAAACAGTCAATGATTTGAGTGATCTTGTGAACATTCATATAATTAAGAATAATTAAAAATAGTATTTCAAATAAAGATAAGTAAAACATGTGATATTATTCAGGGAGAAAGCCCAGATAAAAACAATTGTATTAACATGGAATGGAGGAAGATAGCAATATTGAAATAAGGTTTTGTTTTAAAATTAAGTATACAATGAATAAAACACCCCATGTTAAAAGGGGAAATAACTTTAATAAGTTTACAAGAAGTGATGATGTTTATCACTCAAAGTACTAGCAAAAGAATGAAATTAATATTAAAACCAATAGTAACTAATAACTTATAAAGAATTGTTTGTTTCAATGTTATGAAGAGGATATGGCTGAAAGGAACTTGCAGTCCATAAGCCTAATTGTTATATTTTAAAAATATGTATAGTGAAAACTATATTGACCAGTAATTAAAACACAAACAGAATCAACACACAACACAAACAAACATGATAACAAAGTGAAGCCCATCAGGCTGAATTAAAATGTAATTTAAAAGAAATAAACAAAAAAACCATCATGGCTACTTTTGGCTATGAAAACGTCTAACTGTCAGACACACACAAATGTCAATTGTAACAAATTCACAAGGAAATTTATTAATCTAAGACCAGTAAATGACCAGTAATTATATGTAAATCATTTTAAAAGAGAAATGTTATTATAAAAGTTTAATTTAAGAGAGATATGTAATTTATCAAATGTCAATTATTTAGACTAAAGTTAATGTATAATAGAATATGACCTTATGAGGTATCATTTTAAACTTTGAAAGGAAAGAAATATAATAGTGATATTATTTATTACCCCAAAGGAACGATAGAGGAATAAAATCATTAAGAAAATACATAATAAATTTGAATAAAAATTCAAATCTCTTAACAATGCTTTTGAAAGAGGTCTTAACCAATCAAAGGGTTGCTGTTACCATAGTAACTGGCCGTTGAATACTAATTTTCCGTTAAATTTATTAGACTTGAAGAAATGACGCGTGGGTAAGCGGCACGCAAAATTGTGATGACTGAAATTTTCCATTAAATAGTTAAAAAGACGTTCGGAAGATGACAACCAAAACCAAAGACGAATAGATGCAGAACTACCAAGATTAAACGATGTCCTGGAACCAAATAACAATAAATTAATTAGCAGAAATCCCAAGACAAGATAGAAGAAGATGCCCGAAGCCTAAAACCAGTCCAAAATTGCAGAATTTCCACTACCCCAGATGACTACATATCAACACTGTCTGAACTGATAAGTATCCAATAAATTCCTTTCTCCCAGAAACCAAACTACTGTACTTTAAATATTTCTCAAACAATCAAAATTTCTCACTATTGAACAAATTTAATTTTCTTTCAAAGGTTTAATGCATAATCAACTTACGTAAAAACATTTTGTTAATTAAAATATAACCTCGCATTAGTGTGCGAACTTTGTAACAAAAAATACGACACTACCGAACAATTTGTAAAAAACACTTTATATTCTTTAAGTACGTATAAGGTATGGTAGTGTACTTTTTTAATGTAACCAACTTTTATGTCTTATTTTATAATCCAAAGGACCCCAGATTTTGAACAGATTAATATATTGTATGTAAACAGAAGCCATCACGGCATCGAAATAATTTGTTTTAAAACCGATTTCGCCAACCTTGAAATATTGGCGTCTCATGTTCTAAGCCGGAGCAATTTGTTATTAAACCATTTATAATCCTTTTGTCATATTAATTAATGACTGAATTTATATTAAAATTACAGTACAGAGTATTACCATCGTTTTATTTCATAGGACGTTGTAGAATATATGTGTGTTAGCAATTTTTATTCAGTAACCAACTAGCGCTCGTCACGAGTGGACAATACGGCAACCTGTACAGCGGCGGGAACCATTTGAATGCTCCAGCTGTCAACGCTAACAACACTTATTAACTTGTAATTTTACAAATTTAATTGTTTTAATATAAACAATTTGGCGCCACCTGGGATTCGCAACCCCTATGAATTAACAGGTAGGTTGTACTGGTAAATTGGACCCCGCTACAGACTTCAGTAGTGACTACTATTATTGTAACGACCGGTGTGAGGCGAACACACCACATTTACACTTATACACATAATAAACAAGTGTAAACATTTTATACAAAGGTACGCGCGAGGCGTTTATTTATAGTTACATATTGACGAACCCAACGCGGGGCTTTAAAAACAAAGGAAGTCCCGAATCTCTCGTTACAATATGAATAATTGTTCTAACACTTCATAACTATGCCAAACATCACCATTACATTATATCATAACATCTACCTCTTAGTTACACTATTAAAGTCGTCTATTTTCTATTCTGTTTGTCACTGCCATCTGCATATTTCCACCTCCACCATACTTTTACAAATCACTCTTTACATCATTACGTTATCACGAATTTTCAGTAACGTTATACGCTGAGTCTTAAAAATTGAGCACACCATACATTTTGGAACAAAATTCTTATATTCCTTTTCCCGTTGGAAAGAGAAATTATTTTTTAAATTTCGAATTTAATTTCTTCTTCTTCTTCAGCACTACAGCGTAATGTAAGCGATGGCTTCCAACACCAATCTTCTCCAGTCTCCTATCCATTGCCTCACCATAACCCCTCACATACATGCTTCTGAGATCAGAATTTAATTTATTATAAAATAATATTATATTATATTTATCAAAATATATTATTTACATATTGTACATAATATATATATATATATATATATACATATATATTACATATATATATATACGTATAATATTATATATTATAATATTATTATGTATTTAATATTTATGATGACTTACCTCAAGATGTTTTTTCCTTACTTGGAACATGTTTCGGGACGCTTTGTGTTCCCATCCTCAGCCTTCCTAATTTTGAATCTTGTGAAGTACTTGTCTGTTGGTTGGTTGTTGTTGTGGCTTCCTGTTGGCCTTTGGCACTTTAAATTGGTATTATTGTGTGTGATTGTGGTGTACATATTATTATTATTATATATATATATATATATATATATATATATATATATATATATATTGTAACGATCAGACTCTTATCGTCTCTGAAAAAATGTGTTTTATGTGTGTTCGCCTCACACGTTGTAGTCGTTACTTTACGTTTACTTCCTTCCGCTTTTGGTTATGCTGACGATGTCCGTCACGATCTCATGAATTACCAGTACTTGCAAGTGTGAACCTTACCTGTCCTTTAATAATTAATTGTAATTCCCGGGTGGCACCAAATTGTTTAAACAAAAACAATTAAAAATTATGACAATCGAGCGATCGTTCTAGACGGTATGGTTGATTCGAATTACCCACGCAATTGGCGGGTTTATGAATCTCTCGATGTAGTTCGCCGTGTTGCCGACGTCTAACGCTTGCCGTCAATTTCGCTCGTCGCTAAAGTACACAAATCATATAATGCAATTTACCATGAAATAAAGAACGGTGGTTACAACTCTGTACTAGTTTATTAACTTGTAATTATCTGTTATTCAATAATATACAAAATTATATATGGTTATTAAATAAAGTTGCTCCGGCAATAAAAAGACAATATTTCTCAGGTTGGCGAATGTTGGTTTAGAACGATTTTACTTCGACATTGCGCCGACAAATGTTTATTTTCTATCGTTCAATAAATCTGAGTTCTTTTGGTTACGAAAAAATATTAACATGATTATAATAAAGTACACTACCTTACATTGATGGTACTTATATACTATAAGGTTTAATTACAATTCGTTCCTGAAGTGTTAAAAAGTGTGTGTTTAAAAGTTCGTAATTTTTACCCAGGTTATTTTCTGGTTTCATACAAGTTTAGTTTTTTATTTTCAATTAATCCTTGAAAGAAATTTGATTATCAGTTCGTAGTGAGAATTAATTGTGTTGTGAGAAAAAGTTAATAAGAATTTAATCCATAAATTCGGGTAATGCAGCAATACTTATCAATTCTGTTGCATTAGGGTGAAGAGTTACTCAGTTCGAAATAGGTTGTGTCCTTTTGGTCATCAATCTTCCATCATTTATGAAATTAATTACGCCTGGCTTCTTTTTCGGATATCATGGTTTAAATAATTAATTTATAATTTAATAATCTGGTCTGTGGCCTCGGTTGAATAAACTAGTTCTTCATCAGACTTCTTGCGTCTTCCTTTTATTCAAATTTGATTGCTTTTTTACTGTTTTAAATTAAAATTAACTTAATGTTTAACTTATTAATTAACTTAACTTAACTTAATTAATTAATTTAATGTTTTAAATTAACCGTCGATTACGGTTTGGCGTCTATAGGTCTTGAGCGTCAATAATGAACTAACAATTTTTAACGGAATAATAATAAATAACGTTCGGTTGTTATGGCAACTGTCTGTCTCTCATTGGCTATTCATATCTTATGCCCATTGTTATAATATTTGAATTTTAAATCAAAATGACTAAATATCTTCTGATTACTATTATTCTTCTGTCTTCTTATCTATGTAAGAGATATTATCACATCTGTTTATATTTTCTTTCAAAGATCATTTTAATATCCCACAAAGCTGGGTTTGTTTTTATGTATTAAAGTTTTGACAATAATGTTAATATTATGTAATTACATTTCTTTCTTATTTTATTCTTGGATTTCGTTGTCCATGACGTGTCCGTTACTTAACTAAATATCACTATAATATTGACGACTCGGAACACAAAGTTTTTTATAAGTAAAAACGTAAAGTTTTACCTTACAGCCTAAACCGGCTTTCACCTATAGAAGGCTTCATCAGAGGCTGTCGTTAGTAGCGCTGCTCGTCTTGTTGTTGGCGACGAGAAAGTGTTTCGAAAGATTGAAGCTGTGTGTGTGTGGTGAGATGTGTTCGAATAATGCGTGCGATTTGAATTGTGTCTGTTCGTTTAGGATGTCGTTTTTATTTGTTTTTGTGTGTTTGTATATTTCTAATTGTTCTAGAGTGTCTAGTTTTCGGCCTTTTGTGTGTACGTGTAGTATGTTCATGTTATTGTCGATGTTTTTATATGTGTGGTTTGCTTCAATGAGGTGGTTTGCGAAGGTAGATTCTGTAGTGGTGTGGAGTGCTTTAGTGTGTTCAATGTATCTCTGTTTGAAGCTACGTCCTGTCTGGCCTATGTAGAATTTACTGCAATTTGAACAATTTAGTTTATATACACCGGGTAGATCGAATTTGTTTTGTGCTTTGGGCATGCGTTTTGATAGTGTGTGTTCTGTTTTGTTAGTAGTTTTGTAAGCGATTCTGTATCCTGCTTTTTTGAATTTGTGGGCAATTTTTTCTGTTTGTTTGTTGATGTATGTTAGTGTTATGAATTTGTTGTTTTCTGTCTTTGTCTGTTGTTTGTTTTGTGTTTTGTGTAGGAGTTTACTGACTATTGTTCTGTCATAACCGTTAGATTCTGCTAGATATTTTATCGTGTTTAGTTCGTCTTTGTAGTCTATTTCATCTAAGGGGATGTTGTTAAGTCTATGTATCATGGTTCTAAAAGCAGCTAGTTTGTGTTGTATTGGGTGATTGGAGGTGTTGTGTATTAGTGTGTCAGTTGTAGTTGGTTTTCTGTATATACTGAATTTGTGCCTGTGTTCTAGTTTTGTGATGGAGAGGTCTAAGAAGTTTATGGTATTGTTGTGTTCGTATTCGGCAGTGAAGGTTATGTTTTTATGTATTTTGTTTATGTGCGTTAGTAACTGTTCACATTGTCTTTTGTTTCCCCTGTATAGTATTAGAATGTCATCAACGTATCTATGCCAATATAGTATTTTATGTGAGTGTCTGTCATTGTTTGTGAGTATTTTTGTTTTTTCTAAGTGTTGGAGGAAGACTTCTGCTAGAATGCTGGATATGGGGGAGCCCATGGGTAGGCCGTCGTTCTGTGTGTAGTATTTATTGTTATAAGTAAGAACTAAGCACGATAAAATATCTAGCAGAATCTAACGGTTATGACAGAACAATAGTCAGTAAACTCCTACACAAAACACAAAACAAACAACAGACAAAGACAGAAAACAACAAATTCATAACACTAACATACATCAACAAACAAACAGAAAAAATTGCCCACAAATTCAAAAAAGCAGGATACAGGATACAGGATACTTACAAAACTACTAACAAAACAGAACACACTAAAGCACTCCACACCACTACAGAATCTACCTTCGCAAACCACCTCATTGAAGCAAACCACACATATAAAAACATCGACAATAACATGAACATACTACACGTACACACAAAAGGCCGAAAACTAGACACTCTAGAACAATTAGAAATATACAAACACACAAAAACAAATAAAAACGACATCCTAAACGAACAGACACAATTCAAATCGCATGCATTATTCGAACACATCTCACCACACACACACAGCTTCAATCTTTCGAAACACTTTCTCGTCGCCAACAACAAGACGAGCAGCGCTACTAACGACAGCCTCTGATGAAGCCTTCTATAGGTGAAAGCCGGTTTAGGCTGTAAGGTAAAACTTTACGTTTTTACTTATAAAAAACTTTGTGTTCCGAGTCGTCAATATTATAGTGATATTTAGTTAAGTAACGGACACGTCATGGACAACGAAATCCAAGAATTTAACTCGGCAAGACGAGCCAACGTCCAAGCGTACAAGTTCACAACTTTGAATGTTAGAAAGATTGTAGCTCACATAAATTTCAACAAAACATGCATAAACAATTCACTAACACCTAAATATGCCCAAATCAAAATTAAACATAACAACCAGGCCGCCCGAATAACACAAAACATCGCACAAAGAACATACATAAAAGAATCAATTAAACAACTATATAAGAAAAAAGACGCTCTTAACCGCAAAGCATTAACACTACACCTACATATCGCCAACACATACGGAGACAATTACATGACTGAACTAATACATCACACAAATGAATGGACAAAAAAACAAATACATATCATACAGACAAAACACGACAGAAAAATAAAAAGCCTGACACCAATCAAAACAGATATAATTCCCTCGCACAAATTCTACCCACGTACAGTAAACCTCACGAACGTCACACTCACAAAAAACGAACAAACACTCCTTGATAAAGGCCTAAAACATAACATACATTACAAACATAACAACCAAACACTAACAAAGCTCATAATTGACACAGAAACAAATATACAAAACACAGCACCAGAACATCAAGACACATTAAGACATAATATAAACAACACAATAGGAGTACATAAGACACCAGACAACAACAACCACAACTCAGAAATACACACAGCCATCAAACTGAGGGAAAAGGCACACAAACACAACATCACATTTGTAAAAGCTGACAAAGGCAACACGACTGTAATTATCCCCACAGACAACCTACACAAAAAAGTACAAGACTTCATAGAACAGAACAACATCACAGAACTAAAACACGACCCCACCGACAGATACCAAAACTCAGTAAAACAAATAGTCAACAAAGCAAAACACATTATGACACATAAACAAAAGCCCTACATGAAACAAATCCGACCATCAGCACCTACACTCCAAGCGCTTCCCAAAATCCATAAAGAAGACATTCCGATCCGCCCCATTATCAACTACCGTAATGCCCCTGCACACAAACTGGCAAAATATCTAGACAAAATTATTAGACAACACACACAAATAGACAACAACATTGCAGTAAAAAACAACACTGACCTAGTAACAAAAATAAAAGACATACACATCCCCCATAACGCCACATTAGCCTCCTTTGACATTAAAAACCTGTACACAAACATCCCCATCTCTGAAACAATCACCATCCTACAAAACAAACTCAAACAGAATAACACACCAGACGAACTTATCAATGAAATAACAGAAACTCTGAACATTATCACAAAACAAAACTACTTTACTTATAACAATAAATACTACACACAGAACGACGGCCTACCCATGGGCTCCCCCATATCCAGCATTCTAGCAGAAGTCTTCCTCCAACACTTAGAAAAAACAAAAATACTCACAAACAATGACAGACACTCACATAAAATACTATATTGGCATAGATACGTTGATGACATTCTAATACTATACAGGGGAAACAAAAGACAATGTGAACAGTTACTAACGCACATAAACAAAATACATAAAAACATAACCTTCACTGCCGAATACGAACACAACAATACCATAAACTTCTTAGACCTCTCCATCACAAAACTAGAACACAGGCACAAATTCAGTATATACAGAAAACCAACTACAACTGACACACTAATACACAACACCTCCAATCACCCAATACAACACAAACTAGCTGCTTTTAGAACCATGATACATAGACTTAACAACATCCCCTTAGATGAAATAGACTACAAAGACGAACTAAACACGATAAAATATCTAGCAGAATCTAACGGTTATGACAGAACAATAGTCAGTAAACTCCTACACAAAACACAAAACAAACAACAGACAAAGACAGAAAACAACAAATTCATAACACTAACATACATCAACAAACAAACAGAAAAAATTGCCCACAAATTCAAAAAAGCAGGATACAGAATCGCTTACAAAACTACTAACAAAACAGAACACACACTATCAAAACGCATGCCCAAAGCACAAAACAAATTCGATCTGCCCGGTGTATATAAACTAAATTGTTCAAATTGCAGTAAATTCTACATAGGCCAGACAGGACGTAGCTTCAAACAGAGATACATTGAACACACTAAAGCACTCCACACCACTACAGAATCTACCTTCGCAAACCACCTCATTGAAGCAAACCACACATATAAAAACATCGACAATAACATGAACATACTACACGTACACACAAAAGGCCGAAAACTAGACACTCTAGAACAATTAGAAATATACAAACACACAAAAACAAATAAAAACGACATCCTAAACGAACAGACACAATTCAAATCGCACGCATTATTCGAACACATCTCACCACACACACACAGCTTCAATCTTTCGAAACACTTTCTCGTCGCCAACAACAAGACGAGCAGCGCTACTAACGACAGCCTCTGATGAAGCCTTCTATAGGTGAAAGCCGGTTTAGGCTGTAAGGTAAAACTTTACGTTTTTACTTATAAAAAACTTTGTGTTCCGAGTCGTCAATATTATAGTGATATTTTCTTATTTTATGTTTTTAATTTAACTTTTACATCTTAATATGATTCACTAATTGTATTTAACTAGTTACTTGCCCTAGATTTTCTAATACAATAGTTAATTTCTTATAATTTGTTGATTTTGGATTTATACAGTTAGGCATTTTCTAGGCCTAAGTAGTAATTGGCTATATCTTCTTATTTTACACAAATTAAAGATTATTTTACATTTACTCATGTTTTGCTTTGTGTCACTAATGACTTGTTTATGTTTTGAATTAATTTGGGGGTTTCATAATAATTGTATGTTCTTATTACTTTACAAAATCATGGCCTGTCTATTATTCTCTAATTGCTTTTCCAGTATTATTATGTTTGTAAGAATTTATCTCTTTACTTATCTATATTGCCATTTTTTATAACTTGTCTATTATTTAATATTACTTATAAAACATAACACAAAATCTAGGTTTATGGTCTGTATACTTTTTTCAGCCATATTCCTTCTCATAAACTTAATTGAACAAATCTTTTAACAGTTACTATGCTAATCTTGTTTATATTTTGTTTATTCTTAACTATTTTGGTGACTAACATTATAACACCATTTATTTTATCTTACTAATTATCCCTTTGAACATAGGATGTTTTACTTATTTTGCATTTATATTCCTTAGTATATTTTTCTTCTAAACTTTACTATATATTTTTCCTCTACGTAACCATTGTAACACTAATATTTTTACTCCTTATGGGGTGTTTACCCTGAATACCATTCTATTCCTAATCTACAATCACTCTTAATTCTAATAACAATAATATTCTTATTCTCTGCACTTTTCACCATTAAACTTTAGTGTTTATCACTGGTTTTAGGTGTCTATGACTATCTGTTGGGTTTTCTATCTATTTTGGGGTTTACACTGGCACTTTGCACTTTTTTATGGTACTTGAGTGTTACTAGTGGTTGTTCCCTAATATTGATTTTTCTTTTCTCACTTAATCACCTTCACTCCCTACCTGTCTCTCACTTCTGGATTTTTTATTGTTTTATTCACAATTATTAGTTATACTGTTAACAAATTTCATGTTCTGATTCACTTATCATTATATAGTTATTCATAACATTTAATATCTATTTCTTTGGTTAGTGTACTTTAGTTGACATTACTTTATTTGATTTGAATATTTATCATTTACATTTATTATTTGTTTGATTCTTTTTCATCATCATTTGAATTTAATATTTCTCCTTTTCTGTTTTTTACTATTTGTTTGTGTCTTTTCCATATACCTTCTCATTTTATTTTCTTTATTGAGTCAATCACTTGGGTTGGGTCATAGTCATTTGTCTCGTCATAGTCATTTTATTTTCATTCATTTAATATAGTTGATTCATAGTTTTTCCCTGGTATTGGGGTGGCTTTTTGTGTTGTAACAAAATATATATATATATATATATATATTATAACGTTACCTTTCGTCTAACACAATTATCTAATATTTGTGATGTTAGATAAAAAGTTACTTATCCGTGATATTACTTTACCTGGGCACCAGAACAAATCCCAGATACAAATGACACGTTTCAGCTTAGCTCAGCGCATGGAGACACTCTTTCTCAGGATTCGTTCAGTGATTGTGGTTTTCAAGGGGAATCGTTACAAATAACACTTTAATATTTCTTGATTATTTTAATGAACGTTTAATTAATTATTTTTAAACTTTAAATTATTAATGGTAGGACTTAATTCTACCCTAACACTTATAATTATTGAGTGAGTGTGAAAAGTAATGATTAAGACGTTCAAACGACCTCTAGCTCTTATCTGGTTTGATTAAGAGATTGCTATCTCCCAAACCAGTGCTAAAGAACAGGTCTGCAATAATTTGCACGTCCATTACTACACACTACTTTCCATTCAACACTCCTATACTATATTAGAGCTAATCTTATAGGTAAAATACAAAGTGTGCTTTTCTTAGTGTCTTTTAAAATTGTATATTGTTTTATTATTTGTTTAGTGCTTATTTCATTGATCAATGAATCTATTTCTTACTGTTTGATGCGTTGACCGAAGATAGGAATCTGTAGAGGTCCTCCTTTTGATGGTGTTGCACAGAAGAATGGATGTTGATCAATGATGTTGAAGATGCCCTGGCAATTACAGATGCTGTAGCCTTCTGTAGCACAGGTCCTTCACGGCTGATGCTTAATTAATTAATTAACGGTTGTTTTACGCAGCGAGTGTTATTGAACGTTACGTATTCATCTGCAATGCGGACTACTTCTCGAATTAGATGATTAAATTGCACTTTTGTAAAATTTCTGTATGTGAATTATACACGTCTAGTGTGTTTAAGTACCGAACGAAGAGTGATGCTACCCCTCGCTTTGAGCTGGCGTCAGTTTTAAATACTGGCTGCTGATTGGTTGTACAAATAAATCATGCGTTTTTCCAGTTTTGACAATCTCGAACAGGTCGGTCAAACACTCCATGACAGGTTCCAAACGGCAGAGAATTTCTTGTCAAAATCATACTTCCTGTATTTGCAAATCGATTGATTACAGGTATTTGCAAATGTGTTTCCAAAGATCTGACCACAGAATATTGTTGCTTAGGTCCTTAGCACCTTATTCCTACGTAGCATAATTCTCTCGTTATTCCTGTTGGCGTGCGTCATCCGTATAACTTCGTCAATTGTTAATTATATTAACTGAGATTGCGGCTACTTATAAAGCTTTTTTTGCTGAATACAATGCTTTTTTCAGAATTGCCGTATATTTATAACTTTTGAAGTTATCGCAGGTTGAACTGATAATTTGCTTTGAGTAAAATAACATGTTTGAACTGGATTCTAATGTCGCGGTGATGTGGTTAGAGTGAGATGGGTGTGATTATACGCTCTCTCTCTTACTTACGGCGTTACACTCGTACCGTCTATAGATTTCATATAACGCTCTGATAGGACGCTATTATGAATCGTTATAATATATATATATTATACATAATTTGTTATTACGTTATATTGTATTATATTATATTTATATAATATGATATTATTTGATTTAAAGAATAATTAAGGGATAGGCCTAAATATTTTATATTTTCCCCAGACCTTCCATTACATTCACTTTACAATCAAGACACACAAATTCTTTGGCCAAGCGACACAATGCAACATATGTCACTGAACATTGTTGTTCTGACTGTTGGGTATTAAGTATGTTAATACTTCCCTTTAAAACTTTCGATAACATTATGGAAGTTCGTCTGCTTTGTTACTTCAGATTTCATGACTTTCTTCCATTTGAAGGTAGAAATAATATTTATACTCTGGTTTGAATGGATAAGCATACTTGGAATTTCTATACCGACTGACTGACTGACCGACTCTCTGGTGCTACAGCCGACGAAGAGCCGTGGCCTCCCTGACTAGTCCCCTCCAAACACCTCGGTCCTCCAGCCTCCACCTCCAATCCCTGATACCCATCCTACTGAGCCCATCTTCTACGTCCTGTAGCCACCATCTTCTAGGTCTTCCTTTCCTTATTTGCCCATCTATTGTCCTTCTAAGAATTGTTTTGGGCATTCTGTCATCTTCCATGCACATCACATGTCCTAACCAGCTGATTCTCAAAGACATGATGAACCTCACTATGTCCTTGCCATCTATAAATTCCTCCAATTCCCTATTGTTCTGTATGCGCCATTCCTCACCTTTCTTCACTGGTCCAAAGATTTTTCTTAGAATTCTTCTTTCAAAGACTCTTAAATTATTTATCTCACTATTAAGTAGTTTCCATACCTCCGCAACATACATCACACTGGTCTTACTAAGGTCTTGTATAAATTAAGTTTGGTTCTTTTGCTGACTAAACTGGATCTGAAAATTTGTTGGTAGGCATAAAAACCTCTATTACTACTCATTATGTGATTTGCAATCTCATTGCTGATTGTGTTCTCATTGTTTATGGAGGCACCCAAATATTTAAATTCTCATACCCCTTGGAAAGTACGTCATCCTACATTGAGATTTTCTATTCTCCTCCTTCCCTCTGCACTTGATACTTTAATATATTTTGTCTTTTCTTCATTGGCATAGAGTCCTACTTTCTGGACTTCCCTTTCCACCCTTCTACAAAGGTACCTTTTAAAGTGTTTACATTTCTGTTGGAACTTCTTTACTCTACAATTAAATACAATTGCAGAAGCTCTTTAACAGTACCATAGTTAGCATTTCCTTCTGAGGAGGGGTTCTGGAAGCTTCAGGAGGAGGGTTTACAGTTTTGTCAATAAAACAAAAATTAAAAGAAAAAAGACTCCAGTTCTTACTACTTATTTGTAATCAAGAAGTATGGAAACATGAGGGCTACATTAACAGAAATCGAAAATTTATCTAAGTCGTGAAACAATAAAGACAACATCCTATATTCCAATCCATGAATAAAAATTTAAAGGCTACTTCTTTTCTACTAGTTAAGAGGACATAACCTAAAAGACTAGGATAAAAATTTGAACCATACCTCAACCACCAGCAATGATAACACCAAGTAATTTGTAAATTACAAGACAAGTTACAGTATACTACAAGACAAGTTACAGTAGGCCTACACCGCAATTGAAAATGTTCATACTTGTACAACTAATTAGCCTAATTATTTAATCCAGTTTATATGACTACACTTTTAATAGGTACAATTTATTTATAATTTTGTCATTTCCTTTTTTCTTTGTCCCTCAGGGGTTGGGGTTTAACAGTCAACCTTCTTGTTGCACCACTGTATATATTATACAGTGTGTAAGATTCTGCCAGTAGTATCTTCTCATTCTTTGTTCTCAATAGAGACAAAAGTATACAGAAAGGTAAAGTAGGTATAAAGACAGAGTGTAGGCGTCTAATACATTGCTTCTCCCTTAGGCCTATTTAGAAATACACAGAAAAACTGAAAGAAACAGACTGTAAAATTTAAATCCCATGTTGAATGGAATACTTCTTTTGAATAATTTTTTGCAACATCTGTTACCCATTTTACATGGTCCATACTTCATATCATATCTGTAATTTTACTTCCATGTTCCATAAGGAAATGGAAGTATGGTCATGCCGAAAAAAATCATGTTCGAGATAACGGCAGATTCTGATTGTACTACCATCAAAACATGAAAAAAAGTTATTTTTTGAAAAGTGTCTGTGTAGGTGTCTGTGTGTAGAATTTTTTCTATGGCAAACGATAACAGCCGCAAATTCAAACAGAATCAAATAATGTTTTGCATACAGCCATGAATTGTAGAGGACTCAAGGCATATTGTTTTTGGTGAAGATCGGTTAAGGGAAAGGGGTAGTTTACCTGCAACATTTTACATTTTAACAAGAGTAAAGTGCTTAATTTTGATAAATAAAGTATCCTGAAAAGAAGGTCATAATAATCCACTGTAGAAAGGTAGATGGAATATCTATAAATGAAAAGGGTAGTTGAAGGGGGGAGGGGGTAATTTTTTTTATAAATTAAAATGGTAGTTGATGATGGAGGAGGTACATTTTTATAGTTTTATATGTGTACTAAGTTATTGACAACAAAGAAGTAGTTTCTATGGAAACATTTCATTTAACTTTAACAAAATTCTATTTTTTTTCATTTTAATTTAACTCATGTATGAGAGAAAATATATAGTTCGTGGCAGGCAAGCATATCTCAATTATGTAATGTTTGCGTTTCTATTTTATTATTATGATTACCGCAATAAAAAGGCAGGCAAGACACACACACACAATTCGCATTATTTCTGGCTTCACTCATGTTTATTTTCTTACATTTGCACGCTTTTTAAATGGAACGTGCCGAAACCCACACCAACACAATGTGTGCAAGCCGAAAAAGTGTCCAGCGTGGATAGCGATTTGCTTCCTGTGAATCGCTGGGCAGTGTAACTGCACGTGTTTACTAGACAGACTTTTGTCTTTAGGGAATGAACCCTCTGCCTGATGCTCAGGGTCCATGAGTGACTTCCGAGTGCTTCGGAGGAGGGATGATTATCTGCATAGTTCGGTTTCTTTATAAGAATAAAGTAAGCCTACCTAATTTTTAAGGATAAAGTGACTGAAAATAACATTATATTAAATGACTACCCCATAATAACAAAAATATCTATAAATAGTGAAATTAGTTTGAGGGTGGGCAATATTTTTTTAGAAATTATCGAACCGAATTCAAGTAAATTATTTTAAACATAAATCTTGCAACATGGAAGTCATGTATGGTTCTCCATACCCATTTTTTATTTTTGTCACATTATAATACATACATGTTTATATAATAAATAACTACCACAATTAGCTATCGTATAATATATTAGAAGTTACAAAATATAATTTATCTATTGCATGTTGTATAGTATGTTAACTATTTCTTAAAATTTTACTGTTTCAGTATACAATAGAGCATCAATTATCCGAATCCCTTGGGATCAGGGCCAGTTCAGATAATCGATATTTCAGATAACAGATTGTAAATTGAAACCATTATTTCTCTTTACAAAAACAAAGATTTTTAGTACAAAATCATTTCTAACATACTGTTATATAATTACAGCAACCTGTATACTGTACTGTAATGTGTTACTAAGGCTAAAAATCATTTAATTAAAACTGAGTGTAATTAATAAAAACCAAAAGTTAATTTAAACAAAATTAGAGTGTAATGACAATCACTGTACTACAAAAATAATTAAAAAACAGACATTCAGTGACAGAGACTTCAATTGACACAGTTTGTTTATCAATTGTAAATGTGTTTATTGAAGTTTGCTGATGTAATTGTGTTTATTGATTCTTTGTTTATTGATTGTAAGGCTGTACAGCTACAGCGTTTATTTATTACCGTACAGTACTGTAATAATTTATAGTATACATTTTTTTATGTTCAATAAATAACCAATACCCCTACACATGTCCAATACATTACTGTACAGTACAGTACATGTACTTTTTATTGAGCTCGGATATTAGATCATTCGGTTAATGTATGTATGGATAATCAATTTTCTACTGTATTTGATTACTCAGAAATGTACTGACATTGATTTATTTCAAGTAGTCAACTCTCTGCCTTTAGACCTATCTCTTATTACATATTAATTAGTATATAGTAGGCCTATGTTACATTTATTATTTATCATTATTTATATTCATCATTATCTTCTGTTCTTTACAGCCTATGTGTGTGTTTTTTCTTTTTTTTACTGAGGCTATTTCTAGCACTATGTTTAGAACATATATGTGAATGTTTTGTCAGTAATTTTTGTCCTGCATACAATCTACTTTTATCCATCTTCAGTGAATCAGTTCTTCTGGATGTTATATCATTCTATATGTTAAAATAAAGTACTATAGAATATGATGAATAGAAATGTTGTGATGATTAAACACTATTTCATGATTTTTTTTATTATGGTTGTAAATCAAAATGCAAAAGAGGTATAGTATTTTTTTAATGTGACTACTATAACCAGAAGCAATATGATTTAGTGTTCCTTCTGTCAACACTATTACTAAATAAAGGCCAACTGGCTATTCTGTTCAATAATAATGGTTGAGTTTCCATAACTGGTTCAGTTTCAGGCTAAGGTTTTAAAGTTTCTACAATTTTGAGCAAAAATATGTGTTAATTTTTTAATTCTAAATGATGTTTTGCCTCCTTTTTCCTTTTCTATCATACATATATATTTTACATATTTGAAGTTAATATTCTGGTTAGCATCGTTTTTTTTATGTTCTCATCACATGCCAATGCCTACAGTTGCTGACAAGATTAGACAGGTTGCAGATAAATATGAAAGAAGACTTCATGAATTCGTAAACAGTTAAGTGCTACAACTGCTTCATAATGCTGGATTTGTTCTACGACTGCAGAGACATAAACCATTTGATAGTGAACTAAATATGTATATTCTCAGCACATGAGCAAAGTGTAACTGTACTGAGGAATGCTCCAGTGGGAGCTTATCCTACATACTGTTAACTTATGTATTAGAATAAAATTGCTAAATAGTTTGTAACTAGTTGCAATGAAGTTAAATAAAAAAAATCACATGGTGACCACTCTCATTACATTACCGAACCACTTCAGTCCTCTTTTCTCAACATGTGATAAAGATATTCACAGTTAAATCAAAAGGTAAAGGTTTTTTAGTTGATTTTGACCATAAGGAAGAATGCATAAATGCACTGTACAAATTTCATTTGTCCGTGTGTCTTGTCAGAAACCCAAAAAGCCATGAGCAGCAGTTATTATATCATCAATAAGTCAGAATTTTGTAACTGCCAGTTACATAATTAACTAAATGAAACCGGGCTGACAGATCATATAGGGATGACAAGAGTCCCAATGAAAGGGGATTGTAAATACTCTGACCAAGTAACGAATGTTTGTTTGCAGCTTTCAATAGTAAGGAAGAATTTACATGAGAAGTTTGCAGTTCCTATGTTATGAAGAATTCAAGGTCCTATAAAATTTTATCAGATTTGGATTGAGTGAGATTTGAACATCAGTTTCAGTCAAACTAAATCATATTCATTTGACTGAGTCTGCTTTGACGAATAGATCAATATCATTTCTAAAGGAAAATACTCATTTGGAATAACCCATTGTCCCTCTAATGAGAAGAATCCAACTACACTGTCATAAGAGTGTCTGGTTGTCTGATTCTTGTCAACACTCACAATGAGGATGCTGCTAACTCTGTAATGGTACATTTTGTTGGAATTTTGGTTGTATGTCCAAAAACATAAAAATCCTCAATTGCTATCCAGATTTCTTCTAGTGTTTACATGATTTAGACAATTGTGGTATTTCTGATGATGATGATAAGCCTGAACTATCTAAGGGAAATGGTAACACGGTATCAGTAATGGGCCATCAGCACTATATCACCAAGTTTCTCATTCTGATGTCCAAATTTTGACTTTTCAGTCAAAACAAAAAAAAAATGTGTAAGTTGTTGAGATTTTACAAAGGGCAAGTTAATTAACAAAACAGAAGTAAGACTCCTATGTCCTGAATATTTCTTTGTGGAACATCTATTCGACACAAGACTGGCTTTGTGTGCCATTTACAAAATTAACTAATGAGTGTGTAGTTGTTTTCAACCAAATGAAACAAAGACTTTAAACTCACAAACTATACAGAGCCACGTTTGGTATGCAGTGCGCCCTAGGCCCAAACAACATTCGCGCCCCCATCTCCCATCCAAACCACTCTGACGTCAGCTAGTACTAATTTCCGCGTAGTTTGCGCACCGCGATCAACATTAAAATATTGTTCATTTTGGTCATATGAAAAAGGAAAAGAACAAAAATATAAGTGACGTGGTAAAAAATAATAACATGTAAAAGTAATGGCAATGGTAAAAATAAAAAATTAAACATTTTCTGTCATATTAAAAAAAATGTATTAACTTATAACCGAACAATCAAAGCTGTTTTGATCAAATACAAATTATTTTGTATGAAATAAAATATTGAATGGCGTAATTAATCTTTGGCAAAGAAAAAAGTCTACATAAATATTGCATTGTACCTAATAATGACATTTGACATTGAAAGAAACCCTAACAATACACTGTTAATTGTTATACCATACCATTTTACATCATTGATTTTTTCTTGACTTTTTCTTTACAAATTCGTTTATTACATCGTCAAAACACATGTTCATAGTCATGTCCTTTTCGGTGCAGAGCACCATCAAACTATTTAACTTGGTCTTCTGAAGGGATGACCTCATTATTGATTTTAGCCTTTTCAGAGCTGAGAACTCTTGTTCAGCAGAACAGTTAGTGACTGGCAGGGTTAGGTAAATCCTCATGGCCACTTCCAGATTAGGAAAAGTACTGTATAAACTTGGTTCGCTGCTTCTTATGTACTTATATGCTTCTCGAAGGTGTTCTATATTTTCAACTTCCATGAACTGCTTGAAATGCAAACATTCTTCTCTTAGACTATCAACCTCTATATCATCACTGTAAAACATAGCCAGTCGATCTGCTTGGACTTTGGTTTGCAGAGGTTCTTTTGCCTGAAAAATGAAACTTTTAATAGAAACTTTAGAATAAAACGTAGTTTTATCAATTTAGTTTTATTGTGTTTAATGTTTTTTTTTTAACTTAATGCCATTTTCACAAATATCAACTCCTAATTCACGTTTACACTTCAACATTAAAAACTTGAATATTTAAAAATATATCATAATAATATGTTGACTAACTCATGATTGTATTGCCTATGGTAAAGTATAAGGCTATATAAAACCCTTACCTTAAAATCGTTGAATATCTCAAATCTGTCACTGAGAGAAGCGTAGCTTTCCCGTCTTCTACTTAGTTGCCCAGTCAGATTGTCAATAATTGGAAGGAACACTTCAGTTTTGAACTTGATTTTAGGCTCCAAATTTGACTCACATCCCCTTTCTTCATCTGGAAACAATGTTCTTTTTCTGTTCCTTTTATAGATGGCCGCTGGCAATCCACATAACTTGGTAGCTGCGTTCTCAACGTATTCATCAAAAATATTTCTTTTTTCTTCAAGAAATGTTTGGAGGGCCTGCAGGTATTTTATCGCTTTCAGTAAGTCCAACTCCTCTTTTTGTAAAGTTTTGCTTGTCTTGTCAATTCTTTGTAACAGCATATCATTCCAAAGCAAAGTGAGGAAAGCTGTGTCGAATTGGGCTAACTGTTTGCAAAACCCTTCAGCGATCACTCTACTTTCAGGTGTTTGAGAAACATCTTTAGCCAAGCTTTGTAGGACAAACTCATATTCTTTATTGCCAGTACACAGTGCACGGAGAGCGTCTGCTCTAGCGGACCACCTGGTCTTGCTCAAAGATTTTGGTAAAGTAATTTTGTTAATGTCTTGTCTTTCTTGATTCTTATTTTCCACTCTTTCTTTTATTAGGCTCCATCGGTAAGTTGAGGCCGAAAAGAATGTGTAAATTCCTTGTAACAACAAAAAATGCTTCGTCACTTCAGGGCATGAGTTTTCGACTGCAAAAACTCCAACTAAATTTAATGAGTGTGCAGCACACGGCACATAATCTGCTTTGTCATTTTTTAGTTTTATTCTTGCTTGCAGACCGGTATACGAACCGGAGATATTTGATGCGTTGTCATAACTTTGTCTGCGACAGTTTTTAATATCTATATTAAGTTCCTCCTCAAGCAAAGTGAGAACTGCTCGTTCTAGATTTTCAGCCTTATGACCAATATTAGGCAAAAGTTTCACTACACGTTCTTTAGCAGATGCATCGGTAAGTGAAACGTACCTCAAAACAACTGCTAGTTGATCTGTGTGCGATACGTCCGGTGTAGAATCAACAATCAGAGAAAAGTAATGTGCCTCATTGATTTCTTTTATGATTTGTCTTATAACCTTACTGCCCATAATTGATATGAATTCGTCACATGTGTCTGACGAAAGGTATGAGACACTCCCTTTTCCCACATTCCCATATTTCGTCAAATGGTTGGATAAAAATGAGTCATACTCACTCAACAGTTCGAGGCAGCCTAAAAACAAACCATTAGATGATGATCCAAGTTGTTGGTTGTCCCCTCGGAACGGAAGGCCTCTCACTGCCAAAAATCGAACAACGCTTACTACCCTGGTTAAAACTTCCCTCCAGTACCTAACCTCGCTCTCATATTGAGTTACAATCAAAGTATCTACCTTTATAATAGTAAGCGATTACCTTGTATGCAGTCCGCCGTGTGACTTCTCCAACTTGGTTAACGTTACGCGTTTCAAGGCGTATGCCTCATCATCAGACGTTTAAAAAACCAAAAACACACATTGTAACGTCACCCTTGTTAAGACATTACAAAAGTTGGGAACCAGTTCAATTTGTTACCTGTTAATTAAACTAGCTGCCGTTGTTAGTAAACCTTACTTACTAACAAATTATAACACATTATTATTTAGGAATTAGTCAAGGATTGCATAAATTTATTCACTCGCTGGGTGTTAGCAAAAACATCTCTTTATTATTATATTTATATCTCATAGTTTACTTTACTCTTAAAGAAGTACTCTAATAAATTCTGCATTTAATATTTTGAAAATTTTTACTTCTTATTCTTTTTATCTCAAAAGCATTCAGCTAGATATCGTTTTAAGTACCACGGATCCGGGTCTCAACTTTGTTATGTTTTAATTTATCACAACTTTAACCAAATTATTTGAAGAATAATTTTGGGTGTAAATTTTAGAATTACCTTACATCTAAACATCGTAATGTTATTACTACTTCATTACAGAGATTACAAATATATATATTAATCTTTAAATTGTCAAAAGCTCTTTACTGTTCTTTTGTTACTTCTCTTGTTGAAACAAATTTTTACAAATGTTATGATTTGATATAAAATGATATGAAATGATCACCTGAATATAACATGAGTTTGCTGTGGGGTCCGTGATGGTCATCTTCAGTCGTCTTCTAGGGTGTGATACGCGGTTCCTCTTGATGCTCCATTAGGTTGATTGTTTCCGAAAGGTAGTCTTGTTCTAGACGATTGGATTTTGGTACTAGAAGTTCATACGGTTGTTGTTGTTTTCTTCTTCTGGAGTCGGTTGTTCACATTTTACATTTTAATTACAGTTCTTATTTTAGCAGCACTAAAATCTGGTAAGGAATATATCTTACCACTTACAGTTTGTTAAGAGATGTGTCGGCTAAGTTTCCTTTTTTTTTTAATTACATATTTCTTCACGCACTACATTATATTTTTTTTATTATTATTATTATTTCCACGCTACATTGGGTCAAATCGAAATCACTACAAACTTGATTGAATAGTTTTTAACGGTATACACCTACGTGTATATTGACAACACAGTAGCGACATCCTTACATGTCGAAGTTTCTCCGGCGAATGTGGGCATTGTTTAGCGGCGAGGGGTCTGTCAGCTGGCACGGTTTTACGCGCTGAGAAAATAGTTCGTTCTTTTAAGTAGTATTAATTATTCATTAATTAAATCGTAATACTTTATGTTACCTTTTGGTTATGAATTAGGAATTTCCTTATTTATTTAGTACGTATTTTATTTAATTAACGGAATTATTATTTTTAGCTAAATAACACCGTACTTTGCGTGTTGGTACAGGACAATTTGCACGTTGATGCAGGAATCTAGGTACAGGTAAGGGGTGGATAATACTCTTACTTGTTATAAAAGCAAAAATTTCATTTGTGCTATTTAAACATTTTTTTTAAATCGTCACAACATATCACACAAAACTGCGTTTGTCAAGAAATAAAATTGCAGAGACAAGCATATTATGTGCACATGATGTAGGGTGCGCACCCGTTCAGGTCATTTACAAAACATGAATCTACCTTTATATTTTTCTTTTTGTATAAAAACGTACAAACATTTTGTCTGTGTTCACTGGATTGTTCGTGAGATTTTACCAACACATTGCCATGTTTCCAGTCATTAAAACCAGTAGAAAAAGCTGTTTGTTTATGTTTTGGCTGAAATATCAAACATGGAATACAAAACACGCATCCTTTTGTTTTTGAGTACAACAACCAGTCTCTGTCAAAACTTTCCCCATTCGGTAAAGTACAAGAGAAAATTTTTATAGACAAAGTACGCTTTTTATCTGGATAAACTCGAAGGGAATTAGAAAAATCAACATACAAGCTTTGCTTCAGCTTTGATGATAAAATAGTGTCAATCACATACCCGTCTTGTAAATTCCATGTAGCCGGATCATCGATCAAAAATGGGGATTTTACAGATGAACTAGATGGCCCAGCTGTTTCACAGGAATCTGGCAAACTCGACAAAGAGGTGGTTGGGTCTTGTGGTTTTGTTTCTAAATCTGATTGATTATCTTCTGGAAGAGGTCCACATATCGGAACAGGTTTAGAAACATTAAAACAATGTTCTATTTTATGTACTTTCTGTAGCACGTTTTCTTCCTCTGCAAGTTTTTTTATTGCTCTTTTTTTAAATTCGCTACCACTTGGTTTTTTACTCATTTTTAGTTGTTCACCAACACGTCAACACACATAAGTAGCACATACTAGAACACAAAGTGAAACTATACTAAAGAATTGCATGAGACAATGACATCCACAACATAACCGCAAAAAACGCACTGGTGTAATGTACGTAGAGGCAGAGAGATGTTAACAATAACAAACAAGTGACAACTGACAACCTGTACCCTGTGCAGATCGGTAGTGGCGCGGGAGGTGGTGGCGGCCTTCGGATGCTTCCGCCTCCACTCGGAGGCGTTCGTCACTGCCTGCCTGGTACAGTCATTTACGTTATTTTGCCGCAGCGAACGCGAAGCAGTCATTTACGTTATTTTGCCGCAGCGAACGCGAAGGTCACTACATGCAATAATGAATGACGATGTTTACTTGGTTAGTCTATGTGTATAACTTTTATTATTGTTTTACATATTTAACAAACAAATTATTTGTGTGTGTTCGGTTTATGATTTTGCGCCAAGCGCTTAAAAACTTGTAATCTCATGCACCCCCCCAAAATCACCAAATCTCATGCGCCCTGGGCACGGGCCCACCGGGCCCATTTATAAAATGGAAAATCTACCTGTGAACTCTACATACATTTCACTTTGGCTATAGAAAAGATTGTGCAAAGGACTAGAACAGTAATAATTAGGGTAAATAGGATGCCGATTTCTGGTGAATCTGTATTCACTTTGTGTATTGTGTTGATTTAAATTTGCCTACTTAGTTCTATCTACATTATAACAGACATTGTAGACTAATAATGTTCCAGGCTAAATTATAAATTGTGTAAATATAATTAATTCACTACTGACTCGGAACACAAAGATTTTTACGGGTAAAAACGTAAAAGTTTTATCTTATAGCCTGAACCAGTTTTTGCTTTTAAAAAGCTTCTTCAGAGGCTTTGAAGCTTTTTAAAAGCCTGTGAAGAAGCTTGTTAAAAGTGAAAACCGGTTCAGGCTATAAGGTAAAACTTTTACGTTTTTACCCATAAAAAACTTTGTGTTCCGAGTCGGTAGTGAATTAATTATATTTAGTTAAGTAATGGACACGTTATGGACAACGAAGTCCAAGAATAAAATGCGTAGTTAGATGCTTTAAATAATTCTGTTTTATTTTACATTTTTTCTCAACCTGAAAATTATTTTTCTTGAAAATAACAAATTAATTTTGTTATCCTGTCAATTAAAAAGTTTCTTTAATAACTGTAATGTCTTAGTTACTTTTTAAAACATCAAATTTTTGTCCTATTGATCTTCTATATAATTCTATAGCAAAACTGATTGAGACTTAAAAATGTGTTTCTATTCATCATGACTAGGAACTGAAAATAAACAATATTGTTTTTCTTGTTTTTAAGTGGAAGTTGTTTTAATTACTGATGAATATTAATGTCTAATGAGCATGAGGTACACAGTAACCAATAAACCTAGTTACATATTTTATATTTCTCCCCCATGTGCAGCATTCTAAGAAATACTAAAATCTGTTTTTATTCACCCTAGGGGAATATAAAATCTGTTTCATCTGTCCTAGTGGACAGTGAATTATTATTTCTTTCTTATGCTGTTTCCATATTTTTTCAATGAGTAATTATTTTGTTGTTGCAATTAATGTTCACACTCTATTCAGGTAGGGGTGAAAGGAGAAGATGACCAACCAGTTGCCTTGTCTTCCATAACTATGATAATAATCAGGTCCTACATATCAGCACTCTAAATTCACTTACATTTGTCTGAAATAATTGTACTACACAAGGACTATATTGTAGCTTGTTATGTTTCATGGAAGAACGACTAGTACAAATATATATTGGAGCTAAATGCAACATTACAAGCCAACTGTTATAACACTTTTATTACACATGACAAACATTTTTGAAATAAATTTATTATATTCCCCTTTTCATTGGAATAGTTATTGAAAGAAATATATAATTAACTATAAATACATAGATACTTATTTTATTTACTGTAATTTTTATCATGCTTCAACATTTTCCAGCGAAACAGCCATCTGTTCTACAATTCAGTAGCCTGCCTGACAATGTAAAGACGTCTAGTGGCACTTGTTTTGAAATCTGTGATCTTCTGCTGAAGAACAGATTAAAACCAAATTACCTGGAATGGCTTGATCATGTAAACATGTTTAAAGAAAAAGATGAAGATGAAGATGAAGAAGGAAAAGAAGTGAAAAAAGAAGAAATTGAAAAAGAAGAAGAAATTGTGGAAACAAATAATGAAGAAGAAGAAGAAGAAGAAGAAGAAGAAGAAGAAGAAGAAGAAGAAGAAGAAAATGGAGAATAGTTGAAATTCAAAAAGGAATTGCTACAGTGTTAGATTAATGTATTTTTTAATTTTTTAATCTTAAATAACAAAATACATCAATTTATACATTTTTTATGGACTTTACTTCTGCTGAGTATAGTTTAGTTAAAGAAGACTGTAAGCATGTTGCCATGTAAGCATATTTAATTAAAAATTTAATTTATAGAAATTTCCTCTTCTATATGAATAAATTCTGTACTTCATTTTCACATAGTAAGGTTACTGCCACAGATGTACAGGACATGAGAGATATAAAAACGTATGTATCATTATCATAAAAACAAGAGGATGTGGAGAAAGATTGAGAGTGTGCATGGGACTTTAACTAAACCAGAATGCATTGCAATCATAAAAGAGTGCCAATAAAACAATAAATCATGCTATAAACTAATACATGCTCTATAAAGCAATTGAGTGAAGGAAAAAGTCATTTTAGATTAATGCTTTTAAGGCAATTTAAAGTGTAATTACTGAGTACAGACTATAAATTATTTTATAACCTGAACTTACAGGTAATTCAAAAGTGTCACACATTTATGAGGGTTTTAATTTCAAGAGCTGACATACATTGATATCTTATAGAGCGAATATGGCTGGAGGAGGTAATGCCTGATGAGTGGAACAATGGGGTGGTGTGTTTAATACATAAAAAGGGTGATCCGCTTATATGTAAAAATTATAGGGGCATCTCTCTACTTAATACAGCATATAAGGTATTGTCCAACATCATATTTTCTAGGCTGCTTCCCTACGCTGAGGAAAACATAAAAGAATATCAGTGTGGATTCACTAGGAATAGGTCAACAACAGACCAAATATTTACACTAAGGCAAATCCTGGAAAAAACGTTGGAATATGGAGTGCCCACTCACCATCTCTTTGTGGATTTCCAGTCGGCATATGATTCAATCAACCGGAAAATGCTATATAGAGCTATGAAGGAGTTGCATATACCATCTAAGTTGGTGCGTATGGTTGGAGTAGTTATGTCCAATTCTAAGTGCCAAATCAGAATACAATCAAATCTATCTAACTCCTTAAAAACATTGAATGGGTTGAAACAAGGAGATGCCTTAGCATGTCTGTTGTTCAACATAGCTCTAGAAAAGGTCATCAGGGATTCAGGAATTCAAACTAGCGGACACATATTTCACAAGGAGGTACAGCTTCTGGCCTATGCCGATGACATTGACGTCATAAGTAGGTCTGAATCTGGCTTAAAGGAAGCCTTTCAGGAACTGGAGTTGTCCGCTAAGGCTATGGGCTTGGTTATAAACCAAAGCAAAACCAAATATATGGTTGTAGGTGCCAATACTCGTACCCTGTCCCTGCGCATTAACGATTATGAATTTGAAAAGGTTCAGGGTTTTCCATATCTCGGGTCATATGTGGACTCTGGAAATGACTCCTCTAGAGATATTGAAAGACGAATATTATCTGCTAATAGGTGTTACTACGGACTGGTGAAACATTTTAAATCAAAATTAATAACTAAAGATACAAAAGCCTCCCTATACAAGACCTTGATTAGACCAGTCCTGATGTACGGCTCGGAATGCTGGGTGTTAAAAAAACTAGATGAGCAGAGACTATCCGTTTTTGAGAGGAGGGTACTGAGGAGAATCTATGGCCCTGTGAGGGAAAACAACATTTGGAGGCGACTGCATAATCGAGAGTTGTACGAAAGGTTTAAAGATCTTCCGATCGTGCAACTCATACAAATTAACAGATTGCGTTGGGCTGGTCATGTGCAGAGAATGGCGGAGGATAGAATCCCAAAAAGAGTGATGAATTATTTGCCGATGGGAAGGAGAAGGAGGGGAAGACCGCGTACAAGATGGCTGGACCAGGTTGGTAAGGAGGCAGTGAGGCTGGGTGCAGCAAGCTGGTGGACATTGGCCGGGAGTAGAGACCAGTGGGGAAGATTTCTTTTGGAGGCCAGGGCCCGGACTGGGCTGTAGCGCCGAGGATGTATGTATGACATACATTGATATGATGGCTGCTTATGTTGGTTGATATACTGCTCACAGATTGTTTTAAATAATAATTTTATATTGTTTTCTTTGCTGTTTAATTGTTAATTTTTAAATGCCATTTTGAACACACAGTTAAGCTTTAATTTTAGTATATTCAAAAAATATATTTCAATTTCTGACAGAGAGCATTAATATTTTAGATTAAAATAAAAACAAAAAAGTTCACCTTTGCCTAGCCAGCTTCCACTGCTGTGAGCTTCATCAAAGCTAGTTGCTAGAGGTGCTGTTAATTCCATTATTGGAGTTAGCACCATTGTTTGAATTGATTGACACATCATTGATGTGTGTGCAATTTGTAATGATTTCAAAGAGTATTTGTGATTTAAATTGTCTCTGTTCATTTAAAATGCTGTATCCATATGAACCCACTTTTCAAACCATCTCACTGTGAAGCAGATCACAACGTGCGTAAACTTCAACAATAACACGACAACGTGGAAATCCTACACGTAAACACAAATGATTAAAAACTATACACACTTGAACAACTAGAAGTATACAAACATGCAAAACATACGGAAATGACATTATAAATGAACAGACACAATTTAAATCACACATATTCTTTGAACATATTGGAACATTGTAACAATAATAAAAAATCATCGATAGACAATACAACAGCAATATTTAAACCGTGAGTGTAAATGGAATGGTGCCAAATTACTGACAACACTGGAATAAAAAGAAGACGCCAGGCATCAAAACAGTTCTTTTCAGAGCAAAAACGGCCCCTCCCAAGATTTATTAAGATTCTCTTGCATTTTTACTGTTATTTATTTTTATTTTGTATTCCATATAAATACATTTTTAATTCTTACTGAAGAAATCAAATTAGTATAAATAATTAGTTAATAAGTTAGTAAATTTAATTGAGTTTCTATTAAAATGGACTATAAACATATCTTTCCTGTAAACACAAAAATTGAATACTTTAACTTTTATGTACTTTAATTAATTAGTTTTAGGTCGTGTAGTGGTTATTAGTCACAGTACTCTAGTAAAATACTCTAGTTTTTTCAGTACCATTTTTTTTTTTACAGTGTACTTATTGACTAATTCATAATTGATGAACTGGCTGAGACCAGCTCAAGGATAGAAATTAGATCAAACCAACTGATGAAAAACAACTTGAACACCAAAATATTATAGATAACAATAGTGGAAACCATTTGGAGATATATAACACTGTAAAAGAAGTCCCTGACTGGCTTACATGAGTGGGTTATGTTGAGATGTAGGGACTTACTTGGAGTAGGGATGACTGAATGTTGAAAGACTGATCATTAGAATTAGAATAAACACATCACAAAGACATAATCATTGTTTTATAACTCAAAACAATTTTATCAAATAACAGTAAAGACTACAACCACCTATTGAGTAGCATTTTGTTTCACAAACAGTTACCACCAGAAGCGGCAAATACTAGCTTATCATTTTTTATTTATGAGAAATATCACTATTTAATGTATGAAGTAACCACAATTTTCATACACAATTTACAGTGGTAAATTATAATCTATTAAACTCACCATGGTAAAGATATTGTGCAAAACACAATCACAGAACGATAATTAATTTTTTATAACAAAACTTTTCAGTTGATAACAACATTTTATTGTTACCAATAACATTTCCTATTCTTCAATGTAGAGTATTCTCATGCGGTATGCAGAATGGCCAAATCATTGGCTTCATCATTGTCATAACTTCAAGGATTAAGCCCTGTAACCTATTCCAGTTCTACAATCCACCTCTTCCTAGGATGATAGCTGACATTCCATCTTCCGAAACATGTATGCTGGAAAGTTGGCTTCAGCAACATTTGTCTGCCATTCTAAACTCATGATCATGACATCACTTATGATAAACATAAACTTGCTCAACTAAGGAGAAAATGATGAGCTCCAACAGGATCATTCCTGATTTGATCTTGTTTAATGCACCCAGTACAAATAAGTGGAACCTAATTTCTGCTTAATGAATACTCGTTTCATTTCTATTTTGCACCCATATAATAATGCTAGTGCTACCATCATCTTATAAATGTCAGTTGTGTCTACTATCCAGAGCAGAGGTGAATTTATGGGGGGGGGGGGGATGAATGAGACTGGAATCCCCCAGAGGCTCGAAAAAAGGTTGTCAAAGAATTTTTGTGAATCTTTTAATTTTTAGGTTGTTTTATTATTATTTCAGCTTTAGTAGTGCTAATATAGTAGTTGGAAACATACAAACGGGCATATTACACAGCATGTGAATATACATTTGAAATATGAAATATAGGAAATATATGAATATGCAGTAGGAGACAATAGATTCACTCTTATTAAAACTGTAGTTATCGTTTGTAAATGTAAAGTGTCAATAAATATCTTGTAAACAATGTTTCAATAGCATGCCTTTTAATTGTGTTATGATCCCATACAGTACTTTAATGAGATTGGTTTCAGGATGTTTGCCACACATTTTTCACCCACTTTAAAGACTGTAATATTGAGTAGTCTTATCTTGTTTTCTCTTTTGTATGAAGCCTAATTCTAGATACACCACTGAGTATTTATTTAGAGTCCAATTTATTTTGCCAAACATTCTATCTAATATAGTTATCTCATTTCCAATATCCCTATAAAAACCCAAAAGTAACATTACACTGCAGAAAAACATTTGATGTTAATAATAATATCGATAAACTGTGGTTTTCAAAGGATAAAAGTGTTGTTATTAAATTTACTCATAGGCATAGCTAGGGGAGCCAAGGAGGCAGCCGCCCCAGGCGGCATATCCAGGAGGGCGGAAAAGTGAGCATAGACTTCAGTTTATAAAACTACAAACAACTTGTTTCTTCGATATGACAATTCCTTAAGTACTACAGGAATATAAGATTTTCTTAATATAAGATTAAGAACTACAACAGTTCCAAAGATTTTATGAAGTCTTTTATTCAAGGAAAATCAAAACCTGAGTATCAAAATATTACAATTAACAAGGAAGCAACTTGCGATCATAAAATGGATGTTATTAACGACGAGGCTGTTGATAAATACAATAAAGGCAACGACGTGAATACTTCAAACTGTGAAAGTGTCAAAGTACAGTTACAATATGCAGTTGCTTCTAGTACCATGGATGACGTTGCACCATACAGACTTGAAATTACAGCCGATGAAGGACAGGACATTACTAGTAACGACGTCGACGACTGTATTCCCGGTGCTGCTCTACAAGATATGGAAACTTAGCCAAGCGAGAAATCTCAATCCTTCCAAGATATAATGGTAAATAGAGGAACAAGTCGGTTGCAGAACAAGGACAGCCATTTTCCTGAAGATGAAGGTGGACTATCCTCAAACAAGTATTGGTTTGATAAGACCTTGCAAAATGGCGAAAAGCTAAATTGCACTTGGATGCGTTTTTTCAACTAAAAAGTCTCTATTTTGCTTTTGTTGCACTTTATTTCCACGAAAAACTATCAAAAAGCCATTTCAATAGTAGAAATGGGTTTTTCTCGTGGTGAAAGTTAAATCCCCGTTCAGGATCATGAAAATAGTCCTGCTCATTGCTCTACGTTTTTTGAATGGAAGGAATTGGAACGTTCTTTAAACAAAGGGGGACTTACTGATGATCTACTTCAGGAACAAATGAGTAAATCAGTTAAGACATGGAAAGAAATCCTCGAACGGGTCATTGCCACAATACAAACTCTTGCACAACAAAATCTGGTACTGATAGGACATCGAGTTACTAACGACCCAAATCCTGGAAACTTTCTGGCTTTGTTAAAATACTTGGATAAATGTTTAGCATATAAAAATATAGTTTGTGCATAACGAGTTAAAATACTTTATTATGCTTTGGATAATAAAGCATTGACACTTCTGCAGACGCTAACGGACAAATTAAAAGTTTGGAGGAATGTGCTGTGTGACAATATTAGCAGGTATGTAATGAATGGAGTGTCAGTATAACAAAAAGGATAAGCAGGAAGCACACAATGCCAGGGGAGAATACAGACAATTCTGCATTAACCGTTCGGCAGGAAATGGGATGTTCTCTAATAGAAATTTGGATAAACTGTCATTTGAAATTTCAAGCCGTTTCTCTAAAATAGAAGAGTTAGAAAAACGCTTTGGGTTCCTCTGTAAATTTGAGGTGTACGTAAATGATGGGGATATACATTTTAAGTAACAGCTTTTCCAAATCAATATTAAGTGTAAAGTGCTTGCAAAACTGTATCCCCATGACCTAAACAGTGAAGAATTGTTCAGCGACTTGAAAGACATCATACTTTTATTTAAAAGGGAAAAAGTTAAAGGAGGAGAACAAAAGACTTTACACCTCAGGACTGCTACTATACATTTCTTCAATGAGATTAGAAACCTACAAAACACTAGCAACAGCTTTAAAAAATTTTCTTACTTTACAAGTGTCTGCGTCTTCTTGTGAAAGATCATTTAGTAAGCTTCAATTGATTAAATCATACCTACGATCAACAATATCTCAAGACAGGGTATCAAATCTAGTGATACTTTCAATTGAAAACGACATTGCTTCGTCATTAGATTATAATGATTTAATAACCCACTTTGCAGCAATTAAGACCAAGAAAGTTAACATTTTAAAATGTCTCGTTTTAAATATTCATTAAGTATTAAAAATAAATATTAAGTGTTTATTAATAGAAGACGGAACCATTAACCTGTAATGGTAAGTGATTTATTTTATTACTTTTAATTTAATTCTTTGTTTAACTTTATGTTGCTTTAGGATATTGTTTTGACGATGTGCTTTAGACCTACAAGGAAATTCCATGTTTATTAAAACATTTTTACGTTATAAATTTTTTATATTACTACATTTTTTATAGTCTACATTTGTTAATAATAAATGTATACAAACTGAATACCAGTAATATAATATGTAATACAAAATCATACAAAAATCTACACATTTGTATTTATTAAGTACTTTGTTCACTGGATGAGCCTTCATTTTTGCTCTTTTGTCCCCGTTTATTTGTGAAGGTGAGGCGGCCGACGATCTCCTTGCCCCGGGCGCCAAAAAACCTAGCTATGCCACTGAATTTACTGACCACTCAAGTTTACACATAAGAATCTGTAATCAATAGCTAAGCAAATTAAAACATGCTATTTTGAAAAAGAAAGCTATGCACACTTGATATTTAACTTGTCAATTTATCTGGGTAGCCTGGATTGACTGACTAACCTCAAGTAACAGGAGGTACCTCCTGTTGTGAAGAGGCATAAACATCGTGTTAGCCTATATTTGTCCACTGCAGTATGTGTCCACTCTTTGTCCACTCAAAATCATGTGCAATATTTGTCCACTCTTTCAATCTGTTCCTTTTATCTTTACCTTGTGCTTTCTTCTCTGATGTCTGTCTGATGCCATTTACCCATATCTTACCGGAGACCATCCTTTCTATCTGCCATTTGATTTTAGATCTGTGATAGATATCATTCCTCACCTACACAGTGTGTCCTTCCGAGGTGTTTACTTCAACAATGATACTGATTGGATAATATTTATTGGATAATACTGACTGGCTGATTACTTTCATTGAGCCGCCTCATTTCCCCTTCTCAAAGTTTTGAGAAATTTTTTTTATTTTTTTTTTTGAAAAGAGGAAGGCGTCCCGTAAAATTTAAAAACTAGGCCAAAGACCCAGACGAAACTTAAAGTGTACCAGGCCCATTGTGACAGGACTTGGAAATGAAACAGCCTGATTAACAAGACAAATTTTATTAGCGTATGATTTAAAACATCAAAATACTGCGAAAATCGCACACAACATCTTGTACAGCAAGTACCTAGTTTTCCCCTTTTTCTAAATTTTATATTATCTTGCTTATATTTTTAAATATACAATTATATGAGTGCTATAACAACAAAGAAACAGATAAATACCTTTTGTGTGCCCTTTCATAACAGCCTAACATCTATTATATAAAATGAATTCATAATTATTTATGACCCTTGGTTCTGCATTAATAGAATTTGAACACTTTGTTACATACTGCAGTGACACATGTGACCAGCAAGTCAGCCAGCATGACCAGCCCACTATCAACCGAAATCTTAAATTCAAGCAATTAAATAAAACAAGACTAGACTAAAAACGGCAATTTACAAAATGTAAAGTCACACAGAATTCAAAATGACCGGACCCCAGCCGCATGCCCAGGCCAGGCATCCCTTGCACAGACATGTCTCGAAAGAGTGAAAGAGACCAAAGAAACGAATATAATAAATTTCAAAGTTAAAATAATAAGCGCCAGGGTTTAGCAAAATTCACCGCCCAACTGTAAGCCACTTCAAACATCATTAAAGTAAAACCCGACAATAGCATGTGCAAGGCTGACATGGTAATTCATGAATGTTCCAGCATGTAGTTCAGACGGACTTGCTTGAGTAAAAGTATATACTGTATATCATAAGGTACCCAAAATTAAGTTACAAAAAAATTAAGGGGGCTGGCGATGCCTGCTAACCCGCATACAATTTATGACTCCCTATACATATAAATCTATATGGTGTAATACAAACAGTGCACAACTGAGCACATTTTCTACCACACATCAAGTTCGGTCTATTCATATCACTTTACAAGTTAAGTTCAAAGAGAATGTAATTTGATTGGTAGAAGGTGTCAATCACATGTGAATTCTGTTGCGAAACTCGAGCGTGAAATAATGGAAAATGGTCACCTTGTATTCCGTGGTTAGAAGGCGATCAGCTGCCTGCGTGTAGTTTAAGGTCACAGAAGTCCCCGTTACAGTTCATTGCAGATAGAGGGTGAAAGATTCGGGTTCCCAGGTTACATTCTCTCGACGGCGAAACTCAGGTAAAGCTTAGCTGCTCAGCAGATGACCACGGGTGGAGTTGTAGTCATCCTCATCTCTCGAGCACTTCGACGAGTCAGGAACCCTAGGATAACAGACTTATGTAGCAACCCTCACAAAATTCACGCTTAGAAAACTTCACTCGAGCTCTAACACACACACCACGAATCATATGGATACTGGACCTTCACTTACAACCAGTTAGTATTCAGATTAAATAATCAAATTTAACTCGCAAAATAAACATTCATCGATGCCACTGCATGATATTTCTTATTTAAATAATTACTTTTAACCTGTTATAACCACAATCGGTTTCGTATAAAGCTTCGCCACGTGGGCGGAATTACATACATATTAATTATTAATGCATTGCTGTTTTTTACTAATACTTCATCAGCACCTTGCTTTGTAATATTTAATTAAATAACAATTAACAACAGAACCTCTATAATTACTTTCAAAGTTGAAATTCATCATTAAAATTCAGCACGTGGTCATTCATGCCGTTCAGAACAAGACAGCAATCACGCCCGCTTATCTAAAACAATCTCACATACGCCATAAACACATTTAAATCCTAATTCCTTTTTACACACAGTTAGAATTATTAAATTAACTTACCAGAGGTACTTTATGGATTAGCAATCCATACAGATATAAGATGAGCACACGTCAAAAAATATTCGCCGCCGAGATATGGATAGTCATTCAGCCGTGACGGAAATGGAACTGAACTATTGTCCGTAGCACACACACGTTCTTTTCAATCACCAGAATGCGCGCGCATGACGTCGACACACACCGGGCGTGCAAAACAATAGAAATACGAAATTTACTAACCGTAACGGCGCCGTGATTATATGCTTTGTGCCAATCACGGCACATCATCTTCCCTCATCCATGTGTTCTGTCACCTTCTAGGCAGGGATCGAAATAAAACATTTATCCCACTGTCAACACCTTGTTTATTTACCATATCAAAAATAATTGTTCACAAATAAAAATATAACACAGAAAACACAGTTTCAATTCACAACTGTGATACCGATTATAGGGGCATCTCTCTACTTAATACAGCATATAAGGTATTTTCCAACATCATACTTTCTAGGCTGCTTCCCTACGCTGAGGAAAACATAAAAGAATATTAATGCGGATTTACTAGTAGTAGGTCAAGAACAGACCAAATATTTATACTAAGGCAAATCCTGGAAAAAACGTTGGAATATTGAGTGGCCACTCACCATCTCTTTGTGGATTTCCAGTCGGCATATAATTCAATCAACCGGAAAATGCTATATAGAGCTATGAAGGAGTTGAATATACCATCTAAGTTGGTGCGTATGGTTGGAGTAGTTATGTCCAATTCTAAGTGCCAAATTAGAATACAATCAAATCTATCTAACTCCTTAAAAACATTGAATGGGCTGAAACAAGGAGATGCCTTAGCATGTCTGTTGTTCAACATAGCTCTAGAAAAGGTTATCAGGGATTCAAACTAGCGGACACATATTTCACAGCTTCTGGCATATGCCGATGACATTGACGTCATAAGTAGGTCTGAATCTGGCTTAAAGGAAGCCTTTCAGGAACTGGAGTTGTCCGCTAAGGCTATGGACTTGGTTATAAACCAAAGCACAACCAAATAATATGGTTGTAGGTGCCAACACTCATGCCCTGTCCCTGCGCATTAACGATTATGAACTTGAAAAGGTTCAGGGTTTTCCATATCTCGGGTCATATGTGGACTCTGGAAATGACACCTCTAGAGATATTGAAAAACGGATATTATCTGCTATGCTAATAGGTGTTACTACGGACTGATGAAACATTTTAAGTCAAAATTAATAAGTAAAGAGACAAAAGCCACCCTATACAAGACCTTGATCAGACCAGTCCTGATGTATGGCTCGGAATGCTGGGTGCTAAAAAAACTAGATAAGCAGAAACTATCCGTGTTTGAGAGGAAGGTACTGAGGAGAATCTATGCCTCATGAAGGAAAACAACATTTGGAGGCGACTGCATAATCGAGAGTTGTACGAAAGGTTTAAAGATCTTCCGATCATGCAACTCATACAAATTCACAGATTGCGTTGGGCTGGACATGTGCAGATAATGGCGGAGGATAGAATCCCAAAAAAAATTATGAATTATTTGCCGATGGGAAGGAGAAGGAAAGGAAGACCGCGTACAAGATAGGTGGACCAGGTTGGTAAGGAGGCAGTGAGGCTGGGTGCAGCAAATTGGTAGACATTGGCCAGGAGTAGAGACCAGTGGGGACGATTTTTTTTGGAGGCCAGAGCCTGGACTGGGCTGTAGCACTGATGATGTATGTATGTATGATACCGATTATTGACACAACCATAAGTTATACAAACAAAAAGATAAATCATAAATATAATATTGATCCACAAATCTGGTATCAAACACACACACTAATTCTATAACATACTCCACTGAAGTCAGAATCGGGACTGATTGACATTCGACTCCGTCAACTACTGTTTACATATAGACTGGTAATGATGCCATTCATCAGCCTTTGCCACTTACTAGTATAGGCGAGAAAATTCTAAGCACTACAACAAGAATATAGTAGAACAAACCGCGTTTATCTATAAATGTATTGTACATGATACAGAACATACAGTGCAGTGGTTCCCAAAGTGGGGTCCGCGGACAGTTTTAAGAAAAAATAGAATATACCAAACTTTTCTCCGATTTTTTGTAGTCTAAAATCTAAATTTTAAAATCTTAAAATAATTAGTAGAAGATTCCAGTATTTTTGTTTGTTTCAAACTAATTGTAATTATAAAAATAATTTCAAATTAATGGCTTTCATAATGTCTTTAAATCATGTCATGTAGCAGATCTGTTTATCAGCCGAACTGATTAAAGCGAACCATCAACACAGAACTGATCGCGCTGTTTTACTCCATGTATAAGCACTGTATCTTACCATAACGTTTTTCCGTGTGACTGTTTTTATGCCTAAGTACCTGGATTTTGACATGTGTGGCTGGAAAGATAGAGCCAAGGTTGGCAAAGTCGAGAAATACACATGATGTCGAGAGTGACTTAATATTGAAAGTGTCAGACATTAAACCTAATATTGGAGAGCTAATTGTTCAAAAGCAGCTTCATTGTCACATTAAACTATGTTGATATCATTAATATTATAATTTTGCAAGTTAAGATAATTTATGATTATAATACATTTTAATTAAAATATAAGAGTTTGTATCATATTTACTGTTTGTTTTATTTTATAACTCAGACAGGGTACGTGAAATTTTTAATTTTTTATGGGATCCACAGACTGAAAAGTTTGGGAACCACTGCTATAGTGTATTCTATAAATAGTGTCTATCAATATACGTAAGTTATACATAAGTTGCTGGTATTATAAATACACATGAGTAACATAACCAACACACTTCCCCTACATCTATTCTAATGACAAATAGTTTTAATAATACCAATCACAATATTACTCAGTATTAATAATGTTAGAATCCCAAAAATTAAAGTTAATGTCGGTGAATTTGAGAGAGCAGATAGTTTTAGATATCTTGAGTCCCTCTAGACATAAAAAAATCAGATGGCAACGGATATTCAAAACAAACTAGCCAATGGGAGATAGGTGCTAATTTTCTTTGCTGCCTATCTTAAAGTCCAGAAACATTTCTAAAACCTCTAAGGTCCAGATTTACAAAACTGTATTGGGGCCATTAGTATCGTATGCTTCAGAAGCCTTGCCCATGACCACAGTTCAAGAAGATATGATCAGAAGATGGGAGAGAAAGATTCTGAGGAGGATATATGGAGGTGTGCTAGATGCCGGAATGTAGGGTATGAGGACAAATGCCTAATTGTACAAACTACACAAGGAACTGGACATCGTCACAGTAATAAAACAAGGTAGAATTAGATGGGCAGGTCATGTACAAAGAATAGCAGAGGAAAGGGCAGTGAAAAAGCATTCATTAGTGGCCCAGGAGGAAGAAGAGCAAAAGCGAGGCCATAAAGAAGATGGGTGGATGATGTAGATGAAGACTTGAGAGGAGTGGGGGTCAGAAGGTGGTGGCTGAGACCAGCTCAAGGATAGAAATCAGATCAAACCAACTGATGAAAAACAACTTGAACACCAAAATATTATAGATAACAATAGTGGAAACCCTTTGGGGTTAGAAAACACACAGGATAGAGAGAAGTGGAAGCACGTCATTCTGGAGGCTAGAGTTCTTCAGCTGTAGCGCAGTGGAGTAAGTAAGCAATTCGTAATATTACTTTGAATGTGGATTGGGGGTCTCTAGTATACAACAGTTTTTTTACAGCCTTTAAGGTTGTGCCAGCATTACCTATTAAATGTTCCCCTGGGCTATTCTAAGTACTCTACTTTTGTTTAGTCAAAGTCACTGCATTCACATCATACATAAAATCAATGGTGCTCAGCTTACTAAAATCAGCATATATTTATATCCTTGTATGTCGTTGTCCATGACATGTCTGTTGATTAACTAAATATAATTATATCACTACTGACTTGGAACACTAAGTTTTTATGGGTAAAAACGTAAATGTTTTACCTTATAGCCTCAACCAGTTTTTGTCAGAGCCTCTGACAAACCTTATAATAAGCGAAAACTGGTTCAGGTTATAAGGTAAAACTTTTACGCTTTTACCCACAAAAAACTTTGTGTTCCGAGTCGGTAGTGATTTAATTATATTTATACATTTATGTCTCAAGTATCCATCAGGTATACATATGCCTGCCCATTCTGGCAGCAACTGTTTATGGTATGTGTGTGTGTGTGTGTCCTACAATAACTACTGTTACCATGACAATTTTAAAACATTTAATCATAATACAAGAACTTTTGAACTGTTACAGTACAGTATATGCAATGAACTTTCCACACTACATGCAATTTACAGTTTCTACATTTTCATTAGTCTTAGTTTTAATTATAGCTCTTAGTTTTTATATTTTATTATTTTGGGACAAATTTAACAATGTTTGTTTATCAGGCTGTTATATTGTTTCCACCATTTGATGTAGACCGGCATGTTTCTGGACAATGTCATCTATAAAATGTAGGCTAATCAACTTTTGGCCTAGTACCTTATTCTCTGACTGTATATCTTGTAAAATACTTTTCAGTATGTACATAAAGTTTGAGAACCACGTGCCTTCCTGGTTTACTTCTTGTTTGATATTAAACTTGTTGGCATTAAAGCATAGTTTGATGCACTGATTTCCCTTGTGTGTTACCTAATAGTTGGATATAATAGAGAGTCTTGCTTTGGAAAGTATAATGGTAGTTGAAACCATTCAGTTCGAAATAGCCTTAGATAGGCAAATAATAAAGATAACAAACCTGCAACAAATTAAAATATATTATGACACACACACACACGTGCACGTGCACGCACACACACGCGCACGCACGCACACTACCAGTAGCAAATCTAGAATTTGTTTTTGGGCGGGGGTCTGGCCGAGTCGGCTTTATACAAAAGAAAAAACAAGTTAAGACTAATCAAATGCTATGTAATAAACTTGTTTGTAGACTTATATTTAAAAAAGTGTTACTACTGTGTCAGCGTACACAGATGAGAAAAACACCGTAAAAGTTAAGAGATTAACAAAATTTCTCATTAACTTTGACCATCTAGAGGGGGTCCAGTTCCGTTTGTCCCCCCCCATAAATACGCCCCTTTACACTGTAACATATTACAACGATACAACGTTATTAGATGTATGCGTGTCGTGCCACACGTTGACGGGCGACAAAATTATAACAATACAAATAACGTGTATGTGTAATTGGGGTTCAGGTGTAATTATAATAAGAGTAATTCTTTTAAGAATCATAATAAGTTTCCATTTATTAATTTAAACAACATAAAAAAATAATAATATAAAAATAATGATTAATTTACCATACGATATCCATTAAACTATGCAACATTTTAAAATTTTTGGTACGAAGTTTTAAGACTAAGGTGATTTTAAAAGTATTTTTCATGCTGATTTCAAATCTGGTTTTAGTTTTTCTGTATCACGTAAGGTTTTTATACAATTCAATTTTGAAGTTTTAAAAAATTGAATTTTGTGAACAGGAAAAATTATTATTATTTGATTGTGATTTCAAAATTGTTTATGTTTTAATCCTGCATAAAATCACAACACATGGCGGTGCAGTAGACAATGGTATACACTCACTTAAAAATGTTATAATTATTACGAAAACACAACACATATATGACAATTTAATTTCTCTTCTTCGCTGAATTCACTGCCTCAAGATCTTTCTAACGTGGGTTGAAACATCTCTTCCATGATTGTCTCCCTTCACCAGTGCCGTCTCTTTTTAGCATAAAACAGTAGTCGACCATCATGTTGGCATTCCACCTTCCCTGGTATCTCTTTTCCATGTTCTTGATATCCTGGTGGAAACGTTCACCTTGTTCTTCACTGACATCGCCGAGGTTCGCAGGGAAAAAGTCAACATGTGAGTGTAGGAAGTGAAGCTTTACACTCATGTTACATCCTAATTTCATGAAACTCTGCAACATTCTTTTAACCATGGTTTTGTACTCTGGATGTTTGCGGTTGCCCAAAAAGTTGACAACAACTTCTTTAAACGAAACCCAGGCCCTTTTTTCCACTGGATTCATTATACTTTCAAACAAATTGTCTTTCATTAACTTTCTTATCTGCGGTCCCATGAAGATCCCGTCTTTAAGTTTCTCATAAGATACTTTCGGAAATCTTGTTACCAAGTACTGGAAACAGTCACCATCTATTGGAAGAGCTTTAGTGAACTGTTTCATTAATCCGAGTTTGATGTGCAGGGGAGGTAATAGTATCTTGCTTCGTTGAACAAGTGGTACATTTATTATGTTCTGTGAACCGGGTTGGAGGGTTTTTCTTTTGGCCCAGTCTGTCTTCTTCCAATGTTTGTCTCTGGTTCGACTATCCCATTCACAAATGAAACAAGGCATTTTTGTGTAGCCGGATTGTTGACCAAGTAACATACCTACTACATTTAAATCCCCACAAATTGTCCAAGAATGTTTTTCATAATTCACGTATTTTAGCAGAGCTTTGAGATTTACATACGTCTCCTTGAGATGAACTGAATGTGCAATGGGTACTGAACCAAACAAATTTCCATTGTGTAAAAGTACACCTTTGAGGCTAGTTTTGGACGAGTCTATAAATAACCTCCACTCACTTGGATTGTAAGTGACGTTAAAGAAATTCAATAAACCCTCAATATCACAACAATAAACCAGAGAGTCTTCTTCTTTAAAGAATTTCATTAATTCCTTCTCTCTGGACCTATACCAAGAGAACGTAACTCCGGGTAGTAGAAGATTTTTTGCATTCAATCTTGACCCAAGCAATTGGGCGGCATCTTTTATCAGGTTCAAGTCACGAGTAATATCATTAAGTTCATTTTGACTGAATAATTTTGGTGCAGAATCTTCTTCCGGGTTGTAATCATCAGCAATATCGCTTTCATTTTCTGAGCTGCTCGCCAGTGGCACATCTTCAAGAACGGGAGGTGGAACTGGGATAGGGAGAGAATTACAATGCGTAACTGGTCGTAAGGCCGAAGGAATGTTCTATCTTTTTGCGTTATGACCTTGAATTTTAACCATACAAAAATAGCAATCGTTAACATGATTTTGTGGCTCCCTCCAAACCATTGGGATTGCAAAAGGCATTGATTTTTTTGCACCATTTTTCCACAGTCTCAGTCCCTCAACACATGTACGACATACCTTGTGTGGTGCCCAGCTTTTGTCTTCATCACCAAGCCTTATTCCGAAGTACGCGTAATACATGTTTCTCACAAAACTATTAATGTCCTGTCTTTGCTTACCAATTACGTAGCTACCACAAATATAACAGAACATGTTTGGGTTATTCAAACACTTCCGGGAACTCATTTCTACAGAAAGTTCACAAACTATATATGACAGCACAAATATAACCTCACAGCACTACAGCATGTAAACAATGAACTACTGTTTCCCGCCTAACAGCCAGCTGGGTGTAACAAGTGTGGCCAACTAATCCCTCCCCCACAATAAAATTTCCCCTTGTGAAACTTACGTGTAAATAAAAGATGTGTTCATTTGATTCGCAAAAAAACTGTACATGATAGAAAGAAACGGATTGCAGATCTGGAATCAGCCCAAAAAAATGCTTTAGGAACACCTAAGACTACAGAAACATAGAAAATCATGTTGCATAGTGTTATCTATGGTTTCAAAGTTTCTTTACTTGCCGTGTTATCATCACAAACATATATCTTATATTCTAGATATTATATTATAAATTTTGATTAAAAACTTTTCTTCATTATACTATGATTTCTTGACTACTCAGTCTAAATGTGTGCTTTTTTTAAAAATTGTTAATACATTCTTATTCTATATTTTCTTTATACCTTTTTACGGCTTTATAATCATTTTAACACAATTAACTGATTATTTTCAATGACTCTACGTTATGTGCTTTTACTAAGAAAAAGAAAAAGTTAAATAAATTAATTACTTGTTCATTTTCCAAGCAAGGATTTAACTTATCGTTACAATGACTGTTCATTCATTAAAGAAAAATAATTAAAGAATATTCTGATTACATTATAAATACAAAAAATTACATTGGTTTTATCTCTATCTACATACTTATTATTTACTCTTACAAAAATGTTTTTTTTTTTCAATGTCTTTCCCTTTGATAATTATATATTGGTTTTTCGTCACCTTAAATTCTGCAGAGTTGTCCCATGTCCTCCAGTGATTCCGTCGGTTCGATCCTCCTGGATGTCCTCTTGTCCTCACTGCACGTCCTCTCGTCTCTCGTCCTTCATGGTACATTGGCTGCTGTAGATTATGATGACGTGTTGCTCTGGCTCTGTAGCTGTTATGATAGAACCGTCTCTAGTCCTCTGTGTTTCGTTCCTCTGCTAATCGTTCTCTCGTTCTCTGTCAGGAGTTGATGTTCTTAATTGTTGACTGCTTGTAGACGTCCGACGATTTCTTTGTTACGGTACTTTTTTAATTATTGTTTTCATTAATACTTTAAATCAAAACATTTGCCGTAATACTTTATAAGTTAAGCTTAAAAAAAATCATACTGATGTTAGACCTAGCATCTAACTTTGTCCAAAGTAGTTAAAAAATTCGCGTCATGGACGGACATAGCGTACCGCCGTGACTGAGGTAATTTAGAAGAGAGAGATTAGCTCTCCTGGGCTTCTATTTATATCCACCCAGAGAACTCCAGCTGTCGATTCAGAAATCAGCCTGTTGACAGTTGAACCATGGCATGATAGCCCCCACTCTCGTCTCATTTCACATAATTGCACTTTTTCGCCAATCGCACTGTTTAACGCAGATTTTACGGTGATAAAATATTGTCTAATTTAATGACCTATGTGATGTGCAATTATCATGATGCTCACACCACTAGTACAATTATAATGCTTTAAAAATCGCACTGGATTCACACTGAATGTCCGAATTACGTAAAATTCGCACTGCACTAGTGTCTGATTTTTACACATTTTTAGAAGTTTTTACCTTCTCGCTAACATTTATGGTTTGCTTAATATTAAATATATTCTTAATTTAGCATTGACTTGGGGTGAGGTAGCAAACTTTAAGGATCAAACAGGCTTCACGCACACACACTATTTACTTGTATACACACATGCAGTGGTAATCGTGTGATGTTTACCTGTTGGTTGCTGCTTGAAAGCCAGCTTCCAATCTCACACCTGCTCGTCTATTATATATTATTGAAATTAACTTAAATATTTATAATATATTATATATGCGCATTACAGCCTATGCTTGTATTGTCGCAATATACACACAAAAAACAGTACATTTAATATACACATTAATGAGCATGTTTAAAGTATTGTTAATGTGTGTCATTGTAACAAAGTATTCTTTCTGAAAATATTACACATATTGTTTACTTTAGTTACATGTGACTGAAATAATTATAAGTGTTCAACAATTTTTAAGTTAGGTATTGTGTACACACATTTTGCACAGATTGTTATATCTAATGAAAATTCAAACAGTCATAGTTTTTATGCATTAATTTTATAAGATGACATCAATGTCTTACACAAAACATTAGATCCAGTGAAAACAATCTTTGGACACATGAAATGCCTGGAATCTGCTTAGACAGTAAGTAAATAGCTATGTCACTAAACTATGGTATATCACTATCGCCACAAATACTTAAACACAATACTTTATCATCTGTGATGTTGTAATCACACGTTTGACAAAAGCCAGTATAAAAATGCTGTATCAAGGCATGAGGTACTTGTCACTGGAAGCCCTTCCACTTATGTCTTCCCAATTGGATACTTTTTTGTTATCAATCTCCAGCTTAATGTTAATTTGTGTTGACAGTGTGTTAATTGCTTCATTATGGACTAAGCATTTCAGCGAGTCCACTATTCTGAAGTCCTATTATGCACCAAAATTTCACCCACTTAAGAATAACGGACACACCAAAATACTTCATCCAAAATAACCCAGTTAGAAATTGGAAGCAAAGGAAAAACATTAACAGGACCAGTTGATATTATCAGAAGGATTTGATCAGACTTTTACTGTCATTCAAATTTACTTACACAATTCAACCACTAAAAACTCTATAGTCGTCTTCAGGTGTACCTGTAAATCAAACTAATATATATTAAAAACTAGCCTAGGCCTACTCAAGTCTCGTTCACTAAAAAGCATAAACTGTCAAAAGAATAACCGTTGTTAGAAACCGTCACCAAACTACAAAAGTAAAACATGACTGTAGAAAAATATATATTAAAAGAAATATTATTTACTCTGCAAATCCACTGGGCAGGGCAGGAAGCACAACAACACTGACATAAGTTCATGTAACAAACAGCCTCATTTTTCTTAATCAAATATTTCACTGCAGAAGAAGTGATTTTATATAGTATTCTATTATAAAAATAGACTTTAATGAATAAGAATTTCTTTTGTATGTGTTTTACATAAATGGAAAGTATTTTATTTTAATGTGTAAAAATATCATAGATAAAATATATTTAACAAGGGTTAATATGTTACTACCCTTATAATAAATGTTGGAGGAAGACTTCTGCTAGAATGCTGGATATGGGGGAGCCCATGGGTAAGCCATCATTCTGTGTGTAGTATTTATTGTTATAAGTAAAGTAGTTTTGTTTTGTGATAATGTTCTGATAACAACACTGACCTAGTAACAAAAATAAAAGACATACACATCCCCCATAATGCCACATTAGCCTCCTTTGACAACGATGGCTACCCATGGGCTCCCCCATATCCAGCATTCTAGCAGAAGTCTTCCTCCAACACTTAGAAAAAACAAAAATACTCACAAACAATGACAGGCATTCACATAAAATACTATATTGGCACAGATACATTGATGACATTCTAATACTATACAGGGGGAACAAAAGACAATGTGAACAGTTACTTACGCACATAAACAAAATACATAAAAACATAACCTTCACTGCCGAATACGAACACAACAATATCATAAATTTCTTAGACCTCTCCATCACAAAACTAGAACACAAGCACAAATTCAGTATATACAGAAAACCAACTACAACTGCCACACTGATACACAACACCTCCAATCACCCAACACAACACAAACTAGCTGCTTTTACAACCATGATACATAGACTTAACAACATCCCCTTAGATGAAAAAGACTACAAAGACGAACTAAACACGATAAAATATCTAGCAGAATCTAACGGATATGACAGAACAATAGTCAGTAAACTCCTACACAAAACACAAAACAAACAACAGATAAAGACAGAAAACAACAAATTCGTAACACTAACATACATCAACAAACAAACTGAAAAAATTGCCCACAAATTCAAAAAAGCAGGATACAGAATCGCTTACAAAACTACTAACAAAACAGAACACACACTATCAAAACGCACGCACAAAACACAACAAATTCGATCTACCCGGTGTATACAAGCTAAATTGCTCAAATTGCAATAAATTCTACATAGGGCAGACAGGACGTAGCTTCAAACAGAGATACATTGAACACACAAAGGCACTCCACACCACTACAGAATCCACCTTTGCAAACCACCTCATTGAAGCAAACCACACATATAAAAACATCGACAATAACATGTCGATACACGTACACACAAAAGGCCGAAAACTAGACACTCTAGAACAATTAGAAATATACAAACACACAAAAACAAATAAAAACGACATCCTAAACGAACAGACACAATTCAAATCGCACGCATTATTCGAACACATCTCACCACACACACACACACACACACACACACACACACACACACACACACACACACACACACACACACACACACACACACACACACACACACACACACACACACACACACACACACACACACACACACACACACACACACAGCATCGATCTTTCGAAAAACTATCCCGTCGCCAACAACAAGACGGACAGCGCTACCTACGGCAGCCTCTGATGAAGCCTTCTAAAGGTGAAAGCCGGTTTAGGCTGTAAGGTAAATCTTTACGATTTTACTTATAAAAAACTTAGTGTTCCGAGTCGTCAAACAATAGTGATATTTAGTTAAGTAACGGACACGTCATGGACAACGAAATCCAAGAATAAAGATATTTACATTAAAAAGTGCATATCTAAAAATGGGAAAAAAGGCATTACAGTACAATAGTGAACCCAGAATGCCTACATGCAAGAATGTCTAGCATTGAAGTATAGTTGTTTTGATAGTTCATCTTGTTCATTCAAAGCACCTAATTAATATTGATTGTTAAACTTTCACTTGTGAACTTACTTTGTTTTTTCCCGTACGCATTTCGGCATGATGTGCACCTTCATCAGCGGTGTGAGACAGAATGTAACCCCTCCTTATTTTATTTTAGTTTTTATATCGATTTTTTTTTTTTTTTTTAAGGAGAGGCTACGAGTTATTTAAAACTAGGCAGAAGGCCCAAAGAAGCAAAAATAAAGCGCTGGGTCCAGTGAAACGGGACTTGCAATTAAAACTCGCCATTAACAACCTATAACAACTTTTATTACATCAGAAAACCTTTTGTATTTATACATAATAATAGCAATTTTTTTGAAGAGGTACTATCACAATTCACATTTAATATCTCTTAATATTTATAATTATATGGTTGCATAAATAGTCCCCGTACCTAACACACAGACATAAAGAATACATAATTCACATAAATACACATATAAATATATACACATATCACAGACACATGTTCAATATCACAAATATAAATAACAAACAACATTATAACATGAAAGCCTTGCCACCCGCCTATATATATATATTTTCTCTATATATCGCCCCATCATATGGAAATGTCAAACTACAATATATATATCCGTATACATACATATAGTGTCCCCACAAGAATCTGGGTTGGCCAAAATGCAAGTTACAACTCTAAATCCCCTTACACAGTCTGTATAAACTTAGTGAAATTATAATTTACAAGTTGTTTGAGAAAATCTGAATTGACAATAATAATTCTAAAAAAAAATACAAGTTAAAACCTTTATGTGACATGAACAGCCTGTATGAATTTTGTGACATTATAATTTATAAATTTTTAAGAAAATCTGGTTTGACAACAATAATTTAAAAATACAAGTTACAACCTTTATGTGACATGAACAGCCTGTATGAATTTTGTGACATTATAATTTATAAATTTGTAAGAAAATCTGGTTTGACCTGGCAGCTGACATGTTCCTAAGCATGACCGGACATACGTTAACATGTACATGGGGCCTGCATAGATCTGCACGCAAAACCTGCCTACCCAAGGTCTAATGAGGGGACCGGACTGAAACTGAATAAAAAAAACTTCCAACCCTTATATGACCCAAAACATAATTTTAAATATGTTTTAAAACCGTAATTACAATAGATAACCGAACAGGAATTATAACTGAACCAGACCAGCCGGTCAGGCCCATCCTGTCACCAACAGCAGCCACCTACATATCTGAAATTCCGGTCCCCAAATACCTAAACAACCCCCCTTACAGTATCTGAGTAAGAAAATGTGGTGCATGAAATTTAATGAGCCTCGGACACATGCCAGCCCCCAGGCTTACACTTAATGTCGAATGTAAGTACACTCTATACATAAAGTCCCCAAAATCCGCGCACAAATTATGTCCCGTAGGACCGGGGCCCAATTAAAACGTCATGAAGATGAAAAAATGTCATGGTGTGTCACAAAATACAACACGTGTTTTATTGATTGTTAACTGCACACATAGGTGGTTTCTATGTAGGCCAAATATAATAAACTGGTTGAATGTCACCTTATTTAAATGAAGCGGATTTCCAGGAGTTCAGTGGTCAGTGAGTCCAACGTCTAGGTTATGGGGTTTTGCTGTGGCATGGTGATCTTGCCGTTCCTTCCGACAGGTGAAGTCGAGAGCCTTTTGGTAAGTTCAGGAGCAGATGGACATGCCTGGGCCGGATCCTCGACTGGCGCAGGGGCCCGCAGATCTGTGCGAGTTTATCTAGCCATAGCGAAAGCGATACAAGACAATTAAAAAAAACTTCAACTCTGTCGGACAGGAGCAGCTACACATGGGGCGGAAGGCGAAGCTAGACTCGTAACTCTGTACATGTCAGCGCCGAGACCGTATTACGCGCATACTCCCCACCAGAATGCGCGGGCATGTACAACAGCTCAACGGTGTAACCGATTTACGCCGCTGAATTAAGATACAGCTAACAATTTCACGTCTGACATAAATATAATTATTTTATATATATAATTTTATTATACAAGCGCCGGTTCGCTGACAAACCGGCACAAGAATGTCCGGAACTTGTAACGGTTTTGTTTTTTGGTTGGTAGATTGAGTGGGGGGGTGGAAGGGAGTAGGTGCGGGGATCCGAATTATTGTATGTTTTATGTATAATTGTGTCAAAGAGTGCGTGTGATTTCAAGTGTAATTGGTCGTTAAGTATGTTGTTTGGTTGTATTGTGTAGTGTCTGTATATTTCATATTGTTCTGCTGTGTTAAGTTTCCGACTTTTAGGCATCCAACTTCCGACACCTAAAAGCTTTATCCAGCAACAACATACATTCCGCGTTTGCCACACACATACACATAAAAAACCACAGCTACACCAACATAGATAATAATCTTGAGAATTACACTACTTGCCTAAAAGTCGGAAACTTAACACAGCAGAACAATATGAAATATACAAACACTACACAACACAACCAAACAACATACTTAACGACCAATTACACTTTAAATCACACGCACTCTTTGACACAATTATACATAAAAGATACAATAATTCGGATCCCGCGCCTATTCCCTTCCACCCCCCCCCCCAACCTATCAACCAAAAAACCGTTACAAGTTCCGGACATCCTGTCTCATACCGCTGACGAAGGCGCACATCACGCCGAAACGCTTACGGGAAAAAACAAAGTAAGTTCACAAGTGAAAGTTTAACAATCAATATTAATTGAATTATAATTTAGACAAACTAGAAATATTGGAGAGACAAATTATTAGGAAAATATTAGGCCCACAAAAAACTTCAGAAGGTTGGAAATTAAGAAGTAATGATAAAATATATCAAAGTATAGAAAATATAACAGAAACAATGAGAAAAAGAAGACTATAATTTTTTTGGACATTTATATAGAATGGACAAAGCAGATCTTCAAATGTCTGTGGGGGAAGAAGTCAACATCAAGTTGAATTAAAGAAGTCCAAAAGGATTTCATCATTATTCCTGCATCTCCTAAGTGGAGCATAGGGCATCAATGAACTTCCGCCACCGGACTCTGTTCCGCGCCATCGTCTTGATCTCGGGCCAGGTCTTCCCTCCTTTCTCCATCCCTTCCGCTATTACACTCCTCCTCCATGTGTTCCTTGGTCTGCCTCTTCTCCTGCTACCTTGTGGGTTCCATTCCAGGGCTTGTCTTGCTATGTTGTCTCTATCTCGTCGTAATGTACGCCCAATCCACTTCCACTTCCTACGACGCATCTCAATGTCAATGGGTGTTTGATGGGTTCTTCTCCACAGCTCTTCATTGGAGATAACTTGTGGCCACCATATCCTCAGGATATTCCGCAAACTTCTGTTCACGAATGTTTGGAGTCTGCTAATCAGTTGTTTGTTAGTCTTCCAAGTTTCACACCCATAGAGCAGTACCGACTTGACATTTGTATTGAAGATGCGTAGTTTGGTATTGGTGTTAAGTTCCCTTGATTTCCAGATTGGTCTCAGCATTGCAAATGCTCCTTTAGCCCTATTTATTCTATTTCCTATATCCTCTATGGTTCCTCCCTCTATGGTGACCATACTTCCCAGGTAACAAAACTGTTTGACTTGTTCGATCTCTTGGTTTCCTAAAAATAATAGTGCCTTATTGCGGTTATTATAACGCATCTCCTTGGTTTTCTTTCCATTAATCTTCAATCCCACCTCTGATGCTTCGGTTTTTAAATCGTTCAGCTTTGCTTCCATATCCTTAAAACTGTTGGTTAGCAAGCACAGGTCATCCGTGAAGTCCAAGTCCTCCAACCTATCTGTCAGTCCCCACTGAATTCCTCTTCGGTGATTAATTGCCTTCTTCATCATGAGATCCAGCACCATAATAAATAATATTGGTGACAGCAAACATCCTTGCTTCACTCCTTTATTTACTGGGATGGGCTCGGACAACATCCCCTGGTGTAAAACTTGACATGTGTAGTTCTCATACATTTCTTGAGTTAATTTAATAATTTTCTTTGGAATCCTAAACTCTGTCATGGCTTTCCACATCTTCTTCCTCATTACACTATCAAACGCCTTTTCAAAGTCTACAAATAGTAGACACAGTGACGACTGCAGCTCCGTGGATTGTTCTATAATTATACACAGTGTATTGATCTGGTCCGTACAGGAATAACCTTCTCTAAATCCTGCTTGTACTTTCCTCAACCTTGAGTTAACTCACTGTTTTATCCTTTCAAGAATTACTCGCGAGAGTACCTTACTTGGTATCGAAAGGAGGGTAATCCCTCTCCAGTTATCACATTCTAATAAATCTCCTTTCTTCGGAAGCTTAATCAACAGTCCTTTCTTCCAATATGAGGGGATCTTCTCTTCTTCCCAAATCTTCTTAAAAAGTGGGAATAGAATCTCAACTGAAGTACCCATATCCACTTTCAAGGCCTCCGGTGCGATATTGTCCATGCCTGCCGCTTTGCCATTCTTAAGTTGTTTAATGGCCCTTTGAATCTCCATTCTTGATGGTGGCTCTGTACTAATAGCAACATCTTCCTGTTCTTCTTCTATCATCACCTCTGTCTCCCCTTCTTCGATTGTTTCACCATTCAAAATCTCCAGAAAATGTTCTCTCCATCTTTCTAGCTGTTCTTTTTGTGGGGACAGTAATCTCCCATCTTTAGCTTTCACCGGTTTGTCCGCTCTTGAAAACTTTCCTGTTAATCTCTTGGTAATGTGGTACAGAGTCCTACTGTCATTGTTTTGTGCTGCCGTCTCAGCTTGTGTTGCAAGATTGTTGATAAATGCTCGTTTGTCTCGTCGAAAACTCCTCTTCACTGTTTTGTTAAGTTGATTAAAGTCTGTTCTAGCTTGTACCTCCTCTTCTTGCGTTCTTGCGGTATTGAGTCTTTTCTTACATTCCTTCCTTTGATTCACGGCTTCCCATGTCTCTGAAGTAATCCATTCCTCTCTTCCTCTCTCCCTCTTGCCTAGGACCTTTTCACAGGTATTTATGTAGGTACTCTCTATGCTCTTCCAATTGTGTTCAATATCCTGTCCTTCTTCCTCCTCCCGTAGCTGTTGGAATCGGTTACTCAATTCTAGTGAAAAATGTTGTTGCATCTCCTTATCCTTCAATTTATCAAAGTTATACTTTATCCTCCTCTTTTGATGTATGTGCCTAATACTTGCAATCTTCAGTCGGAGCATGGCTACTACCAAATGATGGTCACTTCCCACATCTGCCCCCCTCTTTTTCCTCACATCCAAGAGGGAGGTTCACCATGTTTTGCTAATAGTGAAATGATCGATCTGGTTCTCCGTTCTATGGTCTGGGGAAACCCATGTCACTTTATGGCAGTTCTTATGAGGGAAGATAGTGCCTCCTATCACCAGCCTGTGGTTACTACAAAGTTCAATAAGTCTTTCACCATTCTCATTTCTAGTTCCCAGTCTTCCCATTATATTTTCTACTCATTGATTATCATTGCCAACTTTCGCATTCAGGTCTCCCATCACGACCAGAATATCCCTTTTCTTTGCCTTTAACAGGGTTCGATGTAACTGACCATAAAATTGCTCTTTGTCTTCTTCATCTCCTGTCTCTGTCGGTGCATAACACTGCACCAGTGTAATAGGTCTAACCCTTGATGCAAATCGAGCTACTACAATCCTTTCTGAGACTGGGTACCATTCTATCAAACTCTTCCTTGTCTTCTGGGTAATCAGTAATCCAACACCCTCTCTACGTTCTTCCTCTCTTCCTGAGTACAACAGCGTATCCCCTTCCTGGGTCCTTATCTCACCAAACTCATTCCATCTCGTCTCGCTCAAACCCAGTATGTCCAACCTGTATCGCTTCATTTCCCTGGATACTTCAGCCAATCTTCCTACCTGCCACATTGTCTGTACATTCCACAGTCCAATTCTCGTGTCCGATTTCATGCCAAAGGTCAAATCCATTTTATCCATCCGGCTTCTATTCATTGATGTTTCTGTAATGAGTTAATCTCAGGTGTGTAGGTTATTAGCCTTCAGCACCCAAAGCCTGGTGAAGGGGCTGCCTTCTAAGTAGCCAGGCCTACTGATTTTCTGTCGGGGTTTCTTCCCTTAGCCTTTGAAGTTCCCACTTCTAACTACAAGGCAGCAGTTCCTGTTCTATTTACCCTGAACAGGAGGGTTGCCTCTTCCGTCAGTTCCGCCGTTCTGAAGTCCCTCTTCTCCGCCTTCACTGTCATTGAGGTCTTCACCGTAACCCTGGCAAGGGACCCTTACATGGGACTACCAGCCGGGTCAGCTGGCCCAAGGTTTTTTTTAAAGAGGTGTTACTCCTCTATCACTTGCCCTTTGTCCTGACTTGTGACAGGCAGAGCCTGGCTTCCCAAACATTGGGCCCAGGTTGGAGGGGTTCCAAAAGGATTTATAAAAAAATATATATAAGTGCAGAAGAAGCAATTGAAAGAGAAGTTTTTTGGGCAAAAGTGTTAAAAAATGGAAGGAGTCCATGGTAGGAAAGAGAAAACACATGTTCAAAGTGGACTGATGACAGGAAGAAGAGACAGTGAAAAGATAAGAAAAAGAACAAAGAATAAAGAATTGAAATTGGCATGTGGTCCTTAGATGGCAGATAAAAAAAAAGATAAGATCATTTTTAGTTATTTGTTATCAATTGCTCTTAAGTGAATTGATAAGAACTCATCAGAAGTAACATCAAGGACTTACATTTTTTAAAAAAGGTACAAATAAAGAAGTAAACATTAGAAATAACTACATCTATCAGTACTGACATAATACATACCAGTAGTCTATAAACTCATACTTCTTTGAATGATCCCTTCACACTTCTTTATTCAAAATTCAGGAAAACTATGATGATAAAATGTGATTTAAGAACCTGATATCAAATGTATATACGTATTTAATCTTAATAAATGCCTTTGATTTGTTATAAAATCTCTGAAAAATTAAAATTCTGTAAAGTAATGAAACAACTCCAACTCAGATTTAATCCAAGATTGCTCTGAGACTTCCTTCACTCCACTACTGATATGTTGTTTGTTTTATATAAAAAGTACAAGATAATTTAAGGTATTCATTTTATGCTAATAATAAACTACACATTTCATACATACATTTTTAGAATAAAAATGTTATGTTTTAAAGGCATATAATTTTATTACAAAATGAAACATTGTAATATTTATTATATTACAGTATTCTGCATTTACAAGTATGTGCAATGTATAAGCTTTACACGATTCTTGTTGTGAAAGTAATTTTTAATTCATAAAGACATCAGTAAACCAATCACAGTTGCTAAAAAAATGGTGAAGGGTTACAGACATATAGTGTAAATAAAAAATGAGGTATAGAATTTATAAAAATTAGAAGATCTCAACCGAAACATAAAACTATGTAGGCAAAACTTTGGCAAATATTTTGAATCTACTTCTTCTCTTATATTTGCAAAAGCAGTGGAAATTTATCTTTACTAACAAGCATATTCTCTATGACATCAAAAAGTGTATATTTCCTTACATAATGTAGAAATTTTTTGCTAAATCCAGAGTTAATATAGTAAACAATTGCTTAGGTCTCCTATCAAAGTAAACACACTTTTCTGAGTTTTTAATTTAAAAAGGGACATATTGCAGAAACATTAAAAAAGATTGTTCCCTAGCACAGTTCAAAAAACCTTTTCCTGCAACATTTTTGTGGAAAATAAAATTAAAATTAATTGAAATATTATTTATAAAATACAAATATATTAAGAATCACAATAAAATAACAAAATTATGTTTAATTATTGTTTGTCGAAAGACAAAACACTGCAAGAATTTATTTAAAATATTTAATTATTTGATACTTTTTATTATTCTGGATATTATATATTATCTACAACTGTTTTGTATCTTGACCCACATAGCTTGAGGTCAATTTATTGAAACTGACAATAAAGAGTCAGTGTAGTTTAGAATTTTACTATAACAAATTATTATAGCAATCTTATACTAAAAAATGTGTTTTAGTCTAATACTCCAGTAAGAGTTTTCTATATTTAAAGTTACCACTGGATTAACACATAGATAGAGATTTTTACAAATTAAAATCTTGTTTATTTATTGATAAGTACTCCTCCAGCAATTGTAAATGAAGAACTCTCTCTCTCTCTCTCCTATGGCGCTACAGCCCAAGTCGGGCCCTGACCTCCACCAATCTCCGCCTCCAATCCACTCTATCCACTGCAACCCTACTCCAGTTTCTTATCCCCATGTCTCTCGCGTCCTCTGCAACGCCATCTTCCCACCTCTTCCTCTGTCTACCTCTAGGTCTCGTGAAGAACTCTATTCTAAATAAATATATTAATACGGTAAACACAACATCATTAATAACCCAATTTAGTAACTACAGACAATCCTAGAATAATCTATTTAAAAAAAATAATAAAATCACAACAGATTTAATTTTTGTGCCTTTATTTTTATTTAGAATTTGTAGATATTATATATAATTAATTATATAATCTTTAAACCTAACTTTTGATGGTACGCGAACATTATCCGGAGGGTTAGGTCGGACAATAACCATTGTAAAATTTAAGGCACAACGTTTTGACTACCAATACTAAACAATCTGTGCTTGTCTCAGGTGTAAATAACACTAGTACATTAAATATAAACTTACACCTACTCAAGATTCATTCACTAACAAGTGTGAATCATCAGGAAAAAAATCACCACTTGTTTGTTGTTAACCTTGTGTCAGTGTGGTAGTGTTTCCAGTTCTACCCAGCAGACTTGTAGGGCATGTACCTGTTCTTTTTAGCTGTTTATCGTTTTCTTTAGCTGTATTTTCCTTCGTAGGTGGTGTTGATTTATTACTATTTTTTCTGACATAAAAAATTTGGTATATGTATTATTTACCCAATTTCCTAGCAGTAAAGATATACAACAGCGAGGAGTTTGGTTCTTTTAAAGTAACTTTGCTTCTTCTTCTTCTTCCTTCAAACATTATGTCTGCTGCCTGTTGTGGATATAGTACAACTCATGTTCCACTGCCACCAGAGAGAAATCAATCTTCTAGTAACTATATGTCATGGTGAGCCACACAGCGGAAACAGAGTTTTGTGTGTGTGTGTCTAGTCCAGGAATGCCAGACATTACCAATGTTTTATTTGTCCCCCAGAAACATGCACACCTTGATTCAATACAACGACCATAGAACAGCTCTTGAGATTGTGAATATATATATATATATATATATATCAATCAATTCTTTTCTTACAAAGTTTAGAGTTAATATATGACATTATATTCTACTTAGACATTCTGTAAAATTAAAATTTTCTTGTTTATACATATTCTAAAGTTGCATGATTTCTAAACACCCATTTACAAATTATAAATTAAACAATTTAAGTGACCGTACTTACAAAAATAGTCTTCTTCTTCTTCTTCTTCTGCTGCACTACAAGGACTAGGCATTTGCTTGTTCTGTCCTCACAAACTTATGACCACCGTTTTTGTGGTTTTCCTATATCTCTTTTCCCTCTTGGGTTGTAGTTAAGTATTTTTTTGGGTATTCTCCCATTTCCCATTCTATTTACGTGTTGTTTCCATCTTTCTTTATATTCAGTTATTTTTTTATTTATTGCATATACATTTAGTTCATTTCGCACGTCTTCATTTCTTACTAAATCTCTTCTTGTGCAGCCTTTGACCCATCTCAAAAATCTCATTTCTGTTGCCTGTATTTTGCTGTCCCCTTTTTTGGTATTTATCCAAATTTCACTCCCATACATAAGTACAGGTACTGTCTGGCCACAATTGGAGTGCGCAGGATAGGTAAAGTGGGGGAATGGGCAGGGTAGTAACAATGCATCTGCCGGTCTAGTGGTGGGGACGCCAAGCCGTGCATTCCAATCGCGGCCAGACAGTACAGCCATTGATTTATAAAATTTTATCCTTGTGTCTTTTCGTGTTTTATTATTTAGTGTTCTATTTACTGTGCTATATATTGCCTGGAACTTATTTATTTTATTTTCCATGTCATTGTCATAATTGTAGCTTGTGTCGCAGCCCAAGTATGTAAAATTTGATACTTGTTCGATTGACTTACTGTTGACAATTATTTTCGACCTAATGGGATACTTGCCTTGGAAAGCCATAACTTTCGTCTTATATAAGGAAATTTTAAGATTATATTCTGGACATATTTGATTCAGTCGGTGCACTGCCAGTTGTAATTTATCTTCACTCTCTTGTATTATTATTTTATCGTCAGCAAATAGTAACGTACTCAGGTAAGTATGTCGGTCTAGCTGGACTCCAGGATATTCCTTTGATTGCCATTTTTTAAGAACATTGTCACTAGACTAAATTTGTAATACAAACAGAAATTGACTTATGTGTGCTAGGACAGACTGATGACAGTAAACTTCAGTAATGTATGTTTGTGACTTTCACAACACATAGGATTATTAAAAATACTGGGTTAGCAGAATCAATCTATATCAGTATTTAAATAGAAAAGGTGATGCTCATGTATTTAAGTCAATACCAAACTGAAGTATACTGTACATCACTTGAAAAAAATGTAATATAAAAATTGTAAGATAATTTTTATTGACATTTATTACCTAAATGTAAAATGTTATCATTTAGGAACAAAAATCACAGTAGTACATGCTTCACCAGTAGAAGTTTAATGGAATTGACTGCGTTTTAATCAAATGTTTATTATATAGATATTTTATAGAAACATGTGCTAATTCATATGTAGGCCTACTGCGTTAATCCTTTATAGGTTGCTGGTAAGTATAGATACCACTTTGTTTTAAGGTCTACTTTGTGTATAAAAGTACACTTAAAATGAGCCTTATGGTGTTTATTCATTGTAAGTAACAGTCTCTGGTATGTATATTTACCGCTTTTTGAATTTCCCTCTCTACAGCCTCTGTATTATCATGTTTCATTATTGTGGTATCCACGTTTACCAGCGTTTTTTGGTATTTTAATTATAATGTGAATGAATCCTCTTCCAAGCATGCGACTTTATTGGAGTGTTGATAAAAATTTTCATAATTACAGAATAGCCAGTATAATGCCCTTAAAACGATTTTTAAAAATTCTTAGATTCTTACATCTAAATGACAACACCTCAAGACCTAACAAAGGAGAGTCAAATTATAAAATTCATAAAGTAAAACCGTTTTCTGATATTATGAATCTAAAATTTTAAAAAACTATTCAATCCATCTAGATATTTGTCAATTGACGAATCCATGGTAAAATTTAAAGGGAGAAGGTCGCTGAAACAGTACATGCCGATGAAACCCATAAAGAGAGGATTCAAGATGTGTGTTATTGCATGTGGGGTAATGGGGTACTGTTTGGCCATGTCTTTAAGAAGGAACTCATATAAACAATAGTGGTTCATTGGGGGAATGTGTTGTAATGAAATTGGCAGACGCATTTAAAGGACTTGGGTATTGTTTATATTTCGATAATTTCTTTTCATCTATTCAAATGGTAAGAAATCTGTTACAAAAAAAAATGTTTTGCCTGTGCTACTCTACGGCAAACTAGGAAATTGTTTCCATGAGACAAACGTTTACCAGATAAAGTGTTAAAAATGAGTGAAAGTGATTCTGTTATGGCTGGTGATGTGGCAGTATCCAAGTGGGAGGACAGAGGGAAGAAATGTGTATGTGTGGTAAGCACCATGCATAATCCTTTGGAAAAGGGTCATGTGCTAAGGAAAAACAAAAAAAGGGAAAAAGAAACTGTAATCTGTCCAGTAGCCATTCGCGACTACAATCGATACATGGGTGGTGTTGACTATTTCGATCAGCTCAATTCTGCTTACAGCATTAGTTGGAAGTCGCGAAGATGGTGGATGAGGATTTTTTATTATGCTGTAGATGCTTGCATTGTTAACTCGTACATCTTGTATAATAATGCAGTGAAAGATGTGCAGTCAAATACACAGCCCCACTAACGCAGTTAAAATTTCGTTCAATTTTGGCAAATGAATTGATTGGGATTTTTTGCAGCCGAATTAAAAAGGGTCCAGTGGCACAAACAGGAAAGGGACGTAAAAGAAATCACCCAGATGGGCGACCAACAGTAGAAAATTGTACCCGCCTGATAAATGTTGGAGACCACCTTCCTGTAAAAGGCCCAACTTATAGAAGGTGTGCTAACTGTAGCACAACCAAACAACAGAAACAATCCAACACACTGTGTATGAAATGTGATGTTGCATTGTGCATTGAATGTTTTGTACAGTTTCATAAAAGTTGAAACATTTTTGTTAAGTGTATTAGGATAAAATTATTTTATGTCATATTCATTTAGTGATACATTGTGTTTTATTTCCTTTGTAATCATATTTTTTAATTTAAACTATCCATTTTTATATAAGAATTTTTTGTAAAAAAACATTCCTCTTAGTTAAAATGTTTTGTACTATTCAAATACTATTAATACTGTTAATTGTTATCATCGCCATCATCATCATTATTCTTACTTATTATTATTATTATTATTGTATTCCAGTTTAACCGTGTGTATTGCTTTTATTGTGTTTTGTTATCACAGCTGTTATTTTCTTAGTAGACTTATGTTCTTTGTGAATTCAATTTTTAAAATATTTTGTAATATTAAATTATTTTTATTAATTATAATACAAATGTATAAATAATTTAGTGAATAAAATATGTTCTGTCATTTTATACAGTAATACTATTCTGAGATCCAACCCATAATAAATGTGGTAAGTATACTTACCAGTGAATACTGCAGTCATGTTACTTTAGGTAGCGCTCTCTGGTAAATATATTTACCATCCCTTATCACAAGAACTGATAACAGGAGGAGTCAGGTTTTGGCTTATGTGCCATCATAGCCTCACAGTACAATGAAGTAAAGTAGTATTTTACCTTTTTTCAATTCCCCAGAATACTGCCCTATAAAGGGCAGGGTAGGGTATAAAGGGCACTCTATTGTGCTCTGTAAATTTATTATACAAGTTTAATGAAGTTTTGCCAAGTTTATCACCGTCTGTGTATGCTACTTTAGCAACTAATGGATTCATTAAACTTGAATTGTGGTTTCCTGATTAAGTACAATCTTATCTGCCACTCTTATAATTTATTCTTCATATACGTAGTACATAACAATTCCACAAATACCATCATTTTCTTAATTAGTCCTAACTATGCAGGAGTGGCTTCAGGAATGACAATAAATCTTCTATTCAGCTTCAGCTATGTTGTTAAGCTTCGATAGGAATCACACTGAGCCTAGATTTACATCAGATCTTTGCAGTTCTATAAGCTTCACATAGGTCAAAGAAAGGATGGTCGTGAAAAATACATTTTCATATTGTATTTAGCTTTAAACTCTTCACATCTGATTGCTGTTTGAAAGATATGTCAATTCATTTGGTACTGTACAAAATTTATGTAATGGAAGTATATGCAATAGTCTACCTACAATATCACTGCAAGTCATACTAGTTCCCCTACTGTGATGTAATGGTTTGAATGTGATGGTTTAAATTTGTATATTATACTGAAGTAATGAAATGTAATAATAATAATAACTTGGAATAATTATATTTAACTTGCTACGCTGAATCAGTTTTTATTTTATATAAAGCTTGGTCAGTTACTTCATCCTTTGGTTATTAGCTGCATGAAGTGTCATCTCTTGCAGATGACAATCAAGTCCTAAATAAGAAATCTAGATAAATGACTGGGACACATTCTTATATTGATACACTCAGGGCATATTAAGTGTATATCTACTTCTCCATTCAAAGATTCAGTGAACTCAACTTTTCAGTCCTCAAAATGTAGCCATATTTTTTGTCGCTATTTAGTGAGGTATCTCTCTTTAGCGAAGTGCATACGCAGAACTCTTCTGAGCAGTCTTCTGTTTCCATATAAATGCTTACCCACTTGGTTGTATTGTGAGAATATGTTCAATATGATCGTCTTAGAGGCAATGAGCTCTTATACATCCCTCAATGTGCTGTATTCCACACCTGAATCATGCAATAAAATTCAATTAAGAAAGTTTTAATGTTTTCAGTTTTACGCTTTTTTAGTATTACTAGAGTAACAAGTTTACTTGGTTCATGCTTTTGGTATGTTTTGTATTGCAACCATTTTATATTACTTATTATTAGAATATCGGCTAATTTAATTATTTAAAGTCATGAATCATGAGATAAGAATTGTGAATCAAAAGAAGTGATTACTGTATTTTATTATGTAGAAAAGGAGCAGATTTGTGTTATGTCACATACCGTAGTTAGAACAAGCATGTGTATTCCTTTACAAATTCAAACTAAATTCATTCAGTTAAGTCAACGTCACGGTAATTCAGAATCTTACCTCCAGACTGTCCAAATTAATGAGGTTTCACTGTAATGAAACAGCAAATGTAAGAACTTTGTGAAATTAGAGATATGATGTTTCTGTGATAGTTACAATGTGGAGGGAATATTTTAATAACCGATATGCCGCTAAAACATCTGTGTACTAGTTGTTTCAGCTAGAGCTACAATTTATTAAATTTAATAATTAACATTACTTCGGAAATTACTAAACATTAATTAATTAAAACATTCAGAAATTAATTACTTCAGATATTAAATAAACATTACTGTACATTTAGAAATGTACATTACATCAGTGCACTTTGTTATTGAAATGTTCATAATATATTTCTCATGCTACTGATTTATAGTAGCATAGATTATGCATAGATCATGCCCAACAGACATGATTAGTAGGAAGGAAAGTTTATTTTTTTTTTTAGTAACGCAACAGGTAGGCCCCTACATGTTGCTGCCTTTGGCTTGCCCTGTTACTGATGTTCATGTGTTGTCTGTCAGGATTCTCGTGTACATCTTGATTGTCCTGCTGGTTTGCTTTCTTAGATCATGTCTTTTTCATTCGTCCTGTGACCTCAGCTAAGACAATAATATAATACAAGATATAAAGCAAAGTCACTCATTATATAAAGCAACTTTATTTGACATATTAAAACAAGTAAGGTGAGACTTGAGCCCTAATCAAGAGGTACCCCATGGATAAGAGCCATGAAACAGCAACTGGAGTACCAAGAGCAGGCAGTGTGTGTGTAAGTGTGTCTGGCTTTCAGATTCCAGAATGGCTAAACGAATCTGGAAATACAAACCTGTAGGACACAGGTGTGTGGGTGGACCCAGGAAGAGATGGCTGGAGGATTTTTGAAGGCGGAACCTTGGCTACGCCATGTTGTGAAAAAGATGATGATGATTCAAACAGTAGCAAGCATACATTTTTCAGTGGTGTGTATGGATTGAATTCCAATACAGTGGCAGAATTAGCCACTGGTTGCATAGAATTTGATCCATACAAGCTCTTCCTTGTATTGATCAATTTATTTATTGTGCAGACAAATTTGTATGCAACCCAATCACTGAGCCAACCAAATAGCAGTAAGAAAAGTATATTAAAAGGCTGAAGCATACAAATGAAAAAAAAATTAAACAATTTTTAGGCATAATAGGTTATGTGGGTTTGGACCGAATGTCGTCAGTATGTGAGTATTGGAGCACAGATCATTTTTTTACAAATGAAACAATTTTCTTCACAATGCCCCAAAATAGATTTGACTTGCTCTTAAAGATAACAAAGGCACATACCAAAGGCAACTCTGAAAATGACAGGCTACATAAACTGCAACCAGTAGTTATATACTTGGTTACATGGTTTCAAGAAGTGTATACACCTTGCCATGTTATTTGTGTGGATGAAACCCTCTTACCTTTCAAAGGTTGCTTATTTTTAAAACAATATATGCCTCAGAAAACTCAAATCAGAAGTATGGAGGGATTACAGGTTTTCAAGGTATGATTTGGTAAAGGATATACATCAAACATGCTGGGTAATGACATCACTGTTAGCATTCACTTCCAATAAGCATTTTTATGACATTCTGTGAAAAGCTTCCAAATGCTGGGAGTGTAATCTTCACTGATAATTACAACACAAGTATGGATCTAGCAGTGGAGGTGAAATTTCAAAGATCGGTCAAAGGTTGTTCTAAACAAGATTGATTTAGAAATGAAGAGATTAGAGAAGAGTTGGAAATATACGACTCAAATGAGAAAATAGAGTTGCATAGAAAAAACTGGAAGGACCATCTGGAGCATATGGATGATCGAAGACTACCAAACATGGCAAGTAAGTACAAACCAGCTGGAAGAAGAAGCATAGGGAGACCAAAGAAAAGATTTGAATAAATCCTATGAAGCTGGAAAAGGTCACCAAGGCCTAATCCTTGTTGGGAAAGAAGAAGAAGAAGAAGAAGAAGAAGAAGAAGAAGAAGAAGAAGAAGAAGAAGAAGAAGTATGGATCTTGCAGAAAAATTACTTGAAAATCAACTAATCTTCTGGGGACCCTGAAATCTAACAGAAAAGGAAATTTCAAAGCTGTTATTACAAATTACAATTACAAAATTACAAATTTGTCATTAACACATAGATAAAGAAAAGGAGTTAATTGTAAAGCAGAATGACCATGGAATCACTGTTTTGAAATGGTGTGACAAGCATGGCATCCTTCTGCTATCAGTTCTTCATGGAGACAAAACTGTACCAGGCAACACTCAAGTGGTGAAGTAAATAAACCTAAGGCAATAATCGATACAATGCTGTCAAGTCATCAATTGACCTTTCTGATCAGCTATCCAGCTATGGTACAGAGCTCCATCATTCATTGAAGTGGTACTGGAAAGTAATAATTGAACTTCTTCTTGGAACTGCCATAGTAAATGCCCACTTAGTGTATCATCATGAATCAGAAAAGAAAATTTGAATTATATATTTTAGAAAGCTATAAAGGAACTGATAACAGATAAAGGTAATGCTATGACCCAACAGGACAATTAAACAAAATCAAAGCCCTCCTAGAACCGAAGATACGATCAAAACATACCTTCTCAAAGAATGAAGGTTCTGCAAAAGAAGGCTGTAGATACTACCATGCTGCTATGATAAAAAAATTGGTTGTGAACTAGAAAAAACAAAGTGAAAAAAGTTACAACATTTTGTAAAAACTGCCCTGGGAAACCGAAGATGGGTACACGCATATACCCCAAAGAAGAGCTGTACAGGGATCTGGAAATGGCTTTCTGAAGAAAAAGACTGAGATTCCTTTAACATACGGTTCAGATGGATCAGTCCAGATTAAATAAACTAATTTTCAACTATATTTGGCAACTTTCCAGTCTGAACGGATATGCCAAACAACTCAAGGAGGAAATGATGAAACTGGGTATCTCTTTGAACGACTGTGTGGATATAAATACATACAGAAACGAAATTCAAAATCTTGAGGTTCTCTGCGGTGAGAAGAAGACAAGAAAGGGGTGGACTGTGGAAAGGAAGGTCGTGCATAGTGTGCTAATGAGGGTCTTCTGGCAGGTGAACAATAGGAAATGATATTCGCGTGGTCCACGGCTGGCCTGTTCATGTAAAAAAAAAACTTGATATACTTATTTAGAATTTTCTATTATTTAACCAAATGATCTATTATCTGAACTTAATAAAAAGTACAATTGTCTACTGTACTGTACAGTAATGTATTGGACACATGTAGGCGTATTGGATATTTATTGAACATAAAAAACTATATACTATAAATTATTACAGTACTGTACACAGTAATAAACAAACGCTGTAGCTATATAGCCTTACAATCGATAAAGACATTTACAATTGATAAACAAACTGTGTTAATGGAAGTCTCTATCACCGAATGTCTGTTTTTTAATTAATTTTGTAGTACAGTGTTTGTCATTAAACTCTAATTTTGTTTAAATTTATTTTTGGTTTTTATTAATTACACTCAATTTTAATTCAATGATTTTTAGCCATAGTAATACATTACACTACAGTATACAAGTTGGTGTAATTATATAACAGTGTGTTAGAAATGATTTTGTAGTAACAACCTTTGTTTTTCTAAAGATAAATAATGTTTTCAATTTACGATCTATTATCCGAAATATCTATTATCCAAACGGGCCCTCGTCTGGAGAGGTTTGGATAATTGATGCTCTACTGTATATTCTTATTTAATTATACATACGTGTTTCAAGGCATATTCCATTTTCAAAATGTAATCAGTTTTTGGAGACCATTATAGCATTAAGATACAACATATAGTTAGTTGTCATATACAAAATGTCTGAGATTATAGTGCATTTCAGCCAATACTACCTACTTCCTAACACTATGTACTGGTAAATTTTATCTTATCAATGTTGGATGTTGTGGTTATTGACAGAAATGAATCTTACTTATCCTCATATTTCATTTTAACATAGAGTTAGCAGTATGGTAGGTAATCATTCATTTTCTTTCTCCAGCTTGAGTCTAAAACACTCTAGGACGCCAAATACTCTGTTGCGACTGTAATTTTAAGTTTGTTTCTCTTCTGTCATCTATAATCATCTACTTTTCTTTAAAACGTGTCTCTCATCCCTTTCTGCAACATCATTCTAATGCCCAAACACTGTTCATTAATCTTGTTCAATTCATCTCCCATATCTTCATTCACTCCTGTTCAGCAACAGCATGACCACAGGGTGTCTCAACATGCACTATTCCTCCACATGATGTATACAATATTATTTAATATTGAATATTATTACAATATAATATAACATAATATAATCATGGAAGATTTAGTCGAGGGAGCTATGTTAATATGAAGATGTGGGCAGAAAATCAAGCAGCAAGCAGGCTGGAGGACTGCTACAGACCAACTACGAATTGACTACTAAAGAAGAAAATAATAATGTTTACATAATATTATTATAAGTTTTTAATATTTCTATTATAATGAGGAAATGTGTGTTTCTATATATTAAATTTATGTTTCATCGTATGAGTTTGTTCTATGCTCACATTACTACAGTAAGTTCAACAATCAAGTACAAATGTACAAATGAACACAGAAAATGTGAACAAAATTTTCCTGTTTTTCATATAAATAACTGAATAGGTACTTTAATTAACAGTTATTATAGACACATATATTTAACAGTAATAAAAATGTTAAATATAAATGAACAGTCAATTAATAATCTATTTTTAAAAACTTAACTGAAATTTTGTATTACTGAATATGTAATAAAAGACAAACAACCCTGTCACTTACTAGCCTAACCAATCAACTAGCATATATTACTATAAGTAATTAGTAAAAATTATTAATTTTTCATGTTAAGTTCATAATAAACATACAGTGTTTCTAACGTAGTTGTCATGTATCATCTGGATAAGATCTGACATATTTGAAGGCAGAAACAATGCATCTTATCCAAATGTACAGTATCAGTGGAGGATTCCCTGAAGAATTATTTAAAATTAGAGTGGTTTTGAATCCCAAATTATTTTCTTAACAATTAATACTGTTTGACTGTTGCACTGCAATGCAAACGAACTCAGTCTTGGGAAACTATTCTGGTCATTAAGTGCCAAGACTTTGACTTCCCAGTCACTAGATGTCTTTGAGTTTCTTCTCAACATTATCAGTTATCCAGATTATAAATAAGTGATCATTTTTTAATTTCAGACAGTGTTAATTTTACCACTGGAATGTTACCACTTTTTTAATGTCTCATACCCTGGGACAACTACTTCACTTTAATTAAATACGTTACCGTACATTAGTATGGACATAGCTTCTTCAAATACTGCACCGTTTCATCCAGTGTAAACAACTGTCACAAGGAAATTGACTAGTCACTCACACTCTCTTTTTTTTGATGAGGGGACAAACAGTGCGAGGATAAAACATGACTATCTACTATTAGTAATACATATGTGAACTTGTATATTATAAACTCAAATACATGAACTCATTGTATAATGTATGAAATTGTGATTAGTAATGAGCAGATTGGTTGGGGACAGTGGTCTTCTCCACCAACAATCTCTTCACTTTGTAATACAAGTGACACCCACATCATCTATGATCTGCTCATGTTTCTTGGTCTCCCTTAATTAATGTCGTGCAGTGAAGCCTAGTAGGAGAGGAGAGGTCGGCACGCAACACGCCCCTGCATGGTGGGAGAGGGCCAAACGGTGAAACACCACGTTGCAGACTGTGCCTCGCCAGGTGGACCCAGGCAAAGTCCAGGATGGTCGTGGGTTATGCCTTACCACAGATTAACGCTGGCTCAACTCCTTCCGAGAACCTCACCCTGGCGTACGCTGCCTTAGCATTTTTTAGCGGTATTGGTGCTGATAATCAGGATAAAGCATACGTTCAGCGCTAGGGGAGCGCCAGTGAGTGAGTCAGTTTGTGAACTGTGCTGCTGTGAGCCTGTACCCGACATGAGTGTGGTGGCTGGCACCCATTGCACAGTGCTATTGGGTACCTAAACGCCACCTCCACGAGGCCCCTGCTGGGCAATGTTGCGTTTTGTGCAGCCATTCGTGGTCTCACTCAATGTAGCGGCTGAGACCGTTAGTCTCCTTGTTTGAGGAGAGAGCTCCAGACCCATTCGCAGGCGTGTCTAGCGGACGGAGAGTGGGGACATTCTGGGCTTTTCCTGGGCTGCATTCCTGGTCTGTGGTTTCATTCTTCAGTGGGTAGAGTTTGGTTAATTTAGATGATGAGGGAAATCTTGAGGGACCGTGGGTGCTTGCACCAGCCATATTACCTGTTTCTTGGTCTCCTCTTGCAATTATTTCCTTCGATTTCCCTTCCAATATGGTTGTAGCAAGTCCTAAGGCTGCAGTGTAACCTTATCCTTACCAGACCAGTCCTAAGGCTGCAAGTCCTGTCTGGTTACCTTACTATCATTTGAAACTAACTGCTCCTATACAGTGGTCCGATGAACAGGAGAAGAAGAATCATAGAACAAACATGTACTTACTATCTGACATCTCAAATGAAACTTATCAGATAGATAGATTTCTTGTGTGCAGCAAAGTCGAAAACTGGCTTCATAAAACTAATTTCATTAGTGTGCAAACTGACTACACAGTGGCATAGTGTGGGTACGTAACACCTGTTCCCAGTTGTGGTAGGCCTAAAACTAAAATTAATTCTAATTTTTTTGTACCAAGTGGTCTTTTTAGAGCATTTTCTATTATTCACTGTGAAAAGAAGAGGGTCCCGGTTCAACGGGATCTGACTCTCATTATACTTACACACAATAAATCAGAACACAAATAATCAAATTACAAATAATAAAGACAAACAGAGAAATACATGACTAAACGAACAAAACACTAATAGGTACGTAGTATCTGCTCCACGTCAGTTCCGAAAATGAACGCGTAGTATCTGCTCCACGTCAGTTCCGAAAATAAACATAGCTGCTAACTGAGCGTTTTTCCGGTTTATACAGTGGCAACACATTGGGTGGGCGAGTGTGTGTGTCCCTCCACAGTTTGTATAGTGACAACTTCTATGAGGTCAATGACCACTCACATAAAACATTGCCGATGTCTGAGCCTGAAAACACAAGACAGTGCAAGCGCCCAGCAGTTCGAAAGCAATGCTACATTTTTCTCCAAGTTTCCCTAATAATATTGTTCAGATTTCAGATTATTCAATAACTAAAGTATTAATTCTGGGATATAATTAATATTATTTTCTTTTATTTCCAGTACTGTTGTTGCCGGCAACATGGACGCCACGCTACTGGACTACAACCAAAATTTCATCAGTGATGTTTCACAGTACTAACACCATTACATAAAGCAATAACAGTATTTCCAAAATAACTGGTTTTATAGCAAAAGAGCAGGAAATCTGAAACTAACTCAAGAAGGCAAGACGTTTATAAAAAAAATTGGGGCTGCCCTGTTAAAAGGGAGATGAAGGGAACTCTATATTAAACAAAGGAATCACTCACAGATTACTATTCATTTATCATGCTTTGGAAGTGAAACGTGATTAGGTAGGACACACTAGTCTGTATTGTTCATGGTAAGTGCGAACACAACTGTATCATGTACAAACTTAACACTAGACACACACACACACACACACACACACACACACACAAAAGCTCTTGTCTCTGGTATATGTTATTACAAATTGGATGAGAAATTGCACAAAATAAATACTGTGTAGTCTTATATATACAATTGTATCCTACTTACTACACCTGATCAATGTAGCATGTCACATTTACTGTTAATGATAAAATAGGAAATTATATTGTCCATCTGCAACAAACAATGCTTGAACAGGAGTCAGCAACCAACACAGAAATACTTAAAGATAAATATTTAAGATTCTTTTGTTGCCATAATAAAAAATAAATGAAGTAAAAATAACAAAGTAATAATAAGAAACACAAAATAATTTGGTTGTAATCGTACAAATAATTAGAAAAATAAGAAGGCAACCGATACTACCTTTACTTACCTTACTTTCAGAAAAATCCGAAAAACCAAAGCCTTGGATCACCATTGGAATTGGTATTCCACCAGTGAAAAGCCATTGGAATATCCATTAGTAATACCAATGAATAAATTAGTAATATCAATTAATAAATTTGTGTGAATTGTAATGAATATGTGTTAAGTTATTTTTACATCATCTACCTATCTAACCTATACTCTGTGCTCAACAAGTTCATCTAATAGATTTGAGAATCTTCTGATAGAAAGTTTTATTTTAAATTGTTTTCAAGGGGAAAGTTGATACGGTTTACACATTTCCTCCTGTAAAAATGTGATGGTGACTCAAGGGCTTTTGGTTTTTGGAATCTTCTGAAAATAAGTAAGGTAAGTAAATGTAGTATCGGGGCCTTCTTATTTTTCTAATTATTTGTATGATGGTAATAAAGTAAAACACAAAACTTTTTTTCAATACTTAAAACCTTTATTGTTATTTCATTAATTTTTACATATAATAAACATACACCAATTTAGGTTTAATGCCTGAAATATAAAAAAAGCCTTTTCTTTGATTAAAACATTCAAGGACACAAAACAGTAAATTATATGAAGTATCTTGCCAATTTTGATTCAAAAGCTTCAAAGAGAGTCACGAGTTGAAATCAAGCAGCCACTTCAGAGAAAGCTAGTAACGAAAGAAAGCTGGCTTAGGCAAACGTAAAAATTTGTGTCTAAAACATTAGTGTTCCATGTCAGAAAATTATGTTGATACACAAAGTTATAAATTAAATGACTAACACAGGTATAGTAAATCTTGATTGTGTATGTCACATTCAGAAGCATATGAAGCATTCATAAACCTTGAACAACTTTGCACAGAAACGAAAGAGAGGACATTAGATGATTGAAATATTTGCGGTTGTAAACAGGGGTGCCTACAGGGGGGATCGTGTCACCATTGGCGACATTTAGAAAATTTTTGGGAGGGATTTTTTTTACTATTGCATGAAAAATCTTCCCTAATTTTACAAAACTGTACAAAACTTATAATGGACACATATCAGACGCACAATAAATCTACCCAGTTGACTTTTTCAAGCGGGCTGTAGAGTACTAATAGAGTACACAGAAAAAAGAATCTAGTCTTCTACGCAATGCTTCAAACAGGCTACAGATTGAGTTCGAGGTGTTACCGTGTGGCGGCTTATGGCAAGCAGTGAGGATGCCAAACGGATTTAAGTGAGACGAAGTTGCAAAACTAAGTACCTTTCAGTAAAGTCATAGAGTACTGGTATTGTAAAACAAATCATATTTTACTGAAAATATTAATTTGTGATTTATTATTACAAATCCTTATTTTTTTAGTTTATAACTACCTACAAATCAATATATTGTTTCGGTAAAAGATAATATTTTGTAATAGTTTTGAGTTAGAAAGCCCCGGTCTTTGCTCGATTAGGTAAGAAATTTTACTGTAAAAGAGAGAAAAGGTCTTGTTAGAAAAAGGAGGGGATTTTTTTATAAAGTTGGGGGAAGCGTCATAGGGGTTGGGAGGGGGGTCGGCACCCCTGGTTGTAAAATGAGAAACCATTACATGGTAAAATAGCTGACCCCAGTACAAGCACAGCCTTGTTATGAGCCAAGTATATAATCACACAATTCATGTCCTGGACAATAGGAATTGCATTAGCACTGTATAAAATCTTTACCAGTTCTAGAACTGGATGATTCTCTAGCACTACATAAAATCTGTGATCAGAGATGTATCTGGCTTGTGTCCACAACAAAATAGAGAACCCAAACAAAAGTTTAAGTAGGTGTGTATGGTAAGGGTTACCAGAGACTATTTTTGTGGGATGTTACATATTTAAAAGGCTGGCAATGATGCAGTTATAACATACGATGGTCGGAATTTAAATAAAATAAAAGTGGTGGGAAAATTTAGATGTAAAAATAAACAAAACCATTTTGGACTAAAAAAAAAAATAAATGAAATACCGGTATGAATTTCAAAGGCAGAAACTGTGACAGAAATGTGGCTAGTCAAAAGTGAAAAGAAAAGGGGTGCCAGAAAAATTCTACTGTGTAAAGGGAAGCTATAAGTGGTCTATTCTGTGGCACTCGCATTTCAGGGTGAGATATGTAACAAATTATAAACATATAATGTTTAAGTTTTACTTTTTTATGAATTATATAACTCATTTTTCTGTATAATTTTTGGAAACTAAGATGTCAGAAGAAACTCCTGGTCACACTATCTTAATTTCTTGCTTTATAAGGAAGACCAATATGCTGTAACTATATACAGTAGACTCCCTCTCGTCCGGCCTTGGTTGGATCGGCCGTCGGATGGTTTGTCCAGCCATTCGGTGAGTCACACAGTCTAGACGAGCCTCCAGTGACAGGCCCCAAATTGTTAAACAGAAAATATATGTACAGTAGCTCAGTTGACTCACGGTTTTGTTCATGTGCGGATGTATGTCTTATGTTGTGAGTTCTGTGTAAATATGTTCTATATAGTCTGTGTCAATATATCTGTGTATATATTAATACTGTACGTATCAGTGTAAATAACAACGTTTTCCGATATGAGTGCGAAACGAAAACACATGTTCGTGACTATGGACCAAAAATTACAAGTCCTTCAGCGTCTCGATAAGGGGAATCGGTCCAGCATATTTGCCAAGAGTTTAATGTAGGCAAGAGTACTGTTAATGACTGGCGCTGAAACAGAAAATCGATTGAGACTTTCTGCACTCAAATTGAAACTGAAAAAGTGCTTTCGACACGATGGACTTTAAAAAAACCAAATAACGAATTAGTAGACGATGCTTTGTGGTTTATACAGGAACGCCGAAGAGGCACTCCAATAAGTGGACCAATTTTAAAAGAAAAAGTGAACTACACTCAAAACTTCAAGATGCCAGTACATTCTCGGCAAGTGAAGGATGGCTAACACGCTGGAAAAAGCGTCATGGAGTTCATTTCATTGGCGTTTGTGGTGAAAAATTGTCGGCGAACCCATCAGCAGCTAGCGACTTTTAAAAAAAACTGTGACATCATTGCTAGTGAAAATCTTAGTCCAGAACAAGTCTATAATATTGATGAGACGGGGTTGAATTTTAAACTCTTGCCCAAGAAAACGTTTGCTACGGCTAAGGAAACTTCAGCCCCAGGATTTAAAGCCAGTAAAGAGAGAATCACAGTGGCTTTTTGTTCAAATGCCTCAGGGTCCCACAAGCTGCCTTTGTTTGTAATAGGAAAATCAGCAAAACCTAGAGCTTTTAAGAATTTAAACATGTCATCCCTTCCAGTGTACTACAGAGCACAAAAATCAGCCTTGATGGATTCGTATCTGTTTAAGGAGTGGTTCGAAAGCGAATTTGTTCCTATAGTGAAACATCATTTGACGAGTTTGAAGTTACCAGTTAAAGCACTTGTATTGCTAGACAATGCACCTACCCATCCGCAAGAACTTGAATGTGAAGGTTACAGTGATATAAAATTATTATTCCTGCCACCTAACGTCACAAGTCTTACACAACCAATGGACCAAGGGGTCATCAAGTCTTTTAAGAGAAGGTACCTCAGAAAGCTTTTTTCGGAAATTCTAGGTAAACTGGACAATGAAGGCAGCACAGGTCTCATTCCGGCCTTAAAGACAATCAACATGAAAGACGTGATCTATATGGTAGCTAAGGCATACAATGAAATGCCATCATCTACATTTACAAAGTCTTGGAGAAAAGCATGGCCAAATTGTTTTCTTCTTATTGAAAAGAATAAAGAGGACAACCCTAAAGCAGATGAATCAAATCTTCAGGGTTTTGAACCAGATGACAACGAATCTCTGTTAAAAGATCTATAACGATTGCCTCACTCTGATGATCTTGTACAACAAGACGTTGCAGAATGGATTGCTGGTCAAGATGAGGAGCTTCAAAATGAGATCTTAAACGATGATGAAATTGTGCAAGCTGTCATTTGCCAAGAAGACGAAGAAGAAGAAGAAAATGATGAAGAGGGATATGTCGAGGAGAAAATGAGCCACACTGAGGGAAGAGCAGCCCTGGAATTAGCAACGACGTACATCGAGCAACAAACAGAGGCAACTGCAGTTGATATTATGTTCATCAAGAAATGGCGTAATTTCGCATTCAACAAAATAGTTGAACAAAAAAAGCAGAAGAAAATAACTGATTTCTTTTAATTTTTATTTCCGAGTTTTACGTTCTGTAGTGACACTTTTAATGTTCACGTGTTTTTCATATTCTATAAAGAGTTGTGTTATTTTTGGCAAATACGTACAGTAATATCTGTGTGAGTTGTAGTAATTTTCCTTGCTTGTTTTTTTACTTGCTACCATGGAGTAAGGGTGAGTAATTATAATTATTAGTAATTTATATATACTGTATTGGGCCATTTATTGTATGGATCATTCATTAAAGAGCGTTATTTCATCATTATAGCATATTTTTGGTTCATCCGGCCATTTTGAAATCCGGCCTAGGGTCTGGTCCTGAGGTGGGCGGACGAGAGGGAGTCTACTGTATACACTAATAAATAAGTACATCAGTTTGCAAAAGAAATTTTAAAAATTTGATTTACATTATGATGAAGACAAAGTAGTTGGTTCTCCCTTGTACAGGCAAGTGGGTAAATATTTGTATTTTCTTAAAAACATTTGTTTTTAATTTGTTTTTTTTTTTTATTAAAAGCATTGTCTTCAATTTCAGCAGAGAAAATGGTATCTAAAGATTGTAAATTTAGTATCCAAAGCATACGGACATCCCTACCCCCTTAACATAATAAATGAGAATCAAGGGTGATTAGCACGAGGTCTGAGGCATGGTTTTCTCAACTGAGAAGTTAACAGCAGTTTTGGTTCATATTTTATTCACTATAGTTGGGGGCTTTTCACTTGCAGTAGCCTCAGTGCACTCATCAGTTATGACAAACTTGCTGGAGCAAAGCAGTGTTATGAACCACATGTATTTCGATGATGCATTTACAAGCTGTGCATACACTTTGGAGTTTTCTAAATGGCAACATTTTATGAATGGAACAGAATTGGCCTATCTTATATAATCTAATTCCACCACAATATAAAATTTACTCTAACAGAATCTTATAATCAGAGATGTGATTATTTGAAGTGGATATATTTAAAATGAAAAAACAAAATACTTATTTTTCACATTATATTTTTAATGCCTTTTACTATATACCACTTTAAATTTCCATTCATATGGCCTTTTTGGACTCATTTTCTATTTGAAAATACAAAGTAGTTAAGTAATGCTTAGTTTCAACAAATATATAGTATACAAACTGATTACAATAGTTTCTATGAATAGATCCTTTAGAGTTGAACATTTTAAATACTGCAACACTTCAGTAGATTTAATTCACAGAAATTTAAATAGACATTTCAAACAATTTTTGCAAATGGAAGCTTCAGCAAAGAATGCAGTTTTAGCTTCTGTGCATACATTTTTTAAAATGATTGGTGGTAAAATGGAAGAAGGAGCAAGTGAAAGAACTGATCTTAATAGAAGTTCACAAGACAAAGCTTAAAGGAAAACAAAATACAAGGAGAAACAGTAATATCAAAGAGAATGAGAAAGATGAGTCATACTGCATGTTTGAACACAATTCAGACTCAACTGGTAGTGATAATTCAATAAATTTTGCAGTTCACAGTTCACTAAAGAAAGAAGTTTCAGTTTCAGAAAAATTTTGTTTTAAAAATGCTAATATTCTTTTTACTTCCATGTTCCATAAGGAATGGAAGTATGGTCATGGTGAAAAAAATCGAGTTCGAGATTATGGCAGATTCTGATTGTACTACCCTCAAAACATGAAAAAAGTCATTTTTCGGAAAGTGTGTGCATGTGTGTGTCTGTTTATAGAATTTTTTCTATGGCAAACGATAACTGCCGCAAATTCAAACAGAATCAAATAATTTTTTGCATACAGTTCTGAATTGTAGAGGACTCCGAGGCCTATTGATTTTGGTGAAGATCAGTTAAGGGGAAGGGGTAGTTTACCTGCAACCTTTTACATTTTAACAAGAGTAAAGTCCTTAATTTTGATAAATAAAGTATCCTTAAAAGAAGGTCATAATAATCCACTGTAGAAAGGTAGATGAAATTTCTATAAATGAAAAGGGTAGTTGAAGGGGAAGGGGGTAATTTTCTATAAATTAAAATGGTAGTTGATGAGGGAGGAGATAATTTTTTATAAGTTTTATATGTGTACTACGTTACTGACAACAAAGAAGTAGTTTCTATGGAAACATTTTATTTCACTTTGATAAAATTCTATATTTTTTTAGGAATTATCAAACCAAATTCAAGTAAATGATTAGAACTGTACTGTATGAGTACCCGCAATACATTTCGATGTTTTTAATATGCGATTGTATCAATATATTACGGTGTGGAAAAGAAGAAGTGTACTAATTGTAAATTGTCCTACTTCTTAATGTAAAACAAAAATACGTGTTGTTTTCATTTGGTAGTTAGGTAATAATGGTTTTGGGTTTTTAGTTTACTGCTAAAATAAATAAAAGCTGTGGTTGAGAAAACATAACATTAAACGTGTAATACAATGATTATAACAGAGTAACACTTAAAATAAAGAACCTAACGTTTTTAAGTTTACAAATTGGAAAAAACAACAGCAAATACAAAATGAAAAATACAAATATTTATGGTTAATGAAAAAACAAAAAACACTGTATTAAGGAATGACAACATATGCTCAACAAATAGTACATAATGGATGTTTGTTTTTTGTTAGTCAAAAAACGAGTACTTGTCGGAAAATGAATTTTACCAAGAAAACTAGTTCTGCCACAAAAAAGTGACGTGTAGGCCTATAATAATAGGCAAGGGCCACTCATGCCTTACTTCGAGTTGGGTTTTTCGTGGTTTTAGAAAAAAAATAGTTTTACATTACACACGTATTGGTTTCCATATATAATTTCAGTTTTCGTGTTAACCTAACATAATCAATTTTTGCTGTTACAGCCACGACCCTGGTGATAAATTACTATACAGTCATTTACCATTAAAAAATGACAAACGAAATCAATTGCAATCACCAGCCAACTATTTTGCAACATACAAAATTAAAATTTGTATAATTCTTTCAGTACATAAAATTATGTGCGATATTCACTACATATCTAAGCCCAAAAATCTCATTATCGAAATAACTGCGGGTACGCATAAAGGCAGTACCAAATGATTTTATATATAAATAGAGAGCATGGAAGTCATGTATGGTTCTCCATACCGATTTTTTATATTTGATAAGATTTTTTGAAAAACATTTTGTATTTTGTACTTGAAATAGAAAAAATTCTCTATTTTGCTTTTTACTTCCATGTTCCATAAGGAAATGGAAGTATGCTATAGCAAAAAAAAATTGTGTTTGAGATAAGGGCTGATTGTACTACCCTCAAAACATGAAGAAAAATCATTTTCCAAAAAGTGTGTGTGTGTGTGTGTGTGTGTGTGTGTGTAGAATTTTTTTATGGCAAACAATAACTGCAGCAAATTCAAACAGAATCAAATCATCTTTTGCATACTTGCCTGAGTTGTAGAGGACTCAAGGCCTATTGATTTTGGTGAAGATCAGTTAAGGGGAAGGGGTAGTTTATATACAAGAGATACATACAAAATAAATTATCACAACAAAAATATAAAATCACTGTTGGTATAGTCTATAGAACAAATAAAACCGCCTTAGGCCTATAGTATAATAGAGTTTGAACGCAGTACTGACTGAATAAGACAATTCTACGATATTTAAACTAAACACAAGAATTGCTGTAATGGTCTTTAGCTGTATTATAAGCTACTTATTACACCAAACACTTCTTTATTGTAAAGAACAAAAAAGACTTTTAATAGGTTTACACGGTATGGAAATTATTGAAATCATTAAATGTCGAAAAATTTAAAAAATAAGAAGAAACTAAGAAGGAAGTAGCAGATATAGTTGAAACAAACATAAACAAGACAAAAATAGTATTCGAAATCTTCATACAAATGTCAGTTAAGCATATATAGGAGCTGACATCACGCTACTCTCTACTGAGAACACAGTGATCGTTGCTGATTGCAGTGCAGAAGACACCGACAAACAGTATGCGCCGACAATGTCTATCTGACTGTACAGATAGTTTAGATACAGGGTATCTAAATATACAGATAGATACAGGGTAGTTTACCTGCAACATTTTATGTTTTAACAAGAGTAAAGTGCTTAATTTTGGTAAATAAAGTATCCTGAAAAGAAGGTCATAATAATCCACTGTAGAAAGGTAGATGAAATACTTATAAATAAAAAGGGTAGTTGAATGGGAAGGGGGTAATTTTCTATAAATGATAATGATAGTTGAAGCAGAGGGGATAATTTTGTATAGGTGTACTATGTTATCGGCAACAAAAAGTAGTTTGTTGTTAAAATTCCTTCCTGGGCTGTATGGCTGTTGTCCAATGTTTTCTGCAAAACCAGACGTTTCGGCAGTACCATCTGTAACGGTACATAAGCCCGTCTAAAGAATTTATTGGTACAGGAAAACAATTTTATTGTATTTTCATATATTTAAAATGGTTAGGTTAACTTTCCCCTAATGTATTACATACGACGCACTTTGTCAGTACAACTTGACTCCAAGGTCGTTGGCCTATGTGATTTTTGGCACATAGCTGGACCGAGCAAGTTGCGAATTATGTTGAAACGTCATGAATAATCCAAAAACGTAACGACTGTGACGAAAAACGATGCCGTCATCAGCTTGAAACAATAAAGTGATGAGAGATATTTTGAGAGAGAGAGAGAGAGAGAGAGAGAGAGAGAGAGAGAGAGAGAGAGAGAGAGAGAGAGAGAGAGAGAGAGGTATTGTGATGACAGAGAGAGAGAGATAGAGATTTTTAAGGTGAATAGGAATTATAGAGAATTTGTGGAAAGGTTAGGTGTAGAGATGGTGTATGATTATATTGAAATTTTACCTTGCATTGAAGCAGATATAGAAGCAGTAGATGATATTATAAAAGATGATAATATGAGTTACCGGAGTGTGACAGACAATACTAAAGGTGACAGGACCATACCCGATCATGACAAATTATATGATATTGTGGAAAATTATAAAAAATTGAATAGTCTGTACATTTATGATACTAATGTAAGAGATTCAATAATAAATGATTTGTATAGATATAAGATTCGATGGTTGTTTGATGATGGTGGATAAATTGTTTTATTGTGTTTATGAACATTTAATTATGTGAACAGTGTGGGTTTGAAATGGATTGTTTTGGGAACTGATTAATGGTCAATGATAAAATAATAAGTTGAATTGTATATTTTGTGTGTCAATGTTAAATGTATTTGTATATTACAATATGTTGTGTATTATATGTATTTTTGTGTAAACCATGTATGTAATAGGAATTTATAGTTTAATTGAGTTAATAATAATTATAAAATGTTTCAAACTAAACAAGCGATGAAAGTAACGGTGAAATTTTAAATAATTGAATTAAATAATTGAAGATTAATTAATTTAAAACGTTGTATGAGAAAGAGTTGATGATGAAGTTAAATAATTAACAGTTTGATATAAAAGAATTGATGGAAATGATAATAGTAGTGTTTATAATTTTTATAGAAATTATTTAAATGTGAATTGTTTGATTAAATGTAGCAATAATATTGTTCATGTATATTATGTTATTATACAAGATTAAAGGGTGATTTTGGGGGTTGTTTGGTGTTATTAGAAGTGTAAACCAATTGTGGAATCTAGAGACTGCAAAAGTAGAAAGACATAAGTTTAGATATAGGTAGGCTATTGCAGTGGTGGCATGTGCCACTGTAGATAGTGTTATGGGTTGATGAGTAACGCACAAATACGTTACCATCATCGGAGGCCGAAATCGGCGTACATACACTGTACAACTTTGATATAATTTTATATTATATGCGATTCTTAACCGTGCAGTGTATAATTGATGTTAGAGTAAAACATGCTAATGAAGATGATTTCCCCGCCTTTTCGGGCGATTACTGTCTTACCAGCACTAATCGTGGTTTTGGACGACAGCCAGCTGTGGGCAGCAATTATAACACTGACCATGGTTGGGTGTCCTGAAAATTGGTGAAAGTTGAAATTAATGGGGGGCCACTTAGGGGAAACCCCCGGAACTATGGAACAGCGGCTATCACCTTGTTCGAGTAGGAACAGCCAAACAGGTGATAGACCCGTCTTAAGGGTATAATTATGTAACATTCAGGTATTATGATACCTGGTAATTTTAAAAATGTAAAGCTGAAGCAAGGACAAGGAGATGCTAAAATTCCTCCACCAATTCAGTCCTTGTGAAGGCAACTGGACGCCACAGTCCAGGGGGGGTAATAGAGTGTGTGGTTAGGAGGTTGCTACAGGGGTAGCAATGCTAACAATTATTAAGCATTAAATAAATGATGTCGATAATGGTGTTGAATAAAAGAGTTCTGATTCTGTGGTAAAGAAATATTGAAATCAGGAAAGCTGATTAATAAAATTTTAGATATTTGAAGTGTTTGCCATAATAAAGTTGTGTTTTGAATTCCATGTATTAGAGATATAGATAAGTTGTGGTTGCTTTTGAAAACTTAAGAAATTGTTTTACATGTTATGATCCTAGTATAAGAATACATTTTTCTTGTGGTGAAAAGAGTAAAGTAGTGTTGACTGGAGGCCAATTCTGGTAAAGGTAGGAATGTAAAAGGGGAGGGACATTCTGTCTTAAATCTTGTTTGTTTGTTATTTGAAAACTTAGGGGTAAGAAAACCAATGCCTCTGAGCATAAACCAATGTAGCTAAGGGGAGACATATCAGTTATGGATATGGGATCATACAAGGCCACTATTTTAAATTTTGTACTCAATGTTTCAGCGTTTGGTGATGCTGTGACGGTGGTCCTGAGCTGGCCTGCATGTCAGAGCAAGAACGTTGAATGCCTAAATGGCCTTGCGGTGTTGGGATCTCACCTGAGACGTCCAGTAAGGTCATGCAGGTACTGTCATCATCATTGGACCAAGGGTAAGTTATTGTATTCCTTTTTTATGTAAACACTACAGGGGGTTGTGATGACATATGCGGGCTGATCCCTTTAGAAGGTGTGAATGAGTCAATGAGAGTTTTTATGTTTTGACATAAAACCTCTCATTGAGGGGGTTTTGTAATGGTACATAAGTCCGTCTAAAGAATTTACTGGTACAGGAAAACAATTTTATTGTATTTTCATATATTTAAAATGGTTAGGTTAACTTTCCCCCAACGTATTACACACGACGCAGTTTGTCAGTACAACTCGACTCCAAGGTCGTTGGCCTACGTGATTTTTGGCACATAGCTGGACAGAGCAAGTTGCGAATTATGTTGAAACATCATGAATAATCCAAAAACGTAACGACTGTGACGAAAAAACGATGCCGTCATCAGCTTGAAACAATAAAGTGATGACGAAATAACTCTTCCACATGGGTACAATGTACCAGTTGTTCATCCCCAGTCTGCAACACACCACCAGAGCGTAAGCACGCTAAAATTCAGCTGGCGTAGTTTTGGCAGTAGAAGTGTTTTAAATCAAGTTAAAATGTAATCTAAAGGTAGTCAATACCTTTGTAAAGAAACCAGTCAAATACAATGTAAAGTTAAATTCAGTGCACTAAAAGACAGACGAAAACTGTAAAGTTCGCCGAACACCGGGCTGAGATGGGGAACGTATAATTGGAAAACTGCAACCGCAACATCAGGGAAGTGTCAAAATTCATAATTATAATAACTAATTCGTTGAGCTCAAAATTTTTATCAGTAAAATGTACCAGTAATTAGCAATTGGGAAAATATTGAGCGAATGTGCGTGTGAGAAAATGCCGGCATTTCTTTTGATAAATGAAGCATTGGTTTATGTTGAATAGTATAATTTGATGGTAATACGTAAATTTAATAATACTGCAGTAATAAAATGTTTTTGTTAGGAAGTAATTACGAGAAATGAAACATTAAAATTGACCAATTATTAGTAAAGCGGAAATGCATAGCCGCCATTTTGTTTTTATGTATGACTCCATGTGATTTTGTAACTATTAACTATGGTAATGCAAAAGATTAAAACAAAAGTTTCAAGTCACCACACATGTTGTTAAAGTCTTTATTTTGCACTCCCACACTGTTTCTGATCTCGCTGAGAAAGAACCCTGGACCCTAGAGAGAAAATAATGGTTATAATACCATGTGTAACAACCAGAAGTGTTGTGAATTGCATGGTAAGTACGAAATTATTTTATTATTGGTACTTATTATCAAAATAAAGAAGAATGGTAGTAACAATGGCGCCCGAACAGGGACTAGTTTAAATTAAGTAACAATGGCAGCCCAAACTGTGACTTTATATAAAATTTTTATATAAAATAAGCCAGAAAACAGAAACAGAGTGGGTGTCGAAATGGTATATAGCATAACACGTAAACAATGTGTATTACGATTGTTAGGTTATGTTGTTAGGTTAAATATACACAAAGCAACAGTTTAAAAGAAACAGAATTTTCTTTTTCTACTCAAAATGGCAAACAATTACGTCAGCCTCACTGACAGTGTAAACGAAAGCCAAATAAGTGTAACTGAATCACAAATAATGAGTGAAGGAGTTCACTCAACACCAGTCACGAGTAAAAAGGCTGAAGACAATGAGATGATAAAGATGATGAAATTGCTTTTTAATGAACAAAATGCAAAGTTTGATAAACTTGATGAGAAATTTAATAACATCGACGAGAAATTTAATGAAGTAAAGAATGAAATCAAAAAACAAAATTTTCATTTTGATAAACGAATTAATGAAATAAATATACATTGTGAAAATATGCAAGAGCAATTCATAGAAGCGATAGATCAGGTGTTTGATAAACAAATCGCCAGAATGGATGACATTATTAATAAAGTTAAAATGAGTAATTATAATGATAATTGTGAGATCAAAATGAGGGTAGCAGGTAATAAAGAGACCAATAAATTAAACGAAGATGAAAATAAAGACGATAAGGTAAGTAGTGGTGAGAATTATGATAATAGAAGTAAGAATGTGGTGTTAGAAAATAATTGTGTGAATATTGATAGTGATAATGAAATTTTAGAGGGAGTAGAATTTGATAATGAAGTGATAAAAAGTGTTGATGAATTAGAGAGAAAGTATAGAAAGAATTTACAGGTAAAGGGGTTGCAGGGGGTAAATTTTTCTCGTAATGTTGTAGTAGGGGTGAAGAAAAGGCTTCACGCGCGTATTTGGAAGACAAGAGGTCTGCAAATAGCCGTCCCTGGATTTGTTGTGCACCTGATAGGTGGTGCAGTAATTATGAGTTAGTGTCCCCTGCATATATTGAGAGAGAGAGTGTAACTTGGTGTTGTGGTGAGAGATATTTTGAGAGAGAGGGAGAGAGAGAGAGAGAGAGAGAGAGAGAGAGAGAGAGAGAGAGAGAGAGAGAGAGGTATTGTGTAGAGAGAGAGAGAGAGAGAAAGAGAGAGATAGAGATTTTTAAGGTGAATAGGAATTATAGAGAATTTGTGGAAAGGTTAGGTGTAGAGATGGTGTATGATTATATTGAAATTTTACCTTGCATTGAAGCAGATATAGAAGCAGTAGATGATGTTATAAAAGATGATAATATGACTTACCGGAGTGTGACAGACAATACTAAAGGTGACAGGACCATACCCGATCATGACAAATTATATGAGATTGTGGAAAATGCTATCAACTGCGACCATAAATGAAAATCGAGTGCACTAACATGAGGTGGTATACATTACCACAGTACTGTGGTTAAGGCTGAAGAAAGAAGTTGTTTCTATGGAAATATTTCATTTTGAAAATGATTTTAGATATATATATCTTAGAACATGGACGTCATGTATGGTTCTCCATACCAATATTTCTATTTCGAGTGGATCGAGATACATAACTCTTTATAATTAGAACATTTGTCTGTTATTATTACAAAATAGTTGACAGTATTGTTAAATAAGTTCTTTTTACTTAAGCTTTTTAAATATTTTATACATTTAATGAGTAATTAACAATAATTTTATACATTGTACAGTATTTTACATGCCAGAAACGGGTGGTTCTACAATACAAAGTAAACTGTACATAGGCTTATCTGTGAATGCTGACTGACAATTGTATGGGGTTTCCTTGTGTCAACACTACAACCTAGAATCTGTGTACATTACCCAAAATGTTAGGATATACGGTCCTTCAGTTATACTGAGCCTCAGTTACAACCAATGTCTTGTACCATAATGTTGTGTTTTACAACTTCTTCTTAGTACAGTTACAGCTTCTTGTGTGATTCTGCCCTATATCTATTAACATAACATCAGCTGTTTAAAAGCAGATGCAAAAAAAGGTAATGTGACCAGTGTCTCATTTTATGGAAACTGAAGGTCTTAGTGTGAAACTTCAAAAACATAAAATGCCAGTAACTAAAGATATTTACATTGTATCTACCTGCTGATTCAGAAAATACATGACAAGGTTCCTATGTGTGTTATTTATGGCGTGGCACTGTTATAATATTATATGGCTATGGTATAACTTAAGACATTTACAATAAACGTGCATATCTAAAAATATGAAAATAAGGCATTACAGTACAGTAGTGAAGCCAGAATGCCTATTTGCAAGTGTATGTCTAACATCGAGTTATTGGAATTAATGTCTAAACTAGAAATATTGGAAAGACGAATTATTAGGAAAATATTAGGGCCACAAAAAACTTCAGAAGGTTGGAAATTTAGAAGTAATGATGAAATATATCAGAGTATAGAAAATATAACAGAAACAATGAGAGAAAGAAGACTATTATTTTTTGGACATTTATATAGAATGGACGACAATAGGTTAACAAAGCAGATCTTCAAATATCTGTGGGGGAAGAAGTCAACATCAAGTTGGATTAAAGAAGTCCAAAAGGATTTAGAAAAAAATAATATAAACACAGAAGAAGCAATTGAAAGAGACGTTTTTTGGACAAAAGTGTTAAAAATGGAAGAAGTCCAGGGTAGGAGAGAGAAAAACGCAGGTTCAAAGTGGACTGAAGCCAGGAAGAAGAGATATAGTGAAAAGATGAAAGAATATTGGAGAAAAAAAAATAAAGAATAAAGAATTGAAATTGGCATGTGGTCCTTAGATGGCCGATACAAAAAAAAAAGCCAGTAACTCATATAATATCGTAACAGTGCCACACCATAAATGTTCTGAATCAGCAGGTAGGTACAGTGTTTTAGAGTCATATTTTAAAACTAGCTGACACAAATTCTTGATACCCCTCGATTACTTTCCAATAATCTAAAATTTTCTCATCACATGATTTTATCATCATGAGTGCCCTTGCCTGACTGTATAAAGACAACATTGGGTAGCCCAGCCCCAGGGAGAATTCCCCAAATCTTGCGCTTTACAGTATACAGAATATTATATAAAATTTAATAAACGTTAAATTATTAGTGAAAGATTGAGTTTTAAGTGTCTGTATTACAACTGTTGTAATTTATATAAGTGGATGACTTTCATTATTTGTGAATAGTATATTGGATAACTGTATAAGTGATCTCATAATAATAATTATTATTATATGCCCAAACATTTGTGTGTGTGTGTGTGTGTGTGTGTGTGCACTTCTACATCAATAAGGTACAGTTTTGTAAAAATATGATGCATTTTGCTTACAATATTTTTATTTACAAAAATACCAACAATAATAAAAAATAATTTACATGCCTGTTACAATGAAGGTATTTTAAATTATAATAATTTGATGGGTCTACAGCCTTGTGTTATGAGCTGACACTATTTGTTTTTAAAAATTTAATTTCATTCATAATTTTAGATACATATTTCTTAAAGAAATACCATACATTTTCATTTTTAAAACGGCTTTTTAATCATTTTATACTTGTTCTAAAACACAACCTGAACATAAACTTTTCAATTTCTTCTGCCTTCCACGGCCACTTTCTGGTTTTTACACTTCTTCCTTACACAGCGAAATCATAAACAATGTATTTAATTAAGTACATAAAATATTATTTAACAAAACTCTGTACTATTATTGCCTTTTATTAGAAACCTTAGAGGCACTATTCATCAAACTATATTCAAAAATCAGTTCCAATATGTCTTATTTTAATTATTTATTTATTGTTAGGAAGAACAGTCAAAACAAAGGTATTTATTACATCTATACAATATTTACTACATCTAAATATTTAAAAAAATAATAATAATTACTAAAGGTATTTTGATAAAATTACAAATTTACAAATCAAAACACAATTAAAGCCAGAAAATAAATATTATTATCATTATTATTATTATCACATTAATTACCACTGGCAATTTATTATTATGTACAACCTTATTTAGTACTTACATGTATATATAGATATTTATAAATTTATATGTATATACTATTTACAAATGTTTAACAGTCTACATACATGATTTTTATTTTCTTAATTTTTTATAACCATCACTAATACCCTAAAACACATACACAGCTACACACTTCAAGTGAAGGAAGTTTAGTAAAAATAACAAATATTACATTCACTAAAGATTCAATAAATAATTCATAAATATATTTAACATGTATTCAGTATCTTGTGAAAAAAAAGCTATGGCCCATGCAAAACAAGGAGCCAACAGGTTCACGAAGCCTCATAATTTTGTTCTCCTGATGAACATATGTTTCAGATTTTAAACTGAAGACGGCCAATATTTTTATTGGGACAAAGTTCTGTTTATTTTACTCAGAAAAGACAGAAGAAGGAAACATCCCAAACATCATACCAGAAACCAAATGCCAACTGAACACAATCTGAAATGTTCATTGCATGACTGCATTTATCCGTGGACTAAATGTGAGCTTACCATGAATTTTAAGATTGTATAAGGTTAAAGTCTGAATATGGTTAACTTCACCTAACATAGAGATCGCAATCTAAATTACTATCAGTTTCAAAATATAAACTGTACTAAAATTCGAAGTGAAAGTTTGATACTATTTTTTTCAAAAATTCTTATTCTAGACACATCAATGAAATCAATGTAAATGTAAACACATTAAATTGAGAAATCATGCTTCATTGGCTTTACATGAATTTTAAAATGCTTTGGTGCTAATGTGAATAACAATGAAAACAAAGATAACAATGAAATATGAATTTTTTTTAAATCAGATAAAAGTGAAAAAGGATGTTATAAAATGGCGGGAATTCTGTTTTTCATCCATCCTATACATCATTTTTCCTGTATCTGCTGGTTGTAATAAATGTACATGAATGTTTGTAATACATTCTATGTGACTTCACTAACTTCTTTAGCCCACTCTGTAAAATACTTGGGCAGCCACTTAGAGAAAAAACTGACTCGGCACAACCACACTTGGATGAAGAGAAAATAACTGGACACCAAGTTTCGCAATCATTATTGGCTCCTGGGCAGAAAATCATTACTGTCAATGGGAAACAAGCTGTTGGTGTACAACACAGTCTTCACACCTGTGTGGACATACGGCTTACAGCTTTGGGGAACTGGATCTAAATCCGATGTTGCCATAATGGAAAGGTTTCAGACTAAGGTGTTGCATGCCATAACCAACGCACCGTGGTTCATCAGCAACAAAGACATCTATAGAGATCTGCACCTGCCCTCAGTCAGTGAAACCAGTTTCATTGCGATGTTCAGCGAAAGATATGTGAAACAGCTTGAAGAGCACACAAATCCTTTAGCCATAAATCTACTGGACAACAGCCTACAGACAAGACGATTAAAGTTAACATTTCCGCTGGACTCACTTAGACTTTAACACTCTAAACATAATGTAGGTACATACTGTGTTACTTTTAATTACTCATACAGAGAACTAGTCAATGCACTAGTTTTCTTCATACCATGTATTCTGTGAACAATTATGTTTTTGTTATGTATCAACAGATTGCATTAAAAAAGAAACTAACTTCTCTGTGACATACAGTTCTCTGTGACTTCACTAACTTCTGAATTAGATTACAATACAGTTCTTATTCATTTGAATATATTTTACTGTATAGGCTACTAGCATTTCAAACCACCAAGACTGAAAACAAGTATCGCTGGGTTCATAAATGAGTGTTTTTAAAATTTGGAACAACACTTCTGTGAAACAAAACATGTTGTAAAGAATGTAAACACATTTTAGCTGACTATTTGTGTTTGGTCAAGCTTCTGTTACTCGGAAAAGAGAAATCTCTTGTCAGCTTAACCTCGCTGCAACTGAGGTCGCAGCTTCGATGTTTGTTACAAGTTAACTACATTACTTTAACTTTATTATTTTATCAATCTTCACTGATGTGTTTGTTACAGATAACGGATTCCATACTGTCTACGTATTGCGTTTTATATACGTCAGTGAAAACAAATCACTCACAGGTAGAGTGACCGACTAAGTTTTCATGCATTCCCCAAAATTCCCGTATAATGTTTTTTATGCTCCTCGCCCCCATATTGATATTATATTTCTCCTGTATATTTAAATAACGACCAAGATACTGAGGTTTCAATTATACATCATAGCTGCCAAACATATTTCGATATAAACTGCCATTACTACCATCAGTTGGGACTCGTCAGTAAACATCAAAAAATTATCTACAATAATCGACAGAATATTTAGCATATTCTAATCGAGAGTTCCCGGATTGCAGCTCTTACGTCTTGTCATTCATATCCTCGTTTTAGGAAGAAGGGTATTTGGGGGTTCAAAGTTCCGCAAAAAAAAACCGTAGTGTTATATAATTTTATTGTCCTTTATTTAACTAATCAATCGCCCCTTTGAGTGTAGAGATCCCGAGCCACCTAGCACTCTCGTAGTCATCTGTCCAGATTTCTGTATTCATGCTCGTGATGCTTGAATTTGGAAGGGGAGCCACGATGCAATAACCGCATGATCGTACCGCCGGGTTATAGGATCGATTGTTATTTGTTTACAATAAGCAATAATAATTAATTCAGTGAACCTACAGAAATGTTGTTAGGAGGTTGGCGACCACAATTTTTATACACCTCACTTTTTGCTGAAACCTCCCCTGAAATTAAATTCTGTATACGCCCGTGTATTGGTAACATTGAAATTGAAAGCGACGATGCAGAAACTCCGATTAAGAAAAAAAATAAATACTTTCGAGCTTACGTGAGAAAATGGAGAGAACAAGGTTTGCGGTTAAAGCCCATGGTCTTTGACGTTCATTGTATGCTTTGGGAACCGACTGCATACGACATTCTTGTGCTGCTAAAAATAGGCAAAATTTGTCGCTACTAAATTTGCCTTTAAATTCATTGCCGAAAGTTGGTCATCCTAGTAATACATTAGGGTATCGCGTCCTTAGACGTTGAACGAGATACTTGTGTTCAAAGTGTTGAATGAAGTGCAAATATGTGCTTGCGAAATGACACATAAAGTCATGTTTTTCCTTCTCTACACCGAGATTCCACATCTGTCATGTATAAACTATAAAACTATTAACAACCTTACATACCAATACATACACACAAACACAACTAGTACACTCGCATTATACTAACAATAATTATTAAAACAATTTTATTACTTAGAAATTTGATTTCTTCACAGCAAATAATTAACAATTAAATTAATAAATATCAGACCGAGTGAAATATGTGGAAGATTTTTTGTTGACCGGACTAGATAAAAATGTTTTCAGAAAAAACGAACTATTTGATTTTAATTTTCAAAATGTAGGCCAATTACAGCGGTTAGAAAAATTATACAAAATACTGATGATGTTGAAACTTAATTATTTTTATACCCTTTATGAATCAAAAGTTTATTTCCACCTTTTCAGACAAATTTCACTCGGCCTTTTGTTTCGGACTAGCAATATTATAGTTTCTTTAACTAATATACAAAAGTTAATTTGAAGTATTAAATGTTACTACAATAATATTCAAGGAATCGATCATTATATTTTTTAAATATTAAAAAAATATAAAACATATCTAAAATTTACTCTAACAGAGCCTTATTAATATTATATTTAGTCTGTGGTTACTACAAAATAGTAATAATAGTTAATACTGTTAAATAGTTCGCTTTATCTATGCTTTTAAATATTTAAAAACATGTGCTGAGTGATTAAAAGTATTTTGATTTATTATAGGTTCACTTATTGTTTGTGCATCAAAAACGATGGTACAACAAAATCAGATATACTGTACAGGAATTTGGCGTAAATGTGAATGCCGAGGGGCATCGGTCCTGGGTCTCTTCGTGCTTCTTCGGCCCAGCACGACACAGGCTTCGACACTACAACCCAGAACCTGTGTAAACTGTCCAAAATATTGGTATACAGTCTGTAAGGCGCGAACGCTATATGCGCTATAGTCTGACTGTTTATTATAGCGTAACATGACGCCAAGACGTCGTCCACTATAACGGTTCCTGTCCTTGTCAAAGGAGCGTACACGCCCGTCTCGAAAAACCACTCTGTATGTACAACGGTGTCGGGAACGAACTCGCGACCGACGCGTCTCACAAACAACTGCTCACCAACACGTATCTCGTCGGCGTACACCACCTCCTTATCGGCGGTATCGTTGTTCTTCGTCCTTAACAATAAATGCGACGGCGTTAACTTTATAGTCCTTCCTAACTCCGTGCGAATGCGCAAGTAGTTTCTTTTCGCGTTCGGGTCTCTGTCCAAAAACAGTATTACTTCACTATAGACTAGTTTCCCTGTCCTCAAGTCCATGGAGAGGAGTCTGTCGCCGACCTTGACCTGCGATAGAGGGACCCGTTCTCCGTTGGAGTTTTCCACCAAACTGTCTCCGGTAAAACAGCCTCCAGACTTCGCTGCCTGCGATGATTCTGTAACACACGAACACATTGTATCAAGTTATACACTGCAAGTTCAATGTGACATCGAGTGATCATAATCATAAACATATACACTTCAAATTTTGAGCTGCTAAACGTTCCGCGAGCGCGTAGTTTTCTCCATGCGGGCGGTAAACGTTTAGATACACAAGTAGGCGGTATTTTAGATATATTTTAGGCTCATCAAATCAATCGGCAAAGTAACAATCAACCTTTAAGTAGATACGTAAAAGAACAAAACTTCTTAAATAGTTTGTCAATGAAATTAAGCGAGGACTTCCTATTATTTGTCGACGAATTGGCATGTCGAAATTTTAATACATTTTTTATAAACGAAAAAATGAAATGCGTTATAATTTAAATGTATCTTAATAAACGGTTTCAATATTTTAATATTGCAGAAGCAATTATCTCGCGGGTTGTACAGAATCAACCCCGAGGAGGGGGGAAATTTGGTCCTTAGTTTGCCGACCTCTGGCCTAGAGAATGTTTTACTCTCTAGTTTTAGGCAGAATTAAATGAGAACATGGATATAGACATTATAGATAATTAGACAGTCTTTTAGATATTACAGATATATATAAATGTCTGCAGTGCATTTACTGGATGCAAACATTTAGTCCGTACGTACGACGCAATGAATCTGACTAGAATATTCTCTCAGTTATAGTCTGTTTAAAAGGAATAAATCCCAAATGTTTAGTACCAAGCCACGTGTTGTTCAATCAAATATATTGGAACTTACCGTCTGCGGCTTTCCAGAAACAGCGTCTTTATAAATTTACATGTTTCGGGACCCTTGTCCCATCATCAGAATTTAAAAGTAATTGTGTATCATTTAAATATGATACACTTGTCAAACACTTAAAATATGAAAATCCAATATAAAATAAATTAATATAACATAATAATATAATATTTACAGCGAGTACGAAGGTTACCGATGTACATCGTATGAAAACCGACCGCGATACACAATTACTTTTAAATTCTGATGATGGGACAAGGGTCCCGAAACATGTAAATTTATAAAGACGGTGTTTCTGGAAAGCCGCAGACGGTAAGTTCAAATATATATGATTGAATTATAGTCTTATGGTAAGCAAAATTGTGCCCTTATGAAACCGGTAATAACTAGTTTGAATGGAGTAAAAGAGCTATGGAAACATCAACGTTAGGCTGCCCACTGAGATACAGGAAGAGAAATGAGTAAATTATAGGGAAAGAAAGAAGTAGGGACTGATATTGATTGGGATAGTAAGCTAACATAATTTAGACGCATCTATGGAACGGTTTATAGGTACCTGAAAAATAAAACACCACGGAAGGATACCCGAATGAAATTTTATAAAACTGTGGCTCTTCCCACATTCCTGTATGCTAGCGAGACATGGACTCTTGGTAAAAGGAACGTGGAGAGGATTCAGGCAGCCGAAATGAAATTTCTAAGAGGGACGCAAGGTTGTTTTCTCTTGGATTGGAGAAGGAACGAAGATATTAGACGCGATTCTATCATTGCACCAGAAGATTGAAGACCACAGAAGTAGATGGTGTGAACACTTGAATCGCATGCCTGACAACCGTCTACCTGTGGCTGCTTTGGGTTATCATCCTAGTGGGAAGAGAGATGTCGGTAGACCGAGGAGGAGATGGGTTCCGGAACAGGTATAACGCCTAGTCCGTGGAGTGGTGAGGATGATGATGATGAAAGAAGTTGGGTGTCCGATGTAAGAGGAGAGTTTAAACGGGACTACCTAGGACACAAGCCGGGTGAACGGGTTGACGTAGGAGCAATGGACAAGGAAGAGAATAACGAAGGTGAATGATGACATAAAGAGACCGTGGCAGAGTTACCAGTTTTTGGTAAATTTCACAAAATTACGTAATTCCTAACGTATGCTCGAGTGTACACACAAAACACGATTATAACAATTATATACGTACACAAGGAAAACAAAATGAGGAATACCGCATCATATTTATGAGGAAAATGGTAAAAATCTGTGTTTGCGAAAAGCATGTTGATGCTGTCGTATGTTTACCTAACGATTACACGCTTAAATTTGAAAATTACCTCTTAACAATACCATGAACAAATCATGAATTTTAAATTAGTGTCACATGACGTGTATGCACGTGTACTGTCTTAGTCAACAACAGACCACATCTTCACGATAGGTATAGGCCTGCTGCATTCTTACGGTCCGGTGCGGTCTGACCAATCTATTTAACGATACTGGATTAAGCAAATATTATTAAACAATATTATTAAGAAATTTTCATGATTAACAATGAATTTCTTACTACTACTGAATTTCCCCTACAAAAGATGTAACACGTCCCGGCTGGTGTGGGATTACAACTACAAAAATAAAAAACAACTTCTGTAATAATCATCGCTGCCTATCCTATTAGCTATAACCAGGAAACAAAAGAAGAGAAAAATATAACAAGAGGATAAAGAAGAAGAGGAAGAATGAATGAATTATGGAACGAATTAATGTAGTAGCCTATTGAATATTAATGCAATATTTTGAGTATACTTGATAGAATAGGCTAAAATGGTTGGAACATCTTCACCGAATGGATGACTAACGCTAACAACAACTAAGTAATAATAAGCCGAAAGGACGGAGAGGTGTGTGGCGTTGGAGTGTCCATCTGCTTGGGACAAATCTTGCTGAAGATGTTGCAATAGGTATGTGGTGAAGATTGCCAGAACTAATGGAGGCTACAAGTACGAGTTTGGCCCTAAAAAGACAGTTCACGTCAGTATACGGAGCTTATCGGACATGGTCATATAGAGATGATTTGGGTTGTTTTGAAATCTTAGGAAAAAAATAAACTTTAGTGCTTGAACTAGAAGGAAAAGAACAAACGGATTTGCTAAATATAGGAGACAGGAAGATCGTCTACAAAAGTTCATCTTTTCAAATACAATAATATGGTCTTCTAATCAGGAAAGAAGACTACGGTTAACCATTCATTAACAATGGATCTGAAAGTGTTTGCTTCGTATATCCTGTTTAACGATGACCAGCTCCATAACGACTGGTGTACTTTAGTAGTCATCTTACGGGCGCGCGCGAGCGCGCGCACACACACATATGAGAGTGTACAAAAAATAACAGAACAGGTAAAGGATACACGAAAGTGACATGTGAAGATGACAGAAAAATATTTTTTTTGCAGAACGTATTTAAACGGATTTCCTTCGTCTTTGTTAACGTCCGAAACAAAATGTCTGCAATGAATCCAAGCAGAAACAGTGCAAACAATGAAACACAAACATTAGCTGTCAATCGCCGGACAATGGTACCTGAACGCTCTTCTTCCCTTTTTGAATACAACTGTCACTGTTGACAATACAAGAACTCGGTGCGATTAATGCGTTTCAAATGCTTTGTTCTCTAATCAAACCAATTGGAAACATACAGTCTTAGGAAATAAGTTGGTGGAACAGTATAAAAACCTAACACTTTCTCTTTTTTGAATTAACACGAAGTCTAATTGATGAACTAACTGTTTATAATGTGTCTAATTAATGTGTTAGAACCGATTGGCATAGCCAACAAATATTGTCATAAACCTATCTGATGACAAAATATATCCACCACCAACAAATGGGTCAGATAGGGATGTAAGGTGTCACCTACCCTGTTCAATATACGTAAATGAGTAGGACACTGGAAGACAAAACGCTCCGGGGGAGTACTTATTAATGGTGCCCAAGTGGTCTCAACCATAATATTTTCAGACGACCAGATATTAAGTCAAGAAACAGAAGATGACTTCAACGAGTAGTATATCGATTACCTACTTTATGGCCGACTGCAATTTTAAAATGTCAGCTACATATACTAAGACGGTGATGTTCTCTTTAAAATATCGAGTAAAGACAAAAATTGTAACTGGCTACTGTGCTATTGAACAAGTGCAACTTTTTAAATTGTTGGCTGTAACATAACGTATGCTACGACTACGCTCTTCTTTTTGTTCTTCACTGCAGACCATTGCCTGTGCTGATCTCTTAAAGTATTTACACCCTCCGTTTTCTTGATCGACACATATTTCTCCGTCCCTTCCAATTCGTTTCCCATATTGTCTCAACTTTTTTTTACACTTAACAATATTGTCATTTATAGCGTGTACATTTCAGTCATTTGGCAGTTTTCATTCCTTATCAAACCTCTTCATGTGTAAAGCAGACACACACACACACACACACACACATAATACATTAAACGGGGTAGGAGACAGGCTATAGTTCTGTCACACCCCCAGGTCAATGTGCAGGTCATCTACTTTCCTCGCGCCCATTTCATTACTATTTTTTCAAAAATTTCAAACTGCCTGTTGATAGATCGAAATTATTGTTTAAATTCTTCGTTTAACACTTTGGCTCCCAGATACCGGTGACAGGAAAAGCTCTCGCTACCAGTCCTGAAGAGAACAGCTGATTTTGTTGACAGTACAGTATTGCCAACTTAACCCAAGAGCATATTTCTTTCACTCTGGCCCAGAAGAATGTAAAACTCTTCTTCCGTACAACACGTGGGCTGTACGAAAAATTTAATATGTCCAGATATGGTACACACGGACTCTAGAAAAACTGTTGTGTCCAAAAATGGTACACATGGTAGCAAGAGTGTTAAAACAGCATTCAAAATACATTCATATAAGCAAAAAATCTTGTTTAAAAAAAAAAACAAGAAAAAAGTAACAATGTGTAACCTTATCAGGTACACAAGAGTTGTAGCGGATCGAAGTAGTTGCTGCAGAAGTTACGAAACGCAGACCAGCGTCGCGAACAATGCTATACGGTGCTCGTTTAATGCAATTCTCTCTAATTACCGTTTTTCTGCTTTTAAAGTTGCCTGTAGCGGTAACAGAAGGCGTCTTCAATAAATATATGACACTTAGGACAACTAACGTCAAATAAATACTTCAAACGCAACATTTTTATTATTGCAATAAACACTGTTACAAGCGAATACAACAGAGCAGTCACGAACTGGAAATAAACGCGATTCTGCTGGTTGACGCGCGTCCGACACCTGGCGTTAACTGTTACATAAACTACAGTCGATGTCCAATCATTATGCAATGGCTGTTAACGAACTGCGCGCGTACAATTATTAACGGCGTTATCGTTCGTTTTCGTGTTAAACAATGGATCAATGTTCTGTTTATTAACACCCTGTGTTGTGCAAACAACGTATCACTCTTACATATATCACCGCTAGTTAGTAACAGTTGATCCTTACACAGATCAGAAAACCTTCTTGGTCCTGTATCGGAGGGGGGAATCGAGGCCGGCAGCTTATAAATTACGAAGTACTATTAATTTTTGGGAACTGTTCCTTTATCTGATCCTGCAGTACATTTTCGATTTCTTTAATATGCGATTGTATCGATAGGCCTATATTACGATGTGGAAAATAAGAAGTGTACCAATTGTAAATTGTTCTATTTCATAATGCAAAGCGAAAATACGTGTTGTTTTCATTTTTGACGTTAGGTGACAATGGTGTTTGGTTTTTAGTTTACTGCTGAAATAAATAAAAGCCATGGTTGACTAAAACATAACGTTTAATGTGTACATACAATGCTTGTATCGAAATATCGAAAATGACTGCAGGATCAGATAGAGGTAGAGTACCAATTTTTGTGCAAAACACTTCAATTATCTTTTCTGTATTCGGATCGATATAGGCCTACTAAGTACAAAACAAAATCGTAGCTGCAACTACGTATACGCTCCCGGCGCCATACCAGGGCCTACGTTTTTTTAACATAGGTCTAATGATAACACACTGTACGTAAAATTATTTTAAAAAAAACTTCTATTACATTCAAAATTTAATTAGGCCTACTTGAATCTAAGGTTCGAGCAACAAATTTAAGTCAGTCATGGCGCTAAAGCAGATTTCTACAGATTCAGAGGGTAAATCGAGAAAATTTCACATTGATTTTGTAGACTGACAAAATTAAAATTAAAAATAGGCTTATGCCAAAATGCTAATTTTCTAGTGAAAACTACTAGCAACTAATTAATTACCTGATAGAAGGGGCTTTTGAACATCATTAAACAAATTTGAAAACTGACATATATTGCTCATTAGTAGTCTAATTCATAATTGTTTATTTTAGGGTCTATTTGTTGTTATGTTAACTCGATTTTTTTAAGTTTACGTTTAAGCACGATTGAAAATGAAAGCAATGTCGGCTATTTCAAACACGCACTTCAAATTGGTCGTGATTAAACGTTTTGTACATTACGCCTACTTAAATGTCTTTGGTTACTTTATTTGATGTAATTACACTAAAACGTCTAACACATACCTAACCCTTTCAGTGTTTGCCCCGGGTAAAACAGATTATAGTTACGGTACTAATATTCTTTTAAACGCGCGTCAGAATAGAAACACAACATTTATATAGGATTATTCATATAGGATTGATTTTCGCATCCCCACTATCGATTTTTATCTAAAACGGTAAATCGGTTGTTCTAAATTTTTTTCTTTCATTTTTACTTCCATACTCTTTGGGGATTCCTTTTTCGTGTTTCTTTTTCCCTTTCTACCGATTTTAAGGAACCTATCAGACCTATTTGTGTAAAGCAGTGCTTGAAACTCGAGGGACTGAAATGTTTTCAACGGAAGGCGCAGGTAATTCAAGACAAAAATATAATGTAAAAAAAAGAAGTAGGCCTAAATGTAACTGTCATTTTATTTACATGATAACTAAGTTATTTTACATGATCTCCACACATCGTCCTCCTATCCAGATAGGACTACATTCCTTCACGGATCTTCTCCCCTCAACCCAATTGTATCCTCTCACACTACGTCTTTTTCGAGGTTTATCCTCTGCTCGTTTTCCTTATATTTTTCCGTTTGGAATTTTTCTGATGATTACTGTTCATCATCTATTCTTGTTACATGTGCTGACTATTACAAGAGTCCCAGTCTAATATAGGCGTACGTCTCAACAGAATCGTTTCTCCCACTGTTCACATATCTCATCATTCCTTTTTATCCTTCAGTTTCTCATTTCATTTTTTAGTTAGAATTTTTCTCTCGAACACGTCTGGTTTCTTTTTGTGGCTTCCAGCTTTTACAGACCCTCTTCGTCCAACCCCTAGGTTAGGTGCAAAATTGATTCGAATTCAATTTTTTTGCGCCCTTCTTATCCGAAATCGACAGATCCCATTATTACTCCTATTTAGCTGTGCTGGAAAAAACCCATTGTCGATTTAATCGAATTGTAGGTTATGTAGAAAAATTCTTTGTTTCGCTTCCTGTGTTCAAAAATTCGGAAACCACAGTCTTTCAATAAATGTCGTATATCATTCTGTCAGTGGGATGTTAGTCACGGGATCTGGTCCACTAATCGATGTCTAGCAATGGATCTCAGAAATTCGTTTCTAAGCAGCTTCCGTCGCTTTCATACCGCAGTTCCGTCCGATTATCATCCCAGAAGTAAACCGTGTATTTCACATTCAAACTATTGTATGCTAACGGAACAATTTACTTCTCAACTTTATGCTCGTTGGAGTCATTGCAATCCTGAAAACTATTAGTGTTATCAACGCGGATTCGAATGTAAAGTTTTTGGTTTACATCTATCCTGGCATTAACGAAAATGGCAGTTTAAACATAAACGCGAAGCCTAATTACTTTCCTGCTCAGGAGAAAGAATAAGATTCGACTGTACCTTAAAATATTACAACCAGCACTGTTAAGAGTTGCCAACTGATATTTTCAACGAAAGGCCTTCTTTCGACTTTAAACTTACCAACACGGTGTTCCGTTCAACAATCCGGAGTAAACTAGTTTTGAACGATGATCCTAAAGAGATTTTCAATGTGCAGGACCAGAATATTATTTTATTTCGGTATACTCTCACCTAGAGAGTCTGCCTGCAGGATTCCTCTTGCAAACGAGAAGTGGCAGGTAAAGTAAATAATGGAAGCAGAACCACCCCTAGTCCCGAATACTCTGAAGCCCCGGAGAGTCGTCAAGATTGGTTTGTTACTACAGATTAAAGAGACAAACACAAGCAATTTGAAGCAGTACAAGTCTAAAATAGACAACAAAAGATCGAGTCAGAAACACTACTATAAGAGTGAATCTTAAGACAGTACCTTTGAAATATCAATTTAAGAAAGCACAGTTGCGCTGGTTTGGACACGTTCAGAGGACGGAAGGGGATAGACTTCCAAAACAACTGTATGAGGCAAGAATTGGTGTGAGAAGACACAGGGGCCGGAGAAGAGTGACTTGGGAGGACAATGTGAGGTACTCTCTGCAGGAGCTGGGAGTGCAGTGGAATGAAGCCAAGGCCCTGGCCATGCAGAGACCACGATGGAGAGACCTTTGCTTAACCTCTACACCTTGCGGTAGAAGAGGATTGGAATAAGGAAAAGAAGAAAAGTCTAAAATCTAAAACGATAGAATAACCAGGAGAAAACTGGGGTGTTCTAGTTAGATAAAAAGAATAATTAGATTTGGTTGGCTCATGTGGAACGAATGACGGACGCACATATTCCTAAATACGTACTGACCTACAAACCAATTGGTAGAAAAGATCGTGGCTGATCGTGAACGCGATGGCCCTATAATACTGAAGTTGACACGAGGTGAATCGAATCATTAAACTGAAGAGGAGGAGGAAATGCTATGCGCAGTTATCGTATTAGGTATGTTACAAATTTGTTACTTTTAAACAAATAACTAATAAAATCATTCCTTATTACACATTATTAAATCGAATATCTGATTAACACGTATTAAGTATTTAACATCTTAGTTACAGTCACATAGGGCAAGCAAAAGCGTCGTCAACTATACAGACAGTGCGCGCGCGCCCGTGCGTGTTGGCGACGTCGCGAGTCGCTGGTGACTCGCTACGTTTTTTCTAGAATCATTCAATGGTTTGTATAAAAACATACCAACAATGCGAACATGTTTACATTTTATACCTTTTTATATCTCTGTGTGTTCTTCTTCTTATTATTATTATTATTAATATTTGTATGTGTTTTGTGCCTGACATAAAAGAGGCGAAGAAGAAGAAGAAGAAGAAGAAGAAGAAGAAGAAGAAGAAGAAGAAGAAGCGCGGCAGCGGTGAATATGTTTCTTTTTAATATTAAACAACAACAACAATAACTGCGTCAACACGGGTAAAAGGCTCTCCTCTTCTCTTGAAGAACGAGCGGGCGGCAGCGGACTCAAGACCTCTGTTTGTATTATTACACATGGGAAAAACAAACTTTGGAGCAGTCACACCCTTGTAAAACATTCCTTACTGAATTACTGCTATATCACAATGAATTTCCCCACACGACTACACACGTGTAGACGCACGTGCAGCACTTGTATACACGGGTGGCGGTGCGTTTTGCAAACACATACTTAGCTTTCTTTTGACGTAAATTCGTTTATGAGTATTATCTCCCGAGCACATGGACAGCGAAACTTTATGTCTCACATGACCCAATCATCAGCACGTCTATTTACTGTACTCCAACATCTTTTTCTTTTCGTCGCTGTTCATTTTCGAACATCGTGAGTTTAATGGTTAGTCTCCATGCTTTTAATGGTTAATCTTCTCTCCACGCTTTTCTGTCGTCAGGCGTTATCATTACATCCTCCACTGTCAGTGTTTTAACTAGGTCAATAAATCAGATCAGCGAGTGACTTCTAGCACCTCACTCCATCTACCGTGCCTTAAACAACCCGTCTTTCATTTCAATCGTGTCTTAACACGTGGCCGAAGAACCTTTGACTTTGCTTTTGCATTAGTTGATACCACAATAAAGACATACGCCAAGTATGTGCTTACGCTGACGATGTTGCGATAATAGCCAGATTAAGACAACAGCTAGTTAAGTTGATGTATACAAGGAGCGAATCAAAAATGCGATAGAATAGGACTCAATGTAAATATCATCAGAACTAAATACATCCTAATTTCAGCATCAGAAAGGAGAAGAAATCTATATAATGTATGCACAGAGGATGATTCATTTATGCAGTTAGCAAGTTCAGATACCTGGGTAACATGATAGGTAATGAGGGGTCCATGAACACAACAATACATGACAGGATACGAATAGGAAATAGGGCATATTATGTCAACAGCAGACTACTGAGAAGCAAATTCATTAGACGTAACACAAAAATAAAAATATACTAAGGGAATTATCAGAACCGGTTGTTACTTATACAGGCGAGATATGGACATTGCCAAAAAAGAAACAAGAAACACTACGAAGGTTTGAAAGAAAAATTGTTAAGACATGTTTATGGCCCGGTTAAAGAAGATCACGAATGGAGAATAAGAAAAAAACAGGAGATAGATGAACTATTGAAGCATTAGGACATTGTAAATTTTGTAAATGCTATAAAATCAGGAAGAGGCGCTGACCTAGGTTAATATGGATCGCTGGAAGATCTAAGAAGAATGAATATGAGAGGTTACACTGATATCGCAATGGGTAGGAGACTTTGGAGAAGATTCTTGTTGGGACCCAGGGCTCGCGTTGGGCTGTAGTGCTAAAGAAGGAGAAGATCACTAGATACCAGCAGGTGTTCATCGACTTTTTCGGTTCATGCAGAATTGATGCATTGATTATACGGGCAGCGCTTGGTGCCCTTAAAAGATTCTTCTGATATTGGTCTTTTCAGAAGCAAATCACACTCGTAACAAATTACATTCATTATTTCACAGACGATCAAAATCTAAATATAGTGTTCACTTTAGAAATTTCAAAATTTGAGGCCAAAAAAGAAATCCTAATTTTGCATGAAATTGTAAAAATCCACGCCAGTTATTTGACTAAAAGGAATTTAAATCCCAACCCAAATTTAACGTCATCATCATCAACATCTTCAAGGATTAAACCAAGGATGGTTTGTTCCGGTCTCAAATAGACAAAGATTAGAGCTAGTCACTCCAGGGGTCCCACACCTCTCCGTCCCCTCGGCTTATAGTTCCATAGTTGTTTGGGGATGCGGTAGTCATCCATTCGGCAAAGATGTTCTCACCAGTTCAGCCGATACTGGGCGATCCTGTCGAGTATACTCATAATATGCAGTTCCTACCGTATATCTCTGTTTATTCTATGATCATGGAGAGTATACCCTTCCACGTGAGATCTCATTTCAGCCGCTTGGATCCGACTGGCCTGACCTTTCGTTAGAGTCCAATTCTCAGATGCATAAAGAAGTGTGGGAAGAGCCATCACCTTGTAGAATTTTAGGCGTGTTCCTTTACTTGCTGACTTAAGGGTTCGCCTAATGTTCCCGCAAACCGCCTTATGCAACTTATTCGCAATTTAATGTTTACTTAGAATTTTTTTAACTATAGGAGCACCACGTGCCAAAAATTGAATTCAAAATTTAAAAAAAATTGTAAAATCTACGCGCGTCATCAAATTATGAGAAATTTTATTCAAAACACCCAGTCGTTATCGTTAATAATTTTATAAAATGAATACCCGTTAATACTCTTGCCAATTTTTACATTTACGTAATGTTATCGGATACCATTTAATTGTATCTATACACGTGTGCGTGTGCGTGTGTGTGTGTGCGCGCGCGTGTGTGTAAATGTATTTAAAATTTACTACTCTATTCGTTTGTATATTTACATTTCTGAAGACGACAATAAAGTAAGCTGTCGAAACACTGTAAAATAAATAACTAAAAATATATTCTTGTTAAAAATTTAAAAATATTGTTTTTTATTAACGTTAAATAACAAGAATAATGTTAGCATGATGAATATATAATGACAAACGACATACGGTCACCTCATCGTTGTCACTTTCTCGGGTAACGCTGAACAATCATAACGGGAATTACACACTCAGTCACCAGTTGACGTCGGTTTGGTATGGAGATCCCCAACGCGTGGCCAAACACGGACTACCAAACCAAATGTTGAATTAGCGTTCGGAAACCGGAAGGAAACAGCTGGAGACAGAAAAAGCTGACAGGAATCTGAGGAAGAGGTCCTTACGGAACGAAGATTGCAAATCGCAAACTTCAGAAAACATAACCGACTTTCAATATGACATGAGGCACCGAAGTCAAACTATGATGATCTATGACGATGGTATTAGTAGGGGGGTATGAGACTGGCTTGAAGTTTGGACTCGACTTTATTTTATTAATTTACAAACGTGTAATTCATTTTATTTCTACAATTATTTATAAATTTATAAGGCTTATTTTAACATACACAACTGGCTTAGACAGAGGCCTACGTTAAGTGATTATAGAATTTTTCTGAAACTTCTAATAGCTCTGGGGCGAGGATTGCTCCCCCACCCCTCTTAGTACTACTGTGGTTTAAGACTGTGAGAACAGCGATAAGTAGTGAATTGCCACGCGCAAATAAAAACAGAATGTTTAGAAGCTCTGAAAGTTTGAGCTAGAATCGGAGTTCTGGCAGCTAACGGAGCTCCACGGCCTAGTGAATCATCTCTGTCCGAGGCATTACCGGAATGGAGCAGTGTACAAGCAACGCCTAGACCATTAGTTACGACACTTTAATACGGAGACCATAAGGAGCGCTGATATAAATCGACAGTGACAAATTATTTTCGTAAAATAAAAAAATTCTGCGAAAGTATAAAATTCTTCTTTTAAATGAAAAATACATGTAATATTTGTTTATTGAACATGAATAATTGTTTGTTTTGGGTGAAGGTGTGGTGTAGTATGTGGGCCGCACAACACGATGCGTTATTTGTACACGTCAGGCTAATGCGAGTTTATCCGGCGAAGATCTACGGACGTTCCTAACTGAAGACTGCACACGTCAGGAAGCTTATGATAAACTATCGAAATCTCGTGTTCTCCGTCTCGCTCTTTCTCGTTAACGTCTCCGTCCGCACTCTTTCCCCTGCGTTCGTGCGTTCAAATTTAATAATTTCTAATGTCGACAGAGCGCGTTGGCGATGATATCCAAAACCAGTATAACGCGTGATTTACATTAAATGTTATCTTTTACGTCGCACACACACACACACACGACGTCCGCGAGCGGGGCTAACTTACTGAAAACCCGAAACATAAAAACAACAAGTGAATGCTAGCGCTAGGCAGTATCTTGGCTTACTGCTGCGGTTTGATTTTTCGCCTAACGACTTGCGTACATCATGCCGAAATACTCTCCGTTAAACATTCGCCACGTTGTTTGGACAATGTTTTCCGGTTTCCCGTCGTATTTCATAAAAGGGAACGGTCGTATACTGTTGCTCACAGCAAGGGACGCTTCAAATTATTGTGTTATTGTCAAATTTATGCCATCCACCTGTACCGTTCAACACGGCATTACGTTGGCTTGACTGTTCTGTGCCTCGTATAAACGGTTTCAGGTGGGCCGTCGATTGACGATGTTCGGACTGCGTACTGAAAACAAATATTTATCTCTAGAACTTTAAACAAGTAATAGGTTCCAGCAACGCGTCTACAGCAAGTGAATATATCTTTATGAAATTCTGACAGACAAATGATTATCTTATGACTCTTAAAATTTTACATTACATTAAAAAATCCTAGTTTTTTATTTTGCAAAAGGTGCACCAATTGTCATCATCGTCGTCATCATCTTCAGGGATTAAACCAAAAATGGTTTGTTCCGGTCTCAAATAGGCAAAGATTAGAGCTGGCCACTCCAGCGCTTCCTAGGACGTCCCACACCTCTCCTAGGACGTCCCCTCGGCTTATAGTTCCATAGTTGTTTGGGGATGCGGTATCGGCAAAGATGTTCCCACCAATTCAGCCGATACTGGGCGATCGTGTCGAGTATACTCATAATATTCAGATCCTGACGTATATCTTTGTTTCGTCTATGGTCATGGAGAGTACACCCTGCCACGTGCCTGAGAAATCTCGTTTCAGCCGCTTGGATGCGACTGGCCTGGCCTTTCGTTAGAGCCCAATTCTCAGACCCATAAAGAAGTGTGGGAGGAGCCATCACTTTATAGAGTTTTAGGCGTGTTCCTTTACTTGCTGACTTAAAGGATTGTACAAAACAAAATAAGCTCTATAATTAAGAACAATCTAAATGTTAAAATGGAATAGGACAGAAATAAGCAGTAGAATCAACTGCAATGAATTAACATTACTTAAGTCCAGAAGCAAATACGATCATAATAAAGAGCGCACCACGCCAGTGTTAAGAACGTATGTAGCAAGCGACGTCTACAAAGAAATTTAATAAATGCTGAGGAACCCACAACAGGTTATAAAGGCCTAATCCTTGCTGGAGGAAACAAGAAAATGAAGACCAACAACACCGTCATCGTCGATGTGGTGTCCTTATCTGGAGTATGCTGCGCTTCCCGCACTACGGCGTCCCTCAGGCTCCATTCTTGCTATGCGGTATTTACACGTGATCTTCCCATTCAACTCACTCCGAATGGTTATGTTGTATTGTGTTGTATTTCTTACCCTACTCTTGCATATCCTTCAATTCGTTTGCGGAATTTCAATTTAATTCTGTTCCACGTTTTCCTTTGCCTAGTTGCGTTCCAACTTACAGTAACCAAAAGGAAACAAAAATATTATATAAGGGGAGTTACGTCTTAAAAATAAATGTATGTCTTTGGTAGTTGTAGTAATGATGAAGCGAATCTCTGGCAAAGCGGCGTCTCAATGCCTAAAGTATGGTTACCACTAGGTTTTTAAAATCTTCTTCCGGTATGGACCGCTTCAAAAATGTCTTGTATGATAACGTTTCACTCATATTACAATGAGTACCTCCAGGTCTTGCCGGTGTTTTTGTCACTTAGACCTGAGGATACTCATTGTAATATGAGTGAAACGTTATCATACAAGACATTTTTGACGCGGTCCATACCAGAAGATTTTAAAAACATAATGGACACCCGCCGCGGAAGCCTACTTGAGAACATATGGTTACCACTACCAGTGGCGTATCTAGAATTTGGCTTACAGGGTCAGGTCGGCTTCGTATAAAAAAAAGAACAAGTTAAGACTAATCAACATTACTATCTTTAAAGTGGTTGAAAAACGTGTGCTAACATCCTGAAATCAGTCCCATTAAAGTAAACGATAATAACACAACAAAAATACGCGTTATTGAAACATTGTTAAAAGACACTTATTGACTGAATTGATTTTTCTATAGTTCTTATTTCAAACGTATACCGTGTAATGCTGTGTAATAAACCCGTTTGTATATTTAAAAAAGAATTACTATTATATTGCGTACACAACTGGAAAAAAATAAAATAAAAGAGCCCAAAAATTAAGAGATTAACTTTTCCGTGAAGGGTTTGTGAGGATCGGTGAAAAATTAACACAAATTTAAATCACTTGTGTCGACGTTTCGACAATGTTTATTGTCATCATCAGGACCTGTGTATGAATACAAAAGAAATGTCAAACACAACTGAACAATTATTCCAGTGAACGTGTTTGTGTATGTGAGCGCGTCCGCGTTGTAGGCTATATGTGAAGGAAGGAGTTGAAATAGTTTGTTTTACATCATCAAATTTTTTCTTTAAAGATAACGGGAAAATTATAATCTCACAGAACTTAATTTATGCAATATTACAATTTAAATTACTCATAATGTAATGGTATTTTGTAATTAATTATAAAAGCGGTAATCAACAATTAAGTATTAGAATTGGTACCGAAAACGTTTATACAAATAATAGCACAGTAAAACATATTATAGCTAAATACAGATTATGGGGATGTTCAATTATTAATTAATTATTAAAAGTTATTTTTATCATGTTTCACTCACTACTGGTATTAAAAACACCGTCACTAATTTAGAGAATTCTAAATTACATAATAACTGTAAAACTTTACGAACTTACATAAGAGGATTTACATAATATTACAAACACAAGTAATATAAACCTATATATCAAGTGAAATTGGATAATACTTTTAATCATATTGTTGTAATTTATTATTTACCGAGAATTAAGTATAAAAGATTAACAAAATTCGTAAACTTTTTCGACCCTCTGGGGGGGGGAGTCCGGTCCCCCCCTTAAATACGTTCCCGACCACTACGGAAAAGTCGCTGGTCCTCCACTTGGACTGTTACTAATTCATCCGTCCATATGAAATTAACGAGACTTAAAACTTCGTTAACTCCCGGGGAACAAAAGAGAACAACGTCAAATAAGAGAACAGCGGTAAAACTAAAATTTTTCGTGTGCTGTAAGATTTGTGTTTTATGTAAACTCCTGTTAATTTCCAAATCTATTTATCAATTTATTCATTGTTTAGAAGCTGTTTAAAATTGACGTGTCATGCGTGTTTTGAAAAACTGACAAAATCAAACATCGTGGTGTGATTCTTTGTTAAAAATTGTTTAGCGCCAATTGAGATGCTGCGACTTCAAAACCAACGGTTTGTAAGTAGGCACTTGAGTTTAAACGTGGTCGTACGAGCATTGAAAACGTGGTCCCACTGGACGTCCAAAAAATCCAACTCCAGATGCGGCAGCCATCTTGCACAACGCTTTTTCACACCAGGTTCTTGAGCTACACATAGTTTGATGCACACGCTCATATGAGATGCCTATGATTTCAGCAACGTCATCTACTCCTCAACCTGCGGTCTTCTAACACCCTATGAAATTTTTTCAATAATGCCATTTTTTGTTGCACTTTTTGGACGTCCACTGCTGGGATAGTCTTCACTACTTGTACGGCCACGTTTGAACTCGAGTCTGCCCCACTTACCGTTGTTTCTGAAGGCGCAGCATCTCCTCACACATTTTCAATTTCGTCTTGATTTTTCATTGGCGCTGAAACGTTTTTAACAGAGAATTCATCACAACACGGTGTTTGATTTTGTGCATTTTAAAAACACGCGTGACAGGAAAATTTCAAACAGCTGGTAAAAAGTGAATAAATTGACAGATGTATCTGGAAATTAGCAGGTGTTCACGCGAAATATACGTCTTGCAGCACACGAAACATTTTAGTTCTACCACTGAGCTATAGATGTCGCTCCGCAAACTTTTCAACTGACCCTCGTACACGCCAGTTTCTCTTTCCGAACTTTCAACGTGTAATCTGTCGTTCTGTGTGAAAACACAACACGTGTTTTGTTGGTATTCGTCACATTAGCACCAATGAGGAAAATCTAATTCCTCCTGACGTCATGGTCATGTTTCTGTTTATAAGGATGTTAAGTGCGTTTTACATAAAAGCATTTGTTTTCCGCGTCTGGTGTCAGTTAAATTCTACTACTTCAAATACCGCTATCATGTAGCATTGCAAAGTTACGCAAGTAGAATTGGTACGCGTATTTATATAGAGTTACCATATGACCTAGGTGAAAAAAGAGGACAACCTGAAAATTTAATAGCATGATCCGTTACTTTATGGATCAAAAAAAAAATTGACAGTAATAACATCACACATTATGGGTAAGGAGGTATTCATGATTAAGTAAAGCATTTTTACAGAGTATATACAATGTACAATTTAATTTTTGTGATATAACAAGAAAATGGTCACAAACAAAACTTAAAACTATTAGTTAGAAGCGGAACTTACATAGGAAAAGAATATTTGCTATATTTATTTTTAATCATAGCAATAATTAATTTAATGCTAATCAGTCTGAATCGGATTCACAGTCTAAATGTTCAATTGTGTCTTTGTGGTGCCATTGGTATTTATCAGATGAACCAATTCCCATCAACAGCTTTTTATTTTCTAATAAATAATCATAGAACTGAACACATGAAAGACTTTTAAAGTTGTACTGTACACAAATTATACCTTTTAACTTTTTCTACCATTAACCTACTTCTCTCTTTCATCCAGGAAGCGCTCTTGCGCGACTACATTTTTCAGTTTTACGAAAAAAAGGACATTTCCCGGTTTTTAAAAAATCCTACCGAACAGGTTTTTAACACTAAAAAAGAGGACGTGTCCGGGAAAAAGAGGACGTATGGTAACCCTAATTTATCCCTATGATGCGAGATTGAAAAAAGCTCAATATCCAAGAATAAATGTTTACATAGATGAACACACAGGCGCGCGCCCTCGTTGGTGAAAGACAATTTCAGATAATATTTTAACGCATAGTTTATTTAATAAATTTTTATGCTTTTGTAAAATTATAAAGTTTCATCTCAATATTAGTCCACACTATCCCTGAACGGCAAGAAACGACATAAGTATTACATTTCTGTTCTGGTTAGACTATCGGTGAAAACTGTTCTGCGCTCAGGTTTACGCCAAATATTCGTCCACAACAAACAGGTTTGTGGTGAAATTTATACCCATTGTGAACAGCTAATGTCAAGAAGTCGTCCACTAGAATGTCCGCGACAACTTGTCCTCTCCGTTCGCGATGATATAAATAATGTACACGCATCCCCAGTGCCTGTATTTTCCACTCAGACAAATTTTAAATTCCATATAATACTACTAGTTTTGTTAATTAAATTTCTTGGCCGTTTTGTATAGTTCAAATATTACCATTTTTATTGATTTTTATTAACTTCGTTTCCTTTTATATTTTTTTACCACGTCGAAGTGGTAAACACGTTTAAGATGACGAGTAAGTAACTTAATGTGTCTATAAATTAAGATATTTTTTAAAGTAAGATAACCTCGCAACCAACGATTTCTTGTAATACGGATCTAATAAATAATTATTTAGTGAACGATCGTTTACTTACTTTGTATAAGAAATGTTACGCCCCAGCACGAAGACCTCACAATTTTGGAAGGGAATTCGAAATTGCTGCCTAGGGACCTGGCAGAGAATGAGTGTACGAAATGCTGTACGTTAAAATATTCCTTAGCGCCTTGAAGGTCTGTCATAAAACGGTGACAATTTACTCTGCATTTACTTAGCAAAACTTCTGCTTTTCGTCCACAGGATTCTCCCACTGATATTACATCATCATCATGATCTTCTTCAAGCATTAAACCAAGGATGGTTAGTTCCGGTCTCAAATAGGCAAATATTACAGCTGGTCACTTCAACGCTTCCTCGGACGTCTCACACTTCTCCGTCCCCTCGGCTTATAGTTCCATAGTTGTTTGGAGATGCGGCACTCATCCATTCGACAGAGATGTTCCCACCAATTCAGCCGATACTGGGCGATCCTGTCGAGTATACTCAAAATATTCAGTTCCTGCCGTATATCTGTGTTTCTTCTATGACTGATATTACATACGGTGTGTATTTATCTTTATCCAGTGTGGAATAAAGAAGCAGAATAGCCATCTACTGTCACCAACCATTACCCAAAGTTAGATGTTGGAAGGAAAAATTACAAGATGATTTTTACAAGTGGAAAGACTACACTTATGCGGCCCATACGAGAGAAGATTACAAAGATTACTGTGAACTGCACAGAGAAGCATGATAAAAACAATGAGAGATAAAACACGGACAGAAAAGAAAACAATTAAACGGATACACAAGAAAATTACAACTGACGATGCCGTCAACAGAATTAAGAATCGTAGTAGCCGGACATTTCGACAGGCAAGGAGTTGGCGGCCATCTTAGATTCGAGGTAACGACGGCGGCCGTTTGCAAGCTGGAGAGGTGATATGATGCTGAGAAACGGACGAGAATTTCTAAAGAGATAAGTCACTGAAGAACGATTAGAGAAACAATCGCGTTCGTAGAAACAAAATTGAGATTTTAAGTAAACAAACAACTTTGTGGCCCAGGACCTGTATAAACAGGAACAAAAACCCTTTTATTTCAGGACTCCATTGCTGTCTCTCGCACCTCAGACCCACTCTCCTTGTTGGTAACATCTTCTTCCATTTCTTTGTAGATATGGGATCATTTTCGTAGGTATCTGTGGTGTACTCTTCTTTGGTTACGCCAGCTCACGGTTTGCTCCTGTGGACTCCATCTCTGGCTCCTCATGGGTCGGGGTAGGACCAATTTAGGCTGAAAGAACTAAATCTAGCACCTTTCTTCTTTCTCCGGTACTACTTCTGCTCGCTTCTTCCCAGTCGCTGACCTCTGTCCTGTCACACTGTTCTCGGTCTTCCTTGGCCACCCAGTTTTTTTGTTTTTTTTTTAACCCCGACGCTATTAGGTTTCCGAGAGCTAGGGTATTGTTTCCTGTGAAACGTACCAAGTGTTTATATATTTTAAAACCTGGAGTTGTTTAAATACCTTGGAAGCTTGATAAGTGAAGATACGTCCTGCACTCGGGAAATTAGAGCAAGAATTGCTATAGCAAAAGAGGCATTTAATGGGAAGAAAAGCCTGCTGTGTGGAAAAATTAATAAGAATTTAAGAAAAAGGCTGGCCAAATGTTATGTGCGTAGGGTTGCTTTATATGGTGCAGAGACACGGACACTGGGGAAGGAGAATGAGAAAAGATTAGAAGCATTTGAGACGTGGGTTTGGCGAGCAATAGAAAAAGTGAGGTGGGTTGATAAAGTAAGGAATGATGAAGTTTTAAGAAGAATAGGGGAAGAGAGAAGAATCCTCAAAGTAATAGAAAATAGGAAAAGGAACTGGTTATGTCATTGTTTAAGAAGGGACTGCTTGCTTACAACTGACATGGAGGGTGTCATAGAAGGAGAAAAAAGAAGAGGGCTTAGTAGAATGAAGTTAGTAGATAGCATTAGTTATAGACAGAGGGTGTTACGAAGAAACGAAAAGACTGGCATGCGATAGGACAGCTTGGAGAGCTTTTACCATTTGAAGACCTGCCTTAGGGCAGAACACTATATATATATATAATCTTATAAATAAAGTCGTAAAGGAACAAGCGACTCGTATAATTGACGAATCGTCTTACGCGTGGTGGGATTTGTGCTGGCTGCGTTCAGTTGACGCAAGAAACTGTCAGCCCTCTAGAATATCGTCTAACATGGGAACTGCGCTTCATAATATTATGCAGATAAGACTTCAAAATGAAATAAGATACAATGAATATAAGCGACATTCAGTGGAGATAGGGGCTGTCGTAAGCTGTGACGTGTGTCACAATAATGTATGTGCGCAGAATCAGCAAGGAAAGGGTGCTCAATTTTTTATTGACCCTGTACGCACGTGCCTATTGTGCAGCTGTTCGATTGTCAACTGCTTTGTGCCTCACGTGTGAATAGGTCAATGACATCAATTCACTAAATGTATGGTGATTGGCAGATGAGAGAAAAAGGCAAACATAAAAATAGGGCAAGACAAAATACAACAGATGGAGTTGTTTAAATATCTTGGAAGCTTGATAAGTGAAGATATGTTCTGCACTCGTGAAATTCGAGCAAGAATCGCTATAGCGTGAGAGGCATTTAATGGGAAGAAAAGACTGCTGTGTGGCAAAATTAATAAGAATTTAAGAAAAAGGCTGGCCAAATGTTATGTGTGGAGCGTTGCTTTATATGGTGCAGAGACACGGACACTGAGGAAGGAGAATGAGAAAAGATTAGAAGCATTTGAGATGTGGGTTTGGCGAGAAATTGGAAAAGTGAGGTGGGTTGATAAAGTAAAGAATGATGAAGTTTTAAGAAGAATAGAGGAAGAGAAAAGAATCCTGAAGGTAATAGAAAATAGGAAAATAAATTGGTTAGGTCATTGTTTAAGAAGAGACTCCTTGCTTACAACTGCCATGGAGGGTGTTATAGAAGGAGGAAAAGAAGAGGGGGTAGAAGAATGAATTTAATAGATAGGATTAAAATCAGTGGGTGTTACGAAGAAACGAAAAGACTGGCATGTGATAGGACAGCTTGGAGAGCTCTTACCATCTGAAGACCTACCTCAGGGCAGAACACCAAATAATAAGTATTAATATGTTTCACCAAGTGCCCAACGAGTCATCAATAAATATCGTGAATTGTTTCCTGTTTCACAGTTCTTTGGGCAGGTAAGGCTTCGCAATGAAAGCCTACCTAGGGGAGTTAAACTCGATAGTAAATCCTGTTCCTCCAGTTAAGCTATTGCGACGATAAGCCAACGCCCTGTTTTTCCGTGAAAGAATCTGGCTGCTAAAAATCAGAAGTAAGGCCTACTAATTATCAGAACTATTAAATGAACATACAACAAGGTCAACATACAGATTTTATAATTATAGGCCAACAAGCATATAACAAGAAGTATACTATGAAGTATATATCACTGTCTATCTAATATGAAGTTGGTAGAATGTTCAGTCTTTTAGCCGTACAAACCACATATTAATTAACCTGGAATGACCCAAATGAAACAAAACTGTTGAAGTTATTAAACCGATTCCGTCAATGACCTGGGCAATAATTAATTTAGTTGATTCAGCGAATACTGTTCGTTGCAGATCTACTATCGAGTATCTCTACATCTAATGTCAACAGTAATGTAAGAGTAAAATGGCGGCTACCATGTAACGGGGGCTTCTCTCTCTAACGGGACGAACGCTTCTCGAGAGATCAGATTGAGTTTCACCGTATAAGGTAGAAGCAATTATAAAAATTGGGTTAAATTTCGTAAATATCAGTTTAAATTAATAAAAAAAAAAACTCGTTATGCATATATCACATTTTATCAGATGTAAGAGAAAGGCAGCCTAAAAAAAAAAAGGAGGAACTAAACAACAAAAGCAACGACACAATAATGAGGTGAGGTGAGGCGAGTTACAAAGAGTTATGCGTTGTTTGGCTCAACATGACTTGATGAATGTCTTGTAGATTAGATCAGCAATGCCACCTAAATAGTGACTTTTAAATAAATATTAGCTTTTATTGTTTGACTTTGTTCTGAACAAAAATCGAGACCTCATTTCGTGTCTGTGTTCCTTTTATCAAATAAGAAAATAAATTTGTTTCAGCCGTGTAGAATTATAATCGAATTTAGTATAATGACTCGAAAAAAATGTTTATCGATTAGCAGGTCGCTCAAAAACCAGCTGTTCGGGTTAGATTAATTTATCCTGTGCACTCGTTTTAACTTCCACAGCGTTCGTGGATCACGTTTTCAAAATAATTCTTCAATATATTATAATTTAGTAATCTTTTCTTTAAAAAGTGTATTTTAATTAACAATTCAAGGCTGTAAGTGGCCGGCCAACGTGGTAACTCTTACTTAATTGAGTGCATACTTCGACCATGTTTCGAATGCAAGACTTGTTAAGTACTTGTAAAAGAATGCAGTAATAATAAGTGTTTTGTAATGCGCAAGTATGTTAAATTCTTCGCTGCTAATTTACAAGGCAGATATACAACTTTATTTTTCGCGTTTTGCTACGCAGGATTAATTCCCGACAAGCTGACTTGTTCTCGGTTCGATGTGTAGAATTAAAACGATGGCTGTAATAATAACTTTAACTGACGTTTATTTCAAGCACTGAATAGCTTGAAATCTGAATAGCTTTCCTAGTCATTTATTACAACAGAGAATAATAATAATTTAATTAAGACACAAATGTTAATTTTTTTTAAATTAATTTCATTTACATTATTGAACGTTATCCAACTCCCATTAGTCACTTGAACAGAGTACATGATGCTCAGTAATACAAGTATTGTCAATGAAAAGTAGTTTGCCTGTTAATACTTATTCTTCTCACCTCAATCCAAGAATGTAAGAGAGGCTGTAGTCTCAAGTCATCAAACCATCTTGTTTTCTGCTTCTGTTTAGATTTCCTGAACTTGGTTCAAGAACCTCTCTTTTACTTTTCCCTAACATTTTATCCGTTTCATAACATTTAAACATTTCACTGTAAATCCACAGTGAGTGTACTGTACTGTACTGTAAATACACTGTACTTGTCCACCTACCAGTATTACCATTCTATGACATTTTTAAGCAACATTCATCTAATATATGAAACACTGTACACTTCCATTCTCCTTAATGAAATTTCTGCACTCTCATTCTAGTATGTTTGAGTTAAATTCCTAGGTATCAACTGCACATACAAGAAGACTCTACACATCCGATTCGTAAATGAAGAAGAAATCTAATTCTGCAAGTGTACCGGGCAAATAGGTACAAATATTTGCTCTTTGCTCCGATTCTTCTTTATCGGTTCAGCCCAGCCTTCAAGAGAAGTTACCCTCTATCTCATTCAAAGCTTTCCTACTTCACCCTGCTGATAATAGAATCTTTGGTAATTGGAAATTATCCAATCGTTTGTAATGCCACTATCTCTCGAGTCATACTTGTAACTCACTATTGTAAATCATTGTCATAATCTGTAACTCACTATTGGATGTCCTAATTTCACAGACCGAACCCTTTATAGCAAACATTTCATTTTAGGGAACTGGGGCATTAATTTCTGACCTTCTTCGTTGAGACTTCTAACCAATAACAAGCCATTTACAGTAGGACAATAATAAAAAAAAAAAAAATAGTTATACCGCACTACGCGTTTTGTTTCTAAGCGTTTACCGCACATAATCCTACAATTATTTGGTGTAGTGTTCACATAGTCCACTTACGAGTTTAAATAAAGCTAAGAAAGTACTCCACCATCATCATCTTCAACAAGGATTAAACAAAAAATGGTTTGTTCCGGTCCCAACAAGACAGACTAGAGCTGGTCACTCTAACGGTTCTTCGCACCCCCCACACCTCTCCGTCCTTTCGGCTTATAAATCAATAGTTGTTTGGGGATGCGGCAGTCATCCATTCGGTTAAGATGTTCCAAACATTTTAGCCGATATTGGGTTCCTGTCGTACTCGACAATTCTTATGCGATCTTGGAAAGCATATCCTGTCACGTGTCAGAGAAATCTCATTTCGGCCGTTTGATTACGGCTGGCCTGGGATTTCATTGAAGTCCAATTCTCATACCCATAGAGAAGTGGGATTTCATTGAAGTCCAATTCTCATACCGATAGAGAAGTGGGATTTCATTGAAGTCCAATTCTCATACCCATAGAGAAGTGTGTGGAGGGCCATCACCTTGTAGCAGTTCACGTGTGTTTTCGTAACGCGTACATTTTAGAGTTCTCCTGACCGTCCTACACAAATGTTTTAACTTGTCCAGCTTTCTTACCACACCGTTGTTTGTAATGTGAGACACGTTATAGCCCAGATATTGACATGCTCTAGAACAGTACCATCAACAATGTTTACACATATGGGACCAGATCACCAATGGGTCTCCAATGTGGAATTCTGTAATCCGAAATCCTCAACAAAGCCACCTGCAGTTATAGAACTCCAATATCACTGTACACATTTAAACGGAATTTCAAAGCTATGGTGACTTTGAATCACTATCATGAGAGTAATAAACTTTTTTTTCAACTGTAGGCCTACATATAGAATGAGGTAAGTGTGAGCAAGTGTTTGATGTTGTTACATAAATCAGACACGGACACTGGAAACCCATTGTTTGCTTTCATATATGCAATAATACGTTCGAGTAAATTGACTGTCTTACTAAATCACGCACTTCTCTTAGAACTTTTTAGTTACCTGTTACGATTTCAATACGTTTCAAACTGACTGACAACGCAAAGCGTGATGATTTTTTTGTTTTGTTTACTTTTCGCCGGATATAAACAATTTACTTGTGACATCGGGACAGAGGATATTTTTGGCAAGTAAACACGCGAGTAAGACAAGTTCCTTCCCCTGCTTCTTTTTTACTTGCGAAATTTCACAGCAGACAAATGAGATGATCTAATGAGCCTGACAGCAGGTTGTTGTTGTATGAGGTTCGCTTGGAGCCCCGTTACCGGCAGCCGCTATTCGTCAGTGTTCAATTACGCTTGTGTACGCACATTATTATTATTATTGGGTCCTTCAGTCTTTCGACTGGTTTGTACCCTCCCCGCATATACCCGTGGTCCGTGTGTTACGGAGTCTCTCACAGGTATATGGGACCTACAGTTTAACGCCGGATCCGAACGGCATAGTTAGGGAGGGTTTATACTAGGCAGGATACCTCTCGCTGGTTTGCCATCGCCTTGCGAGGGGGAACGGTCGTTTCTAAATCAGATGGCCCCGGCGGGAATCGAACCCGCGGCGACAGCGTAGCAGCGCCACACGCTAGCCACTACGCCACGACCGCTCCTTTCAAAGAATAAGAGTCAAGAATTACATTCTAAACTATGTCGCACTCAGTAGGCACAGCGACTCTGGAGCTATTCGGTAGAAATACGAAAGGCCCTTGGTAGGGAAAACGCGAGGAAATTTCGTAGTCCTAGAACAAGTGTGTATAGAAGAAGCGGATTACCGAAGGAAGGAGGCAGCGTGGATACTTACTGGATTTAAAATAAATGTAGAACCAATACGTTTAAGTTTAGAGAGAACAGCTGTAAAAAGATTACATCCTTTTATTCAACCGCTGTTGTGTAGCATGGCGGATCGGACGTCAATTAGAACTGAAAAGCGGTACGTTAGTGAAATTAGTTTTAAAGCTGGACACAGAGAGCAAGAAACGAGAAGAAACAAATCAATGTTATTCTCTTCTTCTATCAGGGGCTAGGCAATAGAATAAAGGAATAGGCCTATATCCTCTTCACCAACCGTTCTTAGGTCTTCCTATACTTCGTTGGCCAACAGATCTCTATTGCCAAACTTCCTTAGGCAACCTGCCATCTGGCATCCTATTCTGATGAGCAACCACCCATGTCTCTTGTTCTTTCCAATACGATCTTGGATATTAAAAATGTTCAACTCTTTACGAATATCTTCACTGCAGAGTCTACCCCTAACAGATCGCAAGAATCTCATCACCTATGCCTGTACTCTAAGCAGATGTTTTTTTGCCGGAACCCAAGTTTCAGAACCATACATTAACACTGGCACCGGCATTACCTTATAAAATTTTAGTCGAGTTTTTTTCCATTGCATTTCTCGATAACAGTCCACAAATTGTGCCGCATATTGACCGAAACTTAGCCAACTTGACTGCTTAACATTCATATGTTAAGTTACAGCGGAAATGTGACACCTGCTGTATACTCTTATTATCTAATGCAGTCTTAGTTCGCAAGGGACGTTTCCCCATAACTGCCACAGTTTTTGTCTTCTGTACAGAAAATTTAATGTTGTAATTTGAATAGTCACGATTTAACAATAAACACAAAGATGAGACTTCTACGCTGATACGCATTCTCGATCCTCTTCTACGGTGTAGAATCTTGGACTTTGACTGAAGCAACAACTAACAAATTGGAATCTTTCGAAATGTGGTTCTACCGTAGAATACTGAGCATTTCATGGACAGCACATATAACTAATGTTGAAGTTCTTAGAAAGATGAAGAAAAATAGGGAAGTTATTAACACAGTGAAGATAACAAAGCTTCAGAATCTGGAACATCTCACGAGAAATGAACAGAGATTTTACGTATTGCAGTCCATACTACAGGGAAAAGTACTTGGAAAGAGAGGAGTTGGGAGACCGAGAATATCACGGCTGAGAAATTTAAGGACCTGGTTTGGACCTTATTCAACTGACTTATTCCGTACAGCAGCGCAGAAAGTTAAAATAGTCTGTATGATATCCAACATCCGAAACGGATAGGAACTATCAGAAGAAGAATATGAACAGGCCTGCTGCAACTGGAACATCGATCTCTGCAGCTTGCGTTCGTTGTTTTGGATGATTACTTGATCATCCGGAAACAGCATTGCATTCGTGTACGTTCTATTATTTTTTCTCCCCGATTCTCTCTAACTATGTCATCAATATAGATAGAAACATACATATTAGGGAGAAAACAACGGAGGTTAAAAAGTGTCGGATGGTAGGTCTTTGACTTGTTGGTCATGCAGATGGTGGTGAGAATAAAGACTAACATTAGAGAAATATAAACCTAATGTTAAACAAAACTTACACGACTGCTGGTGTGTGTGTGTGTGTGTGTGTGTGTGTGTGTGTGTGTGTGTGTGTGTGTGTGTGTGTGTGTGTGTGTGTGTGTGTGTGTGTGTGTGTGTGTGTGTGTGTGTGTGTGTGTGTGTGTGTGTGTGTGAAAAATCAAACTGCCCGCTGCACTGTGTACAAAATTATATCGATGATGTCATACTTTCTAAACTTTTATTACTGGTCATCTATTATACGCCCACGATCGTGTAGGAAGGACACCGTGTATTTACGTCTGCGATACATCATTCATGCTCACGTCTTTCGTTTCTTTTCTGGTTTTTTTTTTTTTTTTGCATTTGTTGGAGTTGTTTCTAACTTTCTTTGTTGCCGTGCGATTGTTGCATTTGTTGGAGTTGTTTCTAATTTTCTTTTCGTCTCAGTCGGTCTAGACGAACAGCGTTTTAAAATCCTGCTTGCGTTAAACACTCCTTGATTACATGATTTCAAATTACTTTTTAGCAGACCATTAAGTATAGGTAGCGACCAACAAAATATAGTCAGCAAACTGTAATATCCAGTCAGCAGATAATCGAACAACCTAATTAATAAATTATTATAAAGTCTTATTAGCACATAATTAAATGTAACTCGTAACATTTTAAATCTGGTTGGATGACTAATAAATGTCATTACAAATTATAAGATTTCGGACATTAGCCATGGTTAGTCAAAACTAATAAACACGACGTTTCGACCTCTATAGAATCAGAGGTCGTCTTCAGGCGAACAATAAATTAATACAAAGATAAATCTATCAATAACAAATAGGTATCGTCAAAACTTTCCAAACCTTAGTTATACAAATATAGTACTAAAATAATGATAATAATAATAACAATAATAATAATAGTAAAACAGTACTCACCATTCCATCAAAGAAGGATTCCACCCGTGGTTGCAACGTAAACAACCACGGGGACCTCTGATTCTATAGAGATTGAAACGTCGTGTTTATTAAGAAGAGTTTTCCGGGCTGTTTGGCCGTGGTCTACGGTGTAATGGCAAACCAAACGTTTCAACAGCACCACTGGCTGCCATCATCAGTGGAATTCAAAGAAATCCAAGACCTCCTGAACGTAGGTTGTTATCGTCAGGCCCACAGTACTGTGGTAAAGGCTGACGATAACAACCTACGTTCAGGAGGTCTTGGATTTCTTTGAATTCCACTGACGATGGCGGCCAGTGGTGCTGTTGAAACGTTTTGTTTGTCATTAAACCGTAGACCGCGGCCAAACAGCCCGGAAAACTCTTCTTATACAACTGACACCGGCCGTGAAAGCTTTAGGCCAATTTTGTCGTGTTTATTAATTTTAACTTACAATGGTTAATGTCCGAAATCTTATAATCTGTAATGGGTATATTGCGCCATCGATTAATAATAATTTTAAGAATCGCACTGATATATGTAATTAGCAAACTGTAAATGCAGTCACCAGACAATTAAATCCAGTCACCGAATTGCACAATCTAGTTAGCTGACTGATTAAACTGATTAACAAGCTAAAATATATTTAAAGTTAATTAAATCTAGTTGGAAAATTGTACAAATCTAGTTAGTAGATTGACAAAACAAGTCAAAAATAAAGTTCATTTTACTTCCATGTTCCTTAAGGAAATGGAAGTTTGGTGATGGCAAAAAAAATCGTGTTCGAGATTATTGCAGAATATGATTGTACTACACTCAAAACATGAAAAAAAGTCATTTTTCGAAATGTGTGTGTGTGTGTGTGGATTTTTTTTCTATGGCAAACGATAACAGCCGCAAATTCAAACATAATCAAATAATTTTTTGCATACAGCACTGATTTGTAGAGTACTCGCGACCTATTGTTTTTGGTGAAGATCGGTTGAGGGAAAGGGGTAGTTTACCTGCAACTGTTTTTTTTTATCAAGGGTAATTTTGTTTGTTTGGCAAACGATAACAGCCGCAAATTCAAACAGAATCAAATAATGTTTCGCATACAGCCCTGAATTGTAGGGTTCTCAAGATCTGTTGATTTTGGTAAAGATCGGTTAAGGGAAAGGGGTAGTTTACCGGCAACGTTTTATGTTTTAACAAGGGTATTTTCTATGGCAAACGATAACAGCCGCAAATTCAAACATAATCAAATACGTTTTTGCATACAGCCCTGATTTCTTGAGTACTAAAGACCTATTGTTTTTGGTGAAGATCGTTTAAGGGAAAGGGGTAGTTTACCGGCCACGTTTTTTGTTTTATCAAGGGTATTTTGTATGGCAAACGATAACAGCCGCAAATTCAAACAAAATCATATAATATTTTGCATACAGCCCTGAATTGCAGAGTTCTCAAGACCTATCATTTTTGGTGAAGATCGGTTAAGGGAAAGGGGTAGTTTACCTGCAACGGTTTTTTATCAAGGGTAATTTTTTACTTTTTCTATGGTAAACGATAACAGCCGCAAATTCAAACAGAATCAAATGATGTTTTGCATACAGCCCTGTATTGTACAGTTCTCAATACCTATTGGTGTTGGTGAAGATCAGTTAAGGGAAAGGGGTAGTTTACCTGCAACGTTTTATGTTTTAAAAGGGTATTTTCTATGGCAAACGATAAGAGCCGCAAATTCAAACAGGATCAAATACGTTTTTGCATACAGCCCTGTTTTGATGAGTACTAAAGACCTATTGTTTTTGATGAAGATCGGTTAAGGGAAAGGGGTTGTTTACCTGCAACGTTTTATGTTTTAACAAGGGTATTTTTTCTGTGACGAACGATAACTGCCGTAAATTAAAAGAGAATGAACTAATGTTTTGCATACAGCCCTGAATTGTAGAGTTCTCAAGACCTATTGTTATTGGTGAAGATCGGTTAATGGAATAGGGTAGTATACCAGCAACGTTCTATATTTTAACAAGGGTGTTTTCTATGGCAAACGATAACAGCCGCAAATTCAAACAGAATCAAATAATTGTTTGCATACAAGCCTGAATTGTAGAGTACCCAAGACCTGTCGTTTTTGGTGAAGATCGGTTAAGGGAAAGGGGTAGTTTACCAGCAACGGTTTTTTTTTCAAGAGTAATTTTTTATATGACGAACGATAACTGCCGTAAATTCAAACAGAATCAACTAGGTTTTTGCATACCTTTTTGAACTAAAGAGAACTCAAGGTCTGTTGATTTTGTTGAAGATCGGTTAAGGGAAGGGGTAGTTTATCAGCAACGTTTTATGTTTCAAAAAGGGTAATTTTTTTTATGACGAACGGTAACTGCCGAAAATTCAATGAGAATCAAATAATTTTTTGCACCCTTTCCTGAGTTGCAGAGAGCTCAAGGTCAATTGATTTTGGTGAAGATCAGTTAAGGGAAAGGGGTAGTTTACCTGCAACATTTTATGTTGTAACAAGAGAAATGTTTCCATGACGAACGATAACTGCCGCACATTCAAACAGAATCAAATATTTTTTTGCATGCTTCCCTGAATTGTAGAGGACGGAAGGTCTGTTGATTTTGGAGACGTTCGGTTAAGAGAAAGGGGTAGTTTACCTGAAACATTTTATGATTTAACAAGAGTAAAGTACTTAATTTTTATAAACAAAGTATCCTGATAAGAAGCTCATAGTATTCCACTGTAGAAACGTAGATGAAATATCTATAAATGAAGAGGTTAGGTGAACGGGGTAGGGGTAATTTTCTATTATTAAAAAATATAGTTGAAGGTGGAGGGCAGAATTTTTTATATGTGTACTACGTTATCGGCAACAAACAAGTAGTTTTTTGTTAAAATTGCTTCCCGGGCTCTTTAGCCCTAGTTCAATGTTTTCTGCAAAACCAGACTTTTTGGCAGTGCCATCGACTGCCATCATCGGTGAAAATCGAGTGCGAAAACGTGAGGTGGTATACATTAGTGACCACAGTACCGTGGTTAATGCTGAAGCAATAAGTAGAAAGACGTAGTTTCTATGGAAATATTTCATTTCGAATATGATTTTAAATATAAATCTTAGAACATGGAAGTCATGTATGGTTCTCCATACCGATATTTTTCTATGGCAAACGATAACAGCCGCAAATTCAAAGAGAATCAAATGAGTTTTGCATACAGCCCTGAATTGTAGAGTTCTCAAGACCTATTGTTTTTGTTGAAGATCGGTTTAGGGAAAGGGGTAGTTTACCTGCAACGTTTTATGTTTTAACATGGGTAATTTTTTAGATGACGAATGATAACTGCCGTAAATTCAAACAGAATCAGATAATGATTTGCATACCTTCCTGAGCATAGAGAACTCAATGTCTGTAGAGTTTGGTGAAGATCGGTTAAGGGAAAGGGGTAGTTTACCTGCCACATTTTATGTTTTAACAAGAGTAATTGTTTCTATGACGAACGATAACTGCCGCACATTTAAACAGAATCAAATAATTTTGTGCATACCTTCCTCAATTGTAGACAACTCAAGGTCTGTTGATTTTGTTGAAGATCGGTTAAGGGAAAGGGGTAGTTTACCTGCAACATTTTATGTTGTAACAAGAGAACGTTTTTCATGAAGAATGATGACTGCCGTAAATTCAAACAGAATCAAATACGTTTTTACGTATGTGCCTGAGTTGTAGAGGTCTCAAGGCCTATTGCTTTTGGTGAAGATTGGTTAAGGGAAAGGGGTAGTTTACCTGCCACTTTTAATGTTTTAACAAGAGTAAATATTGCTATGACGAACGATAACTGCCGCACATTCAAACAGAATCAAATAATGTTTTGCATGCATCCCTGAATTTTAGAGGACTCAAACCTATTGGTTTTGGTGAAGATCAGTTAAGAGAAAGGTGTAGTTTACCTGCAACGTTTTATGTGATAACAAGGGTAATTTTTTCTATGACGAACGATAACTGCCGTAAATTCAATCAGAATCAAATAAATTTTTACATATATGCCAGAGTTTTAGAGGACTCAAGGCCTATTGATTTTGGTGAAGATCGGTTAGGGGGAGAGGGTAGTTTATCAGAAACTTTTTTTGTTGTACCTACAGTAAAGTACTTAATTTTGATAAATAATGTATCCTGATAAGATCTTAATAATCCACTGTAGAAACGTAGATGAAATGTCTATAAATGAAGAGGCTAGTTGAACGGGGTGGGGGTAATTTTCTATAAATGAACATTATAGTTGAAGGGGGAGGGATAATTTTTATTTATATGTCGTGTACTACGTTATCGGCAACAAAGAAGTAGTTTGTTGTTAAATTTCCTTCCTGGGCTGTTTGGGCTTGACCCAATGTTTTCTACAAAACCAGACGTTTCGGCAGTGCTACCGACTGCCATCGTCAGTGAAAATTGAGTGCACAATCGTGAGGTGGTATACGTTAGTGATCACAGTACTGTGGTTAAGGCTGAAGAAAGAAGTAGTTTCTATGGAAACATTTCATTTCGTAAATGATTTTAAATATAAATCTTAGAACATGGAAGTCATGTATGGTTCTCCATACCGATATTTTCTATGACGAACGATAACTGCCGTAAATTCAAACAGAATCAAATACTTTTTTCACTCCTACCTGAATTATAGAGTACCATACTCAAGGCCTGTTGATTTTGGTGAAGATCGGTTACGAGAACAGGGTAGTTTACCTGCAACGTTTTATGTTTTAAAAGGGTAATTTTATTTTTATGACGATTGATAACTGCCACCTATTCAAAGAGAATCAAATAATGTTTTCCATGCTTTCCTGAATTGTACATGACTCAAGACCTATTGATTTTCGTGAAGATCAGTTAAGAGAAATGGGTAGTTTACCTGCAAAGTTTTATGTGATAACAAGGTTAATTTTTTCTATGACGAACGATAACTGCGTAAATTCAAACATAATCAAATAAGTTTCTACATACGCCCTAATTTGTAGAGAACTCAAGGCCTGTTGATTTTGGTGAAGATCGTTTAAGGGAAAGGGGTAGTTTACCTGCAATATTTTATGTTGTAACAAGAGAAATATTTCCATGACGAACGATAACTGCCGTAAATTCAAACAGAATCAAATAATTTTTTACATGTGTGCCTGAGTTGTAGAAGACTCAAGGCCTTTTGATTATGATGAAGATTGGTTATGGGGAAAGGGCAGTTTACCGGAAACATTTTTTGTTGTAACAAGACTAAAGTACTTAATTTTGATAAATAAAGTATCCTGATAAGAAGATCTTAATAATCCAACGTAGAAACGTGGATGAAATATCTATAAATGAAGAGGATAGTTGAACGGGGTGGGGGTAAATTTCTATAAATGAAAATTATAGTTGATGGGGGGGAGGGGATAATTTTTATATGTGTACTACGTTATCGGCAAGAAAGTAGTAGTTTGTTGTTAAAATTCCTTCCCGGGCTGTTTGGCCGTAGTCCAATGTTTTCTGCAAAACCAGACGTTTCGGCAGTGTCGTCGACTGCCATCATCAGTGAAAATCGAGTGCGATAACGTGTGGTGGTATACGTTAGTGACCACATTACTGTGGTTAAGGCTGAAGCAATAAGTGGAAAGATGTAGTTTTTATGGAAACATTTCATTTCGTAAATGATTTTAAATATAAATCTTAGAACATGGAAGTCATGTATGGTTCTCCATACCGATATTTTAGTAAAGTGATAGTGCTGTGAAAGAAGAGATGAACAATCAAGGCAACTTAGATAATTGATACCTTTAGGTAGCAGTTATTAAATCTAGTAATAACGTTGTAGATCCAGTTACAAATGTTAAATCTAATTAACAGATAATTTACTAGCTCTAACTACTATGAATTTAAATTTATCTGCTTTTTTGTTGTATCGAATCATGGCCGGCTCTAGTGAAAGGCCGGAATATTAAACGTGGCAACGTTGCGTCTGAGGCCTATAAGCATAGTGTAATAAAATAGCTAAAGTGAACATGTTATACTTCGAGTTAATTTCATAGCATTACTAAAATCGTGAGTAGGCCTATTTATAGCTAAATCTAAATGATAGGTCTGTGCGCACTTAGTACTATACGTTTAAGTTAAAGAAATTAGTGAATTAGTGTTAGGCCTAATTAATTAATTTTGTTCGAATTATTGATTTCGTATCATATGAATGAGTTATTATATTTCTTAAATAATATAACCGTTTTTTTTTACATAATAAACTTTTATTTTTCAAAAAAAATAAAGAATATAAGACTGCTGTTAACCGGCAATTAAAAATGACCCGATTTGAGTATTGAAATACATAAATTAAGAGATCGTCTAGTAGACCTCAAATATCAGCTGATTCCAATGTTGGCACGTTTAATATACCAGCCTTCTTCTAGAGCCGGCCATGATCGAGTCCAGGTTGAAAAAAATAGTTCGGTGGGGGGTTACAACATATTTAACCAAATTTAATTATATTAGTAGACCTGTGGGTACAACAGCTGGCTACTGATATGAAGGTCATGGCTTCGGTTCCCAGGCGCAACATAAAATCAAGTGCGTTTTTCAGCCCCCAGGTCGACTCCGCCTGTGGGATAATATCCGGTAGTAATAATGGGCGGCTGAAGAGTAGTGCTGACCACATTACTTTTCTTGAATGCGGAACGGCTCACAACGCTGCCTTCCTCCTAAACTGCTTACGTGATAAAAACGAGCCGTTGTTTTATTAATTATACTACATGATGAAAAAGTTTTGAATTTTCTGTCGGCTGAAGAATTTGATCAAGAGATCTCTTATTTCGAGAGGTGAAGCGTATTAACGATAGTAATTATTTAGGGCTTATGTAGTGACAAATTTACACATTTACTCAAATGTAAATTTTTTACTTCTAAGTTAGTCCATTTATGTATTAATTTAATCACATTTCTTTAAATTACTCAAATCTATACAAAAGATTAATACAGCTTAGAACAAATATGTAATATGTCATGTTTTTAAATTAATATTAATGCACGAAAAACGGTAAACGTTTTAAACTAAGACTGTTAGATTGTCACTACTGACGTACCCTAGCAAATAAAAGAACCCAAAATATTAGGACTATGTAAAGGCATAAGGTGACAGCCACGCTGATAGGCTTTATCTAACTCTCCGTACAGATTCGGTCCAAAGAGTAGTTACCACGTAAACAGCGTTCTAACACATTCTCAGAATTGTTGTTCTCCCGAAATGTACTTTGACGAAACAAACATGAATTCGACGTGATTTTAAATTCTGGTCGAGATAAAACCAAAACTGAAGTCGTCGAACAAATAACAGAAAACACGAATTTGAGACTGTTAATATCTTCAGAGGCTTTGACGTTTTAGTTTGAACATTTTAACGAGTTTTAACGAATTTCTTAGTTACCTTTATACTTTTTTAAACAAGTTAACGTTTAAAATATTCAACCCTCTGAAATGTAGGGCAAGACCTTTTATGCAGCGTATATGCGGCAACTATAATAATTTCTATAATAATTTCATTACGGTAACTGTCCAGTACGACCTAATTGTGGTTAATGACGTGATTAACTTTTCACAGTCAGCACCACTTAACCGGAAAGATCGGTCGCCCCTTGTTCATAGCACAGCCAAGAGTATGATGTTACATGTTAAGTTGCTCGCCACCTAATATTTTGTAAATAAATTGGTACCGTCTGGATCTGCCAAACGCAGGTAATTAATTTCCACAGTTCGTACAATTGTAGCTCTTTGTTTTTGCTTTACAATATATTTAGTTTTTAGTTTCGACAAATCTAAGGTGGATCCGACGTAGAATAAGACTGTGTAGGAATGACTTCGGGCCTTTTGTCTGCGATTTCTAAACCAGGGACGTATTAGGGGGGGGGACGAACGGGACCGGACATCCCTAGAGGGTAGAAAAGGTTGACGAATTTTGTTTTTATTTATTTTATTTATTTTTTTATTATTCCGGCTGTTCAATGTTTACACATTTTCAGGAACCAAAGATTACAAAAGTGATTGAATTCTCATCTTCCACTGCTGCTTGTCCATCCAAAGATCTTCTTCAATTTCTCGTTCCCTCAATATAGTCTGAATTTCTTCTATCCAGGTGATAGGTGGTCTTTCTCTTTTCCTTCTTCCTGGTGGGGTCTATTCCATAACTCTCCTTGGCAATCTTTCCTGTGCCATTCTTTTCGTGTGTCCATACCACTGTGTTTTTTTTTTTTTGTATAAAATCAACAATTGAATTTTTCACATTCATTCTGTCCTTAATGACTTAAATTCCAATTTTCTGTCTGGATACTCTTGCCGAACGTCTCCAAAAATCCATCTCTGCTGTCATTCATTTTGTCTTGTGTGTTTATTAGTAGTCCAAACTTCTGAGCCGTAAGTCATGGTACTTCTAACAATGGTTTTAAATATTTTGGTTTCAGTTTCTGCTGTAATTTGCTTATCCCACAAGATTCCATTTAATATAGATATAGCTATCTTTCCCAAATTAATTCTGGATTGTATTTCTTTGTCTTGCTTCCCACTGGCAGTAATTTTCACCCCTAAACACTTGTATTCCTCTGTATATGAAATCTTCCCCATAACTGATTTTGTTAATTTCTTAATTTTTAGGCTATTATATTTTATTTTTTCCAGCTGTGTACGCTACTGTAGTGGTAGCTCCTTGTTAAATGCACGAACAGGTTTACTACACAGCATTAGGGTATACGTTTGTAATATGAAATATAGGAAAATCAATTCAGTCAATAAGTATCTACGAATTAACGATGTTTGAATAACGTGCATTTTTATTGTGTTACTACAATGCAAATTCCCGTTTACTTGAATGGGACTGATTTGAGGATGTTATTACGCGTTTTTCAGCCTCTTTAAAGATAGTAATGTTGATTAGTCTTAACTTGTTTTTTTCTTTTGCATGAACGCGACCCGACACCGTCTCACCCTCCAAGCCAAATTCTAGGTACGCCACTGTTCGAAACCACGATCTTAAGAGGGAAAAGTTTACGCTACGTTAAATCTTTGGATAATCTGTTGTTGACAAAAAGAAAACGAGAGTTGGTCAATTTTTGTGTACTTTTATACTGAAGACTAGCTTGTAGCTAATGGGGGACGGGGCACAAGGCCCCTGCATGGTAGCAGCGCCCGGAGTGACTCCTCCGATGACTGACTGCAAGAATCGACTACTGAAGACTTTATGTAGGTATGGAAGCTTATATTTCAATAAAAATGATATTGTATCTATCAATTTTTAAAAATAATATTGGATTACATTATTTTCCATTTCTGTAGCACTTGGATAGAGAAAATATTTTATAATCAGGCCAGATGCCCACGCGTGTATGCCCAATATGTCCTGGCACGTTTTTTTAGTGCTTTACTCGTGTAAACGTTTGAAAATTTTCCGTATTGCCAATTAATATTCCGAAGTGTTTCCATTTTTTTTTTTTTTAATTTGCTCGTCTGTTTTCGATTTTGGATTCAACAAAAAACGGTTTTAAAAACTGTAAGTTTAGGTTCAGTTACCTTATTGAACAAGCGCAGAGAGTTTTCAGTTTTAACTCGACCATTCGGCATATGTCTGTCAACCTTTCTGTTTGCCTATATATAGACACTATAGACACTTTTTGCTACAGTATATTTCTTGATGTATATAATATATATAAAATGTATATTTACTTTATCTCAAGATGTTATTTTTCCCTTATTTGGTACATGTTTCGGGATCCTTAGTGATCCCATCATCAGCCTTTCTAATTTTGAATCTTGTGGAGTAGCCCTATCTGTGTGCTGGTTGGCTGTTGTTATGGATTAACACTGCTTTTTGGTTTTTAAATTGTTATTATTGTATGTGATTGTGGTGTATGTATTAGTATTTTGTGTATTTTCGACGTTGAGTGCTTTGAAAATTGTATTATGTTTTGTATTGATTTGTATTTGTTCAGGTATTAGTTTGTTTTGTGTTTTTATATTTACAAATTTTCCCAAATGTTCATTATGGTTCTTTTATGTGGTATGTGTTTTATTAGTGTCATGTTGGTTATGTCTGGGAATTCATGTCCAGTGTTTATTGCATGTTTGGCCAAATTAGATTTAGGCCTATATATTTCTGGTTTGCTGTATGCGTTTAGATGTTCAAAATAACGTTTTTTCAGTTGTTTTACTTTTTGTTTGTAAAGATAATACAACAATCAATGGTATATACAAAATTGAATCCCAAGATTGCAATAAATGTTACATTGGACAAACAAAGTTTGTAAGCTATGAATTTTTCCGGTGAAGGGTTTGTGAGGATCGGTCAAAAAATAACACAAATTTTAAATTATTTGTGTCGACGTTTCAACAATATTTACTGTCATCATCAGGACCTGTGTATGAATACAAAAGAAATGTCAACCACACCAGGACAATTATCTGAGTGAACGTGTTTGTGTATGTGAGTATGTGCACGTGTGTGCGTGTGCGTATGTGTGTATCCTTGTATAGGCTATGTGCAGTTGAGACAGTTTGTTTTACATCATCAAATGTTTTCTTTAAATACAACGAGAAAATTATAGTTTCACAGAACTTAATTTATACAATATTACAATTTAAATTACTCATAATGTAATGGTATTTGTAATTAATTATAAAAGCAGTAATCAACTATTTACAATTGGTACAGAAAACGTTTATACATATACCTGTCAACATATAGCATAGTAAAACGTATTATACAACTTTGTCGAATTTTGTTGCTTCTCTGCTATGTACAATTTTCCCTCGAACGAGGCCTTTCGGTTTCGCAACCATTATCAAGTTCTTCCTACAACAACATTAAAATACCTACTTCCCTTATATATATATATATACTAACCGTCCCACGCATCACCGGTTACATTCAACCAATAGGAGGGTACCAATGTAACCGGTGATTAGTGGGAGGGTTAGTATATATATAAGGGAAGTAGGTATTTTAATGTTGTTGTAGGAAGAACTTGATAATGGTTGCGAAACCGAAAGGCCTCGTTCGAGGGAAAATTGTACATAGCAGAGAAGCAACAAAATTCGACAAAGTTGTTATGAAAACTGCTAACACAGAGAAAATAACTGAAAACATATTATAGCTAAATACAGATTATGGGGATGTTCAATTATGTAATTATTAAAAGTTATTAACTTTTACACACGCACTCAAACACGTTCACTCAAATAATTGTTCTGTTGTGTTTGACATTTCTTTTGTTTTCATACACAGGTCCTGATTATGACAGTAAATATTGTCGAAACGTCGGCACAAATAATTTAAAAATTGTGTTATATTTTTTGACCGATCCTCACAAACCCTTCACCGAAAATTCATTGATTGACGGTCACTACGAATTTAAGGATTTGTAAGTTATATTTCCGAAAATACTGTAGCCTACATTTTTTTTATCACTGAATTGTACATATACGTGATTACTGTCACATATATTTGTGAAAAGTATTCCATATAAGCTTACAGATGTCTACGAAAACGAACATAAACTTAAAAAGCTGAGACTAAATTATCTAATTAATAAATTATTTTACCTTCAATTATCCGCCTTGTGACTTCTTGTAAATCTCGTCTATGACGCGTTTCGGAGACTATGCTCCATCATCAGATATAAAAAAAATAAAACTATATCACTCTTTCGAGATCGTTACATAATAAAAATGTGAGATTTGCATATGAACTGCACGCGAATTTGGGTGCGCACCCGTTCAAAGTACAATCTGCTACTGCTACTCTGATACTCAATTAGCAGATTGAACTTGAACGGGTCCGCACCCAAATTCGCGTACAGTTCATATGCAAATTTGACATTTTTATTATGTAACGATCTCGAAAGAGTGATATAGTTTTATTTTTTATTTTAATATCTGATGATGGAGCATAGTCTCCGAAACGCGTCATAGACGAGATTTACAAGAAGTCGCAAGGCGGATAATTGAAGGTAAAATAATTTATTAATTCGATCAAGTGACTTGGATACCAGATACATGAATACTAAATTATCTGTCATTTAGTCGTTATGGTTATTTAGAAAAAAAAAAGAAAAAATGTTCAGGATTTTTAGTGTTTATTGTGCTCATATTAATAAAATAGTATCATAATAATGATGGTCTGGTTTCCAATTTGCTATTTTACTGAAATCATTTTCAAAGTAGTTGGTTTTCGTAGTGTTTTTTTTTTTACTTTTTTTAGGTAGAGCAAAAGCTACAATCCCAGTGGTAACGACTTCTCGTGGTGCTTTTGGTTAACACTAAGATTCATACATCCACTGAATTTCACTCAAAAATTTAAAAATCTGTTTGAGTATTGAATTATAATTTACACAAACTAGAAATATTGGAAAGACGAATTATTAGGAAAATATTAGGCCCACGAAAAACTTCAGAAGGTTGGAAATTAAGTAGTGATGATGAAATATATCAAAGTATAGAAAATATAACAGAAACAATGAGAAAAAGAAGACTATTATTTTTTTGGACATTTATATAGAATGAATGACAATAGGTTAACAAAGCAGATCTTAAAATATCTGTGGGGGAAGAAGTCACTATCAAGTTGTATTAAAGAAGTCCAAAAGGATTTAGAAAAAAATAATATACACGCAGAAGAAGCAATTGAAAGAGACGTTTTTTGGGCAAAAGTGTTATAAATGGAAGGAGTCCAGGGTAGGAGAGAGAAAAACGCAGGTCCAAAGTGGACTGAAGACAGGCAGAAGAGACACAGTGAAAAGATGAAAGAATAATGGAGAAAAAGAAAAGAACAAAGAACAAAAAATTGAAATTGGCATGTGGTCCTTAGATGGCCGATACAAAAAAAAATGTAGGCTATCTCGTTCAAAATTGTGAACGAGTTCTGCAGTGCAGGGAGCTTACTAGTAAGTTATATTATGTTTGGGAATGGATATTCGTATATATTAGTCTACGAAATAATATTGTAGGCCTATACTACATTAAATATAAATACTGTATATGCAATACTATATAATTTATGTAATCAAGTAGTAACATTACTAAGAACGATTTATACAATACATCAGAACGGAATTTTAATCACAATGCATTAATAAAAAGACGATAAGATTTTATTAACATGCATATGCATGGACAAGCAGTTTTGTGGCTTACCCGATTTAACGGAACAGTGGATGTGCGCTCTACTCTCATAGTAGACCCAGTCGAATCCGGCCTCGACAGCCAGTCTTGCCAACATTCCATACTTGGAACGGTCTCGATCCGACGTGGTGATGTCGACCGCTCGACCCTCGTAGTGCAGAGAGTCGGTCGCGTGATGGCCCTCTTCGTCCCATCCTTCGGTCACTCTCAACTTCACGCCCGGCCACTGGTTCATCACCGATATAGCTAGCGTGTTCAGTTTCTCCTTACACCTCTGAAACATTACAACACATGGCACACTCAGAACCTGGTTAAACCTTCGTAGGGTGCGTTCTCTTTTGATTGCTTTAGTTATATTTTTGTTTTAGTTCTTACTAAGCATGTTTTATGGTGTTACAATAAAAAAGTTAACCGCTTTAAAACCATTACAGCCCAGTCGCCGTAATTCGCGTTCCGTTAGTCCGAAGTGCCCGGTAATACGGAAAGACTATTTCAAGAAAAATCTATTATACACTACATTATAGGTATATTAACAAAAACATTTCGCTTTTATTTGTCTTAATTCACTGTTTAATACCAAATCATATTAATTTAATTATCATAGTAATAAAATGTAGCGCTCATGCGTGCACCGTAATCCAAAAATCCTTATACGAAACTCGGACATTTTGTTTTAGATTATCGGGACTAAATCACGAGCGCAATAATACGTTTGTCCTGGTTTCAGTGTTTTCTGAAATGTGTACTGTTCTTGAGATAACCTTAGCCCCATTTCACCTCACAGTGTATTCGCTATTGCCACGACGAATAAAGTACATAAAATCAGTGAATCATCGTGACATATTTTTCGTCAACAATTCTAGTTGCCGTATATTACAGACCGTACTAAGTGGTATTTACTGATCTGGATATCGGAGCCCGTTCGAACGCGAAAGCGATAAGAAAAAGAACAAGAAGAAGACGTTCTAGTTGCTATCATTATCGTTCTAAAGATGAACACAGACAAACAGTTCAAATAGCTTGCATTTTCCCCACTAGAGAAATATCAGTTAGTTCCTACATTTAATTTTTTGAATCTTTACATTTAAAAATTTAAATTAATACACTGACATACCTAACGTATGTATTAGTTTACGTAGTATTAGACATACCTAAGTATTAGTTTTGTATTATTATTAGTTTGTTTTTACAAATATACAAACACAAAACAAACTAATACCTAAACAAGTACAAATCAATACAAAACATAACACAATTTTCAAAACATTCAACATCGAAAATACTCCAAAAGCTAATGTATACACCAGTATAAAATACCAAAAACCAACAGGAAACCATAACAACAACCAACCAAAACACAAATGCTCCACAAGATATAAAATCAGGAAGGCTGAGGATGGGAACAATACGCTTCCCGAAACATGTACCAAATAATGGAATAAAACAGCTTGAGGTAAAGAATTTATAAATATTAAATAAATTATATATTGTTAAATAGTCTTGTTCTTTGAGTTTTTAACTTATATCGTTTATAATTTTGTAAGTTTAAAATGGTAGTTTTATGCGAACGTTATGTAGTCTCGTTCGGAAGCGTCTGGTTGCCTGTGTGCCTTACCTGTCCCTTCTCACTCTTTTGTACTTCCCGATAGGCGCCAAATTGTTTTGCGAGAAAACAATTAAAAGTTTTACCTGGATGGTTTTACAGTGTATTAGTGTAAATTCGAATAGCTCGCCGACCGGATTGAACTCGAATCTCGTTTGAGTGGGGGAAACGTGTAACTAACTTGAAATAATGTTGGTTAGGTTGACTCACTGCTACACAACAAAACATACATAATATTTTTCTATAAATAATTGCGGGACAGTTGTTAATGGTACACACTTTTTTATTTGGCTCAGAACTGTTAATTCTTGTTAACGCTTGTACAAAAATAGTAAATGATATAATAATTTTAGCCTCGGCAATAAATAGTCGTTCACTCAGCGGATGGCTGGGTTGGCAATACAATGTTTCATTTCGCCACAAGACAGCGTTGGTTATTATTTAAAAAATAAATTTGCCAAAATAGAGTCCTTTTAAGTACGACAAAGAAGTATTAAAACCAAGATAATAAATTACAATATATTCACTTAATGTTCGTGAGCATTAAAATCAAACAAGGTTTACTTTAAATTCAATGTTGTGGTGTTAAAGTGTGTGACAGTGTCGTTAGTGTAATACATAGGTTATCATCAGTTATTTAGTGTTTACAAATTATGTTTGTTCATCAATCCTTGAAAATTAATACCTTCAGTGATAGTGAGAGTTTACGGTTTAGTTAGAAAATTGAAAGAGAATTTATTTTTAAAGTTCAATGAATTCAGCAATACTTATCGTTAGTTGATAGGAAGTGTATTGTCAATAGTTAACGTAGGTTAGTTCGTCGATGTCTATTCTTCTTTCTTCAAATCTTGGGCTTCAGGTACGTCTGGCGTCTTCTTCTTTTTAATTTCCTTAATTTGCATCTGGATTAATTTGAATTGGTCCTTGGTCTGGTTGATGGTAACATCCTCTCATCAGTTGGTCTGGTCCTTTTCTTCATAAAATTATGGGCACTTTTAATGTTTTATGATAAAATTTGGGCCCTTCACGGCGTGGCGTCTCTTCAGTTAAGCGTCACTACAGATTCTAACGTTCCTAACTGAAAATAGTCAATAGTCTGCTGTTGTCATGGTAACTCAAAATTTCTGATTGGTTAAAACTGGCTTAAGACCATTGTTAGATTTTAATTTTTATTTAAAATGGTTACAGATCTTCTGAATGCAATTAATCTTCAGTATTCCCTTTTAAGTATTAAATATTATTACCACTGTTCGTGTTTTGGTTCAAGGATTAATTTGACATCCAATAATATTATGTTTACTTAGGTATTAACATTTTGACAGTTATGTTGATTTTGTTTAATTACACAGTATAAACAACAAACATATAAACATTAATTAAATATTTTGAACAAAATTATAATTCCTTATTACTAATCCTATATGACATTGGGTCACTAACATCACACTCTGATAACAATTTACTATATTTTTTATTAAAATCTTATAATGATTATTTTATTATTAATTGTTTTTCCCTTATCATTTTGGGTTAATATTATTTAGTTTTATACCTCTGTAGATTATAAATTCTCTATGCTGTGTATTAACACACTAATAGTCCATTTTTCTTAAACTCATGGGTAATAATATAAATTGTTACTTAGAATATTAATTGTTCAAAATTTAAAACATGATATGTAGTTACTACTACTGCTAACTTAATTCTACTACACTTTAGTTTAGTTTATTACATACTGGTGTTCACTTATAATTGCTTTTAATCGCCACAGTCCTTCCTGTGTTTAGCGATTATTAGCTCTCACTCACTTTTTATGCACTTGTAAACTTTTTTCACTGACTTATCAGTGTTTATCACTATTAATGGGGTTATATTTATTTTGGGGTATTTTAATTGCTAACACCTTGCACTCTATATGGTTTAAGTGTTACTGGTGGGTATTGTTTACTAAAATTCTCTTTCTCATTTGTTTAATAATGTTCATTATCATTTTAACTCACTATCTCTCACTCTACTAAGTTTGATTATACAGTTATCTATTTTTGTGTCGTGCTAGTTTGATTTGTCATAGTTATCTCTATTTATTTGGGTTAGTTTACCCTTCTACAATTTAAGTCACTAAAATTGAACACTTCTCATTATAGGTGGTTTGTCTGTGTTTTACAATCATTATTATTATATACTATCATCATTGATTGGTCTCTTTTCACTTGGTCTATCACTGGGGTTGTGCACTTTCACTGTCTTTACGTCATTTTGTTATATTTTATATATCCCTTCCTTGGTGTTAGGGCTGGTTCTATCTTCTCACTTCCCTGCTAATTATTTATACATCCTTAGGTTAGTGTGTTGACTAGTTCTAGTTATTCACTTACAAATGTCATAATTTATTTTATATGCTTGGTTTTTGGGGCTGTTTCTATTCTCTCACTTACCATCTATTGGGTCATTATGGTTAAATCGCCATGTATCATCGTTTTCAATGTTTTAGTTCGTTGTTTGTTACTTTTTTATTATTAGAGGTTACTTTCATGATTACCTTGATATGCTTGATCGTATTATTATTTTGAATCACCCATTCTTTAATCTCTGACTCATTCCTTTTTATTCTAGTGTTAATTATTTAAATAATTTATTTTGTCATGTTTCTTCATTATTGTTAGGTGAAGATATGTACCATTACAATATGCATCAAGAAATAGACTGTAGCAAAATGTATTTATATATATATATATATATATATAATAATTATTATCATCGATTAACAGGTGCAATTGATATAGGCCTATGTTGAGTAACACCTGTGGCCCACCAGTAATTCTGAAATTACATTCACCCGTCTCCCTAATTTAGGTAGCGGGATTGCATTTTTCTAACGTAATGTAATGTTCAAAGAAATACAGTGGAAAGTGTTTATTGAGAAAACGGGTTTCACAAAATTACGGTAAACGCGAGACTTTACTCAGTTCTGATTTTCTACTTACATTTACAAGTAGATGTTTGTACGATTAATACAAAAAAATACTCGTTAAAAATACATTTTTCTGGATTTTGCATAACATTGTAACAAATAAATCCGTTTTTATACACCCACAAACATTTATTCGACTTATCGAATCCTTTCTCGTTACAAAGAGATAAAGAGTAGGCCTACGTTCTGCTACCTGTACCTGCTATTATATACAGGACAACAAAACGTTTCTGTGTAAACAAGCTACTTATTGAAAACTTTTTATTTAATTGATTTACTATAGGCCTACAGTAAAGCATAAATAATCTATTTGTTCACGCTCTTATTTTGTTACACTTTGTAACAGAAATTCGAATGTAGGTTAATAAAGACATGTGGTGAACTGTACAACTAGTATTACAACGCATAAAAATTACGATAATTATATCACATCATCACAACACTTTCTACAGTAACACAAAAACCATCGGTAACTATGAAACTGTTTAGATTCGAACAATAGGCCTAAAGCCTAGTTTTAATTTGAAAAGTAGTATAGCGAAATCATTCGCGCGTTTATTTTTTAAAGAATTCACATGACGAAAAGCACGTTCATACAAATCACTAGTAAATTTCGTCAAACGTCTCGAGAAATTTTATAACAATAACTGTCACTGAATTAATTTAGTGATTCGTGTCACTGACTAATTTAGTGCCGTTTACTAAGGTAGAGCAAGGCAAGCCGAGGAGGAGGCACGATACTACCTTTTAGTCGCAAAAATCAAATACATTTATAGGCCAGACCGTTGTTTTAACACCGCTGATCCTATGGCGTGGCTTAAATTTGGAACGCCATTGTGGATCTAATTTCAGTTAGAATACCGAATACGTTGTTAATACGTTTATCTACATAATTATATAAAAAACTCAAAGTCTGAGGATTTCTTTGTACTGAATACAAATCTACACCGATACACCGATTGCCACCAAATTTTGCACAGGTAACCTTTGACACACGGCTAAAAACACTGTCTAACTTGGAATTTGATATTCTGCCCCGTTCACACGATTTAAGCCCTTTTAATTATACCCTTTTGTTGACGCGTATAAAGATGTCAACTGCACCATGGAGACCAGAATTAATTACCATAGTAACAAGTAAATAAACAAAAGCTATTTAGCAGCATCGGAACTGTACCTTTATCCGTTCCTGCAGTAGTCTACATTTTCGATGTTTTATATAATATGCGATTGTATCGATATACTACGATGTGGAAAATAAGAAGTGTACTAATTGTCCTATTTCTTAATGCAAAGCGAAAACACGTGTTGTTTTCATTTGTGAGGTTAGGTGACAACGGCTTTTGGTTTTTGGCTGAGCTAAATAAAAGTCATTGTTGAAGAAAACATAACGTTTAATGTGAAATACAATGCTTATAACACAGTAACGCTTAAAATAAAGAACCTAACGTTTTTGAGTTAGCAGGTACTTTATAAATATCTCCAAAGGCTTTAGAAACGGGAACTTTTAAATCTTTAAAGGCTGTTGCACCAACATAATAATTTAGTACAAGTGTTCAAAACAGCTTTGAATAGAATTTGACTAATGAGCTGACAGAACGCCATATAGGCCTAGACGTAGACAATAAAAATTATATTAAAATACTTATTAAAAGTCAAATATTCTCGTGCGAAGCCGCGGATAACAGCTAGTAATTTGTAACTCGTGGTAACCGAAGTATTAACGAGATGTTTCCAGGCCGGGTAGTATACAAAATGCAGTGAAACGAGTAGTAGCGCGGCTCGCGTTCTGAGCTGCAGATTAACTCTGTTGGTCTAAAAAAAAAAATATCGACAATGCTCTCATTGAAACATCAACTGCGATTATGTTTGCAAGTACAAAGTTTCAATATTCCATGCCGCTGGTTAAAATTTATTTTAGTTTCCGCGCCTCCGAATATTTTCCGTGACAGCCACTTTGAGAAACTGGATACGTTGAACGTCGTGTTAAGGAATAAAAATGACAGCCACTAATTTGACAGAAGTGTCGGTTTGACAATTTGCCCGGCCATTACCATATTCGCTGTTCTGTATTCAACTTAGTATCAAGGAAATTATTTTTAGTAAGGCAGTTTTATAAATATAATTAAATCACTACCGACTCGGAACACAAAGTTTTTTATTGGTAAAAAATTGGTAAAAACGTAAAAGTTTTACCTCATAGCCTGAACCAGTTTTCGCTTATTGTAAGCTTCGTCAGAGGTTGCCACTGGGAGCGCTGTCCATCTTGTTCTTGGCGACGAGGCCGACTTTTGAAGTATCGATGTTGTGTGTGAGGGGAGTAATATGTTTGAATAATGTGTGATTTTAATTGTGTCTATTCGTGTAGGATGTCGTTTTTATGTGTTTATGTGTGTCTGTATGTTTCTAGTTGTTCAAGAGTGTCGAGTTTTCGCCCTTTTGTGCGTACGTGTAGAATATCCATGTCGTTGTCGATGTTTGTTTATGTGTGGTTTGCTTCAATGAGGTGGTGTGCAAAGCTGTAGTGCCTTTGCAATGAGGTGGAGTGTAGTACCTTTGTGTGTTCAATGTATCTCTGTTTGAAGCAACGTCAAACAAACAGAGATAAATAACTTTATGTTCCGAGTCGGTAGTGATATACTTATATTTAGTTAATCGGCGGACACGTCATGGACAACAAAAACCAAGTCAGTTTTATTTTTTACAGAAGTTCTACTTGAATCGTTTACTATAAACTCTTAAAAAACCATTTAGTATTTAATTATTGTGATCACTGAAAATTATTGTGGAAGGAGGATTCCTCGTCTTAGAATCGGCACAAAGATCCAAACGCTTTCTGGCAAGAAACAGTATAATAGGATCTACTACTCGCTGGTGATAGGTATCTTCGGCTATGGAACCATCACGGCTATCGAACTTTTGACCCGTTCATCGTTTGTCGTCAGATCATAATTTACCCGAAACCGCGCGGGACTAACCAAATCACGCAAACAATAATATAGGCGTGCAAACAATAGAGTTTTGTGGTAGACGGGCGTCTTTGGGAATTTCCGGCTGCAAACCAGGAAGCCACGAATGAGTACACTACAGACGCACTAACCTTTAACTGACATTTTTTAAACAAAAACAGGAAACTTGAGAAAACCTCAAAGACAGGAAAATGGGTTATTAAATCGACTTACACAATGATATATAAAAATTTAATGTAGAGTAACGTTTTTTTAAATAATAAATATTTTTATGAATTCATAATGCAAGAAAACAAGTACAGTAGAGCATCGATTATCCGACCTCTCGGGACAAGGGCCCGTTCGGATAATCGATATTTCGGATAATAGATCGTAAATTAAAAACATTATTTCTCTTTACAAAAACAAAGGTTTTTATTACAAAATCATTTCTAACATACTGTTATATAATTACAGCAACCTGTATACTGTACTGTAATGTATTACTAAGGCTAAAAAACATTTAATTGAAACTGAGTGTAATTAACAAAAACCAGAAGTTAATTTAAACAAAATTAGAGTTTAACGACAAACACTGCATTTAAAATTAATTAAAAATTAAAAAACAAAACAAAACATACAGTACCATGGATTTGCACTTTTTTGAATCATTGTCACTGCGCGTTTTCTCGCTGCTAAAGACTGAAGTCGTTTAAGATTCATAAGCTGAATACAGTATATCTCGTCTTCTGTTTCGGCCCACTTTAGAACAGTCTCAAGTCCGTCAAAAGCTTTTGCTGCCGTCGGTCGTTTTGTATTTGTAGCATTCTCGCCGTCTTCATCTGAATCTGTTTTGTTTTCATTACGTTCATTTAATGACTCAACTATCTCTTCATCAGTTAATAATTAAAAAACCTTGATCGTTCATCCACCTTTCGCCAATCGTTAACACGTATCCAACATATTACTGTACACTGTACAGTAGAGTACATAATTGTACTTTTTATTGAGTTCGGATAATAGATCGTTCGGTTAATGGATGTTCGAATAATCGATCCTCTACTGTATATATAAACGACAAATTATAGTTATGACATATTATTCACTATAATTTCATATTAGGAGTGAACTAAGATAAAAGTTATTATAAAAATAAAATATTGTACAATACTAATGATAATAATAGTAATCATCATCATCATACAAGCCCATATGGGGCATCAAATTAAAGGGAATTTTTTAACCACAATCTGAATACAATATCAAAATTTCAAAATTTTTGGACGTCAGGGCCCAAAAAGTTGGAGAAAATGTTGATAAAATGGCAAAAATTCATGTGGCGTATGGAATTAAAAAGAATTTTAACTGAATCTGAATGTAGTGTACAGTTTTGGAGATTATAAAATTGTTTGACCCCAGAGTCGAATGTAAAAAATCTGAAAAATTGTAAAAATCCAACCTTCAAATATCCTACAATCATTGTAAGCGAAACATTCAATTACAATTCAAACAAACGTCTGAAGATACAGAATAATTTCTGTGAAACGTGCGTCAGGTGAAAACAGACCTACTTGCAGTGTAGGCCTATTTATTTGAAGATATTGAATTGTTACTTTACTAAACAAAAAATAGTAAGGTAATCAGGATTTCCGTAATTTTTCTAATAATTGAAAAATTATGTAACATTATAAAAAAAATATCCAATAATAGATGTATTTCTTTCAAAATAGTCAGCGAGTCCTGCGTACTAGGTTGTAAGCATTAGTAGGCCGTATTATTTTATAAAGACTGATTTCTTTAAAAGCCTTAAAACTCTTTCTTTCGGAATAAAGAGCCATTGTATTATGTGTCAGTGCGCCGTCAGAATAAACCATTTAAGCTTTAACTTGTGTTCAAAATTTCAAAAGCCCAGAATACTATGCGTCTGGACTTAGCATAAAAAGCTTTTGTTTTCGAAGAGAGGTAGCAGTCAAATGTCTTATCTAGACGAACCAGAATTCAGAAAATCGACTTCTTGACACAATTGCATGTTCAAAGACACTTTATCCTGAGATGAACAAATTAACACTTTGTTTTACATGTTTGTGCGAATGAAGTAGGTACACTTAAATTTTAAAATCAATAAATTCGCAAACCTTGTCATAGACTAGGCCTACCTGATATTTTATCTTTTAACATTTCCATATACATAAAAAAGGATTTCTTGTCATAATAAAATTTGTTGTGATTCAAAATCTTTAATTTTATTATTTATTACACGAATAATAATTGTTATTATAATAATTAGTACCGGGGGACCGAGCTTAGCTCGGTTTCAAATAAAAAATAATTTTTTTAGTAAGATTTTACATATTTATTTTTACATAACAAAACAAAAACAGATTTGCATTTTACAATATTAATTTAGAAATTGGAAAAGAATTTTATGAAATTGGGAAACTAAAATAGTAATGTTATAACTCATCATGTAGGTTAACAAACATAATATATTTAAAAAAAAATATATATATAGCAATATATTTAAAAATTTAATTTTGTACAATATTTTATAAAAAAGTCATGTTGAAATCATCCAAGTTGTCTGGAATGTCCAAAAAAAGATGTTCATCATCAGTATCCATTTGTAGATTATTCTGTACATTATTATTAGAATCAATATCATTCAATGTTTCTTTCCACACTAGTAATATAGTGTGGAGAAAGAAACATTGAATGATATTGATTCTAATAATAATGTACAGAATAATCTACAAATGGATACTCGTAATAGAGTGTGTCGAGGATTTTCTTGTGGTAGAAGAACTTTTAAACTGCCTTTCCTTTTAACTCGGGAAAAAGCGACGTATAACATTCCATGCATAAAAACTGGTGTTCGTAAGTCAACTCCAACGTACTCAAATGTTTGACCCTGGACCTTGTGAGCTGTCATAGAAAATGCCGGTCTTACGGGAAATTGATGTCTTTGCATGGTACAGCCAAGTTGACCTTTGTTAGAATCCAATGTAATTCTTGGGATATGTACCTCTCGACCCGATTTTTCTCCAGTAATGATCTTAGCTTTAATAATGTTATTGCACAACTCTGTAATATTTAATCTAGTTCCATTGCAAAGCCCTTCTGTAATGTCTAAGTTTCGTAAAAGCATTATTATAGTATCCTTTTCCAACTTAAGTTCATGTGGCGGTAAATCGGCTATGTCAACAGAATTAAGGAAATCTGAAGTGAATTGAAGAGCTCCTTCTGGTTGATCTTTTACAGAGTCGTAGCTGTGATAAATTTTGATATCTCCAGGTAGTTTTTCAATGATCTCAGCATTAATTTTTGTTACGTCTCTGTTCAAAGGAGCAATTATAGCTCTGTCTTTCATATCTTGAAATCTATTATTAGTAATACAGTTTCCAAAGACTTCATCAATTAGATTTCCATTAGAAAGGATATCTACTGGTAGCTCAATTTCGTCCATATTATTTACAGGCAACTCTCCGTTCCCGACCTTCAACAAATATTCAGAAAAATCTCTTTGCTCTGGATCTACACGCATATTTTCAGTCAAAGAAAAGAGATGGAAATGTTGCCAAAGGTTACTTCTTTTTATGCATAGATCTATCAGTTCACTTTTGTTGGCACGTTGTTGAACAGGCAAGCACTGTCGAAAATCTCCTCCAAAAACAACAATTTTTCCTCCAAATGGTAAATGTGGATTACCCAGAGCACGAAGCAATTGGTCCATATTATGCATTCCATACTTAGGTAACATGGGTGCTTCATCCATTAAAAAAACTTGAACTTGAGCGAGTTCCCTGCCTTTCGAAGATCCTGGTTTTATATTTGAAACAGATTCAGCAGTTAAAGGAACTTTAAGTCCAAATGTTTTGTGGGATGTTCGACCATTAGGAAGTAAGATAGACGCAATTCCAGTGAACGCCATGCACTTTACATTACAATTTCTTCCAGAAAGAATGTGGAATAGTGTCTTATAAATAAAAGTTTTTCCCGCACCACCAGGTCCATCAATAAAAAAGCACCTTTGCTCAGATTGACCTTCAGCAGCACTTAAAATTCGATCCACAATTTCTAATTGTCTTCCTCGAAGACGTTGATACATGCTTTCCCCCAATTCTGCGTATTCATCAACGTTTACTATTTCTTCCTTCGACTGATTTTCGTAATTGTCTATATCGTCCATATTGTATCTCTGTACCCAGAAGCGGAAATTTTGACCTTCTGTAGCTTCTGTGTTCAATTTGTAAGCAATGATCCGATAAGCTCTTTTTATCGCTTCTTCAATAGAAGTGTTATTACGTCTGGCCTCGCTAATAAAGTCTTCGGCCAATTCTTCTTTGAACATATCCCATAAAGCCTTAGGATTTTCAGGAGCGCCAAAAATAAGAATTTGTGTGAATAGTGTTCTCATTACTGAAGGCATTTTTGACATGGCAGATTCTCTCAAACCTTCGACCCATTGTTGATCATCATATGTTAGTCCTCTAGCTAGGCAGGCTTGTTTATATGTAGCGTATCTTGTTCCTTCTACCAATAAAAGGTCATCGAAGCTTGTAGCATCCTTGACGTGGTAGAGCAATAGCCGTAGATGGTAAAGTTCTGGTTGCGAAACAAAGTTTATGCTGTGAACTCTACCAATAACTCGAAGGCGCCTGACCCTGGGCTGCCATTCACTGTTACTTCCAATCCACCTAAAGTGCTCTGGCATCTGCCAATAATAATAATAATGTATTTCTTGTTAATTTTCATTGTGGACTTGATTTTGTTGTTGCTGCTTCGAATGTGAATTATGTCTAAAGTAAGCTTCTAAAGTTGAACCTCTTTGGCCTACGTCAGCTAAATCTTCCTGCGTCTGTTCAATATTTGCCATTCGATATTGTCCAGGTAGATGAATATCTAAACGTTGAACAGTGTGACTTTTTTTCTGCATTTCATAGCTAAAGAGACTCCAGCATGCCTCTGGAGGTGTGATGCATCGACCTTGCACATATGTTTCTGCTTCATTGTAATTTAATGTACGTTGATCTTGAATTACCTTGACAAATGCACAGTCATGTCCCTTGTAAACATATTTATAAAGATATTTAACTGCTTTTATACTACCAACGTATTCTACATTAATATGGCAATTAAATTTTTTTAAAAGGTAAGCGTTATATGAAGCAACATGGCGATTGTCTCTTGTTGTTCGTCTACCTTGAATATCCTTACGATAAACAGCATGATGGTGTGAAAAGTCTGGACTCTTTGGATCCATTCTCGAATCATAACGACGTCGATAATTGGTTTTTTCATCTTCAACTAAAGATGTAAAGTCTTTGAATGATTTTGGAAATCCGAAGCGACACTTCATTTTTCCATCTTTATTGATCATACATGGAGCTTTATGGTTATGCTCTCCACACGGATTATGTATCATCCATTTAATCATCAAATCTCGCAGTATTGGGTCGTCATCAGGAATTTCAGCAGAAATCAAGTCATCAAGCTCCTCGACGTTATATATTTTGTCTTGAGAAGACATAATCAATAGCAAGTGCATGTGGGGAAGACCTCGCTTTTGAAATTCTATAGTGTACACATAAGCTGCAACTTTACCAAAAATTTGTTTTTTATCCAGATCATCAATTAGTTCATGAAATTTTTTTTTGCGACCCTTGCAACGAGGTCAGGTCTATCTTGACCTGGTTGATTTAAAACACTTTGATCATGGAATTGTATTCTTGCTGCTTCCTTAATTTCTGACCAATCAGGATTGCATGTCATCGTAATGAAATAATCCGGCGATCCTAGACGACGAACTAAGGCCATAGCATCTTCAAAATGTTCAGCGTAATATCTTGTAGACCCAGGAAATGAAGAAGGTAATATAACTTTTTCCCCAACAGTAGCATTTTTTTGTTCAGCAAGTTTGTTTATGAAATTGGTAACTGAAGCGTAATTATCAGCAAGAATTTTTTTTTGATTAGCTTTAATCCAATCAATTCGATCTTTTATAACTCTTATAGCAGTATCAACGAGGTACTGTTAGAAAAGTTTACCACCATAATGTAGAGCGTTAAAATTTAGGAGACGCAGATCAGGACTTCTTACAGGAGTCTCGAGTGGAAGAAATTGAGCAAATTGTGGCCGAAAAGCAATTCTATATTGAGCCAATTCAAGTCCTGTAAGGTGACGACGACTCGCATACGGAGTTCTTAATGGTAGATCTATGGAATATCCAAAAGTACCTTTGGGATAAAATAGAGGGTAAGTGAATGGCTCAACCCGTTGGTCGATGTTCCTCATTGTAACAATGGATTTACCTCTCTGTCGAATAACTAATTCATTATCTGGAAAACTTTGATCGGCATTCAAAGTGACCACGGCGCAAACATCATTTTGGAATGGAATGTTATACCTTCTGTGGTCTGCACCCTCGGGCAACGCAAAGAGAAGTTTCACGTAAGGTGGTTCAGTTCTTTCCTCAGCAGCACGCTGGTTCACTTCTTCTTCAACCTCTCGCATCATCATAAAACCTTGTACAAATGGATTTTGTGAGCGGATAATTCCTTCCAACAGGTTCATTAATGGAACACTAATTCCATTATTCAGTGGAATGTTGACACGTTCATTGACAGCATCTTCATTATCGAGGAAGTACATCTGTCCATATCGAGGTCGTTCAAACTCACCTTGTGAATTTTGAGTTGGATGAGCAGCCATGTTAATTTTATGATAAACATTCCCTGCTGCAATAAACGTATAAATTCCTCGATTGTTTATGGTTCGATTATCATCCACGGTGAATGAAGCCATTGCAAAACATGCATTTAAATTACGTATTCTTTTATGAAATTCATCAGTTAATGGATGACAATGAAGAAATAGTCGCACCAACTCATTTGGAAATTTAGGTGGATGCAGCTCAATGCGGCCATGCAAACAGCAGTCTCCGAAAGAATTTCTATGGGTTCGATTGCTAACACGTTCTTCTGGAAAATGCAAAGCGCCACAATGCAAGCAAGCAACATTAAAATTTCCTAATGTGTGATTGGATACATCAGAAGTGACAGCTAATTTGTATGTTCGTAAAGGGTTCAATAGCAGAGCTCTTTGACGTCTTTCATTCCGGCGACGTTGCTCCTCTAATCGCTGCTGACGTCTTTCTTCATTTTCTTCAGCTCTTCTTTGACTTGCTCGTAATCGAATGATTAGAAGCCGTTGAGCTCTTTGCTCTGGTGACTCTTCAGCTCTCCTTTTACTTGCTCGCAATCGATCGTTTTCTTGCCTTCGTTCACGCTCTTCTGTTGATTCTGCCAATCTTCTGCGTTTATTATTTATCTCCCTTATTTGCTCACGTAATTCTTGCGACTGGTAATCCTTAAGCTCCCTTAATACTTCATTTAGTGTATTCATACAATCATTCTTGGCACTTCGCACAGGTCTAGAAGTTGATGCCTGATTTTCATGAATGACGATGTTAGTATTATTTTCAGAAAGATCGTCTATGACATTCGTTATTTCCTGAAGAGGCTGTGGTAACTCATATTCTTGCTGTCTTTGTTGCGGTGGCCTTAAGTTGTTACAAATTCGCCGTTTAGGAGGTCGTCCGCGATGCATCTAAAAAATAACATTTTCAAATTGATTTTTTCTGCCAAAAATATTTAAAAGCACTTGAGCATAAGACTGGAAGTATAAATAATGTTGCACAGTGTCCAATGCTTGGTAGATGTGCACAGAATAGTAATATGTAACCTAAGGTGATGACACTTACCTTCTTAAAAAACTATATAAATTACCAATCGAGCAAGAATTTGAGTCGCTTTGCACTTGCACAAACACTGTAATGGTTTTTTATTGTTAATAGATCACTGAGCAGAGAAAAATTGCAGTTATTTTTTTATTTTACTGAGCAGATCTAACACTAAATAACTCACTGGAATAAAATCACTGTAAAAGACAAAGAAAATGATCACACAAATCGATTAATTTCTGAAATAGCTCACCTATAATTTTCAAATAAACCTTTGAATAAACAAACAGACACAACGTTTTTGAATAATAATGTAATGAAATTTCGGTAATGTAAAAATTTCGAGAAAGTTCCTCGAGCCGTTACGGGAAAAAAATTTATAGGCGGACGGACAATTATTGCTCGTCTCAACTCTTATTTTGTTTATTTATATTGTTTGCAACAGCTATTTATTCTTCTTCATATATAAACATATCGATACTGCGCCGTTTGCATTTATCGACGGCTTCTGTACGGTAAGAAAGCTGGTTAGAAATTAGTTGCCTAGCAATAATTAATTGTCGCGCGGTATCGGTCCCGCGATATTTTAAAATAAAGGCCCTCAATGTGGCCCTTAGACGATTTTTGCGGAAAATGAGACCGAGTCCAATCGATTCCCGGTGTCAAAATACCCTTAAGTACCAACTTCCGAGAAAATTCCTCGAGCCGTTTCGGAAAAAAAATTTACAGACAAACATTTAATAGTATAGGAAAGGCCCTCAATGTGGCCCTTACGGAAAATGAGACCGAGTCCAATCGATTCCTGGTGTCAAAATACCCTTAAGTACCAACTTCCGAGAAAATTCCTCAAGCCGTTTAGGAAAAAAAATTAAAGACAAACAATTATTGCTCGTTTAATAGTATAGGATTATACACTATAATATTTATGTATTATATAATAAGCTTATATACAATTTTTAATGCATATAATTTACTGTAATAAAATTACAAAGCCATACAGTACATAGTCTATATTATTCTATCCTCTAATAAACAACAACAACAATAGCAATGACCCTAATTATTATTATTGTTTCTATTATATTAAAATATTGTAGTATTATAGCATATTATTATACTTTAATAATATATATAATAATTTCATTTATATAATTTAATATAATATATTCGTATTTATAAAATTTAATAATATATATAAAGTATACTATACATCGACCTACTATATTAGTATATAAATTATATTATATATAGGCCTAGTACATAAAGTAGGCCTTTATAATATTAAGTATGAAAGTAGCTTTTGCAATGAAATATTTTTAGAATAATAATCAGTATGAATTCGTGTATTATACTAACAAACAATACACATATTATACAAAACCGTCCTTAATGTCTGCAGTGCATATTCTAGATTATATATCTGGACTCTAATACGTATTCGATTTCATTATATAGGCTAGTATTAAAAGAATTGACCTATTATCCGAGAATACTGAAAAATGCTAAATATAGTTGGAAACAATATTCCAAACAGAAGCCAAAAATGTTTCGTCCAGCATCGTGTCTTGCCTAAAGTGTTTGAGCAGTTATGGTGATTAAAAAAATAAATAAATAACAGTAACAAATTAGGTATATTAATAATAAGAAATTACAGTAACAATAGTAACAACAACAACAACAATCATAATAATTTAATGAAACGTTTACATTCCGCTACTCAATGATGGGTTAGATATATTATTAATTGAATAATGGAATATAATGCGATTTCCAATCGGATAAAAAGAGAACATAATGTTTAATGTTCTGTAATGCGCGAAGGTCTTACTGAATGCTCCTCTATTGTCCGCGGTTTCTACGACAACCAACCAGTTTGCCCTGGTATTTACTCTGTACACAAATAGATGGTATTCGGTATTAACTTTACTTGAAAATCTTAGGAGATAAACCCAACACTTTCAAAAATAAAATGCGCGCACTTTTTGTCTGATCTACTCATTATTTATGAAATTATTAAATATCGTTGTTAAGCCTGTATGAGAAACCTAGGCCTAACCAGTACAGCCAACCACATCGAGGTAAAAAAATGTGACACATTTTAATTATGACAACACGGTGAACATTTTTTAAAATAATATTCACCAAGCCACCAACGACCAACTTTCACTTTTTGTCAAATTCAAAGTAGCCTACAGTTTTAAAGTTGTAGGCCTACAGTTGTAATGGAAATTCCATGTATTTTCGTTAGTAAAATTGAACTGGATCAAAACTGCAAGAAATTGTGTTTTTAAATACGTAAAAATAGGAAGCAATTTTTAAAGATGTGTGACCGGAAATAATCGTGATCCGCTATAGGTCTGGTAGGAAAATTTAAATTTTAATTCAACCGTTCATCTATTTTTTATTTTTATTTAAGTGACAAATTAACAGTTAAATTTTCCCATAAATTTCTCTTTGATATGAAAAAAATATAAACTTTATTCCAAGCCCTGTCGAGTATTTTTTACAAAGCTACAATATGTACTTTTTCCATTGTCGAAAGTCGTACTGAATGAAGATTGGTAGTTTTGACCCCTCATTTTATACACAACGTCACACACAACGAAAATAAAATATTCTTATAGCGACTGCTGTTTTGTTATCTGTATCTATCGAGAATAACTAATATGAGCGCAAAATAAGCTTTATGTGTAATCCACAGAATATGTCCACCGTTTTTCTTCAAAAAACATTCAAGTCCAAAAACTGTTATTAAAAAAAATATCACTTTTAGTACATCTTCAGAAACCAAAAACGTTTTATTATGTTTGTAGACCGCAATTAAATTCTGATTTATTAAACATCAACCAGTATTTTACGAACTATCTTGCTGAATTTGAATGTTGAAAACTCGTTACCACTATTGAAGTTAAGGACCAAAAGGATTCATTCCAATTGTTTTAATTACACAAGAAATTTACAGCACTGTGTTTGTGTTTGGGCGCGCGCGCGCGTGTGTGTACAGGCTACACACACAGCAGAATGCCTCGACTGCAATAAGTCTTACGTAAGACCGAAAGGAAACTACTGTACATGATAGATACTTTCAACAGCGCAATGCTTTTTTAAAGCCGGATATATAAAATATAGTTTAGCTACTCACAGTCTACACAGTAACCATCAATTTCCAGATATTCATAACGCTAAACTAATATGAATAGGCCTACTAATATTCGGGAAAACCTCAATATAGGTTTGTGTAACTCACTGTAACACACAACAGTAATTCACTAAATTGAAAAAAAATTGAAAGAAACAAATGAAAATAATGTACTTAAATTTAAAATATTATTAAAAAGAAATACTAAAATAATTATTAAAAACTGTCAACACAGCGGTTAAAACAACTGACTGAGTAAAAAAGTCATAGAAATTGAATTGCTTAAATCGATAATTCGTTAATAAATAAATAAATAAATATATATATATATATATATATATACAATGATATATAGGCCTACAATACAATAGTCTATATAACTTATACAATACAGAACATAACAATTTACAAAGCACTCCAACTTCGAAAATACACAAAATACTAAAATATACACCACAATGACACAATAATACCAATTAAAGTGCCAAAGGTCAACAGGAAACCATAACAACATCCAACCAACACAAAAGTACTTCACAAGATTCAAAATTAGGAAGGCTGCCGGTGGGAACACCAAGTGTCCGGAAACATGTTCCAAATAAGGAAAAAACATCTTGAGGCAAAGTCATTATAAATATTAAATATAATACATACATCAAGAAAATATAGCTGTAGCAAAAAGTGTTTGGATTAATAAATATAATAATTTCTGATAATGCAGGTAAGTTCTGCGAAACGTCGTTGGGTCATAACAACCCAATAAAAAATATTTGCCGAAGAGATTTATTATTACTGTGCTAATACAATGTAATAGAGGGGCGCGCGCGCGCGCGCGCACACACACACACACACCTTATTAAGATTCCACATATCCGTTGTTATGATAAATGTTACTGATACTTAGTCACTGAGTTATTGAAGTTAATTTAATCATTTGTTAGTGTGTCAATAATTTGTAAAATTAATTATGTGATTTATGTTCACGATTGATATAACAAATGCTGCTTCCTTTGTTTTTAATCTGAACAAGAAGCGTACAGGATTTCACACCGTCACCACGATATTTCGCTGATCGTGTAAAACGTTAATAAGACTTTATTTATATACTTCGTAATAATTTAAACACTTTTTGCTACAGTCTATTTCTTGATGCATATATAATTTATTTAATATTTATAAATTATTTATCTCAAGATGTTTTATTCCCTTATTTGGTACATGTTTCGGGAAGCTTATTGTTTCCATCCTCAGCCTTCCTGATTTTACATCTTGTGGAGTATTTATGTTTTCATCGGTTGTTGTTATGTCTCCTGTTGGTTTTTGGTATTTTATACTGGTGTTATTGTGTGTGATTGTGGTGTATACATATTAGCTTATGGACTATTTTCGATGTTGAGTGCTTTAAAAATTCTGTCACGTTTTGTATTGATTTGATAAATAAATTTGATATATATTTGTTCAGGTATTAGTTTGTTTTGTATTTTGTTTTTGTATATTTGTAAATTTTCCCATATGTTCATTATGGTGCCTTCGCGTGGTATGAGTTTTATTAGTGTAATTTTGGTTATGTCTGGGAATTCATGTCCTGTGTTTATTGTATGTGTGGCCAAATTATGGCCATGTTTGTAAACTATGGCCCACGACTACAACAGACACCTGCAGAGCCGACCGAACCTTTTTTCCTACCTTTTCACGGACCGAAGTAGTCAACAAGATTTGCGGAGATGTCTTACAAAAGGTACTCCAACATCGAAAATACTCCAAAAGCTAATATATACACCACAATCGCACAGAATAACACCAGTATAAAATACCAAAAAACCAACAGGAAACCATAATGACAACCAACCAAAACACAAATACTCCACAAGATATAAAATCAGGAAGGCTGAGGATTGGAACAATAAGCTTCCCGAAACATGTATCATACTTCGTAATAAATATCCCGTTGTTGCAAAGTCATATGGAAATACAATTCAATAAAGTTTCTAAATAATAAAATTTTGAGTCGATGATTATAAAAAAATCGATGGTTTTTTGATGAGACAGTGGCGTGTTAATGGGTTTCGAAGTAAACTCACTCGACTGGAATCACTCACTACGTGTTGCATCAATTTTGTGTTGCAAACAACCATATCGTAATTATTTAAGTGTGCCAAAGACTAAACATAATCTACAAGTAGGCGTATGTTATTTTAAACTATCATTGCTGTATGAATTGGTAATAACAAATGCTGTAAGAAACTACAATTGTAGTGAATGAAATAATTTTCCAATTCTAAGCCAAGAAGAGCGATGAAACCGAGGTTATCCGTTAAGAAATCGCTTTCGCACACAAATACATGCAAACAGAGTTTATCTACACAAGATGACTTGTGTATTTATACATGTAACAATATTTTCCTGATTACCTTTGCTATAGAAACGCGCACAATCTGACACAATAGCGGCGTGTTTCCGGCGGTGTCGCTCTATATAGGCCTATATATACACATTTAGGCGGAATGTTTGTAAACTATGGCCCACGACTACAACAGACACCCGCAGAGGCGACCGAACCTTTTTTCCAACCTTTTGACGGAGGAAGGAGTCAACAAGATTTGCGGAGATGTCTTACAAAAGGTTTTACATCCCTTTGTGGGGGTAACAAATAAACTCAATTTATGGCGGACAATAACACGCTTTCCAGTCAATGGAACATCACGGGTGGTTCTGTTGACCCTCTTTCCCTCCCTATTCAAGCCGCTACACTTGAAAGTCTAGAGAAAAAAACTACCAGCAGCGGTGGCTGAACATCATTTTCAACTTAAAAATCCCCTTAAATTTTACTAAACTTACGGAACGGAACTCTTGAAAGTGTTTTCTTCACGGTAATATTTTTACTTTTCTTATGTTAACCAGTTCGTTCGTTAACGAGAAGGACGGCTGAAGCGGAAGATACGGTGTTCAATGCTTCACTGAGCTTCACACTCGTGTTTGTTCGGCTGTTGAGTTTCGCTAACAGCAAAACTTCTTACAGATTACAGCTAAAGCATAATAACTATCGGCAGTGTGTCCGATTTAATCAGCTATGTTTCATAATTTTCAACTCCCACAGCAATTTCTTTTGTTGAACAGAGGTCTACATTTTGTCTGTCTATTCACATTTTTAATTGACCTTTAAAGCACACTGTTGCATTGTAGGCGTTTAACTGACAACTGCGAGTTTCTCCAGAGTAAAATCTGGAAATTGAATACATACTGAAAATAACCTAAGCGTTATTTCCTCTTAACGATCAGAATTAGGCCTACTTGCTTATTTGCGTTGTCTCCTACCAACGGGGAAAATATGCTAGAAGGTCCTATAAGCAATATCTTATAAGAAAACAATTGATTAGTACGATTTTTGTAATATCGATAAACTTTAAGTGTAGAACTGAAAATAATTAACCAGTAGCCTTACGTAATTCACACAATTATCTACGAACAAAATCGGTACCTAGTGTTTACACTGAATATTCTATTACAAAAATCGTACTAATCAATTGTTTTCTTATAAGATATTGCTTATAGGACCTTCTAGCATATTTTCTCCGTTGGTAGGAGACAACCCAAATAAGAAAGTAGGCCTAATTCTGATCGTTAAGACGAATGCGTAGGTTATTTTCAGTATTTATTTAAATTTTACTCTTGAGAAACTCGCAGTTGTCACTTAAACGCCTACAATGGAACTCTATGCTTTAATGGTCAATTAAAAATGTGAACAGACGGACGAAATGTAGACCTCTGTTCAAAGAATTCACAATTTTGTCCCTACCTTCACAGTAGGATAGCCTAAAATTAAAATTATTAAAATTTGTAAACAAAATCTGTATCAATTCTGGAAACTTGAGTAATTCCTCTAATATCTTCAACACAAAACAAAGCAATTTCAAAATTTTTGATTATGTGATACATTAACCTTTTTTTAAAAAAAGGGCTTAACTATACCAAAGAACAATGCACACCTCTTTATCGACAGAGATCAGGGCTATAAAGCGTTTTGTAACAGAGATAAGGTATAGTTACTAGAACAGTATTTTTATTCTATAAATGGTGACTACTTATTTCAAATTAAGTAAAATCGGCACAAAATTTTAACTTCAAGAAACTAATTTCTTTGTAAAAACAGACTAGGGATTAAAACGATTTTTGTTCTATGTTAGCAAATAAAAATGTCCACTTGTAACACACACACAAAATAATCCGATAACCACTATTTATGATCGAAGCGCTAGATTTCATTCTTCAGTTCTCTCTGAAGAGTATACATTGTTCATTTACTTGTTTATTACATCTCCGAAGAAACATTAATATTCTGAACATGAGACACACATACGTGTCTTGTAAAGCGTAAACGGGATCCACGAAATCGTAGGACGGAAAAATTTGTAACTCTATTAAAAGAATAAAAAACATTTAGGCCTATATCAATATTATCAAAAGTAACACAAACATTCAAAGAAATACATAGGCCTACATGTTTAATAAATTATTTTTTACTTTTTGTATTGAAATAAAAACTTTTTAGTAAATATATTGATACGCATCGGCTATTATAGAATAGGTAGGCTACTCCAGGCCTATAGGCCTACGTCAGTGTTCCTGTTTAGATGAAAACCACAATGAAACCTTCAGTTTCACTAAGATCAGTATCAGTTTTCTCGTTTCCATTTTCAGAAACGTATCTTCCGACATTTTGTCTTCCTTTATTCCAGATTCGAAGGAACAAGACTTTAATCTATCGCTTCTACTCGTGAAGTTTTTTGTTCAGTATTTAAACACTCGATGTTTGAGTGACCAAAAAAAATTACACGTTTTTCTAGAAAAGTTCTGATTAACTGTAAAATTTTTAATTCGTGTTAAGGAAAATACCTGATTGTCTATACATTTAGACGCAAACTGTAGACCTGCTGGAGGTCTATACACAACCGTTTCACAAAACATGTTTACTACAGGCATGTCTAAGCTGAGTCACACTCCAGCAGGATTTCACTGATAACTTTCATTCGAGAATGCCATTCTTGTGTGTACATGGGCATAATGGCAGTGCGAATGGGGGGCAGTGACTGTGCCGAAATTAGACACTAAATGCAAAACATATTGAAAATGTCGTTCAAAACTAATTTTTGCTCCTTAACAAAAGCAAAACGGTTACGTTACAGTAACTATATATGCGCCTTTTTTTTATTGCGATTTAATTACGGCTGGCGCCCCCTCTCGCATCCTAGCTTCCACTGGCGCCGGTCTAAACAGTTCTGTTCAGTAAGTCCTCTTGCGTTCATTGCATCTTCAACGTCCATTTTCCGTGAATGTTTAGGTCTTCCTTTTTTTCTTCTAGAGGGTGGAGTCCATTCCCATAGCTTCCTTGGCCATCTCTCATCCGACATTCTTTTTAGGTGTCCGAACCAATTCAGTCTTCTTGCTTCTATTGTTTCTATAATGTCAAGGTCGATTACCATCGCTAGTCTTATCTCTACATTTCTCACGCTACCTAGTCTTGTTAGTCTAGATGGATTGCTCTCGCGGAGGTGCTGTTGACTAACTAGACTAACATGCGCCCTACGTAGATTAATATTATATTATATTATGTTATTTGTAAAGCAAGGACATTTTTTAAATGTGGACTTTAATATACGAATTTCTACTCACTTCTAGTTTTTTTTTTTTATCTCCAGCTTCGACTTTTATTACCAATAACTTAATTTTATTGGTGTTTATATAGAGAATGGTGTTTAATGTTCTATGTTTAGAAACGTTTTCCTTTATACTACTATATATTTTTCATTCTACTTTCATCATCATCATCTTCAGCAAGGATTAAACACCAACAGTGGTTTGTTCCGGTCCCAAGGAGACAGACCAGAGCTGGTCACTCCAACGCTTCTTCGGACGCCCCACATCTCTCCGTCCTTTCCGCTTGTAATTGCATAATTGTTGGTTTGGGGATCCAACAACCATTATTCGGTTAAGACGTACCAAAACCATTTTAGACGATATTGGACAATTCTATCAAGTATACTCATAATTTTCAGCTCCTGCTGTACATCGATATTTCCTTTGTGACCGTGTAGAGTAGGGCTATATCCTGCCACGTGCCTGAAAAATCTCATTTCGGCCGCTAGAATACGTCTGGCCTGGGACTTCGTTAAAAGTGATAAACCAATAGAGAAGTGTAGGGAGGGCCTTCACCTAATAGAACATCATTATATTTTTAAAATTTTAATTACCTGCTTTCACTATAAGCAGCCTATATGATATTAGGCCTATAGTATGTACAACAATTTTCATACAGTCAAAAAACATTTTAATCTTTTCTAAAGATGCACCAAATTCAGGCTCTAAACAAGAGTGCTCTATGTATAACGCCACACATCATTTGAAACTTCGATATTTTTATAGTAATATCTTGGCCTGTGTCATTCCCAATACTGATAGTGCAACCCAGGTAATTGAAGTCACAGACTTGTTCCAAAACTGTTCCCTTGAGAACAATTTTTTATCTGATTGGATACTTACCCCAAAAAGCCACGATTTTTGTTTTCTACTTAGATATTTAAAAATCATATTGTTTACAAATATGATTAAAACGATGTGAAGAATTTTTCTCGGCACGGTCCAGTCAAGGTATACAGACGTGCGAAGTTTTGGAAACGAAGTTCGAATCTGTCCGTTTATTTGTAAAAAAAAAAACAAATCTATGGCAAGTTGTTTAACGTTTCATTCAAACTCAAACTCTATGACAACGCAAATAGTGCAAAACCACCAACACAAACCTGCACGCCAAAGACCGTTCACCCTTTACAACAGGTAGGCCTACAGGGCAGCGTGAACAGAATGATATATTACGTCTTTGTCACACTTGAAGCCCTCGTTATGGAAACCCGTGAAAGTATCCTGTGATTAATGACGTACCAGCGAAAATTACCGGTGTTACTGGTCAATAGTTACGTCCCTTCGTTTCGTCTCGTGTTACAAACAGGTAGGCCTATCAGTTTCTGATAAGTATGCGATACGTTTTCTGTATTTCCATAGTACTGTTTGAACCCTCTGCCCGAACGTAGCGACTACACAGATTTTACATAGTTTTCCAGTGGTTGATTTCTAAAATTATAGGTGCCGGGACGCGTCAATTCAAAATTTGTACAGACACAAATATACTTATAATTTATATTAGCGAATAAGTTTACATCAGGTTATTACAAAGGAGGTCTACATTTTTAAAGCCTTATAAAATATGTAACATACGTATAAACTTGTATCTAAAAAGGTAATAAAGTTTACTGATATTTCTAAACAGCTTCATCGTAAGGTTAGCCGCACGACAATCGAAAACATGCCACTCATGATACCGTCGTCCCGGAGCCTCAATCAAACTCTAAGTGATGGTTTCGGTGGGTCGGACATTTTAAAAAAGTTTCCATAGTTTCATCATTATGTCGTCATATTGTTTTTTCTCAACCTTTCCTTACTCTTTGTGTCCAATACTGTATAATGACCCCTCTCACAGTCACCTGAAGTTACCGCTATTGATTCAATAGCATATTTCAAGGTAGAAAGACTCTTCGGAAAAGTTCTGGAATGCACATAAACTCGGAAGCTCCTAATCAGTTGCTTTTCATGTAGTTTTGATTTTGAAGGAAGTGTTTTGTTTCATTTTCTTCATAGGTTATTGAGACATTTAAGATAGTAGTTGGGTTACGATAGTAGTTAAGATAAAGATTAGTGCTGGTGTTTGATTTTGAAAAATGTTTAGTTTTTTAATGGAGCTGATGAGGGGCACACGTTAAAAAGTAGTAGTAAATTTTTTTATTAATTAGGTTTTTATTTTCATATAATTTTTTCAGTAATTTATTTTTTGATCCAAGAGGTTCTGGAACTCCGTTCCGGCGCGTTCCCCCTGAAATCAAGCCCTGCAGTTTTCCAAAACAAACAGCCTAAATTCATCGGACAGAATCAGTAGTTTTTATCTAAATTGTGAAGACATTTAAATGCGTTTGAAATAGGCCTACATTACATCTTATATTTTGATACTAAACAGTTGCAAACTTATTGTTTTTTTGTAATTTATAATTTGTGTAAAAGTATCAACCAACATTAGTCTAACACACATTAGATTTTTGTATATAAACAGTTCTTTATGGTCTATTTGCCGATAGAGTTCCTCTTTCGTGTTCGTCACATTTAGACTTAAATCTTGTCATGAGTTCTATCTTGCTGTTGGCGATGATCTCTCCACTTCTTCTTGGTCGCCCAAAGGGTCTTCGCTTCGCCCCTTCGGTACATATTCAGACGCCTCTTTAGGAATACGAGTAGAATCCATTCTTTCTATTAGACAATTTGTCCGTTTTCTCTTGAAGTCGACAGAATTGTTCCGTTATTGTTCGATAGTCGCACGCCTTTCATCATTACAGACAACAATCACTCTTCAAGATTCAAAAAATCGGTGTAGGTGATTCTAGCTCCGTATGTCGCGCAACAGAAAACCGTTGCATGCGATAAGTTCGTCACGTGGCAACATGCAATTCGGATCTAGTAACAGATTCAGAAACGCCTTCAAGTGTGGGGGGGGGGATTTTGTACAACTGGAAAACTGCAATGACTGTTTGGAATGAACAAACGTTCATTAAGGTGTAAACAAAAGGGTAGAGGTGAATTGACACTGGATGAGGAGAGACTATCTGGTGAGGACAAAGGAATCAGAAACAAAACAATCGCGGAAACAATGTACAAAGTATTGTACGGTACAGAGACGTGGCCAATTAAAGACGAATTAGAAACGTAAAACTAAACGTTTTAATTAGAAAGTTGTATAAAAATGCAACACTTTAATTAACAACAGAACACATTAATAAAAAATCGGAATGGAGAACCATACACGACTTCCATGTTCTAAGATTTACATTTAAAACCACTTAAATATAAATTGTGGTTTTAAATACAAATTGAAAAATTTGACAAATTGGAATGAAATATTTCCATTTGTTGCCGATAACGTAGTACACATATAAAAAATTTACAGGCATTGCACAAATGCAATGCACAGAGAAGGGCATTGAAAATGCTTCAATAAATCTAAAAAATATATATATTTATGTTCATTCACCAATCAATGAATTCATTCTTCATTTACCAATGTACAGATTATAAGTTAAATGTAGTCGCATTCATAAGCGAAGTTTTATATGTGTACTACGTTATTGACAACAAAGAGTTAGTAGTTTCTATGGAAACTCACCGGTTCCCATTTTCGATCACGCAGCAGCGATCACGCGCAAATGTGAGACACATTTTCAATGTTAAAATTACACCCTCCCCCCTTCAACTATCATTTTCATTTAAAGAAAATTGCCCCCTCCCCCTTCAACTACCTTTTTCATTTATAGATATTTCATCTACCTTTCTACAGTGGATTATTATGACCTTCACTTCAGGATACTTTATTTATCAAAATTAAGTAGGTACTTTACTCTTGTTAAAACGTAAAACGTTGCAGGTAAACTACTCCTCCCTCTTAACCGATCTTCACCAAAATCAATAGGCCTTGAGTCCTCTACAACTCGGGCATATATGTAAAAATTATTTGATTCTGTTTGAATGTGCGCCAGTTATCGTTCGCCATAGAAAAGATTCCACGCGCGCGCGCACAAACACACACACACACACACACACTTTTCAGAAAATGACTTTTCTTCATGTTTTGAGGATAGTACAGTCAGAATCAGCCCTTATCTCGAAAACGATTTTTTTTGCCAGCACCATACTTCCATTTTCTTACGGAACATGGAAGTAAAAATAAGTTAATAATGAATATCAATAAAAAATAGCATATATCATATCATAAAACCTAACCATTGAGATGCTAATATTAAGAGGTAAGCGCAGCCATTTCTTTTCTTGACGACAGTTCATACTCAGTGACGTTAAAATCACGGTGAAACTGAAAACAGACCTTCTGACATTGCTATGTTTGCAATTCTCTCAATAATCGTACCGGTCCCGTATTATCTTAATTCTACTTGTATGTCATACACACAATTAAGTACTCGCAAATCGGGCAAACGTTGCAACCAGCGGCCTACGGGCAACAACTAACCGTCTGGTAATTATTTATTTATTCCATTTCTCACACCGTCTTACGCCTACGCGCAGTTGTGACCGCTTTATCCGACGCACGGCGCTACCGACCGACGTCGCACCCCCCCCCCCCCCCTACGGACACAACGGTATCGTATCGCCAAGTTGCATCGCTAAAAAACCCGCCCGTCGGATGCAAAAAAGTGTCGTTAAGAAAGATTACAGACACGAGTAAGCCGGAGGTCTAATTACGACCGTACAAGCGTTTGCATAAAGACGTGTAATAAATTGTCTGCCATAATTGGCGATACCCTGAGGCCGCTTTTCCGCTGCAACCAACAAGCCGCCGCTGCATACAATTTATCGAGAAACACGTTCCTCAATGAAAAACATAATAGAAACATAGTTTCGCCTTCTATTTTAAACTTTTATACGAAGTTTGTGTCAATTAAAATTATTATCTCAATTGTGGTGGCGTTAACGTATTATTTTAATTCGAGTTATTAGAAGTGGGAAACTTCTAAGGCTTACGAAAGTAAGCCTACATCTGAACGGTTCTCACGCTGTAAGTCTCAGTCGAATCACTGACGATACAATGGTCAAAAATTATGATTAACAAAAATAAATTCTTGAAAACAATGTTGTTTTTAATCAGTGTAGATTATGTGAAAACGCGCTTGCTTCATTTGATTTTAAATTACAAGTAAGTATTTGTTTAGTTATGAAGAGCGCAACTGTGAAATTAAATTAAATCAATCGATTTACCTTTTGTCTAAGATTAAAAGTACTTTTACTTGTTTTTGTATCCATTACCTTCCAGTTAACAGAATATAAACACGATAAAGTAAGGAATAAGGAAACGCTGCAAAGGACTGGCGGAGAAAGACGGATGCTCAAGGGTGTAAACAAAAGGGGAGAGGTGAATTGGCACTGGATGTGGCGAGACTGTCTGGTGAGGAAACAGACGGCAGTTGAAGGATAAGTTGCGGGATGGTGTGGATTCAATTACGACTGGAGGACGATACGAAAACAGTAAGTGGATGGGCGCAGAACCGGGCTGTAATGTGATGACCTACCAAGGAAAGACACGACACAACGGTCTGGCGAATAGTAGAAAGTGTAACAAAGTACTGAGGGGAGGGACAAAATTGTTAACGAATTAATTTTATGGGGGGGAGGATATGGGGGAAAGCATGAATTCGGAGTCAACGAAAAGTAATGAAATGTAGTTTTGCCACAAGTAGATGTTAATACGTCAGCGTGCATCTCAACAGACTGTTTACATGGCGTAAACACGTAACAACAAAAAATAAACAGCTTCGGCACGCCTTCAGACGTATGTACAGGTGCTCGGAAGGAGGTCACGAAAGTCCTGAAACATAATATCCTTGTCTATAAAGCAATTCTCAAACCAATCTGGACGTACAGCGTTTCCAGAGGATAGCAGCAAGTAGGCGTAATCCAAACATAGAGATCTGCAGCGTTTCCAGAGGATAGCAGCAAGTAGGCCTAATCAAAACATAGGGATCTGCAGCGTTTCCAGAGGATAGAAGCAAGTAGGCCTAATCCAAACATAGAGATCTGCAGCGTTTCCAGAGGATAGCAGCAAGTAGGCCTAATCCAAACATAGAGATCTGCAGCGTTTCCAGAGGATAGAAGGAAGTAGGCCTAATCAAAACATAGGGATCTGCAGCGTTTCCAGAGGATAGAAGCAAGTAGGCCTAATCCAAACATAGGGATCTGCAGCGTTTCCAGAGGATAGCAGCAAGTAGGCCTAATCCAAACATAGAGATCTGCAGCGTTTCCAGAGGATAGCAGCAAGTAGGCCTAATCCAAACATAGAGATCTGCAGCTTTTCCAGAGGATAGCAGCAAGTAGGCCTAATCCAAAGATAGGGATCTGCAGCGTTTCCAGAGGATAGCAGCAAGTAGGCCTAATCCAAACATAGAGATATGCAGCGTTTCCAGAGGATAGCAGCAAGTAGGCCTAATCAAAACATAGGGATCTGCAGCGTTTCCAGAGGATAGCAGCAAGTAGGCCTAATCCAAACATAGGGATCTGCAGCGTTTCCAGAGGATAGCAGCATGTAGGCCTAATCAAAACATAGGGATCTGCAGCGTTTCCAGAGGATAGCAGCAAGTAGGCCTAATCAAAACATAGGGATCTGCAGCGTTTCCAGAGGATAGCAGCATGCAGGCCTAATCAAAACATAGGGATCTGCAGCGTTTCCAGAGGATAGCAGCATGTAGGCCTAATCAAAACATAGGGATCTGCAGCGTTTCCAGAGGATAGCAGCAAGTAGGCCTAATCCAAACATAGGGATCTGCAGCGTTTCCAGAGGATAGCAGCAAGTAGGCCTAATCCAAACATAGAGATCTGCAGCGTTTCCAGAGGATAGCAGCAAGTAGGCCTAATCCAAACATAGAGATCTGCAGCGTTTCCAGAGGATAGCAGCAAGTAGGCCTAATCAAAACATAGGGATCTGCAGCGTTTCCAGAGGATAGCAGCAAGTAGGCCTAATCAAAACATAGGGATCTGCAGCGTTTCCAGAGGATAACAGCAAGTAGGCCTAATCAAAACATAGGGATCTGCAGCGTTTCCAGAGGATAGCAGCATGTAGGCCTAATAAAACATAGGGATCTGCAGCGTTTCCAGAGGATAGCAGCATGTAGGCCTAATCAAAACATAGGGATCTGCAGCGTTTCCAGAGGATAGCAGCAAGTAGGCCTAATCCAAACATAGAGATCTGCAGCGTTTTCAGAACAGTGGTCATGCCAGTGGTAAGTGTTAAACCATGTCATACAGAAGGACATCAAGGACTTCTTAGAGAAGAAATTAAACATTACTACGCTAGGTACAGAAACAGACTGACAAGTAGATAACCACAGATTGACCCCAACGCGTTAGCAAAATAGATGGATGATGCATGGCAAAAACGCTTCAGACAAACGGCCATACCAAACAGACGCTTTTAATTTATGATAGCCTACAGATTGAAGACTCGTTGGGCGCTTAGTGAAACATATTACTACAACTTTGCAGTTTTTAATTTATTTTAGTTTAGAGTAAGGGAGGAGTGCTCGCTGAAGCACCCTCGATGTAACATGTATTTTTTTCTTTCCTTTCAAGAACATAAGTTTTGCTAAATGTCTCTGAATGCACTTGTAACACACTGCAAAATAAAATAAAGCTAAAACAACGTCTGTAAAATGTTGTACTTATCGGTTGGTACTATCCCATTATTGTGTTTGATTCTGGTGAATATTTTTGTGTTTTACATATTTAGTGTTATTAAAAATCGCGTCATGTTTCTGTGTTGAATTTAATTTGTTCACGACTTTTTAATTTTTGGGGTTCTGTGTTTACACACTTTTGTGTATATCTGTACAGGCCTATACTTTGATTAAAAACTGCATATTAACTAACATAACATGCAAAAATTTAACATATGAACAAATCAAAATCAGTACAAAAGATTAACAAAACAATAGCTATTTTTGTAACAGGATTTGCTTGGGCGCGTAACGTGATAATTTTCCAACGACAAGGACAACACTTTCATACGAGTACTTACGAGTTACTACGAGTGCCTAAAACACTGATTTCGCAACGCGTAACGAACAAGATTTTTTCTACAACCGTCGTTTAACAGTTATTTTACTAAAGGCCTAATGAATTTTGTCACGTGACAACTGGTTGCTAGGGAGTTATTTACAAACAATGGTATGTTTGATGTTATTTGTACGAAACACGTTTCAGTGAAAAATTAGTGATTCAGAAAATCCAGATATTAAAAATGCTGCAGCATCTGTTTTGTGTACGCTGACCCTACACAAATCTAAGAATTTTTTTCCATTTCAGCACGTATGTATAAAAAATAAATATAGGTTTACGCATACGTGCTTACAAAAATGTCATTTTGAAATTAAAGTGATAATTTCAAAGTTTATATTAAACAACGGTTATAGACAAAACTGCATTTTATATAGTGGCCTACTTTACCTTATCGACGACTACGATTATCCAGTCTGCAACAATAAACAAATTAGGATCCCTCCAATATGACTTGGATTCCGGCTAATTATTTAATGGAAGCGCGCCAAAACCGATGTAGCCTACCATTTTGTTTATGGTCTATTTTTTAGTGAAGTGGAAATGCAAAATTGTTTCTACTTGAGTTTGTCCTAAATTTTATGTTTACTAATTATCTGAAATTAAAAATTTCATCAGAGCCTTAGACTTTCCAGAACTGAGACTTTTGTAATGCAGAATCATGCTAATGGACTTGGAAACTGACATAAATGTCTTGATTAAAAAAGACAAAAGAAAAGAAATGCAAAATTGAAGGTAACATAAAGTTTTTTTTTAATTTTATTTACACATCTTTTAATAAATTTTGGTACAAATATTTAAACTAAAATATATTCATAATTTTCTAAATCATTTAGAATATACTGAAATCGCAAATGTAGGGCTACACATCATTATGTCCATGTGCAACTAAACTAAAACATATTCATAATTTTCTAAATTATTTAGAATGTACTGAAATCGCAAATTTAGGGCTACACATCATTATCGGCATGTGCATATCCCAACGATCGAACATAATACACTGAATACATAACAATAGATTTCATTTGAGCACTGTATATGTCTTCGGAAGATCCTTCTTCATGCGGAGGTTTCTTAGATTTTCCAGAAACGGTCATTTGTTGCGTTCAGAATGAACGCTTCCTAAATCCAGCCTTCTGTTTTTTACATTCTTACGTCTCAGTCTATTCTTTTTACACCCACAAAACCGTAACAGTCTTCTACAGCTAACTTTAACGCGTTTATTATTTTTTGGAGACATCTGCACTACAACATTACAGAGCCATTCTAATTACATTGCTAGGATGGCATTTTCTGAGTGTTGTAGCCTATATGGTCTAATAATTTTTAAATTAAAAGGAACGAATTATTATTCGCATTATGGAGGTCAGCCTATGCGATTAATAATTTGTCCGAACAAGCAGAACAAAGAGAATTAACATTTTAGGCTACTGTAAGTAACAGTGTACATACAACCTGCGTTGCAACTACTGGGCATAAGGTAAAGTATTCTAGAATTATATTTTCTGTACTGATTGTGCATTGTATTTGTCAGATTTAAATGTCAGAAATTATGAAGTAATTAACGTTCAATATTTATCAATTGTTTACTGATACCTGTTTATCAGCTGATACCAGTTTACTGTTGTTGTTTATCAGTTCTTTACACCTGTTGAAAAGGAGGAAATTACTCCAGTGTAGGCTATGCTAACCCTCAGAGCATATTTTAAGCAATAAATTAGGCGGCACTAGTGCCGCCTAGTGGCAGGTATTAGTGCCGGTGCCGAAAAGTGAGAAAAAAAGGGAGAAATCAGCGAATCACGAAGGCGTGTATGAATTTGCGTATATTGGATTTCAGCATTGTCTGTTCAGTGTGCGAATTATGAAGAACTATACAAACATCATGACAAGAAGTTTTTTCAAAAGACTCTATTTTTTAAGTTTGTACCTTTGATGTGAATTAAGGAAATATTTTGTTACTAGCATACTTTTCCTTTTTCTTTCTTAACTAACTTATTTAGTTGTAAAGCAATTTAATATGAAATGTTTATGCATTTTTCATTTTAAAAATTACTTAAAATTAATCAAACAAAGGAACAAACTCAGCCCTGTGTGTGTGTGTGTGTGTATAATTATATATTTATATAATATATTTATATATTTATGTGTGTGTTTACTACTTTATATATTTTTAAGTAGACCAGTGATAAAGGCTTTGAATTTGTAACAGGCCTCCATGTAGTAGTAATGTGTACACCACACTGTAATGTACTTATTAAATATTACATAATTAATTATATCCTTAAATTCGTAGTGACCGCCAATCAATGAATTTTTCAAAAAAAAAAAAACACAAATGCATGATCAGTCAAAAATAACAAATATTTAATTTATTTGTGTCGACGTTTCGACAATGTTTATTGTCATCATCAGGACCTGTGTATGAAATACAAAAGAAATGTCGAACACAACAGAACAATTAAATATTTGGGTGAACGTGTTCGTGTATGTGAGTGTGTGTGCGTGCGTAGGCTATGTATGCATCATTGTATATGTGAAGACTTGAGATAGTTTGTTTACATCTTCCAATATTATCTTTAAGAAAACGAGAAAATTATAGTATGACAGAACTTAATTTATACACTATTACAATTTAAATTACTATATGTAATGATATTTTATGATATTTTAATTAATTAAACAAACAGTAATCAACAATTGGATATTAGATTGGTACACACACAAAAAATAATTAATTATAATGAATCCATTTGAGTGTTTGTGGTGTTTTTTTTTAATTTTCTTAATGTCCGAAGCATTTGTGTCTACTTTTACAGTTAATTTCACGAGTAACGAATGACCATGATCATGGTCAAATTAAATTCAAATTACATAATTTTCAATATTATATAAAAATCATATATAAATATACACACGTTGGTTGGTTCAATGCCGCCTAGTGCAAATAACTTAAATTATGCTCTGCAAGCCTACTCCACATAACCATGTCTCCACGCGGTACAGTTCCTTGTACTTATAACATTAACGAGAAATGTTTTGCTCCACCGCAAGATTGTTCATTTTTTACAACGCGTTTAGGTTACTGTTTGAAACTGTTCACATTCCCAATTTCATGACTGAAGTACCACGATGGGCTAAGAGAGAATTGATGGGTCTACACATTGTCAATACATAATTGTTTATAATTACACATTTACGTTGTTTTACGTTTTAAATTCCCGCCACTGAACTTAACTTTTCTTCGTTTAAGCCTAAGATTGATTGCTTAAATAGCCTATATAGTGGTATTTGACGTGACGCAGATCGAAATCGGATGCAAAAGATCAATTAATCATTCTTTATTCTTATCACCTTACGATCGGATTAAATTTAAAATGCGTGACTGCTACAAACCATCTTGACCGACCCAGCGAGAAGCCAGGAATTTTGTCTCGGAAAAGTTCAAAGAAAGTGAATAGAATTTTGGTTCACTTGTTAAGTAGACCGAAAATTCAATTCTTACCCGTTCATAAAATAACTATAATTATTTACATTATAATTAAAAATAATTCGTGAAATTCTTCAAAACCTTTTTACAAATTTAGTACCTGATTTCGTTTTTCATTAGTTTTGTGCGGAACCTATTAGGCTAAGTAGCCTATCTATTATTACATCAAAAATGTATTACCAAAGAATTGATTAATTTATTCTTTTTCATCGGAAACACTATAGTTCACTAATACTGAAATACACCTCTTAAAATCTGCATAAATTAGATTTACACCAATAAAATTCACAGTCGTACGCAGGGGATTTTGGGTTTCAAACCACCCGACATTTCTCATGTAGCTACGAAAAATTATAGGCCTAATATTGTGCCACAAAAAATCCTTTAATTGTCCTGCTAAGACAGGTATAATAAGTATTGCAGATTTTGTCCAAAAATAATTTATGTCTATGGTTAGGCCTACAGAATAACCAAAAATAATTATGTTTTTCTACAGAAATGTTTTCAGAAGGAGGGTGACCAAAATCACCTCCGTTTTTATTATTCCCCGTAAACGAAAGTCTGCATGCGCCCATCATAAAATCAGATGAATTTAATAAAACAAATCGATTGAATTTATTACTTTAATATAGCGTACAGTAGACAAGAAAATTAATTACAACCAAGATTGGCATTATTCTACATTATGGATTTAATATCTTTATCTTCTTTCCGTTAACGACGAGCCTGTTGGAGAAATTTGTATCGAAAGTATGTAAATTTTATCTCGTTTACATGCAAGCAGACCAATTACACACAAGCCTACTTACAACATTACGGGTGAAAACAATAAAATTTACGCCTGCCTAACATATTTTACGGCGTCGGACAAAAGACGCGCACACGTTGCTCTTTAAAGAAACAATATTTAAGACAATATGCGCTCAATTCTTATTAATTTTAATAAAATTTATATCAAAAAATTAATTATACACGAAATAATATAACATGGAATATGGCGGAGTCTACGTTTCAACGCGCTAGAGAGAGACGGACTGTTGTTCATCTTGCGGTTGGAGGCGGGGCCATTCTATCTTTCTTCTTCTTCTCGGTACCTTGAAGGAATACAAAAAAACAACAACACAACACAACATCCACAACAACACCGTCTGAAAAAAGAAACAAAATGGCCCCGCCTGCTTTGCCTCCTTGTTGTGCTAAAGCTACACATACGCGCGCGCGCGGTACAGATAGAGAGTAGAGATCAACGTAATTGCAGCATAAAGGAATATTAATGCACCACCGTCCGTATGTTAACGTAAAAGTGTGTCAGCGAAGTCGTTCCATATTATTGAACTTTTATTGTGCGTTTATCGCGGCTTCGATCCCCTTGCACCGCATTACTTCCACGCTTAATTTTCCCTGCCATATAAGCACCTACTTTATAAATGAGTATTTGTTGCATATAAATAACTTGTGTGCGCGTGTGTGGGAGACAGAGTACGCAATTTATTACTTACCTCATTTGTATACCTGTGTATAATACGTGTATATTACTTGCGTGCGCGCATTTTACCGTACAACACAAGTGACATACGAACAATTCCCAACTTAATAATTTTAAATTTATATTGCCAATATCTGCGAACGATTAGTCTGTACTTTATGCAATAAATAGGTTTTTGTTAGTATACATCGTATAAATTAGGAACAAGAATAATAAACGATAATTTGATATATTTCTGTTTCGTATTGTAGTTCGTCGTGACGTGACAAAGATATACATTTATCTGTTTACTTTTCGCTTGAAAGAATAAGCCGTTTTGAAGGTTTAAGGTTTCGCTTTACAACTTCGTCAGGGGTAACGCCAAACACTTGAAGACTTTAGACGTAACTCTGTCACACTGTATGTTCCAATAACAATCAATTCGGGTTCGATTAACTTAATAAAGAACGTTTTCGTTTATTCAGTAATAATAATTTATTCAGTCTTCGGATTATTCCAGTGTTCAAATGTGTTTCAATAAGGAGAGTTCTAGATTATTCCATAGTACATGTAGCCTAAATAGTAGAAGGTTATTCTGTAGTAGAGACGGCACGCTTCTATAAACAAATATGTTTATGTAAAAAAAAGGCTTCACTTTCTCCGTAGTATTTCATATAACACGTGATCGGTTATTTCATGGTATAGAATTACATCTGTTTCAAAACCTCTGAGTTATTCAATTGCATTTTATTAATCCACAAGTATAAACATGTTTAAGTAAACCTCTCTCAGCCATTACACAGTATTTTATTAAGACAAGTGTTCGATCCCGTACTATAAACATGTTATACTTTTTTTTATCTTTGCTTTATACTTAAGGGTGCTCGTAATCGGCTATGCTTAACATATTAAATTCATCAATTTGGAGACACATTATCTCAGAACCTGTACAAGATAGAAGTCTGAAATTTTATCACGCAGATTACCACATTATACTCTTCAAACGCTACTACAATGATAAAGATACCTCAGTTTCTTAATCTTTTATAATTTTTATGTTTTACTCTAAACATTTGCATACAAAAAGCATACTTAATATTTTTAAAAAATATTTTTTTTCAGTGAAACTAAATAATTCTAGTAATGTAGTTATATCTCCATTAGCCCAATGTCCACAAAGGATTTCAGCTTGATAGTTTACTTGGTTTCTGAAATAATGGGTCATTTATCTAAAAAAGTAGATTTTGAGAGAAGCGCGTTTAAAGTTTTAAAACAGGTTTTTATTGTTTTACCTGATTTAAAATAGTCCAGCTCCATACACAGGGTCTACAGTTATGTCCATTTGTCTAGTTGACTGTCTAACCTTTTTCATCAATTTATCTACTGCTGTGTCTGCCTCAAGTAGGCCTACTCGTTGCAAGTCAATTTTTTTTCATTACCTCAACCATATTTGATCCTGGTTTGATCCCTAATTATTGTCAGACTTGACATTTGCTCATATTACCTTCATTGAAGGCTTAATGTACACCAAAAATCAAAGTATCCAGTCCAACAAATATATTTTTTGGCAATCTATGGCAATCAAATGGTTTAGCGACTCGTTTGAATTCTGTGTACTATCATGAAGACACTTTCTTAACAAATAAGGATGACTCAGATCGCAAATATTGGCTTGTAATAATTTGTGTTAATACAAAATTTTCCTTTGTAAACACAAAAATTTTCTTTCAAATGATAAAAACCGCATGTCTCTACGATTTGTTATAAGGGAGTTACAGATTTGTAAAAAGTGGTAATACTATCAGCACTTTTGACAGAACTTTTCCTACGATCTCTATTCTTCTAAAAATCATAAAAAATTTATTGTCAATCGTAGGCCTATTTACATAAATTTGTAAATACTCAGAAAGAACTCAGGCGTATTTAATTACTCAGAAAATACTGAAGATTTTTTAAAGACAAAAAACGGGAAATTTATTTTTGGGTTGATTTGCCGGTTACGAGTGCCCTTAAGTACTTTATTAACAATCAAATGTGGGATCTTAAAACGAACAATCACGTCGAGTTACTCCATGGTACAGGTACATGGGTCATTCCGTGGTAAAAAAATTGTTTCTCTTTATTATTACAAGACTAAGATACGACACGTAGGCCTAATTCAGTTGTTCCACAATATAGGCTACACGTGTTTCGGGTTATTCCGCAGTGTTTTGTTAAGAGACAATACGTATGCGGCTTATTCTAGAATACAAAAAGGTGTTTCTGGAAAACTTTAGGAAAATCGCTGGTATAAAGTGTTTGTGACCCCCAAATGTCTCGTTACAATTAAGAAAAATGTGAAAACTATTATCTTTTTGTTTTAAATTTAAAACATGTTTTTCAAGATTATTTGTTATTAGAAGCTAAGACGACATTGTTAATGATAACGTAGTCAGTCGTAAAATGAAAATGTTAAATGTGAACAGGCAGCTGTTGAAACGTGATGGTTTCTGCACTTTTCATCTATTTATAGGCAAATTATTCTATTGTTGACAAGAAATTCAGGTTATTCATTTTTAAGTAGGCTATAACATAACAACGTACTCAGTAGATAGTATGCTTAGAGGCCTAATTAATCTTAATGTTTCCGTACACGGACACGCAGAAACATTTTTCATCTACTTTCCAATGCTATCTACCAACAAATTGGCCGTCACAGTGAATAGGCCTACAGGCCTAAATCTAGGCCTAATCTCTCTCCCTACCGTCATCCGAGTATAAAGCCATCGAGCTTTTGTATTTTTGTAAGCGACGCTTAACTTTCTAAATGGAGCCAACGGTACTTTAATCACACGAATTTCAAATTTTCACGTTGAGACGGATGACGCAGGGGCGCACACAGGATATACTTCTTTGGGATGGGGGGTTGGTTTTTGTGAACAAAAGTACAAAGCGAAAAAGAAAAAGAATACGTAACCTTTTTTATTACCTGGTTTGTAATATCTCAAATGGAACTGGTATTGTTTGGGATAGTAAGCTAACAAAGTGTAGACGCATCTGTGGAACGATTCATAGGTACCTGAAAAAATAAAACACGGAAGGATACCCGAACGAAATTTCATAAAACTGTGGCTGTCCTCACATTCCTGTATGCTAGTGAGACACGGACTCTTGGTAAAAGGGACGTGCAGAGGATTCAGGCAGCCGAAATGAAATTTCTAAGAGAGAAGCAAGGTTGTTCTCTCTTGGATTGGAGAAGGAAAGACGATATTAGACGCGATTTAAACATTGTATTATTGCACCAGAAGATTGAAGACCAGAGAAAGAGATGGTGCGAACACTTCAATCGCATGCCTGATATCGGCTGCCTTGGGAAGAGAGATGTCGGTAGACCGAGGACGAGATGGGGTTCCGGAACAGGTCTAAGGCTTAGTTCTTGGAGTGATGGTGGTGATGATGATGATGGTGGTGATGATATTTATTTTGTTATTGAGGAAGAACCTAAATGTGGAAACATAAGGGTTACAATAATAGACATTCAAAATTTACCAAACTCATGAAACAGTAAATACGACCTCTTACATTAGAATATAATTGAAATGAACGATACCAGGAAACTAGCACAAATCTTATCCCACATCTTTTGCAAAGGTTGATAACGTTTACTGTGTTGTTAATTTTTTTTTTAAACTTCGCCTTAGCGAGTTTCCCCACATATGTGTATAATTAAAGCAAATAATTGCTTACATTTATATTGTAACGGAAAAACATTATTCATCTTGTTATTTGAATTAGCAGTCTCTGTAATTCCAATTTTATCGTGTTTACTTGCTAAACTGCTACTTCTTATGTTCCGGACGAGGCCTTTCAGTGTTTCCACCATTTTCAAGCCCTTGCAAAAAAGAGAATTAAATCAGCCTACTCGTTTTGGCACAGAAATAAATAAAAGATTTTCGTAAATTGGGCATTACAGAACAATTTCAAATACGTAAATACGTGGTTGGCGGCAGCATTTGCTGACGTTAATCCACTGAAGCTATGTAAACGGAGTTCTGAACGCCGCTTTCGGTTCTGCGTCTACATAGCCTATATACGGAATACCGGACAAGTTTCTTGATTTTAATTGTTGTCTTTTTTCGAAAGTAGAGCATCGATTATCCTAACATTCATTAACCGAACGATCTATTATCCGAACTCAATAAAAAGTACAATTATGTACTGTACTGTACAGAAATATATTGGACACATGTAGGCGTATTGAATATTTATTGAACATAAAAAATTGTATAGGCCTACTATAAATTATTACAATACTGTACAGTAATAAATAAACGGTGTAGCTATAAAGCCTTACAATTGATAAACAAAGAATCGATAAACACACTTACAATTGAGAAACAAACTGTGTCAACGGAAGTCTCTGTCACCGAATGTCTGGTATTTAATTAATTTTATAGTAGCCTACAGTGTATCTCATTAAACTCAAATTTTGTTTAAATTAATTTTTGGTTTTTATTAATTACACTCACAGTTTTAATTCAATGATGTTTAGCCTTAGTAATACATTACAGTACAGTATACAGGTTGCTGTAACTATATAACAGTATGTTAGAAATGATTTTGCAATAAAAACCTTTGTTTTTGTAAATAGAAATAATATTTACAATTTACGATCTATTATCCGAAATATCCATTATCCGAACGGCCCCTCGTCCCGAGAGGTTCGGATAATCGATGCTCTACTGTACTAATAAAGTACTACATTAAAAAAAATACGAAAAATTGGTTAAATATGGATCGAAAAATGATAAGCACAACGATAAGCACATGTGTATAACATCTGTATATTTCAGTTTAATACAGAATTTTTTTAAGTTGCGGTGCAATTGAAATTATTGCCGAAATACGAATATGGTAAACCGAGTTGGATACACTACGGGCTGAGTAAACATTCAAAGGCAACCCTGTTTCCTGCTCGCTTAGAGGACACAATCTCGGAAACTGGGAAAAACAGTTTAAAAAAAATTGAACCACAAGACAATGTTTACACGTATCGATTTCGTATTAGGAATATGGCACAGAGTACCGAAATTAGAAATATCCGTATTCCTATAACTAATTAATTTAATTCGTCTTGTAGGCCTATAAATAAACTTTTACAAGCATTTTTAATTTCATTTCTTCTTTAGCCTTCTGAGACGAGGCTTAACGCCTCAAAAACCTCCTCACAGCGCCAATGGTTGGATATAAACGTAACGGAAACATAAACAGGCGTATTAACCTTCTAGACAATTATATCGCGTAGTTTAATTTTGTCTGCAGCCACTGTTCCGTGACCCATGAGTGGTTTTTGCTGTCTTTCGGTGTGACGTACAGTACTGGCCGATCCGTGCTTCGCTGTTCGTTTGGTCATGTTTTCCTCAGCATCTTTCCGGACACGCGGTAAACGTACTATTAACCGAACGATTTCCTCTTTACGTGTTTCGAATTTGACTCCGAAATTTAATACGTACTTAATTTTTGTTGTCATAATATTTCTATTTTTTAAAAACTGATCACAACGACTCTTCTCGTCTAGGTTAGCAGCCCATAGGCTGGTTGGCAGCAGCTCGCCATTCTTCACGCTTCTCTCCTTTTCTTTTCAACTCACAATATGATGCGCAGTTCATATTGACCATAAGCTGTTTAATGTAGTCTAAACGGGGTCGTCCTCCGTCCTTCAATTGTTCCTTCTATTATTCTCTTAACAAACCCATTGTGTCGTATACCCTATAAACTCAGCTCTTCTGCCTTTTAAATTTCGTAGAAAGCTCTTCTCCTCCTGAGCTCTTCTAAAGACTTCCTCATTCGTTATCTTCTCCCTCCAGCTTGTCGTCAATATTCTTCTGTAGCACCAGGTCTCAAATGGTTGGAGTCTTTTCTTGTCACTTTCTCCAATTGTCCAAGATCCACTCCCATATAGGGGACTCCACACGTATGTCTTTACTAGATTCTTCCTTATTTTTAGACTAATAGTGTTTTTTCTGTTAAGCGAAGAGGTTTTTCTGTTTGTTGAAAGCAATTTTAGCCCGGTTAATTCTGCTTATAATTTCCTTACTGCTCCGTCCATCACTTGATCACAATGTATCAATAAAAACATACTACGAAAACTGAAAAAAAATATGTACTCGTTTGTGAGATGCCTAATACGACAGTTAATCCAACGCCCAGAGGACAGCTGCATAGTCGTGTTTTTTGCAGTCACTAAACGTACTTGACAAGAATAATTATCGTGCACGTGTCTTAACGCTGTTCTACTAGGACGAACGTTTTTTGCCTGCTGCAGGGAATCCAAGTGTTCAAAAAAAAAAAAAAAAAAAAAAACACGCTTGTATATATATTGCGCTGTATGCTGTAAGTACGACAAACTACATCGGACGTGCAGTGTATTTAAAACGGCCGCGTACAGCGAATGCAAGGTGCGATCGCTATGTGTTTGGAGCCATCCAGTTAGCGTTCGCGCACTTACGCGCGCGAGCTCCGTCACTGAGGAGAACCTGACGACCGACGCTGCAGAAAATTAACATCTGGGAAATCATATACTTATTATCGGTGTAAACAGTGACTGAATAAAAGCCACTTTGTAATAAGTACGTAGAAAATATGTCAAACTCGTAAGTCATAAAACACACACACACACACACACACACACACATTCACATGTGTCAGAGGTTAAAGTGCTATTTATTTCACACGTATATTTATGCCATACTTAGTCGTGATTATGATAATATCGATCACGTGGATGGTTAACACTTATTGTAGTCTATATAAATAGCCTATTTGGTTCATGAACGCTTTGTCCGTTTGCAACGATCATAGAATTTACATCAAATCAATAAAAATAAATTTTCTGTTGAGTAAATTAATACAAAACTATCAGACAAGAAAAAAGAAGAACGCTTGCCAGTGACTCCTTTCATTAGGCGTGATAGTAATTTTTATGTTCTAATTGAGAGTATTGGCATTAAAAATATTTTTCAACGACTAAAATACTGAACAATAAAGTAGGTTTACTAATACTAATATTTTTAAAGCTTCGATAATACTGACATAGCATCGTCATTATCAATACAGAAATGTGTTGTAACGGGTAATTCGCATCTTCGCAAATTCGTCAGTTAACCAGTTGAGTGCACTGTTAATCAAATTGACGTGGACACAGACACCCTAAAAGACTCAAAGTCTCAAAAGACGAATGTCGTAATGATCGATAATGGTGATAAATAATAGTACTATCTAGACGTCAACTATTTCTTTTATTATTACTGTATTATTATGCAGTATTATTACTGTTATTAAGATTATGTGAAATCATCAGTAACTCCTAAATAAAGCGCCTACGTAAATGTTGAAACGTATTCACAAAAAAATCTGAAATGTCAAACGCAGGCAGAAATACGGGGAACGTTCCATTCTCCCAAACTGAGCAAGTAATAGTAAGAGTTAATACTCTTATTATAACAGATTTCACCGTGATAATACCGAAGACTTAAACAATATAAAAATCACAGTTAAAATAATCGTTTGCCTTCTTGTTACCCGTAAATGTGAGTCTGATGTATTGTTGCGCTTTAATGCTGAACATAAAATGTAAAAAGGAATTACAGCGCGCGTAATCAGTTGGATCTCAGCAACTGCAGCGTTGCAGCAATGGCGAGTCCCATCTTCGGCATCGAACCAAAGACGCCCCGTCGTGGAGGAGGGGATGAATTATTATAGTTTCCGCCATTTTCCTTTCACATTACTGACCTACAATGTTACAACCATCTGAATACACCAACAACAAAAAAAAGCTTTAACGTTTCTTCGTCTCTAAGTTCATTGTTATTTTTTACAGAACCATAAACGAGACCGCTGTTTCGACGGATTTCCTAAACGCTTCGAGAATGTTTTTCAAGTCGGACTTAAGAAAACAGTTTTATTTACATTCCGTTGTCCGATTTTTACCGAAGGAATATTGTTATTTAATAATTGAAGTTTAACTGCGTAAAGGTATGCGCACAGGTAAATTCCAGCGGACAAAAATCTGAAACATTTCAACACTACAGACAACATAATTTAAAACGTATTTTACGAATCGTAAATATTACAGTTGACTGTCAAAATAAAGAAAGCTGGAAATAATGATACTCGTTAAACTGTGGTTGAAAAACTGGAACGACTATGAAAAAAATCCATGCTTTCAAATTTAACAAAATATTTGTCGTATTGTTCTTATTGTTTGGTTTCTTTTGTTATAAAAGAAATGTAATATTTCCATTATTTTTATCGGAAGTTCATAAACAAGGTACCATTGGATTACAAATAAATGGGCTAAATTTTTATGTAATGTAATTTTTTGTTAGAAATACTGCTTTTTGTGAAATATAGAAATAAATTTTCAGTCTGCCACCATTTTGAAAACTTTAAGATAGTACTTTGATTTTATTTGCACAAGAAATGGTAAACGTACTACGTATAGGCCTACCAAATGGTATCCTACACAGGCCTACTGTGTATTCCGAAAAGGAAACATTTTTCGGCATGTTTTCTGACATTTTTTGCTTCAGTTTAATGAGTAAGATCATCTCCTTAGCTCTAGCGCCAACTTTGGAAACTCCTAGAACAAATCGCTTTAGTTGTTTATTAGTACAAAGGCAACTGAAGAGGTGAAAGGAAACGTCGAAAAACGTCCATCATGTAACCAAGATCACAAAGACTAACGTAGTTTGATGACAAAAGCAAATTTAAAAGTGCCGATTGTGTTTGTAAAATGCTTTGGCATATGATGAAACGTGAACTTATGATATTTGAAAAGATAAGAAAATATGAATCGGATTTAAACATTCGTAAAAATGAATGCATATTTCTCTCACTAGTAGGCCTACCTGTACTCCTCTGAATCTAGACATGACCTCCACTAATCTATTTAATTTTCTCCGTATTTCTTTGATCCCGTAGTCCTAATATTTTATTAATTATTTAAGTGTAGTCTCTAGAGTTAGGTGATATTTCGACAAGTAGACCTACAGAGTTCGTATTTTCAAGCAATACTGGTTACTTTGCTAAATCCACATTTTTGCACCATTTCAGAATTTAGAAATATCATCTGGAATGGTCGCATCATCTGGAAAGAATGGAGAATAGGCGGCTACCTACAGTAGCGTATAGGTATAAGAACAGGAGAACGTATAACCCATTGGAACAAGAGATGTAGGAAGACCAAGAGCAAGATGGTGAGATATAGGCCTACTGTGAAGACGGAACAGGCAATGTGCCTAATCCGTGAAGTAAAGAAGAAGAAGAAGAAGAAGAAGAAGAAGAAGAAGAAGAAGACCATTATTTCAGACGATATGGAATTTCCGGTACCGGCATTTCAAAAGCATCCAGTACTACATGCGAATCATCTGAACCCAGTATGTTAAAAATAACAGTTTAATGAGTTCGGGCACGCACGCGTACTATACAATCTCTCTCTCTCTCTCTCTCTCTCTCTCTCTCTCTCTCTCTCTCTCTCTCTCTCTCTCTCTCTCTCTCTCTCTCTCTCTATATATCTCTCTCTCTCTCTCTATCTATCTATCTCTATACCTTTTTGCGTTACGTTTCCCTCCTTCCCTCACACATAGACACACAGATCGTACTCGCCTATTTCAAAAACTAACATGGTTCGCACACTGCAAAATCACAGAGTCTAGAAAATAGATCTACTTTATTAATTTACGATTTTGTGGATTTTGTGAACATTCTAATAGGCCTAATCGTAGGAATTCTAATAGCTGGTAGGATCTATGGTGCTTTGATTTATCTCATCATCATCTTCATCATCATCAAGGTTTAAACCAAGGATGGTTTGTTCCGGTCCCAAATAGGCAAATATTACACCTGGTCACTGCAGCACTTCCTCGGATTTATATCATAAATTGATATCATATGATTTATATGATTTGATTTATTGATTTGATTTGCTAATCGGGTTGTGCATCCTCTCTTATCACGTTCTCAAAAATAATACTGCCTATAATTATCAATAATGTTGAAAGCTCAGTATGCAGAAAACTAAAATCCATTCACTAACAAGATCGCATTCGAACTGTAGAGAGTGTCAACACAGTTACTAAGAGAACCAAGATCAATAATTCTAAACAAATATCCTTTACAATGCGCTGTAATTACCGGCCTAAATGAGGAAAGTGGCTGAAAGACGAATTAACTTGTTCGTCGCAAAATTGTAGGCCTATACTTATCAACTTGTACGAGGGTCATCTCAAAAGTAAGTTCCCCATTTTTTTTTTTTTTCAAAGGGAAATGGCGCATGCAGTCTGACGAATGTTGGAGAACTTTTATTTGTGTGTAGTGGCAATAGTGCCAAAACCTCATCCGTTCCGTAGCAACGTAACAACAACACGAAATTTTAAATCATGGACGTTCCATTTACCAGCGTGTCCGATTGCAAAAAAGTGCGTAGTGTGATTCGGTTTTTTGCTACCAAAAAAAAATGAATCAGCGGCTGAAATTCATCAAATGGTCAAGATTCATCAAAAGGTTGAAAGGGATAGGTTTGTTGAGCAACAAAAGTTCGTCTGCTCCACGACAACGCACGTCCTCATTCCTCGCGAGTCACGCAAAATTTGTTGGAAACTTTTGGCCATTCCTCATATTCACCCGATTTGGCTCCGAGTGATTTCCATATTTTCCTCCATCTCAGAGAACATCTGGGAGGACAAGGTGTTTCGAAACGGACACGGAAGTGAAAAACGGGGGGTTGACGTCTGCCTCCGAAATCTGGGCACGTACTGCTTAAAGGAAAGAATTGAAAAACTGTTTTTACTCTACAAAAAGTGTATTGACAAGGCTGGAGATTATACTGAAAAATAAGTGTATGTTAAGTACATGAAAAACATAGTTTTCCTTTTAATTTTTACATGTGTTTTTTATTTTTCCTAAATCAGAGTAATACCAAACTGCGTTGCTTATTGGAAAAGAGTTATTTATCTTGAACAAAACAAAAAGAGAAGTATTCTACCTGACCATGGACAAATACGTATTCTCTCTTGTCCTCACAGAGTCTTTGTCACTCAGCTACGCTGTGTTCAAAACCGATGGCAAGTTGGTGTACTACACTAAATGTCAGCGCTTGCTGTGTAGTATCAAGGGCCTTAACGTAACACAAACATCTCCGCCCGTTAAGCTGGCAGCAAACAAACCCGTCTACAGCGCGTCATTATATTATTTTTAGTTAGAATTATATTTGTTTTAGTCTTATCTCGTTTAACACGATGTTGTTGACTTTACAAATCTTAAAAAATGTATGCCGCGTGAGAATTTTGTCGTCAAAGTGTGTTACGAATATGTTGCTTCCAAAGTGATTGTATCCCAGCTGTTTAAATCGCATCAGCTGTTTTCACTGTTCTCGATTTTCAAAGCTGCTCACGAATGTTCAAATGGGCAAGCTCGATCTGCGCCTCATTTTTATAATCGGCGAAAGGTCCGAAAAAGGGTCTATTAATCCTTAGCATGATCTGCGCCTCGTACATAACAGGTAGCTGAAATACTTGTTTCTGACCATCGGGGGACTTCAACAACATCCTTGTTTCACGATTATGCACTTCTTTGTACTTCGCATTTCAAGAATTAGTGGTGACAGGGTAAACCCACAAAACTGGTTAAATACCTGATATTTATGGGAAAGCTTAGAACTTTAGCAGTCACTGTTGAGTTGACATTTGGCCATCGTGTATCAAGTTTGTGTAGTGACGATGACTTTCTCGATGAAAAATGTGTTAAGTCAGCGAGGAAATAATCTAATAGTTCATGAAAATTTCAAATTTAGAAAAGTGTTTACACTTTTAGGAAGCGAGGAAGACGCTGGAGGTGTACAAACAAGAAGTGTAAGGTGAGACTGTATACTTTGGAAGATGGGAAGATTATTTCAAAACGAGTTAACGAGCATAATCATGATCCTTTGCCGGTGAGTGTAATTAACAGACAAGCCATATCTAATTCCATTAAAAGAAACGTTGACAATATAGACGAAAGACCGTCAAAACTCATACGGTTAGAGATAAATAAAAAGGTAAGCCGCTTGAGGCGCACATCATGCTGTTCCTCGCGGGATTCTTTTGGGTTCGAGGCGCACTTCCTGCTCAATACCTGGCTCACCGTCTCTGTTGAGGCACAGATCCTGTTAGCCGGTTCAAAACTTGTGTTCCTGTGGAATCGTCGAAAGTACAATTTCCTTTTCTGGTGCTCAATTTCCAGCGGTGTGGCCAGGGTGAAGTACACTGCTATCAGTGAATGTCACCGCTGGAAGCATGTGGATTACCCCTTCTTCCGTAACTCAGTTCGGTGTTTAATAACGACAATATTAGAAAACTTCCAAACTTCTAGCTATAAAAACGCTTTTACTAATTTATTTTGTCGCCGCTAAATTCTAAAATTTTGTGCTGGGGAAACTCGCAGTACTGAGTTGTAAAGCCTTTACAGTGTAAAAATAGGATTAAAGGGTACCGGTATGTGATAAGATGGACAAAATATAAAGGACTCTGAATGTTTTCGTTTAAAGAACTCGGGATTTTGTCCATTCCGTTAATTGTTCATACTCGAATTACTAATAAAATCTGTAAAATGTAATTTTCATTAATACGAACTAAGTAATGCGTTGTAACAACCCCTTCAGAATTTTAGTCATAAAGATTTTTAAAAACTTCCCAAACATTACATTTAAATTATTCGGAAAGGATTAAGTAGGCCTATATGAGTGCAACGGTGTAATGTTTTACCGGTCGAACTGAGAACGGTGAATAGCTATAACGTATTAAATAGGAGGATTATTGTAGTAGGATTAAGCTATTTTTTACAGCAAGCATGTTTTTCCTCGCCAAAAAGATTGTTGACTATCCTTTTAAAATTAAGCAAAATCAGCTCAAAAAGTACATTTGATGAAGCCGATTTGCCTGTATAAAAAGACAGTAGAGTGAAGGTAGACCACTACTTGCAGCTTATTTCGAGAAGATACGCGTTTATCTTCTCGAAGATATTTCGTGGTTAGGGTACGCATGCGCATCGAATGTAGTGTCACCGTGCAGACACGAAACAATACACTCGGTCCAAGCTTCTCCGACGCAGGTCTTTACGAGACGCAGAACTCTGAACACATTTACAATTTCGTTTTGATTTTCCATTGGCGCTAAAACGTTTTTAACAGAGAATTCATCACAACACGATGTTTGATTTTGTGCATTTTAAAAACACGCGTGACAGAAAAATTTCAAACAGCTGGTAAAAAGTGAATAAATTGACATATGTATCTGGAAATTAGCTGGCGTTCACGCGAAATATACGTCTTGTAGCACACGAAAGATTTTAGTTCTAACACTGGGCTATAGATGCCGCTCCGCGAACTTCTCAACTGACCCTCCTATCTTTCTTGTTCCTTTTTCTATCAAATTTCGTTTAGTTGTTGCGTAGCTACTCATTCTTGGCTTTTACGATTTTATAGGTGTCTGTCATATGTTGTAAAATTTTTAGTGAAATATTTGGTGAGATACTAACTCGCTCACAGACTCAATATTTACTGAAATACCAACTCGTGACAACACAACGTACACGCGCGAGCGAGCGCGCACGCACATGTCGCTTATTTTACGAATCAATAATCAGACTTTATATAACAAATTATTTTAGCCGATTCGACCTAACCTAACCTAACGTTAACACTTTACATATGACATAATCGCTGTTTAGTAAATATTTATCAACGTTTTGTATCTTAACAGTGTGTATCAAGTCCAATAATTGAATTGAATTACCAATACAAAATGATAACAGTGTTACTGGATTCAATGTTAATCCTGTTGTGCTTGAATTCAATACATTTTTTGTTAACTTTCCAAACCGCTGTACCAGCCAGCTTGATTCCGCACTTAAGACGTCACACACACACACACACACACAGTCGTAGGGCTTACGGACCGCTGTCACCTGGCTCAGTGAGTACATAATTGAGTGAAACAAATTCCGAGTAAAGCCAATTTCTAAAAAAAAAATTACAGACATAAAACAAACAGCTGAAGTGTAAAATGTTATTTGTGAAACGCTGTCGGGAACAGAAAAGAAGCCTATTTAGGTTTGGACGTTGAACCGTAGTAGCAGGCTTTACACCTGAAGGCTGGTCAACCTTAAACCAAATCTTGTTGAAGTGCAGTTAACCATACAAGGAGTGTGCATTGCAGCCATCCAATTGTACCTGCTTCGGTGTGCAACGCCTCACTGTTCCTTTTGCAACGGTATAATATAATAATACTATATAATAATAATTGCTGGTACCCACTTTCACTTCATGTAACAAGCTTATGTTTTGTTAATACAGTCGCGTTCTTATCCCGCCTTGTTGATGTGAGTAATTTTGGACCAATTGTATATGCATATGCAGTGCCGGATTTACCACTTGGCCGACTGGGTCACGGCTACAGATTTTTTTTTTTAAACAGAAGTATTTTTATAAAAGTAGGAGGCACTTTGATTTATTTAAGTACAATTTTCTTAAATTAAATAATAAATTTTTGTTAATAATATAAATGGAAGACAATTGTTCTTATTTAAATATTGCGCTCTTATTTTTAAAACGTTGGTATCCTTGAAAACTAATCTGCGCATTCGAATTTTGAACCAGAATTACACGTCCGTGGTACCACCCTTGTTTGTTATCATTGTTTATCACTGTGTTACACCTAGACAATAAAAAAGAATTTTTTTAATGTTAAATTTCTGAATAAGCTTAGTTAAGTTAGTCTACATAAAATAAATTAATTTGCTCAGTTCTTTTCCATGGTTCTTGATATTTTGAAAAAGTTTGCTAAAAGAAAGCATGCTTTTTGATAGTAGCCTACTGGTTTAAATTTGATAGAATTAATTTGATAGTTTTATCAAATTACTTCTGCAGTACATATGTTACTTCAAAATCACAGCCGGTGAGGAGGGAGCCGCTCAGAAAACTTGGCCTAGGGCCTCAAAAATCTTAAATCCGGCACTGACCATATGCGTCTGTATAAATTAGTCCATACAATTTGGCGATGTCCAGCCTTTTCAATAATTCCGGTTAATCTCGATGCACAAAAGAATGTTACACATAAAACGTTTCTCTGTACAAGTGCTCAGAGGAAAGTAGACAATTGTAAGCTAACTAGAATACAAGGGACAGTTGAAAAGTTCGCTGAGCGATATCTATGGCCTCACGGTAGAACTAAAATTTTTCATACGTTGTGAGATTCATATTTCAGGTAAACACCTGTTAATTTCCAAATCTATCTGTCAATCTATTCACTGTTTATCAGCTGTTCGAAATTTACATGGCACGCGTGTTTTAAAAAATGGACAAAATCAAACATCGTGCTTGATTTAATTGTTTGTTAAAAAGGACTACCGTCAATGGTAGATACGAAATGGTAAATATGTTAAGAGATGTTGCACTTTCAAAAACAATGTTTGTAACTAGCCATTCAAGTTTAAATGTGGTCATATGAGGACTGAAGATAATCCCTGCAATGGGCGCCTAAAAGTTAACAACTCCGGATATCTTTAAAAAAATTTCACACTCCGTATTGGGAGATCGGCGACTGAGAGTGGATGACATTGCTGAGATCAACAGGCGCCTTACGTGAGCGTGTGTATCGGATTTTAATTCAAGAAATTGGTATGAAAAAACTTGGTGAAATCTAGGCGCCGCATTTGGAGTTGTTGCACTTTTTGGGCGTCCACTACGGAGATCACATTCAGTACTCGTACGATCACAATTAAACTCTAATGTCCACCATAGATGTATATATACTACATATAGTATATATACATCTATGATGTCCACTTACAAGACATTGTTTCTGAAAGTGCAACCTTTTTCTAACTCATTTCGTTGTGCCTCTCCATTCGGGCTAGACCTTTTTAACAAAGAATTCTTTATTTTATTCATTTTTTAAAGCCGGCGAACACGTAAATTTTGAATAACTGTTAAACAATGATAAAACCGAGCTATAGATTTGGAAATTAACAGATGTTTACATGAAGTATAAATCTTATAACGTCTCAAAAATTTTAGTTGTACAGCTAAGCTACAGATGTCGCTCCGCGAACTTTTCAACTGACCCTCGTAGGTGGGGAATCATGCAGGGAATCGAGAAAGTTAAGACATTCGGACTCGGTTTCAAGATTGCAGACGAACGCGAAGGTTGCAAATTGGCGACCAAGAGACGTACAGGAGGATAAAGAAGTGTGTGTGTGTGTGTGTGTGTGTGTGTGTGTGTGTGTGTGTGTGTGTGTGTGTGTGTGTGTGTGTGTGTGTGTGTGTGTGTGTGTGTGTGTGTGTGTGTGTGTGTGTGTGTGTGTGTGTGTGTGTGTGTGTGTGTGTGTGTGTGAAAAAAATATTGTAGTACGGTCAACAGGGCAGAATTTACTTTGTTCACTCAGAAGTTGAAAAAGATGTGCTAACAACAATGGTGATGATAAATCAACTAATGAGGGCCTGCCTGAAGAAACCTCTTCTGGAATAAAACTGGAAAATAGGCGACCTCATCAATGCGACTAAAAGATTCCTTACGGGTACCCAGATGTATTGGATATCAGGAAGGTCAACAGCCAAAGCAAAAGTAAATAAAGGATTATAAGTAGTCTATATAAGCTTATTACTATATATAAACTGTTATATAATATAGTTATTATATTAGGCCTGTATAGCTTTTAAACTATTACATTTTTACCAATAAAAAACTTAGTGTTCCGAGTCAGTAGTGTTATACTAATAATTAGTTAATCAACGGGCACGTCATGGACAACAAAAATCCAAGAATACATAAAGGAGTTACATTTTTCTAGTATAGAAAATATAACAGAAACAATGGGAAAAAAAGACTATTATTTTTTGGACATTTTTATAGAATGGACGACAGTAGGTTAAACAAAGCAGATCTTCAAATATCTATGGGGGAAGAAGTCAACATCAAGTTGGATTAAAGAAGTCCAAAAGGGTTTAGAAAAAAATAATATAAACGCAGAAGAGGCAATTGAAACAGACGTTTTTCGGGCAAAAGTGTTAAAAATTGAAGGAGTCCAGGGTAGGAGAGAGACTAACGCAGGTGCAAAGTGGACTGAAGACAGGAAGAAGAGACACAGTGAGAAGATGAAAAAATATTGGAGAAAAAGAAAAGAATAAAGAATTTAAATTGGCACGTGGTACTTAGATGGCCGATACAAAAAAAGAAGGAGTCATTCGCAGATGTTGTATTTCATCAAACACCAGACATGTTCACTGTGTGTGTGTGTGTGTGTGTGTGTGTGTGTGTGTGTGTGTTAACTGTCTTTTATCTGCTCACGGCGTGTGAATGAAGATAAGTTACTAAACGGTACATATCTATTTTAAAATACTCGTGAAAAATATAAAATCACGACATCGACGGAGAAAACAAACCTATGACTTTCAGAGGAGCATATCCACAATATCGACTGTAGTCCTTAACAACAGAATTCTAGAACAAGTTTCATGGGACGTGACCCAACCTGTGGTTGTATCCTCGATACAGAATACAATTTAAACGGATTCAGCAGTAGGCCTACATGCAAAACTGTAGTTAGAGCCTTAAAAAATAGAGAGAGAAGTGAATGACGTGTATGCAGAATAGTCCGGTGTCCACGATTACATTAAATGGAGAAGTATGGATAATGACAAAAAATACCGGTATGGAGAACCATACATGACTTCCATGTTCTAAGATTTATATTTAAAATCATTTTCTAAATGAATATTTCCATAGAAACTACTTCTTTTTACTTATTTCTTCAGCCTTAACCACAGCACTGTGGTCACTAACGTATACCACCTCACGTTAGCGCACTCGATTTCATCGTATTCAATGACACTGCGGAAACGTCTGGTTTTGCAGACAACATTGGACCACGGCCAAGCAGCCCGGGAAAGAATTTTAACAACAAACTACTTCTTCGTTGCCGATAACGTAGTACACTTACAAAAAAATTATCCCCTCTCTCTTGAACTATCATTTTCATATATAGAAAATTACCCCCTCCTCATTCAACTATCCTTTTCGTTTATAGATATTTCCTCTACCTTTCTACAGTGGATTATTATGATCTTATTTTCAGGATACTTTATTTATCAAAATGAAGTACTTTACTCTTGTTAAAACGTAAAATGTTGCAGGTAAACTACCCCTCCTCCTTAACCGATCTTCACCAAAATCAATAGGACTTGAGTCCTCTACAACTCGGGAACAGAAAAGTATTTGATTCTCCTTGAATATGCGGCAGTTATCGTTCGCCATAGAAAAAATTCTACACATAGACATACACACAGACACTTTTCGGAAAATGACTTTTCTTAATGTTTTGAGGGTTGTCATATAAGTCAAATTAAAGAATTAGGCTACAGTAATTAGTTATGTTAGTAAGAATATTTTTAATTGCGGTACGCTGTAGTCGTCTCGCTTCGTGCATACATTGCCAGGTTGAGGAATGGTTCCAATTTTTATCATAGTGTTTGAGGTTATGTCCTCTTAGCTAGTAGGAAAGACGTAGCCTTCGAATGTTTGTTTAGCTCGCAGTGTGTCCAACTCTGAGTTTACGATACGTACAACAGCAACTAAAGTAAACGGTATGGAGAACCATACACGACTTCCATGTTCTAAAATTATATTTAAAATCATTTTCGAAATGAAATATTTCCACAGAAACTACTTCTTTCTTCAGCCTTAACCACAGTTCTGTGGTCATTAACGTGTACACCTCACGTTAGCGCACTCGATTTTCACTGATGACGGCAGTCGATGGCACTGCCGAAACGTCTGGTTTTGCAGAAACATTGGACTACGGGCAAACAGCCTGGGAAGGAATTTTAACAAGAAACTACTTCTTCGTTGCCGATAACGTAGTACACACATACAAATTTTATCCTCTACCCCTTCAACTATCATTTTCATTTATAGAAAATTACCCCCCCCTTCAACTACCCTTTTTATTTATAGATATTTCATCTACCTTTCTACAGTGGATTATTATGATCTTCTATTCAGGATACTTTATTTATCAAAATTATTTACTTTACTCTTGTTAAAACATAAAATGTTGCAGGTAAACTACCCCTTCCTCTTAACCGATCTTCACCAAAATCAATAGGCCTCGAGTCCTCTACAACTCAGGCACATTTGCAAAAAATTATTTGAATCTGTTTGAATTTGCGGCACAGAATTGCCATAGAAAAATTCCACATACAGACACACAGACACTTTTCCGAAAATGACTTTTCTTCATGTTTGGAGGGTAGTACAATCAGAATCAGCCCTTATCTCGAACAAGATTTTTTCGCCATCACCATACTAACATTTGCTTATGGAACATGGAAGTAAACAAGAATAAAACAGGATGAAATATAAAAAAATGTAACTTCTAAGACTACTGATAATAGACTAGATAGGCTTAGAAATGAAGCTGTACTTAAATACGTACAACTTGAACGCAAGGATAAAAGTATAAACATAAGGGTCTCCCATCGAGCTTAGATAATACTTTACGGCGAATGGGGCAGAGAGGATTTGGCTTCAGGGTTAAATTTCATTCTGTCAGTTCTTCTGGAGACATACGGAAGTGTATAGCCTAGCGTTACAAACATTTCATGACTATAACGTAAGTCAATCTAGACAAAGCCGCAAAGCCGATTCTCGATCGACAGTTCAGAACAGCTTCGTCGGTTATCCTCAGTTGCCCGCTCGATCGCGACATTACAGTACTACATCAAAGCTCGTCACGACATACGGGCCCATCAATCTTATGCACTCTCGTACGATAGTCAGTTCTTACCCGACTCTACGCGAACGGCACAGAACTTATGAATTACTAATAAATAGTAATAAATACAGGGCCATTACGTGCCGAGGAAATCAGGCCTAAGACAGAGGTAAAGTATGTCGGCTAGACTTTTTAACGTCTACACGAATGACGTCATTCGAAGATGCGGGCGGTGCCATTTATGTAACCAGATAGTAAATATCGGTATGGAGAACCATACATGACTTCCATATTCTAAGATTTATATTTAAAATCATTTTCAGCCAAACAGCCAGGCTGTGTCTTACCTGCCTTTTTATTGCTGTATTAAATGAAAAATATTATATTACATTAAAATAAAAAAATTATAATTTTATTGCCTGGCAACAAAATTATTTTATTTTTAACAATTACCATTGTTTCAAAAAGTTTAAATAAATTTTCAAGTACTTTACTCTTGTTAAAACGTAAAAGGTTGCAGGTAAACTACCCCTTCCCCTTAACCGATCTTCACCAAAATCGAATGTCATTGAGACCTCTACAATTCAGGGACGTATGCAAAAAATTACTTGATTCTGTTTGAATTTGCGGCTGTTATCGTTTGCCATAGAAAATACGCTTGATAAAAAAACGTTGCAGGTAAACTACCCCTTCCCCTTAACCGATCTTCACCAAAAACAATAGGTCTTGAGTACTCTACAAATCAGGGCTGTATGCAAAACATTATTTGATTCTGTTTGAATTTGCGGCTGTTATCGTTTGCCATAGAAAATACCCTTGTTAAAAAAACGTTGCAGGTAAACTACCCCTTTCCCTCAACCGATCTTCACCAAAAACAATAGGTCTTGAGAACTCTACAATCTAGGGCTGTATGCAAATAATCTTTTGATTCTGTTTGAATTTGCGGCTGTTATCGTTTGCCATAGGAAATACCCTTGTTAAAACATAAAACGTTACAGGTAAACTACCCCTTTCCCTTAACCGATCTTCACCAAAATCAACAGATCTTGAGAACTCTACAATGCAGGGCTGTATGCGAAACATTATTTGATTCTGTTTGAATTTGCGGCTGTTATCGTTTGCCAAACAAACAAAATTACCCTTGCTAAAAAAAAACCGTTGCAGGTAAACTACCCCTTTCCCTCAACCGATCTTCACCAAAAACAATAGGTCGCGAGTACTCTGCAAATCAGAGCTGCATGCAAAAAATTATTTGATTCTGTTTGAATTTGCGGCAGTTATCGTTTGCCATAGAAAAAAAATCTATAGACACACAGACAGACAGACAGACAGACAGACACACACACAGACACTTTTCGGAAAACGACTTTTTTTCATGTTTTGAGTGTAGTAGAATCAGAATCTGCAATAATCTCGAACACGATTTTTTTTGCCATCACCATACTTCCATTCTTTAAGGAATATGGAAGTAAAATATCGGTATGGAGAACCATACATGACTTCCATATTCTAAGATTTATATTTAAAATCATTTTCAGCCAAACAGCCAGGCTGTGTCTTACCTGCCTTTTTATTGCTGTATTAAATGAAAAATATTATATTACATTAAAATGAAAAAATTATAATTTTATTGCCTGGCAACAAAATTATTTTATTTTTAACAATTACCATTGTTTCAAAAAGTTTAAATAAATTTTCAAGTACTTTACTCTTGTTAAAACGTAAAAGGTTGCAGGTAAACTACCCCTTCCCCTTAACCGATCTTCACCAAAATCGAAAGTCATTGAGACCTCTACAATTCAGGGACGTATGCAAAACATTATTTGATTCTGTTTGAATTTGCGGCTGTTATCGTTTGCCATAGAAAATACCCTTGTTAAGAAAACGTTGCAGGTAAACTACCCCTTTCCCTCAACCGATCTTCACCAAAAACAATAGGTCTTGAGAACTCTACAATTTAGGGCTGTATGCAAATAATCTTTTCATTCTGTTTGAATTTGCGGCTGTTATCGTTTGCCATAGGAAATACCCTTGTTAAAACATAAAACGTTACAGGTAAACTACCCCTTTCCCTTAACCGATCTTCACCAAAAACAATAGGTCTTGAGTACTCTACAAATCAGGGCTGTATGCAAAACATTATTTGATTCTGTTTGAATTTGCGGCTGTTATCGTTTGCCATAGAAAATACCCTTGTTAAAAAAACGTTGCAGGTAAACTACCCCTTTCCCTCAACCGAACTTCACCAAAAACTACAGGTCTTGAGAACTCTACAATTTAGGGCTGTATGCAAATAATCTTTTGATTCTGTTTGAATTTGCGGCTGTTATCGTTTGCCATAGGAAATACCCTTGTTAAAACATAAAACGTTACAGGTAAACTACCCCTTTCCCTTAACCGATCTTCACCAAAATCAGCAGATCTTGAGAACTCTACAATTCAGGGCTGTATGCGAAACATTATTTGATTCTGTTTGAATTTGCGGCTGTTATCGTTTGCCAAACAAACAAAATTACCCTTGCTAAAAAAAAACTGTTGCAGGTAAACTACCCCTTTCCCTCAACCGATCTTCACCAAAAACAATAGGTCGCGAGTACTCTGCAAATCAGGGCTGTATGCAAAAAATTATTTGATTCTGTTTGAATTTGCGGCAGTTATCGTTTGCCATAGAAAAAAAACTATAGACAGACAGACAGACACACAGACAGACAGACACACACACACACACTTTTCGGAAAACGACTTTTTTTCATGTTTTGAGTGTAGTAGAATCAGAATCTGCAATAATCTCGAACACGATTTTTTTTGCCACCACCATACTTCCATTCCTTAAGGAATATGGAAGTAAAATTACACTACTTTTTTTGCCGATGATATGACGGTCAGCCCAGCCAGGATAATGAAGACGCCGTGCAGATATCATTATGTCTCCTACAGAAAGTTTGCGGGGATATAAGATCAAAAATTCTACAGATCAGTGGCGTAACTACTAGGGAGGTATATGAGACTAGCTTCTGGGGGGGGGGGGGAGACTATCTTGAAGTTTGGTCCCCTCCTTTACTTTATTAATTCACAAATGTAATTTTTTTTATTCTACAATCATTTATGGGCCTAAGCCTTCTTTCAACACACACACAAAACCGGCTTAGAAGTAGGCCTATATTAAATGATTATGGAAATTTCGAATAGCAAATCCTCTGATCCCGCCCCCCACAGTTACGACACTGTTACAGATAAAACAATAATTATGACTGTTTGGGAAGCATAATCCAATTCGGTCAAAACTGTGTTATCAGAAAAAGATCGAACAAACCTCACTGTTTACTTACTTAGGCACTGAGGGAAAACAAGAATTAGCTAGGTAAAGCTTAGTACATTTGTGGTACCAAAGAAAACGTGCTTAAGAACAAAACTGATAAAGAAACGAAGTGACAGTTGTGCAGATTAACTGGAGCCTATATTAATGTCTACAAGCGAAACGTGGACGATCATGCAAAAAGATGTCAGCAAAGTACGATCTGAATCGGGAGGAATGAAGTTTTCACGATGAGTGAAAGAGCGTGCGAATCCAAACTGCATTCGAAATGAAGACCCTAGATGGGAATTAAATATTTACGATACGACACAGAATACAAGAAATTTGGTAAAGTGAAAGAAAAACGTCTTGAGAATGAGGCCATCTCAGGGGCAGCAAAATTTGTTTTTGACTATAAACCACACAACAGACGGTGAATGAAACGATGGCAGGTGTCAATGGCAATGCAGATACGCGATTAGGAATTGTCTCGAGTATCTTGTAAGTAACGAGGATTCAGTGGGTCTTAAATAGCCGTTTGGAGGAACTGGTTTATGCGGATGGCCTGTGCCTTCTTGCAGAAAGCCTACGAGATATGGAAATTAAATTGAACGATCTGAAAATGGAAACCAAACAAGTAGGCTTAAAGACAAATAACAAAAATGCCAAGGAAATGCGTATTAACCATAGAAATAATTCTGATTTGATACTAGACGGAAGAGTTATAGAAAGGGTTGAGGAATTTTGCTATCTGGGTAGCACGGTTAGTCAGGATAGAGGTGCTCTTAGGGATGTGATAAGTCGTATAAATAAAGCAAAAGGAGCATTTGCACAGTTACAACCAGTATGGAGATCACTCAGAAAGACATACGCATACGCAGGAAGACAAATACTCAGAATATTTGACTCTAATGTCAAATTGGTGTTGCTGTATGGATGTGAGACCTGGAAAGTGACAAAGTACATCACCACAAGGTTACAGACTTTCATAAACCGTTGCCTGAGGTACATAATGAGAATTTGGTGGCCCAATACCATCTCGAACAGAGATCTATGGGAGGCCACAAGTCAGAGTACCATCCAACTACAGATAAAGAGAAGAAAATGGAGGTGGATTGGTCACACCCTGAGAAGACCACCAGAAAATATCGCTAGACAGGCACTGAATTGGAATCCGTAAGGTAGCCGCAGACGTGGAAGACCGAGGAACACCTGGAAGAGGACTATGGAAAGAGAGCGGGTTGGTGTCAACAAGATATGGAGGGAGGTGAAGGCCCTGGCAATGGACAGAACGCGCTGGAAAAATTTCGTCGAGGCCCTATGTTCCACCTAAAGAATTTAAGGACTAAAGTGATAGTAGTAAGTAGATTTGGTTAGTGAAGTGACGGAATCATTGAAATGAGTAAAACAAAAGATAGGCAAGAAAACGTCGAAAGCGTGGCTTTTTATCAGCGACACGAATAAAACGAAGAAATATAAAAGTGTCCCACAATTGACGACTAACGTTCAGCATGAAATTATTAGAACCACAGTAAAGTTCTTACACAGCGAAACAAGATAATGCCGACGAGAAAAAGCGCAGACAGGTTACGTCCAAACCTATAAATAACAAACTGAATCATAAGCATGTGTAAATATCTTTCTTCCATAAAACCGTCAAATAACAGATTAAAAAGAAGTTACAAAGTTGAAGCTACGGCGACAGGGGTGTGGTTAGTGGTTCTATTAGAAGCAAGGTACTTGGTTCTATTACGGCTACGTGAAGGATCTCAGTAAAAAACGGCATCGTGAGATTATTTATTATTTACTTAACGGGTTCTGTTGAATCGAGTCTGAAATAAAATCGTCCGTGTAAACTGAAAGCAAACAATCATCCGTGGGAAATATAGAAGCAAAGGATTAATACGGTACAGGCACGTATATCAGATAATAAGAACCAGATCGACGAAAGTAACAGATGGAAGTACCACGGAAAGAAGAAAGAGGAAACATAAGAGATCTTGGAGAAATGGGTAGTCGATAGAGACGATAATAAAGAGTTAACGCCTTCCGCTTGGAACTAGAAGAACGGAGGTGAACGGAAAAAAAGGTTGAGAAGAAAGGTGTGTGTGTTATGTGAAATAGCAATTTGTCATCATCATCATCATCATCATCATCATCAACATCATCATCGTCGTCGTCGTCGTCATCATCCCTACCACTCCAAGCATTAGGCCCTACACCTGTTCCGAATCCCTTCTCCTCCTCGGTCTACCGACGTCTCTCTTCCCAGTAGGGTGATAACCCAAGCCAGCCACGGGTAGACGGATATCAGGCATGCGGTCAAGTCTTCACACCATCTCCTTCTGTGGTCTTCAATCTCCTGGCGCAACGATACAATGTTTAATTCGCGTCTAATTCGTCGTTCCTTTTCCGATCCAGGAGAGAACAATCTTGCGTCCCTCTTAGAAATTGAATTACAACTGCTTCAATCCTCTGTACGCCAGTAACCCGCTCAAGTAAAAAATAGATGTACTTACAGAACTCATACGAGCCTCGGAAATCGGATGGGAAATACGGCAAAACGACCTAAGCTAACACAAAAGGACAAATGCAAATTGAGTATTCATTTATTCTTATATATATTTATATGAGCTTATTTATGGTTATACTTGCTTATATTGTAACGAGGGAAGCCTCCCGAAAACACGACAACGTCCTCCACCCGTCCCTCCGCTAGTCGAGCAGGTGTAGCCTCAGTCAAGGCCGCACTCAAGTACGTTCGAGATCGTTCTGGAAAGCACTTGAAATACCCATTATGCTGACATGAAGTAAGGATGGAAAGTTATTGTAGAACACGTGCGCTACGTATAGCCTATAAGGGACATAGCTGGCTTTGGGAGTCAGTTATTGTAAGAGATTTCTTTAGCGCGGATCGACTCATTAGTGGAAAGTGTGTACTATGCCATAATTAGTGTGGAACTCTATTACTTGACATTATTATTGCGTGTGAACAAATTTAACTTGAATTGTTGTAAGAGACTACCGTGTTGATTAAAAATTATTACTTGTGATTGACTACAGCTGGTTATTAGTGACTTCATTGATTTCTTTCTTATTTGTTTCCACTGTAGGCCTGCCATACGACATTCAGTGAGACCGTCATAACAGTATGATAGAAGGACATCTGTTATCCTGGAACCCCACTAATCAAAAAGTACACAAAAGACGAAGATGATATAAAATTGCAGCCTTTCCCTTATTTTACACCGCATATCGGTTCACTGTCAAACCGGAGAAGAAGGAGACAATATGAATTTATAATTAATTAACAAGACAACAGAATACGGTCTTACACGGCTAAGAACAACTTGTACAGAATAAAGACGATTAATTGGGAAGGAGATGTGCATACCTCAGACCCCTTATAGATGCGCATCTCTAGCAGAAAATATAAACAGGTTACTGGTAAGGAAAGGCTGGCAGGTCTATACAGGATAGGCTGCCTTAAGTGACCTGTTCGACATACAAGAGAGGTAGTGTGTGTGCCCAGCACTACGATGAAGCTTGCCATTATTACCGCAAGGATATTATCCAAGGCACTCACTTGTACAGGCTGTGACGACCTGCGGGCTGAAAACGCAACTTGTTTTATGTTTACGGAACCTGAAGATCAGTAGCCAGACTCCTCGGGCCTGACTAAGCAAGTGTACGGACCACTTTTCACGGTACACTTCTCGCTTCCAGAAGGGCTCTACTAACACTCAGCCAAGGAGGCAAGACCGTTAGGCACGAAGTAGGACGTGGTCATGTACAAACACAAACAGCCCGCAAAAACGAAACCTTTGTCTGTTAGTGCATCGTGTTAGACGTTATGCTAACTTCAGATTTTTGCTTACACAACTGGTGTTAACAGTTTAACATATTTCACGATGAGCACGATAAGTGATAGTAAAAACCTGCATACTTTAAGGTACCTGTTAATTGGCTCGAAAACGGACGTTGCAGTGTGTAAATACACGGATCGCACGCTTCACATGCATGCAGGCGAGTAATAGGCTGATAATCATAGGCGACGGCTGGGCAACCAGACCTTGGAAAGCTGTGGCTCGCGGCTTAGCGGTTGGTTACATCGCGCCAGAAGCAGTTCGCTCCTTCTAATGTATTTCCGAAAAAATCGACTAACCTTGGTTTGATAAACAACCTTAGAACAATGAAGCGAATTGTGCGTTAATAAATATATGTTTATTAACAATAAGAACATATCGTTTACAAAGTATGCGTACATCATATTGTTCTAAGAGCTAACTTGTTGGCCTCAATGTCATAAGTGGATGTTTTCAATGAAAGTGGTTAGTCCAGTGGTTCCCAAAGTGGGGTCCGCTTCAGGGGGTCAGCGGACACTTTTAAGAAAAAATAAAGTATAGGCTACCGTAATTTGCTCAGATTTTGTATGCTCTAAAATCTAAATTGTAGAATCTTAAACAATTAGTAGAAGATTCCAAGTACTTTGTTTTTGTTCAGACTAATTGTAATTGTAAAGTAATTTCAAACTAATAGCTTTAATAATGTGTTTAAATCATGTCGTGTAGCAGATCTGTTTGTGAGCCGAACTGACTAGAGCGCCGCATCAACGCAGAACTGATCGCGCTGTTTTAGTCCACGTTCAAGCACTGTATCTCGCGTACAAGCACTGTATCTAAGTATAACGTCTTTCCGTGTAGCTGGTTTTACGCCTAAGTAGCTGGATTTCGACACGTGTGGCTGAAAAGATAGAGCCGAGGTAGGCAAAGTTAAGAAATACACTTGATGTCGAGAGTGACTTAATATTGAAGTTATCAGACATTAAACCTAATATTGCAGAGCTAACTGTTCAAAAGCAGTTTAATTGGTCACATTAAACAATGTTTGATATAATTAATATTATAATTTTGCAAGTTAAGAGACAAAATTCTCTTAGCTTACGAATTTTTAATTTAATTAAAATATAAAAGTGTATCATATTTACTGTTTGTTTTATTTCATAACTCAGACGGGGTCCGTGAAATCTTTAATTTGGGGGGGGGGGGTCCGCGGACTGAAAAGTTTGGGAACCACTGGGTTAGTTCATTAAATCAGGGGAACGTAATCTTGTCAAACGTTTCCGGTTCGAAGCTAGGTCGTTTGGGTCGCTCTCAATTCATAAAACATAATTTTTTTCGGCACTTGCGTCTGGTAAGAAGTGTGTTAAAATCAGTATGTTTAGTATTGTTTGATGCTAGTTTGACAGCGGTTTTGTACAACAGTAACAAGTTCTCGACTGACAACGATCGGTTTTTCACGAAGACCTAGTAGACATTTTTCCTTTTTAGATCCAATAATAATTGTCTCATCATCTTCTTCTTAACGGTTTAGGCTTTAGCGGCCTGTTCCTATTCCAAAGTCTCACCTTAGGTTACCAACTTTTCTTCTGCCTCTAGGGTTGTAACCTTTCGCTATTTTCAGTATTCTACTTTCTTCCATTCTACCTATGTGTTGAATTCATTTTCTTCTGTAAGTTATTCTTTAAACCTTTCATTAACTGCAAAAATATCTAAATCACTTCTTATCTCTTCATTTCTTATATGATCTCGTCTATTACACCTTTTAACTGATCTCAGAAATTTCATTTCTGCTGTTTGTATCTTCTGTTCATCTTTTTTCTTTATGACTCAAGTTTCAGAACCATACAGTAGTGTAGAATAATAATAATTGTATGTTTTCCAAACTAATCTGCTGTTAAATGGAGCCTCAAGTATCCGTCTTTATTTTCTCTACGGATATCTATATTATTTAATTGGATTGAACACCATTTAATTAACGTAAACGTGACAAGACAGTTTTTGATTTAATTTACTTTTATTCTCCGTTTATTTAACCATTCCTGCAAGATGACCACATGTGAGCTCGTAGTTGAGTAGAAACTGTCTATAGATGTGTATGTATATTTATCATCACTGTAGCGTCTAGAGCAGTGGTTCCCAAACTTTACAGTCCGCGGACCCCCCCCCCCACATAATTTAAAAATTCACAGACTCTGTCTGAGTCCTGAAATAAAACAAACAGTAAATATGATAGAACCTCTTATATTTTAATTAAAATGTATTAAAATCAAAATTCTCTTAACTTATAAAGTTAAAATACTAATGATAGGCCATCAAACATAGTTTAATGTGAACAACGAAGATGCTTCTGAACAATTAGCTCTGCAATATTGGGTTTAGTGTCTGACAATTTCATTAAGTCACTCTCGACATGTTTATTTCTTAACTTTGACTTCAAGTACGTGAGTAGGGACAATGCGGTTTCACACAAATAAGTAGAGGGAAACACAGTTAAACGCTGGAAAGCTATTTTTGCGAGTTCAGAATAGTCAGTCATTACATATAACCAGAAGTCAGCTAGCTGTAATTGTGATTGTCAATGAATCTTCTTGTAGTGTAAGAGAGAGGTCTAGTCAGTTCGGCTGACAAACAGATCTGCTACACGACGTGATTTAAAGACATTATTAAAGCAATTAATTTAAAATTACTTTTACAATTACAATTAGTTTGAACAAAAAATACTGGAATCTTCTACTAATTGTTTTAAGATTCTAAAATTTAAATTTTTAGAGGATAAAAAATCGGAAAAAATTACGATATATACTAATTTTTTTTAAAGTGTCTGTGGACCCCACTTTGAGAACCACTGGTCTAGAATGTTCCTATAGGCCTACACGTGTCCGGAGTTGTTGATATGTTGGCAGTATATGTTTTATACAGTTAGGGTCTTGCTTGCGGTATTATGGAATGAATCTTAAATGAGACGAAAATGTGTAAACAATGGTAACGAATTTCTATAAAATCAAAATCACGCCGCCAACAAATATTTTTTTGTAAACAAAAGTAAAACATTTTTATCGCATAACCAAGAAGCAAGACACACGATTAGAAAACATTGGTTTTTAATTTCTATTTTTGTTAAGAGCACACAGCGGGGAATTATCCAGCTTGCAGCCTTTCCTGAAGAGTGGCGGTACAGCTGTACAGAACGCAAGAAGCGTATCGCCAAAGATATTTTAGTTTTGCAAGGAAATATACTATCTTACTTTCTTCCTTTTTTTGTTCCATCCATATTTTGGCTACAATTACACAACTTGGTTCACTTTCTGAAGTTCTTTTGTCCTTCTCCAGTATTCCTTCATTGTCCGGCTTGCTTTTGTCGTTCTTCTTCCATTAACAGCATTCTGGTTCTCTTCGGGCACATCCTTCACCTCCACAGTTTTCGTCCTTAACACTTCTCTCTTTCATAAATTTTCTTCTCCGATTCCACCCATTTCTATTCCCCGACGGGCTTCTTTCATCCACGGTCCTTGTGTCTTTCTATTCTACTGGAATTTAAGGATCCTGTTTTCTTTCCTTCTGGGTTTGGTATCCATGGGTTTGGTGTCCATGAAAAGCCATTCGTCTTTTCTCTATCGTGGTCGGGACTTTCTTAAACTTTTCATAGCACTCTTGGTTCTTCTCAACAAATCTTTATTTAAATATATTTTATTTGACATTCTCACTCAGTCGACGCTCATGATACTAATAATAGCAAACAGAAATATTATCTATGGGAACCAGACAAATAATAGTTGAATAGTTCTGAGGCTTTCACGGTCGGTGTCAGTAGTTTTAAAAGTATGTACCGGGCTGTTTGGCCGTGGTCCAGGGTTTCCTAACAAACCAAACGTTTCGACAGCACCACTGGCTGCCATCATCAGTGGAATTCGAGGAATCCGAGTCTACGTGAACGCGGGTTGTTAACGTCAGGCCCACAGTAATGTGGTAAAGGCTGAAGGCCTGACGTTAACAACCCGCGTTCACGTAGACTCGGATTCCTCGAATTCCACTGACGATGGCAGCCAGTGGTGCTGTCGAAACGTTTGGTTTGTTAGAAAACCCTGGACCACGGTCAAACAGCCCGGTACATACTTTTAATACTAAATAATAGTTGAGTTTTATGAATCGTACTTTAACAAATTAATAGGCTAAAACCAGTTGCCTATTTGACTGCATTTCATGTACTTTTAGACAGTCAACTGACATTACAATTTGTGCTTCTACGGCAATTTCGTCTCCCCAGACAACAGGCCATGTTTATGTTTACTTAAAGCAAACCCACAAACAACAGGTCACTGCACTATTCCGACGGTATACCCAAACATTACCAATTCACTGGTAGCGTTATTTTGATTTGTACGCATGCGTCATTCCTAAGGCGTGACTAACCCTGCTTTGCAAATACTGATCAGTGAATCACCTGGTGGTCTTACACTTGACTCGAACAGTGGCCTACCAGTACTCACCACCAATGTTAGTATAAGAACTTTTAATATTTAGAAACTTCCAAGTAATATCGAATTACACAAGTCTACCCATTATCCGCATAGGAACTATCATGACACTTAATCCTGACCATTACTGCCTTTGTTTCCTCTTAACCCAAGTTTTAGTATTAAGCGTGAATGTTTCACGTTAACTAGCCTGCTTTTTGAGCTGCAGAACTCGCTCACTATTTTGAACGCAGTACATTTATTAAGATAATTTTTCAATTATCTGAAAAATTACGAAAACTCCGATTGCTCTACTTATTTTTAGTGAAGTAACAGATATAGAATAGACAATAAATGCTAACAATTTTACAGATTCATATTTTTATGTTAAAATTCCCTTTAGTCGGACTAGCGGCTGAATTTTTACATTTTTTTCCAAATTTTTCATCACTTGTTTTGGCTTTAGATAAAAAAATTTCTTAAATTTTAAAAACTGTACACTACAGTTAGATTTTTGTTAAAATCCTCATTAATTTGATTCTTCACATGGAATTTGTGATTTTATAAAATTTTTGATCAAATTTTTTAGGCCTAAATTTTTGAAAACTTTTTAATATTTTAATTATAAATTTATATAAATATAAATACCTTATAGTCCGTCTTGCGGTCTTGTAGTTTTTTATGTCACTACATGTTTCGAAAGTAAACTTTCATCATCAGGTATATTGTATCCTCCTATTTTCTAGGGCTCGTCAGTGAAAGTAAAAAACACAATAAATAAGTAAACAAAATACACAAATATACTAGTTAATACGATTAACGTCGACATAATATCTCGTAGCAGTGCGTACTGTACTATTGTCAACACACAACTGAGTGAGTCTCAAAGTTCATTATTTATCTTCATTACTGTGTCGTATAATATATTGGATTTAAAAAGGAGTTGTTCATTGAGTAAACATTTGTTGTTAATTTTGGAAGCTCTCTAGATTTCGAATTCTTCTAGAGCATCTTGGTCAATGGTTGAAGTCGACATTCGCCATGCATCTTGTAAATGAAAACCATAGTTACACTAGTTTCACAGATAATTTAGTACCCTTACACATATGTAGCAAAGGCAGACTTATGGATGCTCTTGAAGAATTCGAAATCTACAGAGCTTCCAAAATTAACAACAAATGTTTACTCAATGACCAACTCCTTTTTAAATCCAATATATTATACGACACAGTAATGAAGATAAATAATGAACTTTATATAAATTTATAATTATTAAAGCGGTCTGGAGACCATACAATTATAATAATATTTTAAATACAAACAGTAAAATCAGACTACGTCTAAAATTTCCTGTAACGTGATACCAAAGATGCAATACCTATGCGACTTTTCACAATTTTGACACCCGCACTTTTTTAGGGGAATCAGTCTCGAAAACAATGGGGGACTGTAGGATGAAATTGCGAATATACATGCCAAGGTTTACGAAAATCGGTTGATGCGTTCAAAAGTTATCGTGGGACAAACCCCAAACAGACAGACATACAGACAAATGCCAAACGGTCGAGTTAAAACTGATGAACTCACTTCCCTCCCTCGTTCAAATAGTGTGTGCATATTTTTTGCGCACTGTCATTACATTTTAGCACTACTCTTGATATAATTATTACATTAATTTTAAAAAACTAGTTTACAAAAACCAACATAGGTAGGGGATACGGCAATTTGCTGATAGCACTATGCGGAAAAGTAAGAAAATTCTTGTGGAGTCTTCTTGTTCTTCTGATAGTTCCTATCCGTTTCGGATACTGGATATCATACAGACTATTTATTTTAACTTTCTGTACTCCTGCCTGGAATAAGTCAGTTGTATTCATACCAAACCCGGTCCTTAAATTTCTCAGTCATGATATTCTCGGTCGCTCAACTCCTCTCTTTCCAAGTACTTTTCCCTGTAGTATGGGCTGCAATAAGTAAAATCTCTGTTCATTTCTCATGAGATGTCCCAGATACAGAAGCTTTCTTATCTTCACTGCGTTAATAACTTCTCTTTGTAAGAACTTCAACATTAGTTATATGTGCTGTCCATGAAATGCTCAGTATTCTACGGTAAAGCCACATTCCGAAAGATTCCAATTTTTTAGTTGTGGCTTTAGTCAAAATCAAAGGACCGAGAATACGTAGCACCGTAGAAGTCTCATCTTTGTGTTTATTGTTAAATCGTGACTGTGTAATATGATAGTGCAAATAAATTCAAACCTGCGGCCAAATAGGACATGATGAAAGCCTTCCAGGTGGTTGCCTTGAGTTCTGTTCTCTCTTCCAACTACGTTTCTATCCTTTATTATTTGTGGTACATGAAAAATTTGTTATATCCTCACTCTCTGTCTGTCTGTCTGTCTCTCTCTCTCTCTCTCTCTCTCTCTCTCTCTCTCTCTCTCTCACACACACACACACACACACACACACACACACACACACACACACACACACACACACACACGACACACACACACAAACACACACACCACACACACTTCATATTCGTAGCCTTCGTGTTTTATTTCTTTATTTCTCTCTCCCAGTCACAAAATTAAAGCGGTTGTCCTGCCTGGATTCAGATCCAGTCCCTTTTCTCCAGTACTCAGTTCTATTATAGTTAAGTGACTACAGACTGCCACAGAGTGCGCTGACGGTTAGACCTTTTGCTCTTATCTTCAAAAGGTATTAACTGCTGTCAAAGGTCTATCTCAGTACTGTTTCTTACCCGTTTTCAGGCTTCTTTTAGTTTATTCTGTGCCCTCCTCAAAAATCATACTATTACATTTTCCTACTCATTCTAATCATCTTCATCTAATAACTTGTGATGAACTGAAAGGCGCTGGAACAAGTGTGTTAATAATTTTTATATCGTGGTTAATACGCTTGTACTTTCTGAGCTGGTCCCAGTGGACGTCAGGATTCTCACAAGTACGCCTAAATCACAAACAGAATTATCACTGTTGCACAACACTACAGAAACATTATTCCGATTAGCGCTTTCAAGCTTCTCACCTCATCGTCAGATCGGGTTATTTCCGATCTGACGATGTGCTGAGAAGCTTGAAAGCGCTAATCGGAATAATTTTTCTATAGTTGTGTCCAACAGTGATAATTCTGTTTGTGATTATAACCACTAACACAACTTTCTTAATTATACGCCTAAACCGTTTCTCGCAAAGGCAGTACTCACGATGTAAATCACCCATAGTTATCGGCGTTGCTGCGTGTTATATGTGATTGCTCGATTCTCTAGCACTCGAATTATAGCAGGCAGATATTCATTTTTATTAAAAACGTTTTATTGATTATTAAACCTAAACTTGGTTTCGATATGACTTCTGTAGCCGAAACATCATCGCCTTTCAAATTGATTCAATTCGATGACTAAATTCAATTCAACTTTATTAAATTCTAATACAGTATATGTCTACTATTGATTGACTGGATCTTAATATCGCTGATCTGTTTTCCTGTACAGATGCTACCACAATTTACCGCCTCTCTAAACATGTTTTAAATATGTCAGAGTAAAAATTAGGTTAACGCTGCACTAATCGACAAACGTCATACACCAATTTAGTCAGACATTATCGGATAGTTTCACTTGATTACGTTAATGATTTAAAAACGGCCGCTGTTTATCTCTGTGCTGGCGATTAGAGGTTTTTTTATTACCCTCCGAAATGATAAAAAAATCATTGTACAACAACACGAATTATAGTTATTAGATTTCTTCTGCCCTACCGACCGATAAATCTAACTCAAATACAATTCAGTACAGACGCACATCAAAGTTCCGTATTATCCGGCATCTATCAAGAGGTGTTATACACGTTACGAATAGACGACGAAGTAGTCGCACGACATGATATATGCTTCCTGGTGCAAATTTTATACATTTCTACGCTTACGCTACATGAACTGGCTTCGCGTTGAATATCGAAAGATGGAGATCGGGATTTTAAGTTCGTCTCTGAGAAAGAATGTCAGATTTAAGACTGTCCAAATAAGTCTGGAAATATAAATCTATAAGACACAGGACTGTGGGGTGACCTAGGAACAGATGGCTAGAACATACATTGAAGGCGGAACAGACAGCAACTTGCCTATGCCGTAATGTGAAGAAGAAGATGATGATGATGGTTTGAAACGAGAATCTCAACTAGAGGAGTTTTAGTTTAAATGACAAACAGTTGAGTGCTTCCACGTGGTAACGTATAATACTATTACAGTAACACTTAATACCACTTATATAAAAATCTTAAATTGAAGAGACGTTTTGAAAAGAGAAACAGAGTAAGGCTAAGAAAAACGGTCAATGATGTAAAGTGTGTAAACGGGTGATGAACTAGAAGAGATTGTCATTGGAGAGAGCAAAATGGAAAACCAAAACCCATTACTGGTTGTAGTGCTTGAATGGAACGTGGAATATGTATCTCTCCATACGTAGATTAGCCTACATGATTGTACCATAAAACATTTTTTTGTTTTAAGTAATAACCTTAAATACTTTTTTTATAACACACGAGACAAATTACAATTACAAGCGAATTTATTTAAAAAACAAATGTACTGTTCACAGAAAAAGTATCTTTCAAAATTATTTAAAATATTTAAACAGTTGCTTACATCTTTAAGTAACCGAATGCAGAGAAACAAAATAAAAAAAAAAAGAAAGAAAAATTATTTTTGTGTGGTGTGTTTATAGAGGCGTGCGTGTGTTTAATGAAATTTGACCGGCTATATTGAAATGTTATCTCGCAGGGTTTTGGTGGAGTCGCAGTTTTAATCCTGTCGCCTCGAGTTAGTTCCCCGGTTACACGTTTATATTACCTTTGTATATCTTTGTATCTCTATGGCCTGTCACTAAGTATTTCACACATGGCTACCATCGGAAACAAAACCACTCCAGATTATAAGGTATTAAACTGGAATCAATTTATTTTGGTAAGTATACACGTTTCGAGTATTACAAAAAGACACGCGCGCCCACACGCACACTCACACAGTGAGGTCTCAGTGTATAAACCAGTGCATACTTGGTCGTTTTTCCCTTGTTATTTTGATCGCTTCTGTGTATAATGTGCGTGCGTGTTATATAGTTTTAATTATTACCACAAGAAACTGAACGTATTTTTTTCCATTTGTCCCTAAGCTAAATTTTTAAAGAAAAAATGTAATTGTATGTAAGTATACTGTTATTATCAATAATGTGTGTATATTAATTTTTATGAATTATAATGCGGATTTTGGCGTCTGTTTTGATCCGTTTGTCTGGTAAGCGTTCTTGCCGCTGAAACTCGATCCCGCGACCATTACTTTTGACGATATCTTAAGCAAATTAGCTAGGCTGTGGTCGCACACAGGAATCATTGGTTTACGATCGGATGTTAGTAAAACTAAACCAGTCATCAATAAACGTATGGCAGAAGAGTAAATAGTTAGTGAATGTTTTACATAGGTCTCTCTCAATTAGTAACATTTTCACGTTAACTCTTCGTGTTACTTCAACAGTGATTCATTTTTATTTTGTCTGTTTAAAATTGACAGTTTTTGTCCACAAAACTTGACTATATGGTGAAAATTTTCAGTTTTTCCAACTAGTTTCTAACTAGTTTTATCAGGTACTAGAAGGTTATCAATAATTTTATCAATAACGTTCACTGAGCGTTTATTCCGGATTTTTTACTACTGAATGTCTCTAGAGAGAACCCTTCTGCTCCTACGGTACATGATAGGCCTTAGCTTTCTTCACAGCCGTTTCCGTATACCTTCCTAAGGACGGTTTCTCTTTCAACCTCGAACTTCCATCTCTATCAGATGTCCACAACAACATCCAAATTTACAACATCATACACCATCCAATATAACATATACAGCTACACACTAAAAGTAGTGTCCTCAATCGTCCCGTCCTTCAAATTTTGTTATCTGCATCTTCGACCTTATATGGTCATCATCTGCATCATGGTCCTTATATGATTGGGCCACACCGCGAAAGGATATATTTTAATTTTCGTAACTCGACTGAGATTATTGTTGCTGAAAATACTCAGACTCGCAAACGTGCTCCCTTTGGAGTCTGTATCCTCGCCCTAGTGAATTGTTTCATCCCATCATCATTTCACAGCAAAATACCACTTGACAAGTAACTGAAACGTGTCACTACTTTGAAGAGCCTCCTCCATTTATCTGCAAATCGTGAGGCGCTCTTCTGGCGCCAGAATGACATCGTCATTTATTTTGCTTCTCAAGTTATTCGAAACAGATGTTACAGATCTTGCTGTAATTTTTCTTAGCTTTTATTTTGCTGCTAACGAACGTTTCGTGTGATTTAGCAAGTGGTCTCCTCCGAGAAAATGGGATTTTTTCATTTGTTAGAATCAATTAGGAAGCGACGTAGAGACAACTGTGTGTCTTATAATCTTATGTCTTAAACGACGTTGCGAATAAGTTGTGTTGAGAATATACTGGAAAACTCTACATTCATTCTTGAGTGGGTGTGCCTGTCATTGTAGAAGTGAAAGTTTGAATTGTGCGGTGGGAGGTCGAGCTGCCTGGGCGGGGCCTCAACCCGCACACATGCGCGTTTACTGTGAGAGTCTAGAAAAGTAATGTTCTGGAAGTTTTAAATAAAAGGAAGGATCTGGAAGCTGTTTTTCTATATAAATAGAGATGCACTCGACAAGTTTCTGGTTCAGTTTTAAATGTGCTCTTGTAATGTGTATTTCGTGTGTCCGTTTTATGTATACTTGCTACTAAACTGTTCCTTCAATAAAGCGTATGTTTGCTCCTGTACTTAAATTATTCATTATTTTTACCCATACCTGGTAAATGAGTTTGAAGAAAGAGAACCTTTACAATCTTCAAATAGCGATAACAATCAAACTGGACGACAATTGCGCGATAGAGCAAAATTAAAACCTACAGAATATTATGGATGTCCGATCACGTTTATTGCTGAAAAGTTACCATCTAATTATAACGAAGCAATTACAAGTAAAGAAAAAGATAGTTGGCAAGCTGCAATGCAGGACGAAATGAACTCTTTGTATGAAAATAAGACATGGGTATTAGTGGAAAAGCCAAAAGATAAAAAGGTGATTAACAATCGTTGGGTTTTTGTGAAGAAGCTCAATCCAGATGGTACAGAACGTTATAAAGCGCGGTTGGTTATTAAAGGTTATTCGCAACAGAAAGATATAGATTATAAAGACACTTTTAGTCCGGTTGTTCGCTTTGATAAAATAAGATTGATACTTAGTATTTCTGCTCGTGAAAATTTACATATCGGTAAATTTGATATAAAAACGGCTTTTTTATATGGTCACTTAAAGGAAGATATATATATGAAACAACCTGAAGGTTTTGATGATGGAAGCTCACACGTATGTAAATTAATGAAAAGTTTATACGGCTTAAAACAAGCACCAAGATGCTGGACTGAGCACTTCACTAATTTTCTTGTAAATTTAGATTTTTGTCAAAGTACGGGTGACCCATGTTTATACATAGACTATATAACAAAAATAATAATAAGATCTTGTTAGCAATTTATGTTGATGATGGACTTATTGCAGCTTCAAATGAAAGTTTGATTGATAAATTGTTGAATGATTTGAGTAAAAAATTTAAAATTATTAGTACTAAAGAAATTACTAATTATCTTGGAATGGAAATTTGTAGATTGAATGATGGCTCTGTTTTCATTCATCAAAGTACAGTACTTATATTAACAAAATCTTAGTAAAGTTTAATATGTCAGAAGCTAATATTGTATCCACGCCAATTGATTGTAATCATGATGAATATTTATCAAAAACTATTGTAAGTAATGTACCTTATCGTGAAGCTGTCGGCAATTTGATGTTTTTGCAAATTGTAAGTCGTCCGGACATAAGTTTTGCTGTAAATGTTGTATCTAGAGTTTTAGACAAACCAAGTGTAGCTCATTGGTCAATTGTTAAACGAATTTAATTTTACGTTATCTAAAAGGTACGATTGATTTTGGATTACTATATTGTAAGGATGGCAACTTTAAAGCTTATAGTGATGCTGATTATGCTAGCGATACAGTTATACGTAAATCAACTTCTGGCGTAGCTTGTATGTATGCAAATGCTGCAATTATTTGGCGAAGTAAGAAGCAACAATCTGTATCATTATCAACAACCGAGTCAGAATTTGTAAGTGCAGCATTAGCAACAACTGAAATAACGTGGTTAAAGAAGCTATTTAATGAATGCGATTGTAAGACTGATAAATATGATTTATATATAGATAATATGAGTGCATTAAAACTTATAAGTAATCCTGAATTCCATCAAAGGACTAAACATATTGATGTGAAATATAATTATGTACGTGATTGTTTTCAAAATGGAGAAATTGATGTACATTATGTTAAAAGTGATGAACAAGTCGCTGATATACTTACGAAAGCTTTGTCAAAACCAAAATTTGTTTATTTAAGATCTAAACTTGGACTTAAGAGTAAAAATGAATTTTTTTTAAAATTAATGTGATTGTGAGAATGTAGAGTTTTAGGGAGGGTGTTGAGAATATACTGGATAACTCTACATTCATTCTTGAGTGGGTGTGCCTGTCATTGTAGAAGTGAAAGTTTGTATGTGCGGTGGGAGGTCGAGCTGCCTGGGCGGGGCCTCAACCCGCACACATGCGCGTTTACTGTGAGAGTCTAGAAAAGTAATGTTCTCGAAGTTTTAAATAAAAGGAAAGATCTGGAAGCTGTTTTTCTATATAAATAGAGATGCACTCGACAAGTTTCTGGTTCAGTTTTAAATGTGCTCTTGTAATGTGTATTTCGTGTGTCCGTTTTATGTATACTTGCTACTAAACTGTTCCTTCAATAAAGCGTGTGTTTGCTCCTGTACTTAAATTATTCATTATTTTTACCCATACCTCAACAAGTTGCATAAGTTCAATCTTATGTGCGGGACCATCAGGCAAACCCTTAAGTCAGCAAGTAAAGCAACACGCCAAAAATTCTACAAGGTGATAGCTCTTCCCACACTTCTTTATGGGTCTGAGAATTGGACTTTAACGAAAGGCTAGGCAAGTCGCATCCAAACGGGTGAAATGAAATTTCTCAGGCACGTGGCAGGGTATAGGCCTACTCTCCGTGACCATAGAAGAAACACAGATATACGGTAGGAACTGGATATTATGAGTATACTCGACAGGCTCGCCCAGTATCGGCTGAATTGGTGGGAACATCTTTGGCGAATGGATGACTGCCGCATCTCCAAACAACTATGGAACTATAAGCCGAAGGGACGGAGAGGTGTGGGACGTCCGAGGAAGCCCTGGAATGACCAGCAGTAATCTTTGCCTATTTGAGACAGAAACAAACCATTCTTGGGTTAATCCTTGAAGATGATGGTGTAGAGTTAACTTATTGTGCTAACCCTGTCTTTTCCCGGTCTCATAATGTTTTTAACTACGACTTGTTTGTCGAGGAAAGTCCTGTTTTATCCACTGTTAACAACCTAAATTAAAATATCGGTATGGAGAACCATATATGACTTCCATGTTCTAAGATTTACATTTAAAATCACTTTCGAAATGAAATATTTCCATAGAAACTACTTCTTTCCACTTATTGCTTCAGCCTTAACCACAGTACTGTGGTCATTAACGTATACCACCACACGTTATCGCACTCGATTTTCACTGATGTTGGCAGTCGACGGCATTGCCGAAACGTCTGGTTTTGCAGAAAACATTGGACTACGGCCAAACAGCCCGGGAAGGAATTTTAACAACAAACTACTACTTTGTTGCCGATAACGTAGTACACATAAAAAATTATCCCCTCACCCTTCAACCTATAATTTTCATTTATAGAAAATTACCCCCACCCCGTTCAACTAGCCTCTTCATTTATAGATATTTCATCTACGTTTCTACAGTGGATTATTAAGATCTTCTTATCAAGATAGTTTATTTATCAAAATTAAGTACTTTACTCTTGTTACAACAAAAAATGTTTCAGGTAAACTACCCTTTCCCTTAACCGATCTTCACCAAAAACAATAGGTCTTGAGAACTCTACAATTCAGTGAAGTATGGACAAAATTATTTGATTCTGTTTGAATTTGCGGCTCTTATCGTTTGCCATAGAAAAACAATCTACACAAGACAGACATACACACAGATAGACAGACAGGCACACAGACACTTTTCGAAAAATGACTTTTTTTCATGTTTTGCGGGTAGTACAATCAGAATCTGCAATTATCTCGAACACGATTTTTTTTGCCATCACCATACTTCCATTTCCTTATGGAACATGGAAGTAAAAATAAACTATTCCTTTTGTATTACAATACAACGTAGGATAAATAATTCCTTCTTATTGATCACATTGATCACATATTTTACTTAGAGATTTTTAACAGTTACCGACATTTTTATTTTTTGCTGTTTTACCACGCTTGTTCAAATAGCATTTAGTAAGTTATGTTAACACAGATCGAGTAGGCCTACATAATAACACGCCATATACAAGAGTAAAGGTCCCAGTTTGTTACAATCTGTTCTCTGTATTATTATTAAAGTCGAATAAAAAAGATATCGATGAAAGATCATATATAGGCCTAACACAAAAAATGTTTTCTACAGTCATATACTCATACATTAATATATTCATATATTGATCTGTCATTTTTGTAAGAAAAATAAGCCAGTTTTCTTGTAAGATAAAATGTATACAAGAAACTTTCAGTTAGAATTCGTAGTGCCACTCTTTGAGGGAGAGTACATGTAACAATGCCGATACATGTAACAATAATTTTCCGCTACATAAAACCGTATATTATTTAATACTGCAAACCTTCTTAGGCTGTCGAAACTAAAATTTGCCGAAATACGAGCCAATAAGAATATATTCTATAATCTACATGCCATTAATTCATTTACTTTTACTTGAACAACGAGGTAATAATTGTTAAGTATTTCCTAGTAGTTTCCATGTTCGAAAAGGATGATTTCATTTATACATTTCTCAATTTATGAAATTCATCCCACCTGAACGGCTAATTCCTACAGGGAGGTGTGTTTTGCCAAGCGGGTTATTCTGTTACTACGGTCCTGGTCGTTCGACTAGAAGACTTAAAATTCTACCAAATTCATATCCGGTAGACGCCTGAAAAGTCTAGTATACATTACCTAAGTCTTTAAATGGTAGTTATTGATTAACCACTATGAAACATATAAGCCTATCTTCTGTCTAAGAGAAAGGCTAGAGAGAGAGAGAGAGAGAAATACTAAATGTTACGAAACTGAGAAAATTTCTATGAGCATTGCCCGACTCTAAGCTTCGTTTAGTAACTGTTACTTATTAACAATAAGTAACTTCGAATCCTGTGCCTTTTACGAGATAGAAAAAAACAATTTATAAGCGATTTTATTTCGAAAAATAAATGCGCTGTTTCACGACGAAAATATCTTTAAAAATTATTTTAAATATTTAAATAGTTGCTTACATTTCTGAAGTAATGCGAAATTTCCTCCCTGTTTCTGTAAGTATGTCGCATAAGATTATTTATTTGTTTACTTTTCTACTTTTTTCACTTTTACTTTCCACTTATATAGTTTTTTTTTATCTAGAAAATAGCTAATAGGGCCACCCGTTTTGGTTATAAAAAATTATTTTCTTATTATTTTTTTAACATGAAAAATATAACCTGTGTTTTAAAAAATCGCTTCTTCATGTGACTGGAAACACTTTGAATTTAGTCAAAACAAAAACTTACGTTTTATGTTTAAATTATTGTATTTTTTCTAGATAAAGAATCACATGCCACAGAACGACCATTATGGGACTGAATACGAGTCGCGGAATCAATTGTCCGTCGATGATTGGTTGAACTGTAAAGGTCTCCTTGATAGCTCCATGTCGCTTATTGTGTGCATTGATTGAACCGAACATTAGGAGAAAGAGTAGTCGAAGAATAGTGACATTAATCAGCCAGTTACACCTCTTATTCTATTTCATTCCTTTCTCTCTTTCTCATTTATATATCTCTGTTCCTCTCCCACTTCGTTCTTGACAAATAACCCGCAACAAACGTGTAGCTGTCCGGGTTAATATTCGTCATTATATCGTTATTTAAATATTAAATATCGGAACGAAACATCTTTGTCAGTTTTTTTATTATTAAATCATTATTGATAGTGTGTTCTTCACGAGTATAACTGTCAAACAAAAGGTCAAAAGATTTGTCAGTCCGATATGACGGAGCGCGTTCATTGTGACGGGGTGACGGGCCCGCGGTTTCCTTTATGAGATTATCCCGATTGTTGTTGTTGTAGTTGTGTTGTCTTGTGTTGCGTGTAAGTCACGACGCGTTTCCTCTTTGTAAATTGTTGCTGTTACTTTATTTCAGCAGCGTGCGAACAAAACTGTGTTTGTGTGTAAACATTGATCATATTATGCTCAACGAAGTAATTATCGCGTGGATGAACGGGCAGACACGCGGGACGCGTTTATCGTTGTCACACAGTTCGCAGACTTGTTATTCTTTAATTAACATATAAAGTCTTTTACCGACTCCTTATTATTTACATAAATATATTTTTAGCTACAATCGTGATAAGAATAATGTTAATTACTCTCCTCTGCATTTCAGTATTAGATACCAGCGTTCCTATTTCGCTTCAATAACCATCTAACGCCATCATCTTCCTACATCTGTTTTCATCTTAGGTTCAGATTTCGGAACCTGCGGTGACCTGTTAAAAGACCTCCACGTTCAAACCGTTGGAAATTACGTTTTTCGATTCATTTAAGAGAATATGCCTACATCAGTGTCACGGACAGAAGAGATATAACAAAGCACCTCATAGATGACGTAAAAAACACGTACAAAAATAGAGAAATCATCGTAAAGACGGAATCAGGTGATGTTCTTAATGAAGCGATAAACAGAGGATCAGTCAAGGACGTAGTATATCAACCGCAGTGTTATATATATATATATATATATATATATATATATATATATATATTTGGACGATGATGTCAGGGAATGGTATTACAGGTTAGCAATATTTAACTTCAACACAACGTTCAATGAACATAATTTTGTCAACACCCAGACAATGTCTGATGCAGATTAGAACATATCACACACAGTGAAGGCAGCCTGCTGAGAGACTCTTATGAAGTGCAGAAGATATAATTAGAACGCATGGCCTGAAAATCTCTGTTATCGTGACTATATTCATGGCTTTGCCGGGCTTGTTTTCTGAGAGATGTAAAACATCAGAAAATGCTCATTGGGATAAAACGAGTTGATACAACTTCATGTTGGGTAGCACAGACAAAATTTGGATTGTACGAGAACATGTTACTGGCTGACGGGAAGATCAGTTTCTTCAGGAAATACGATTACACATTATATAAGAACGCTACGGATGCGGTCTTTTAAAATAAATTTCTATTCTTCATCGGCGTTCTAGTACAAATTCCGCTCTAATTTACAGCCTATATTAAACATTTCAATGTAGTGGAATTATTTTAGTGGTTAAAGTTTTAAACGCTCGGTTAAATCTGGTTACAGTACTCATAGTCACTTTTTTCCCTAGACGTTCTGTTCGGACATCCGTGCAACTGATTTACAGTAGACCAGGAAATACTGCCGCGCGTCTCACCCTTATAATGTCCACGCTGATTCCGCCCATATGTTACAATTTGGGTAACTAAACCTAGTGGCTTCGGCCCCTCTCTCCGTCGATCAGCCCCCCTGAAAAAAAATAATAAACCAGCGATTTGTATCCCTGCTTAGTAAATACTTAATAACTCTCTAACTGACCCTTATGAGCTAGCTTTAAACAGTTAATTCCATTTACTTGTTGACGACTCTGTAAACACACGCACTTTCATACTATGTGTTCGTTCAGTGTACCATACGTAAATAAGTAAAATAAAAGTTCATAGGTGTTGCTAAATAAAGGTTTACAGGCTTCATAAAAAACAACAAGTTCGCAACTTCAGTAGAAACTAAACCACCAAAATGCTAAATATAACTTGAATATATTTAATGAGCCTATATAGTTATTAGTAACATTTATTACAAATCAAAGATAACATTTTTATTAACAGAACAAGAGAAATGAAGTTTTAAGAGGCACACATGTCGCAGGCTTAAAATTACATTACAAGAGTCGCATTTTCAGTACTTATCACGTGACATTGCACATCAACTAGACAAGAACATTGTGAGAAAAGTAAACAGACTTCAGGCAATTTGGCGAACATAGGCTATATTGATAGACACTCTTTATAGAATACACTCTCTACCAATCAATCAATCTCTCTTCTGTTCTCTGTCAATATACAAATATATTTATAGTTAACGTAGTTTATTCTGCAATGTTCTGGAATGGACGCCTGGAATATTATGGGCTATAGTAGTAAATTACGTATGTTGGTGAATGACGTTATTACAATGCTATGTACACGGTGACTGACAGTTTTAGTCAGTCTTGATTCTGAAAGTTAGTGAGTTAAATTGCAGATTTAGTGCGTTTGAAGCCACACTTGTGAATCAATATGATATCTGTGCTTCTGTTTATATAAATTACGATTGTGTTAATAATCGACATCACAGTTGTGACTCGAAATTTGTACTTTCTGTGTTGTATTTTTATTTGTGAAAATTATTTGTGATATTGGTAAAAAAAAAACAAGCTGTTGAGAGTGATACGAGTGTTTTATTTCTGTCGCTGCTTAGAAGACGACAAGATTCACTAAAATAAATAAGTTATTGTGGGCAGGGCACAAGAGATAATAGGGGAAATACGTAAGGTAAAACAAAAATTTTACCAAACTCTGATGGGTAACAGCATCATAACAACACCAACAATTTGACTGAATAACCTGGATCAGGCACATTATATGAAATTGAAAAGTTAACGCACAGGGTAGGATCGAATGGAATAGATCAGTGGTTCCCAAACTTTTTCATTCCGCAGACCCTCCTGCAAAAATTTAAAAATTCACGGACCCCGTCCAAGTTCTGAAATGAAATAAACAGTAAATGATAGAAACTCTTATATTTTAATTAAAATGTATTATAATCAAAATTCTCTTATCATTAATGATATCAAACATAGTTTAATGTGAACAATGAAGCTGCTTTTGAACAATTAGCTCTGCAATACTGGGTTTACTGTCAGATAATATCAATAGTAAATCATTCTCGACATCAAATTTATTTCTTAACTTTGTCTTCAAGTACGTGAGCTGGGAGAATGCGGTTTCACACAAATAAGTAGAGGAAAACACAGTTGAACGAACTGTCAGATGAAAGTTCTGCCAATGAATTTGCTTTTTGTAGTGTAAGAGAGAGGTCTAGTCAGTTCGGCTGACAAACAGATCTGCTACACGATATGATTTAAAGACATTATTAAAGCAATTAGCTCGAAATTATTTTTACAATTATAATTAGTTTGAACAAAAAATACTGGAATCTTCTACTAATTGTTTTAAGATTCTAAAATTTAGATTTTTAGAGGATAAAAAATCGGAGAAAATTACGGTAGGCTATATTCTATTTTTTATTAAAAGTGTCTGCGGACCCCCTGAAACATTGTCGCGGACCCCACTTTGGAAACCACTGGAATATATGATATTCGCTACTATCTGAAGAACAGGAGCTGTGGCTATAACAAAGAAGAAGAAGGCCATCTTCTCTTCGTATTTAATTTTTCCCGGCCGTCAACTCATCGCATTTAATTTTCTCGCCGCCATAAGGATTCTGTCGCTTACGCAATACGGGCCGCTTACCACTTCTTACGGAGTAAAAGGAAAAAATGTTACTCTGATTCATCTAATAAAGAAAACGGGCTGACAAAGGGAATAACGAGGAGCGACGATAAGGCGGAAACAATGCCGCCACGGTAACGGCCACAACAATGCAGGTCACGTGCATCCCATCCGTTATTAACCGATATTTTGCAAAAAGTAAATTTAAATAATAATGATAACGAGCTTATTATGGGGTGACGGACGTGTGTCCCGTGACTAATTCGAAAACAAACAGTGTCTAACTAGGCAGGCCACGCCGCGGTCTGTCATCGGTCTGTAGCAATCGTATGTAAATTGGGCGTCTTTTTAAGTGGCTCCCACTACACCGCCACCCGACCCCGAGCCTCCTGACCCATGGCAATGCCGACTGTTAATAAGTAACAACATCAATAATTATGGCCAACGTGTAAACTAACGTGTAATGAATGCCCCGTCGACACACGCACACATACACATGCACGCACGCACAATACACAAGGGTGTTGTTACTTCATAACCTCATTAATCTTCGTCCCTACCCACACACACACTGTCGGCAATTGTATCGCGTGTAAAAATTGCTCCGTGATTAGTAACTGTAAAAAACGATTCACTAAATTGATTCAGCACGAAGTCGATATTATTTTTACGCGTTTATGTGTGTGCACGTGTGTAGTCAACGATATTAATTTACACCTGTTAATGTACGTAACAATCGAAGCCTATCTTTAGATGGCAGGCCAATATTTATTTCGGAATTCCTCGTCCCTTCACATCGATATCAACATTCAATTATTGTGGAGAACAGAGGTTATTCATAATCAATTAATTTCAACATTAATTTAACAATGTTGCGTTTCTCGGCTTCAGAAATCTCAATTGAACAAAATTCATTTATTATTACGTAAAATAAAATTAATAAATTTTAATTTTTAAAGCATAGTACGTGTAATCCTTAGCGAAACACAACGTGGTTGTTTCTTATAATTTTTTGTCTTTGTTAACAGATAACTGAAAAAAATATAAGAAATTTTTTACAAACACCTTACAGACGTTTATAAAAGGGTCAAATATTTGTTAGGAACAAACAGTTTTTCATTTTGTCATTACGATACACAGTTCGTAATTTAAATAAAATAGCCTATCTCAAAATTTGATGCACCGCACAGGCTTTTATACATTTTTCAAAATTTCGACTTGCATTTTTTTTTTTACTGTGGTGCCCCCTTTAGGTTAAACACTTTCAAAGTAAAATAAAAATTTTATTTGGATGAAAATTCCCTCTAGCCTGAATATTGTTTTTCTTTTTCAAAATGTTTATTATTTTGTTGGGCTCTGGTGCTCCAAAATGTTGAAATCTCCAAAACTGAAAACTATATTCGTATTCTGCTTAAAATTATCTTTAATTTAATATACCATATTGATTTTTGCGTTTCAAAAATTTTTCCCCTTCACATTTTTGCGTTTCGTCCCCTATTTTGAGGGTGATCAACCTGAAGATTACAGGGTTCTGTGGGTTTAACACGCTTGACGAGTTTTACGAAAATCGGTTGATCTATTTAAAAGTGAGACATCCCCCAAATAGACAGACAGACGAGTTAAAACTTTATATAATTTTTAAGATTAGTTCTCAGATTATTCCGTAGGGACTGGCTGTGAAATGATAATATAATAAACATCCTTGGAATATCCTCCCCAAGCGACACCCCGATAAAGAAATAACAAACATGATTACATGTACCGTTTTTGGCTAATAATCCGCAAGGAAGAAGGAATATGCTCAAAGAAAAGAAGAAAAAGAAATCTAATTCAATTCTTATTACATCCTTTTTAATTCTACCGTTTCTTAGAGACGCGTTTAAAAAATCAATTCGCTCGTTCGATAACTTGTACAAATTAAAGTCGCTAGATGATAGTACCAAGTAGAGGGACGCTCACGTGGGATTACAGGTGGAAATAAAGAGTCTCAAAGGCGGAAGAGGACCATGTTTCCAACGGCGGGGAGAGCCTCTGAATGAAGAAATGGGCCACCGTAGACCTGGGAGAACTAGAACAGCAGCGCTACCACCAGATTGATTTTACAAGACGGATAATGTGGTAACTTAAGTTTCATAATTACTGGATATTAACAAAAGAAACCTTTCTAAAAGTACTGAAGGGTCTAGGAAATGCCACTATGGTCCTAAATCTGATGAAGGGAAAATCCTGATGTTCACCTTCCCGAGGTAGAGAGGGGGCAACGTTTGTATATAGGCCTATAAAGCGGCTAACGAACACAGGGACCGAATATCACCCGGGATAAGGTGATCCCCTCTATCAAGAGTCAATGGTCTCCTTGGAGGGCAGATGAGCGGATAGAGTTACAGCGCACCCAATTGTCTTAGGGTTGAGAAATCACTTCTAAAGGCGAAGGAATGTGTATACGTCAACGGCAAGGGGAACCACTGCATTCAAGATCTGTTTAAGATATCCCTAGTATTAGCAGCTCTGTGGTGAGGAAGTCTTTAGAAGAGCTCAGGAGGAAAAGAGCTTTCTTTGAAATTTAAAAGGCAGAAGAGCTTAGGTTATAGGGCATATACTACGACACAATGGGTTGGTTAAGAGAATAACAGAAGGAACAATTGAAGGTAAGAATCACAGATGACGACCACGTTTAGAGTACATGAAACAGCTTATGGTCGATATGAACTGCACATCATATTGCGAGTTGAAAAGAAAAGCAGAGAAGCATGAAAACTGGCGACCTGCTGCTAACCAGCCTATGGGCTGCTAACCTAGAATAGAGAACAAAAGAAATAGGCTATGCGCAGAGATGAACTGCTGGAGAAGAAGTCAAGACAGAGCACGTAATGACATATGTCCTATTCGAGTATGGACCTCGGAACAAAGGAGGAACAAAGGAAGACAAAAATCACGGAGAGGCGAAGTTAATGTTGCAGTGGCAAACAGTGAACTTACGGACGGGACTGTAAAGATGGGAGACTAGGAAACGAGAACCGACGGCAGTTGTACACACCTCTTCGTTAATCTCTTAATTTCGCTTTTGCCCCTGAAGTGAAATGTACGGATTAACACAAAATTATCTTACACTAATTTCATAAATAGGGGAATCAATAATTATTTCAGCTGCATAAATTACAATCTTTAAATGAAATTATGCGTGTACAAGTATACATTAGATAGTCAAAATTTATAACAAATTTAAAAGAATAACTTTCGACTTAGCCAAAAATTTTCATATTGAAAAGATTAGTTATTATATTTTTCTAAAGATTTAGTCGTTCTCAAAACAATGTTATCTTTTGAAATAATGGTATAGTTCTCTTCTTAATCATTTGTTTTTTACATCTTAAATATTTCCGTCACTTTTGTTTTTCTTATCGGTTTTGAACTAAAATATACCTCTTTTGGAGCATGCGCTGTGTATGGCAGTCCTAACACAATTTATTTGGTGTTTACTTTCATTAAATAAGATGCATTCAAGGAAATTACATATTGGATTCCCTTGAATTTCTCGTCTTCGTTTATTCGTTATTTAGTGTCCAGAAACATATTCAGCAAACCTCTGAATTTCATTATTAACTTTTTGTCTAATGTATATAACGTTTGTTTATATAGTGTTGAAGTTGCCAGTAAATTTTGTAATCACCTTTACATAACTGTGTTCTGAGGCGATTTCACGACAGAAGCCTGCTGTAAATTTTTAATTAATTTTAAAGCATTTACAGGCCTAAAAATAACACCACTCGTTTCTCTGAATCCCTCGCTCACGTTGTAACATATATGTGTTCAGTTCGTTTTAAACTACGTTTGTGAAAACTATTACAGTAAATGTAAAACAATTGTTTTACTAATAAACAGATTTATTTACTATTTGTTTTAATAAAGACAATTTAATGGTGTTCAGCAGCTTTATCAAACCAAACATGCTGCCCTCAATGCCTTAGTGTACGATATGATAAGTAGTGTTCGAATCAAGGAAAAATCACTTCTGTTACGTGAGTGAATCGCGTCAGACCTTTTTCTAGATAAACAGTTACAGACTTTTATTACAAATGACCTACCTTACTTACTACTAAGCCGAAAATTCGAAACAAAACAATATTAGGCCTACTCCGATCTCAACGCCAGCGTTTGCAGTCTACAGTTCTTCTGCACGAAATGAGCAGTTTCGTTAACGCTCGATCATTAACAAATAATAGGTTAGTATCACGTTGCGCCATCAAAGCAATTCTATGTCATATTTTATTGTTTGCCACAGAACGCCGGTGACTCCAATCCTATCGAAATCTTATCAATTTATCGTTCGTTGTCCTTGAGATCTGTATTAATAATTCATAGTGTATGGATACGTAGTTCTTCAACACTGTGTATTAATAGTTTTAAAGTAAATGTTACCTATCTTTCAAGTGACGAAAGTTGAAGAATAAGTAAGCATGATAGATACCCTGGAAATGTGAATAGGCTATGCAGGAAAATAACTAGAACGGTTTTGGTTGGAAAAGGAGAAGAGTGTACAGGATTTGGAAGATGTAAGGAACAAATAGTATTAAAGGGATGGAAAAAAAAGTAATGTGTGTAGATCATGATATAAGGTATAATGTCCTTGTGGAGAATGTAATAGAGGTGGCAGAGAGGAAAGCTTTAGAGGAAATGCTTGACTTGATGGGTTTTGAGAGCTATGAAGAGATGAAGAAAAAACTGGAGGTAGAGATCTCTGGTAGCAACAGAAAGGCGTAATCTTTAGATAACAAAAAGGCGAATTTTTAAAATATTTGAGCATAAAAATGAGCACTCCAACCAAAATGTTTTATAAGTAAACATTCTTATTTTTAAAAATTTGTCAACAGTTAAATGTTATAAAAAAAAATTGCTTCTTATGTAAATTTTCGATACGATACGCCACTGGTGTTAGAAGTATATTTTATGTATGTGTCAAAAACAATAATTTCCAGAATGGCCAAATAAAATGTATTGTAATACAAGTTGACAGTGTTTATCATTATTTCTGAGAGTTCTTTGTGTCGGGATTATTAAACTGTGTTACGAAACTTGAGTAAGGAAACAGCTCTCAAGTGTCTGCCGAGAAAATGTAAATATTTTCGTTCTGCAGTATCTTGTTAAATTGAATAATTTGTAAGTAAAATTACCCCATTCCTACTTTTCGATACGGAACCACTTTATACGGGGCTATTTATTAGCCAGTAGTCTCAAAATTACATAAATGCTGTGTCCCAGTGTTTAAAACTTTATTTTATGTAAAAACCTTGTTTGCTAAGAAAAAATACACAAACAAAAAGGAATTGTTTTACATGTGGGCAATGATTACTTCAGACCTGTTTAACGCAACCTCTCAGAGGCGAATTCGGTACAAATGCAGGTTAGCAATAACAATATTCACCTATTACTAAATATTTATTATTTATTTATTGGCGTGAATGTTTGCACGCGCGAACGATTTTTAAAAATTAATTTGATTTTAAAGATAACTTGACTCTCCCCCTCTCATACCCTCTCTCTCTCTCTCTCTCTCTCTCTCTCTCTCTCTCTCTCTCTCTCTCTCTCTCTCTCTCTCTCTCTCTCTCTCTCTCTCTCCATTTGTGTGCAGTCTTTAACAGATCGCAAGAATTTCATCTTCTACGGCTGTATTCTAGTCAGATGTTTTTTCGCCAGAACCCAAGTTTCAGAACTATACAATGACACTGGCACAAACATTACCTTATAAAATTTTAAGGTAAGGCCGTGTCTCTATCCTTGTTTTTCTTGTTTCTTGACGGCGCTATACGAATTGTGCCACATATCGACTGACACTTAGCCAACTTATGATCAACACGGTAAACCAGATCATAAGTGACGTCACAACGAAGATAGAGGAAATGTGACACCTGCTCTATAGTCTTATTATCCCATACAATCTCAGCCCGTAACTGGCATTTGCTCAGTTCCCACAAATTTCGGAAGGCGTACTCCACGACAATTTGTTAGGTTTGAAGACACAGATCTGTTAACAAATTTGATTCCGTCTTAAATTTTGTAAAGATAACCAAATTTTTATAGAATCTTTAAAGAAACTGTTTTCAATATGGTAGATAACATGATTTCATTGTTAATATTTTGTTCTTTAAGAGAAGGATATACAGAACTGAGAGAGAGAGAGAGAGAGAGAGAGAGAGAGAGAGAGAGAGAGAGAGAGAGAGAGAGAGAGAGAGAGAGAGAGAGAGAGAGAGAGTGCTTGCTGTAAAATACTCTTATTAAAACTTGTGTGTATTAAAAAAATTGAGAATCACTGACGATGTTGATCTGGTACACCGCCACCCAGCGTATAAAACCTGTTGACTTTTAATACAGAATTAAATTCAGTGTAATATTTAAGTTTGACTTTCAATTTAGAAAGAATTAAATTTCAGTAGCGCTTGTAGTAGACATTGCGTGTTGGCTTCACAACGAATTTATTACGTGCGGTTTTCGTTCACTTATTAAGGATTAAGTGCTGAGTATTTCGCCGCGTAATCACACAATCAAATACGTAACCGTGTATATGGAGGGATTGATGTGGAGACCGCTTGAGTTATTCTGTTATCTTATCGGACGACGTGTAGTACACGGTATGTTTACGTTTTAATTATAAATTAAATGTGTATAAATAAACGAATATCTAGATTAAATTTATATCCTCCACTTACGACTGGAGTCTTTAACCGATGTGGTCGTCTCTCCAGGTTTCGTATTCATGCGTGAGGGCTTGACTTTATTATTGGTGAAAGTTTAACCACGTGACTGTACGAACATTTTTTGTTCAAAAACCTAGAGCACTCAATTCTTAATGGATTTCAAAGGAAGTTAAAAAATACCCGCAAATAATTTCTACGAAACGCGTTGAGCGCACTTTTGAGTTTCAGATGCGTAGTTTACGAAAAAATCGTAGTCTATTATATAAACACTTCGTGTCAGTTTAACCAGAAATTAAAAAACAATTGAAAGTTATCCTCATTAGGCTCTACTATTTTGGATCTTCTCTTTCAAATTTCGCAATTCTGATTTCAGATTGTTGGTTAGCGATGAACCTTCCTGTCCTATTTTCTTTTAAGAAAATATTCCCACGTTAGGTATTGGCTAACGCTCGTAACCTAGTATAATTTTTGCTAAAATTTTACATATTTATGGTATGATAAAAATTGGATTATGACTGGAAACAGATTAGTAGTGAGGCTTTCTATAATAAATTACGCATAGCAGGAATGTTGGTCACCCGAGGAGATGTTGAATTCTATCAGGCAACATTCCTCCCGATTCTTTTCGATTTTTTGAAAACGCCTTTGGAAATTTACTTCCGATTTTCCTACGGTCCAATTTCAAAACTCTTCTTCGTTTTTCCGATTTACCTTGATTTTTTCCTATTTTTGTCTGACTTGACTGAGTTTTGATAATATTGTATGTTGGTTAGCTCTAATTTGCACGATACTTGTTTGGAAAAGGATTCATTCTTGACATCGTGTAGTATCGTGAAGAGAGATAAAGCAGAATGTCGTTCATCAAAGACAAAGTTCTTCAGGTAACAGCAACACTGCCAGTACAGAATTTTACTCCTCGGTTTGTAAATAAAGCTAAAAAGGCAACGGGGGCGTCATTGAGTAGATCAACATGCAGTGCACCTCTTAATGTTCTTAAAGAATAAAAATATTTTTAGCTATTCTAAAGTCAATCGTTGTTATAACGACAATGTATTGTTAAATAAACATATTATTAGTGATTCTAAAGATATTGTTTAGATTTTATTCTGTATTGTATATTGATTATTGTGAAAGTTTTAATATCGATATTGGAATTTATGTATGAAAACTGTAAATATTGAATTTTTTATGGAAGAAGATAATAATTAATAATACTTTTTAAAATATTTATTTGCCATTTGTTATATTTCTGTGCGGTTCTATTTGAGAGTTACATAATTCAATTTTTGTTATTAAGGTTGCGTTTTGTGAATTAGAAAATTTTCTAAAAATATAATTTAAAAAAATTTAATTTAAAATAAAATTTGTGAAGTTAAATTTTCGAAGACTGTCAGACAGGCCTATACTACGACTTGGGGTATAGAATAAGAACAAGAAAAGGTAAATAACTTCGAGTTAGCAATAAAAAGTCTGCCTCGAAACGTTTTTTAGATATTTATATGTATGTGATCATATGATCGAATCCGATAAGATTGAGAGGTCTAGGGGATTGTGAACAGAATAGTATATTTTTATGTCTATATGTCATATGTAACGAGTACGGAATGATGCCCACTTCCCAAGAGTGTGAGAGTTTGCGGCACGAGCAGCAGGTAGGTGCTGTGAGTCATACAAGTGGGAAATGAGCATTCCGTAAGGTTTTATACTACCCTTTTTTATGGATGGCAAGATATATTAAAATTTGGGACAAAATATACCATAAAGACAATCTTTGAAAAATATTTGGTACCAGTATTTAGTACTGTACCACGACTTTTTTACCGACTTATGAATAAGCTGTTTGTAATTGTGTCCTTTCCGCTTGATATTTGTGGTGATAAATCTAAACTTGTTACATTCGCAGCTTCCACAATGTTTGGATCTACATCATTATTACCCGTAATCATTTCAAGCACAAAAAGCGTTTATAACAGTAAAAATCGGTCAGTGATGTTTGGTTTACAAATACAGTAATATTATTGGTTGTTATTGCGTTGCTATGGCGACCGGGTCCTCATATAGGCCTATAGACGTGTGTAATGACCCTACGTAATATTATAAAGCCGACTACGCACTATCCATCCCCGCTGTCCAGCATGCCCGACGTCGGTGATGGATGTGCGCACCACACTGTCGTGCAACTCGTCCAGCGTGCCTGACGTTCTTTAGCTCTCGTTGTGTTTTGTAAAAATCATTTTATTGATTTTTATCTGTTTTAAAATTAAAAAACTGTTAGATCCTAGGGCAGACATCATACCTTGCAACGCTGTCATTCTTTTATTTTTATTCATGTAATCTGCCGAGGATACGTCCCACGACACCTATTTAATTTATTTTTTCGATTTATATTTATTTTTTATTTATTATATTTTAATGTTATTTCACGGTCCATTATGAATTGTAATTAAAAAAATTAATAATAAAAATATTTAAAATAATAACGGCTGATGATATTTGAATGTATTATGTAAACGAAGAATAAACTAAACTAAATATTAAACTGAAATTTTATTTGAATCGTTACTTATTAAATATAAACTAAAGAATGAATGAAACGTAAAATTAAACAGTAAACATTTATTAAACGAATGTGGTATAAAAACATGTACTGTACTTGCTCGAAAATGACGATTTGATAGAGAGCAAGCGTACGCATGATCAAACATGCACGACGCATGATTCCTTGACATCCGTCAACACTACACATGATCCATCCGCACGTCGTGCGGCTTGAGCTGATGGTCTTGCTGGACTCATTTCTCGTCGTGCACATCCTTCAAAAAATACACGACGTGCGGATGGATGTCAAAGCTACGCACTGTCGTTTTTGACTTGCTGTCCATCATGACGTCCAGCGGGGATGGTTAGTGCGTAGCCGGCTTTACCGTACTTTTATTATGCATGGTTACTATGGTAACTAATGTATAATGAAAAGAGTGAGTATTTAAGTTCCTACGTTTCCTAATCGCTGGTAAATACAGAATGAACACATTTCGTAACAGTGTAGACAAATTGTTTTCTTGGGCCACTGTACGTCAGATTAAATTAATATCCTTTTAAATCCTTTTAACAATACTTTTTGTTCAATTAATCATAATTTAATGAGCACCAGAAAGAAAGTGTTATGGCAAAACTAACAGACTTCACAAACGCAGGTAAGACCATTTGCCAAGACACTACGTGCATCTCAAGCCTTCGAAATCATGCGTTAGACCAATCGAAAACCTTTAATAACAATTGTTCCTGAAGCGTTTTTCACGGACGATTTGCGACCCCTCTTTCGCTCGCGTTCGTGCCGTGGGGAAGCGCATAATGCAATTGAAGTAGAGCGGTAAAATTACCGATATGCAGGTATGAACAAACATTGTGATCAGAGCTATGAGAAATATTTTTCGGGTATAATGAGGGTAATTTGTTTGTTGTCGATAATGACAGAGGGTGGGTGTAAGGTGCAGTGCAGAGTAGTGCAGGTGGCTGGCTGGCCGGCACCTGGAGAAGTCTCTCTCCTCTCGCGGCCAGCCAACACGCTGAATTACACGCCCACATTCGCTCCGTCCATTCAATTACTGTAAATGAAGTGTTCTTGTCGATTTTTTTGTTTTTAGCCAACTACAACAATTTCGCTTTGCCGTATTACGGTTTTCTTTTTTTTTATTCGCTGCCTACATGATTACAAAGATCTAATCGTAACCAGTATATTAATTACAGAGTTTGTCTCTTGTCCGTTGCTTTCGTGATTACGATGATGACTAACCAGCTGATGTTGGGCTGCTGCAACTTTGTTGCTGAAACGATTCAAGTGCGTGCGCGCACATTGCATTATAAATTACACATTTGTGCATCGTAAATGTATGTACGTGCTCCAAATTAAAGACGCAAAGAAATATTGCCATACTCAACAAGATATCTCATTTTATTTAATTAAATTTTATATTTTAAAGATGGCGGCATTGAGGTGTTCAAATATATTTAACTTTGCTTGACCATAAGAGGACTGTGTATCATAATCGTTGTTATTTTAGGTCTATATTGAAATCGCATGATGAAACACCACATATCTGGTTCACTTAAGATACATACGTAAGCTATAGACGTATAAAAACTCATACTAATTTTAGTGTCTAAACGTTTTAACATTGTTTTTATTAACATTCAATAATTACTTACATATTCTACATTTGCTGTAATCAAAAGTAAATTAAGTAGTTTAAAGCAATCTTGTTTACACTGCATTGTTAGCTCCTTCTGTGATCTCCGTCTTGCAGCTTTCGTAATTTTTCTGCCCTTCGTATTTATCAAATCTTTCCATCACTTTTCGATTTTTCCCTCCACTTCCCGATTACTTGGAGATGGGCTGGTAGGTAAGAAGGTATAGGGAATGTACGACAAAAGTTACCACTTGTGTAATTGTCGACATGTAGGTTTCTATGAGAATTTATTCTGAGTTGTAAGTTCTGATAACGGAAAAACAATAACTCGATTAACGCTAATATTACGTTCTCTCATAGCGGCTGTCTGCTAGTTAGAGGTTGATCCATAGACTTTCTTTCAGCTCTAACATTTTGCCGAACATCACTCCTCATATGATTCCTCAACGATACATAAATTATTCTGCGTAAAAGTCGTTCAGTTGCCGTTTGACGTGATGTGAGGTTTCACGATTCTCTAACAGTATAGAACGTACCATTAGCGCGACCATAGTTTTGTAAAACTTGTTAAGAGCGTCTTTCGTTTCTCTGCCTATAAAAGTTCTTTGAATGGTTCCCAAAAGTCTCTAAAATGTATACAAATTTTCTCCCACGCCTACCGATAAAAAAAATAGATGACAGCGCAAGTAATTAAAGTTGCTAACTCGATTTAATATTGTTACGACATCACAGAACAATCAACGTGTTTGTCGAACGTTCCAGAGGGATCCGAAATGTAATGCGTGTGGCGTACGTGACTCTCGACGCATTCGCGAGACTTTTCTGGAAGCCGCCAGCCGCGCGGACTGTGTCATGGCCGCAATTAATGCGTCGTACACATTGGCCCTAACGCGCATTTAGGAATATTCTGGTCTGTGAACGTTGTGTAAATACAAGGCGTCAGCGGCCTTAGTTTTCAGTATTAGTTGCGATACATTACGTGGGGTTCGAGTTATTATCGGGCAATATTACTGTGTGCGTTCAAGTGGTTATTCGTAAAGTGCTGTGTTTTATAATCGGGCGGTATATTGTAATACAATTGTGTTTTAATATTAGTTGACATTTTATTGCGTGTGAACAATATTTGATTTGTTGTAGGAGACTGTGTTGTTAATTACGAACTGTTTAACTGTGAAAATTAAAGCTGGTAATTAGTGACTTAACTGGTGTCTTGTATTTTGTTTTCCACTGTACCTACGATGATCAAGTAGACCGTCGTAACAATATTTTTTTACTTAACACAGTTCTTGGCATGAGGGTTCTTCATACATAAATCCCCCAGAGTTTGTTTTATCAGCGTATCTTTCTAAATTCTATTGTTAAAGAACTGAGTGCCACTGAAATACTGTCCGTTTCATGTCGTCTTTTCGTGCTTGTCAGCAACACCTGGTTATCTGCAAAGAACATTCTATTTGTGGCATATTCATATATGGCAGTATACGGTAACTAAACATGTTTAAAACAGTCTACTTTTCTACTCTAAAAAAACGTTTTTCTGTGGTCACTACGTTTAGGACAGCAGCAGCACTATTTTCCGATACGTAGCAGGTAGTAGTAGGAGGCAGACATGTAATCCGAGCCGGGATAGTGCGACTAGACTAGAAACAAGTTACGGCTGGCTCTGTGTCTGTGACGATTGGTCACTTACACTTTGCCGGAGGAGAACGAACACCTACTTACCCATACACCACAGCCTTTACGATATGTAACATTATCCGGTTGTTTGATTTTTATTGTTTTGTCACGTACTAGCGCCCTGATAACATCTCGCAAAGCCAGACGACACCGGAGTCGGCTACCATTAAGTAACGGCCGGACCCAGTCACATCTGTGCAGCGAAAACAAAGCGAACGGATGTGGTGGAAAATAAAATCGGCGGCGTGGCCAATTCGAATCGGTACTGAACTGATTTAAACCTTTGTGTGCACGGTGTGCAAAGTGGCTCACAATGCCCCGGTTCTGTCTGCGAATGTTTTCTTTTCTTTCTTTATTTTTTATTGCCGCGAATAAGAACTTTTCCAGAAGATTTATATTTTCGCCGATAATTTATTTACTTTTGTAATTCGAGATAAACGGGCATGCAGAAATTTTTAACGATCCCTGCGTAGGACCGACCATGACTAGCATTGTAAACCGGATTAGTTTGTATTGATTTTAAGCGTCAATTGTTGGAGGAGTGCTTTCCCATTTGTGGCGGCGTTTCGTTTGCGTTGGCACCGGCACCATCTGTTTGCACCACGTGGTGAGGTAACGCCTCATACAGCATTATTGTCTGGCCAGATTTGTGCAATACGAGAGGTGATCACTGGTTGGACGGTTTCTATGGATAGGAAAGAAAATACATACAAAAACGTACGGTTGTGAACAAAGAAAGAATGAACATCCCTCTTCTTTTTTTCACTTTCTCCGCAGACGTTCACGGCCCGACCAATAATACGCTATTAAACCCCTCTTGTCCATTGCTTGGCGAACATCTGGACGGTTATCCTTGTGTCCTTCACGTAAATACACAGGGGCGATACAATATAAAAATTTTCACTCGGACAAGTTGACTTTCGGTGCCCTTTCCTCATTCCACCCTTAAATACACGAGGCTAAAGCAAATATAATATACTTGTTGTTCAAGGAATTTCAAACGTTTTGTATATTTTGCATACAATACAAGTTAAGAACATTCCTACGTACAAAAGGAGTAATTCCTAAAAATGGAGTAATTCAGAACACGGAGTTCTCGCAGCTGAATGATGGAAAAGAAATAATAAAGTATTGACATTTGAAGACCCCTCCGTGTTTCGTTCTCAACCCTTGTACATTCCATGTCGCAAATTTCATAGTCCTTTTCCTTAGCACAGGTCGTAAACGTTTATATCCATCCTTATTCCATATATCTGAAAATAGGAGACATGCAAGAAGAATACCCAGATCTGCAAATCCATAGAATCGGAAAGTGTAGCGAATTCAAATATTTGGGAAGCATTATTTCAGAAGATGGAACAACAAAAAAGTCATCAAAAATAGGATACAACAGGGAAAAAAGACTATATTCGTTTGCTAAACTCGTTACTTTGGTCGAACAAAATGAAACTTCAAACTAAACTGACAATCTACACAACTATTTTGGAGCCCATTTTAACTTATGGCTGCGAATGCTGGCAACTTTTAAATAAAGAGAAAAAGATTATAGAAACTGTGGAAATGGACTTCTTAAGAAGAGCGTGTAATATTTCTAGAATTCAACATGTTAGAAACGAAGATAAAGAAGGAAAACAGGGCGCGTGTTTAGAACAGCAGAAAGAATAGAAGCCAGACAGTTGCTATGGTATGGTCACGGAATGAGGATGGAGGAGAAGCGATGGCCAAAGAAAGCATTGACTTACACAGCACAAAACAGGAGGAGAAAATGAAGACTGACAACACAGTGGAGAAGAGGAATTAGGAAAAGCATGAGAGATCGAGCTATTGAAGATGATGACTGGAAGGGTAGGGAGAAATGGCGATCGAAACGTGGGATGTGGCATAGACTGTAGGACCCCCGCTAATAAAAAAAATTGACATTTGCTAAATTAAAATTAAAAGAACGAAACTCTAAAGTACAATAATCCAAAAACAATTTATTCTGTAGGAAAGGTAATTACACTAGGCTGCATAAAAAGTATTGTTTTCTTTGGGTAATCGCGCAACTTACTTCTCAACAAACAGTTTGTCATTACTTGTGTACAAAGCGTTAGTTTGTCTCGTACTTTCTACCAGTATGTAGGCCTACTGTTTATAGATTTTATTCCGTACATACTGTTTAGGATAATTATATCTATTCGTGTAGTCACTGTTTCATTTTTAAGTTATAAACTGATTATCATTTTACAGTTAATTTACTTTAATTGTATTAAATTCGGTTTACTGATTGCGTTTGTGTTTCAGTTTTATTTGTGACTTACGGTAAATTTAGACCAATTAACTTGGGGCGCGTTCAGTCTAACGCACGTTGAGCTCACCAAAGATCGAACAGTTAAGTTTCTACCGTACTTTCAACCGTTGCGTTTTAAACATAATGTAATATTATATCTGAAGAAAAACGAAGGTAAGAAAAGAGACGAAAAAGATGGAAAAAATGATCAGATCATAATAAAGTTCCGTTTCAAGTAGGCCTACGTTTTCTGTAATTAAAAAAATCGATTCTGAGAGAAAGAGAGGGAGAGATGGACAGACAGACAGAGACAGAGAGAGACAGACAGACAAACAGATAGATAAGCAGACAGAAGACATAAGAATAGAATATCTTTATAAACGTTCAAGAATATCTTTATAAATAAAGAATATAGAATATCTTTATAAAAATATCGGTTCAAGTCTGCATTTAGTGCTAAATTTACTTCATTTTTAAAGAATAGTCATGAAACTTATTTACAGAATGAAAACATGCTTCTTATAAAAATAGCCTACCACGGCTCAATAAAAAAACAAAATAATTAGATTTTTACCATCCCCTGTTCAAGCAATAAAGGGTTGTACATTGTTTTATTCATATTTGTAATCACATAGGCCTACTTAATTTCTTTTTCAAAAAGTTAATATGCAAAGTTTCAGAAAATCTTAAACATCTCTACGAATATGTAGTAGCAGATATAAGAAATATGTTTTAGTTCATACAAATGCAAATTAGATTTTACAAAAAATTAATAATTCAAATAGGCACGTTCAGTGAAGGTAAGAAGAGATTTCCGAGTTATTTAAACAAAATTTGTTTAATATAGGCTACACATTTAGTCCATCTGTTACCATTTCTAATTAATCTGATGTCATGCTTTAGCACTGTAAAGCTTCAGTCCGTTTCTACGAGTTTCCCCAGTATGAAATTGAAAAGTTAAGAGCGATTGAAAATAACCAAAGGAAACTAATAAAAAAATTTTAAGGAAGAAAGAGAGAGAGAGAGAGAGGGGGGAACAGCATCCGGCAGTCATGACACTAGAAATATTAGGCTGTGGGAAAACTTTTATCGAGGACGCATGTACTTGTGTTTTAGTTTTTCTTCTTTATTGGAAGCGAACAGTTGCTATAAATTCACTTAGAGGAGACACAGTGTGTGCGTGTTAAAGGAAGCGAGGTCTCGTGGTTTGCACATCTCGGCGGAAGGTGTCGTCACCGAGGCGTCAACGACATTGATTCATGGTGAGCTATTGGTAATTCATTGTTAAGAGCCCGGCCGGCCACAACAACACACCGGGTTATAGCTGTCACATCCCCGCTGCTCTTGTCGCACCCTTGTTTAGACAACAGACCACCCACATAACGCGCGTTCTTACCTTTAACGCCGCCAAAGAAAAGGGAAAAAAGAAAGAAGAAGAATAATTGATTGTAAACACTGGATGTTCCCATCAGATATTATTACTGTTTACTGAAACGTTTAGCACTGCCACGGCACAATTCATAACCTAACCTCTTCTTAATTATACAAACAACGCTGAGTGACTCTAAAAGCTTTTAACTGATCGGCTGTTGGGACCCAGGCTTTCGATTCCCAATGAAGAGAAATCCTGAAGCCAACAAATTACATTATCACTCTGATTCTTTTTGTCTTTCTCTTTTTTTTATACAGCAACGCGCGCGTGAATGCGAACAAATCTCGATTTATCGAACAGGTTGTAAACACTTCTGAGCTTTAAATTTTTATAATACTACGTATTGAATAATATCATTGTAAACAGTAATCAGTTTATTATTCTGATAATATGCGGTTTCATGGTAATCAGAATTTTTTATTATAATTCTTTTTTTATCACGCTTAATTTTATTTTAACAAGATTTTTAATTACAGGTGAAAACATGAAATATCGATTACCAGATACATGTAATTACTTACATACAAAATCATTAATTATTATTGAAAAATACGCATAACATTTTAACCTTTAACATTTAATTCGATTCAAATTGTAATATCTTCTGAATTATTTTCATAACACGGGAACAACATTGGAATTAACCATGACTTCCACATCTCGCGAAAAGTGACTGAAGTTAACAGTCCATAACAAATAATCATACAAAACATAAAATAAAAAGACATAAACCATAGAATAGCAAAATTGTCACTGCGCTTGCGGCAAAAATAGCATAGCACGCATAAAATTCACTACAGTGACTATAATTGTAAGCCTATAGTTAAACGGTTACAACAGAGTCGAGGCGTAATCGTGGTCACAATACACCACAAAAACAAACATGGCGAAACGTATTTTAAGATCAATTACGTATATTGCCTGTCATACGCTTCGAAAGCAAACTTTATTGCCGCTCTACCAAAGACACTCTCTCTAACACTTCTTCCTGTCTCTAGAATTTCGTGGCAGCCCCTTGAATTACTTCTGACAAGGGAAAGTGCAGAAGGAACATGAACACATGAACGGTATTATCTCTTCCCAGTGGTTGATTTATAAAATTATAGGTGCCAGAACGCACCAATTCAAAAGTTGTACAGACACAAATATAGTTATATTTTATATTAGGGTGTACGTTTACATCAGGTTATTACAAAGGAGGACTACTTTTTTAAAGAATTATAAAATATGTAACATACGTCAAAACTTGTATCTAAAAAGATAATAAGAGTTTACTGATATTTCTAAAGAGCTTCATCGTCAGGTTAGCCGCACGACAATCGAAAATATCTCACTCATGATGGCGTCATCCCGGAGCCCCAATCAAACTCTAAGTGATGGTTTCGGTGGTTCGGACATTTTAAAAAAGTTTCCATAGTTTCATCATTGTGTCGTCATATGGTTTGTATCTTGACCTTTAATTACTATTTGTGTCCAATGCTGTATTTTTGGATCCAAGAGGTTCCGGAACGCCGTTCCGGCGCGTTCCCCCTGAAATCAAGCCCTGTCCCTTCCTATTAGTAATAAAGATAAGTTTGATATCGGTGGTTCGATCCAAATCGATCATATTTTCATCACGATCAAAATCGTTTGTACATATGGTGTATGTAGTATTTATAAACGTACGTGTATTTATTAATGCTATACGGTAAGACGAATACCGTAGCGTACTGAGAGGGGAGGGGGAGACAAAGACAGATAGTCAGACAACAGGGAGATAAAGACAGAGAGAGTAACATAAACGTACCATCTTCCGTGACACCTGTTTCATAAAATACTCTATTTCGTAATACGAACTAGTAAATTAATAACGACTTAATTAGCATAGAGATTTCACGCTCATTCGCATCGGAAACAAAAACCTTGGTCGCGGGTCTGTCATTGTGTTCGATATAATATCTAATAAACAAGAAATCTTGGTCGTGGGACCGTCATTGTGTTCGATATAATATCTAATGTGCAGTGTCGAAGCCAAGGGTGTACCGTTAACTGTAGCCTACAAATCGAACGTGTAAAATCTTTGTGAAGAAGAGAACGGTTTAATGAAACGCGATACTTCCAGTAGAGTAAGCAGGCGCTGTGTACAGAAACCGACAGCCGTGACAGACATCCTGTCCAAACAATGCGTCGTCTGACAAACGCTTCCCAAATGTATTCTGATGTCGTGTTAAAATTACGTATTAAAATCAAATCGATGTCACAAGTTATAATAATACCCCTGGAAGGCCAACACCGTGAAACAATAAACATGTTCACTCGTTTCGGTTGCTTGGTCATCTTCAAGCGTACAAGCACGCACAAGTCGATCCGTAAACGAAAAGATCTCGTTAAAACTAAATGCTAAATTATTAATCTTGTTATTTGAATTAACAATAAACAGCTAAATGTCATATTCTCGACGACCATATTCAGTGTTTCCACCATTTCAAGTCCTAAATCACGACCAACAATTTTTTCTTTAATTTTACATTAGTTTTCAAATATTTAAATATTAGTCTTACCTTATGTAACTTGTCGCCACTTTCCACGTCCAATACGCCGTCTTTGCTAATCTTGTTATTTGAATTTGGAGTCTCTGTAACTCCAACTTCGTCGTGCTTATTTGTTAAACTGCTAAACGTCATGTCATGGACGAGGCCTTTCAGTTTTTCCACCATTTTCAAGTAGTAAATCACGACCTAGAACTAATGGTCCTATGATATGTCCTAGCAAATAATTGTCGTGATTTAGGACTTGAAAATGGTGGAAACACTGAACGACCGCGTGCAGAACATGACATCTAGCAGTTTAGCAAATAAGCACGACGAAGGTGGAGAAATGCTAAATAAAGTAAAATAAATTACGTGAAACTGATACACGAAGTGAAACCTGGATGTGGTCGAGAGAGATTCTGTCTACTAGTAGTGTGGGGAATTCCATTTAACGTAAATAAAAGTAGTAGACACATTTTGGATAACACGTTTACCAGATAAGTCGCGACACCGTTTCGGCTATTAAAAAAATGGGTAAAACGCAGTATATGCAGTGACAACCATTTTAATTGTATACACTATTAAAATATAGAAGATACTTTAAACATTTTGTTGTTTATGATAACAACAACAACAATAATACAGTAGAGCATCGATTATCCGAACCTCTCGGGATGAGGGCCCGTTCGAATAATCGATATTTCGGATAGTAGATCGTAAATTTTAAACATTATTTCTCTTTACAAAAACAAAGGTTTTTATTATAAAATCATTTCTAACATACTCTTATATATAATTACAGCAACCTGCATACTACTGTAATGTATTACTAAAGCTAAAAATCATTGAATTAAAACTGAGTGTAATTAATAAAAACAAAAAGTTAATTTAAACAAATTAGAGTGTAATGACAACCACTGTACTATAAAATTAATTAAAAAACAGACATTCGGTGACAGAGACTTCCGTTGACACAGTTTGTTTATCAATTGTAAATGTGTTTATCGAAGTTTTTTGATGTAAGTGTGTTTATCGATTCTTTGTTTATCGATTGTAAGGCTGTATAGCTACAGCGTTTATTTATTACTGTACAGTACTGTTACAATTTATATTATACAATTTTTTATGTTCAATAAATATCCAATACGCCTACACGTGTCCAATACATTACTGTACAGTACATTACAGTACATAATTGTACTTTTTATTGTGTTCGGATAGTAGGCTATATAGTTCGGTTAATGGATGTTCGGTTAATCGATGCTCTAATGATAAAGAAGCTTGCTTCCTTCGTCTAGGCGCGTTAATCTCTTCCGCAGTCTATAAAAGCGATATCATTTTTCTATTACGTTCAGCTTATATGTAATACTATAATATTTGTCGCCTATTAAAGCAAAAAATTTTAAATTTCTTAATGGCCTCTTCTTACTTAAAAACCGTGATTGGATTGAGGTAATTGGGCTAACGGTCGATGATGATATCAAATTTTTGAAAATAAATTTCAGATAAACTGAGAGTGGTGAAAGTATCCGAACGACAGAAAATTCATTATCATAAATCCGTTGCTTTTACTTTACTGAAATAATAATTATGCCCCAAAATCTGCATCGCTGACGTAATATTTTATACTCAATAATTTACGCAAATATTTATTAAATTCTTGGGTTTTGTTATCCCATGTCGTCGCTAAGTTTTAGACAATTTTTATTTTAAAATAATTATAAATATGCGTTTTTTAAATCTAAGTCTTCATTTTATGAACTTTATAGAGTTATTTCAGTACAACCCATCCTCTAGTTTTTGAAGCGCAGCTTTCTGAAAATTATCCAAATAGAATTGTCTCTCTAGCCATCGTTCGGACCGAATTTTCAAAAGCAAATTTCTAAATACAAAAAATAAGAAAATGTAACTAATTATATTTTTAAGGCAATTCTAATTCAGATTTACTCTCCTTCTAGTTTTTCTTCTTTATTCAGGTTTTATAATTTCATTTTATTATTTTAACATAAATTTTAAGAAGTACTATCTGAATGTTATTTTTCTGTGTAAAAACGTGTTTATCTACCATACAAGATTTGAATTAAATTTTTTAAGCACTTTTATAAAAATATTAACCTCACCTTTACGAAATATTTTGTAATATCGGAAAAGCTAATAAAAAGTATAAGTAAAAAAAAATCATTTCTTTCAATTTAGCTGACTTAATCCCCCCTTTAACTGGGTCTCGATTCTGAGCCTCAATGAAATATCGCGTGGGAGCTGAAGAAATTTGTTTAAACTATCTCCCCTCTTTCCTATTATAAAACTTTCATAATACGGAGTAGCAACGAGATCGAAAAAGCGTGTGCTGCTAATTAGCACGATATGTAATCGGACGTATTTAAACCGTTATGTCGCCAAAGAGGAATGACGCATTTTTGAGACGAAGTGGGTTCGACAATAACCACCCCCTGGCGTGTAAACGGTGGGAACGTCGTCTTACACAAGGCACGGTAAAAGTGTACAAAAGCTGTTTTTATTGCACTGTGCTTTTATTTGTTCTCACGTGTGTTTTGACACAGGCCGTAACATTAAATTAGAAACGGACCCAAGTACCAGCTTTTGTTTGTGCACCGTTGACACGACACTGCTTTCTCTCTACACGACACTTCCAAGAGGTAAAGATTTTTAATTATGGGGGCAGAAGAATAAGAAGAAGTGGTCTTCCTCCCCTCCCCGTCGGTACTTTAACGTGTGACAGATAGACGGACAACACTTTGGTGCTACGATTAGCCAAGCATTTCCAAACTGACACTGACAGAGCGAGAGGAGGAGCTGCGCCCGCGCGCGCGCGCCTACACCACACGGTCCCACCGAGATATTAATTGTTTACATATTTTCCCAAATACCTGACAATGTGTCACTTGAATTACAAAACAACAACGTTCGGATGAATCTCCTCGGACAGGAGTCTGTGAAGTAGTTGTCTTCGCGTTGGTTCTACATCCCCGTGCAATGTCTACTGTTTTTTTTTGTCTCCCCCCTCTTACGCTCTCTGCTCCTACCTACCTAAGTACACACGCGCGCGCGTATGTAGTGGAGACAAAACGTAAGAATTAATGCAATTCCTCAAGCTTTCACGGGCGCCGTCAACAAGTTACCAGCAGGGCTGTTAGGCCGTGGTCGCCTGCTGTCGTGGGCAGACGTTTCGTCCCCACCGTCGGAGGCCATCTTTCAGTGTCAGAAAGTGTTTGGCAAGATGTTCGCCGATTCATCCCAGTACTCATGCCGAGACCATGAATTATATAAATGGCGAATTATAGTACTGTTGTGAATTCGTGAACACCTTGCCAAACATTTTTCTTGACACTGAAGTGGCGTCGAAACGTCCGTCCACAATAACAGTCGACCACAGCCCGGTCAGTAATAACAATAATTTTAACAAAGAAAGAATTAATATTCCTTTAATGCAATTACTGAATTTACACGCGCGCGCGCGCGTGTGTGTACCTGAAAATAAAATTGTTATAAAGACAAATAGTACTTTCAAGTGTACCTACCTTAACGACCCGAGCTTGCCTGATTTTGACGTAAATAGTATCCCCTAACGAATATTTAATAACGTCTGACAATAAAAAATTATACAAATTTTGCATATGCACAAAGTCCTTAAGAAAATATAAAGATGTTAATAAAAAATGAACGCTTTTAAAGTAAGAATAAGAACAGTACACAAAGACTTCCAACAAGGGGGAAATTTTTTAAGTCATTTGGAAACATAAATGCAGTTGACAATAGACGGCAGACTTGAAGAATTTAGCGGACCAGATGCTAGAGAGACAACAGCGACAACTGAAATATTATTCTGTATAATAAGAGTCGCCTTCTTAGAGACGTAACAAATTTCCCCCCCCCCCCCAAAAAAAACTAGAATGAAAATAAAAAAATTATTAAAAAATATTAATGTACTGTTCCAAATCATGAACATCTACGCAAAACAAAAGCATTTAAGAAAAATCGAGAGTTAAACGAGATTATCTGGTTTAAGAAATGGAACTTTTATTCAGAAAATGAAAAAAGAGCGTTGGAAAGTAACGGGGAGGGGGATATTTCAGATGTTTTAGCAATGTGAAGAGGATGGAGAACGAGAGAGTCGCGTGCAGACAAGGCCAAATGAGCTGAAAAACGCAGGCTTGGGAGGGGGTCTGAAAGAGAAAGTCAAAAGAGAGGGAAGAGATAAAGTAAGGTGTATGTCAGAACAAGAGATGATAGAGACGTTTCTGGAAAAGAACACGTAGGCCTACTCATGCGTAACTGTAGAAAAGGCTTAAGGAAGAATTTATTTAATCGATTTCATAAAGCGGGCCTAATCAAAGTAAATTTGCTTTTATCGCCGCTGAAGTTCTTAACCGCTTAAGTTTAACAACAGAATTAAAAGTATGAATGTATGTATGTATATACGCGCGCGCGCGTGTGAGAGAGAGAGAGAGAGAGAGAGAGAGAGAGAGAGAGAGAGAGAGAGAGAGAGCATAAAAACACGAATTTAAGTGGTGTTACCACATGTGCTCTTTTCCTGGACATGTCCTCTTTTTTTAGTTACAAAATTTCAGTTCGGGAAAACGATAAAAACATGCGGCATTTATCTTTTAAGGTATATTTAATATCTCGCGATTTTATTTTCCATGTTTCCAAACGACACAAATTTTTAAAATAATTTTATACGTCTGTATGTAGTGTTTTATTGCGCGTTACTAATGGTAATGCGATGTATTTATAATATACACACACTTATTATTAATGGTATAATCTCAATCTGCTATTGTAGTGTATTTATTGTGCATAGCCTAAAGGTACCATCTACATACAATTTGCAATAAAATTTTAATTACATTCTTAAAAACATCCTAGAATGTGAGTAATTAAAACTTTATTGCAAATTATATGTACGGCACCTTTAGGCTATGAACAATAAATACACTACAATAGCAGATTGCGCGTTACTACTAACGTACTCTTATTTCTCGAGTACCTTGAACTGTATCCAATTAATCTGATAGGGAAATATGACAATCTGACATAAACAGGAAATCCGATAAATTATTTTAATATAAAAAGTGGAAAAAAATACTTTCATCAATCAAAAAACAAACCATTCCGTTCGGAATTGTTAAATATAGCTCAGTCTTGTTTTAATCTTCGTGCACACGAACAAACTACATATTTTTACTAATGCAAAGCCAATCGACAAAGGAAAAAAAAAATCGTCCTGGATTCCACTAAAGGAATTTTGTTTGTGCGGTACTTTTGCAAAGATTTAAAAGTACATTTTTTTAAATAATTTTCTTAAACGTAATGAAAAAATGTTGGCAAGATCAGATCAACTGGAAAGTTCAACTGCGTCGAGACAGGTACTTCTAATAAAAACAAAACAATACATTCTTACTGAAGTCTAAGAATAACCTATGTTATTTTCTGATTTTTTAAAACAATAATATCAGACCTAAACTAATATAAATTGATATATTTAATCATTTTGAAATATGAAATTTTAAAATAAGAAACAAATGTGAATGACTTAAATTAATAAAAAATTTACAGGCATTGCACAAATGCAATGCACAGAGAAGGGCATTGAAAATGCTTCAATAAATCTAAAAAATATATATATTTATGTTCATTCACCTATCAATGAATTCATTCTTCATTCACCAATCAGTGAATTCATTCTTCATTTACTAATGTACAGATTATAAGTTAAATGTAGTCGCATTCATAAGCGAAGTTATATATGTGTACTACGTTATTGACAACAAAGGAGTAGTTTCTATGGAAACTCACCGGTTCCCATTTTCGATCACGCACCAGCGATCGGCCGCAAATGTGCGACACGTCCTTATAAACATTTTCAATGTTAAAATTACTTAATAAATTTTGTGTTAAGTACTAATACTATACGATACATACATACGCTCCTGACAGTATATTATTATATTTGGTATCCTCTTTTTAATGACTGAAAAGTTTAAATTTCCTCTTCTTTGAAATCGGAAATAACCCTAATATATGGCATTTTAATATTGTGAACTGACATTTCAAATCAATCCCTTAAAATAGGGTTACCATACGTCCTCTTTTTCTCGGACACGTCCTCTTTTTCTCGGACACGTCCTCTTTTTTAGTGTTACAAACCTGCCCGACAGGAGTTTTTAAAAAACAGGAAATGTCCTCTTTTTCGTAAAACTGAAAAATCTAGTCACTGGCAAGAGTGCTCCCTGGATCAAAGAAAGAAATACAAAGAAAGAAATAGGTTAATGGTACAAAAATTAAAGGTAGGCTATACTTTATGTACAGTACAACTTTAAAAGTCTTTCATGTGTTCAGTCCTATGATTATTTATTAGAAAATAAAAAGCTTTTGATGGGAATTGGTTCATCTGATAAATACCAATAGCACCACAAAGACACAATTGAACATTTAGACTGTGAATCCGATTCAGACTGATTAGTCTGAATTATTTTACTGATTAAATTAATTATTGCTATGATTAAAAATAAATATAGCAAATATTCTTTTCCTATCAATAGTCCCGCTTCTAATCAATAGTTTTCAGTTTTGTTTGTGAGCATTTTCTTGTTATATCACCTAAATTAAATTGTCCATTGTACAAACTCTGTAAAAATACCGATTGATTTTAATCATGAGTACCCCCTTATCCATAATGCATAGTGTTTTTATCGTCAATTTTTTTTTTTTTTAGATCCGTAAAGTAACGCTCATGCTGTTAAATTTTCAGGTTTTCCTCTTTTTTCAGCTAGGTCATATGGTAACCCTACTTAAAATGTCTCTAGCGAGCACGGAAAACATATAGTTGTCAGTCGGGAAATCGGGAAAACACCTGCCCAACGTGCAGGATTTGGTGTTGTGGTAAGCCATCACATAATTTTGCAACCAAACATCCTGTAAACACACACACACGCGCGCGCTGACTAGCACAGCGAACGGCAGACTGTCTCGCCAGCTGCATTGGAAAAATAAACACATAAATCCATAGTATTTAGTCTGTTACCGAATCCAGACGTGACTAATTGCAAACATTAAATGGGTACGCGGTCTTTGATGACTGACTGGTGCCACTCTCAAGGCGTTTCGCTGCCACGGTTCGACGACGTATATATGTCAGTCCCAGTGCACGCCAAATTATTCGTAATATACCTTGATACGAAGGTGCACGGTTTCCTACATAATTGTAAAAGATAGGTTAACCAGTCGGACTCTACCGGCACACGCGCGCGCGCGCACACATATATGGGCTGTGAATGAAAGCGGCCGACTAGTTATGTAAATCAAAAAGCGAACAGAGAGCCGCGACGACCGGCCACCGTCGTGCTTCTAATCAGTAACATCACATCTTTGGTTTTGTGTTTCTCACGTATGTCAGGAACGTGGAGCCTGGGACGGAAGCTATTCGTAACGTCTGCCTGTGACAAATACTGGAATGCTTGTTTGTATTGACTGGGTAGTAATCTCAGTGTCACGGACTGTAAATCACAAACACAACCGGCCGGCTTGATAAATGTTGTGGTGGCTCCTCCGGCCTACGACCCGACTTACATAATTACTGACAATAATACTCCTTGTGGCACCTGCCATATCATTTGAACTTTATCGCTCTATACTTTTATACCGTTGTTTTATAGCTTTTTCGTTTGTTCGATTTATTTAGAAAGTTTTACTGTTGACAAGACTTATTTCTTTATGAGGTTTCTACAGGATAAGTCGTACCACCCTTCCATTGCGTCATATTCCTAAGTCTTCCGTTTACCTCCTGCACTTCTTGAACCTTCCCCTGAAACCATTGCGTCAAAGTTACTGGATGTCTCACTTTTGCTTCTTCCTTCGGTTGTCCACTTCTAGATCTTTTCTGCTATCGTGTTTGCCATTTACTCTCTCTCTCTCTCTCTCTCTCTCTCTCTCTCTCTCTCTCCCCTCCCAGCGGAGACTGGCACGCATATTCGGTACCTTAGCTACAGCCGCCCCGAAGAGCTCTCTAGAAGTGCAACGGTACCATTGTCTCAGATTTCTCATCCACGAAATCTTTTCCGCCCTAACGGTCGTCTTGCTTCGGTTTTACCTTTGAAGTACAAATTCACCAGAGGTTTATTACGATTTTCTTTATTTTTCTATGGAACTAATACCGCAGCTAGCAGAACTCTGTTTCAACAGGAATCACTTGCGGAGATAGTAGAGAGAAGAACTATGCAGAGGTATGGTCATGTAATGAGGATGGACCAAACGAAGCCAGAGCTCGTAATAGAAGCATACCCAAACGGAGAGACAGGAAGAGGAAGAAAAAAATTGTAAAGGTCTGATTAAGTTTAAGCCTAGAAGGGGAAAACGTCGTAAGATATTGAAGGTTTGTCCGTGATAGAAGGGAAATTATGAAGTGGATGAAGCACCTCAACCTGGGGTAGAAAAGAAGTAGTCATATTTTCGGCAGCAGCTCTATTGCAGAACGAATGGCTCCCTAGTCATTTCCTACTGTTTACCCAAAGAAAATCTCCTCTCGTAATATGTTTTGAAAGATTCCTGTCCTTTTCCACACAGTAGTAAAATAGACACCATATCCGAGTACCGTTATCGGATTAATAACTCGTCTACAAATGGCGAAGCGTTAATAAAGTTAATTCGTGTTCTCCCGGCAGGAACTGTTCTCAAAACTCTTTTAATGTGTCTCTAACGTTAGAACTGCGTTAGAACAAAGACGCCCAGACATAAATAGAAGGAAACGGCTTGAAAGAGGGAAGGGATGGTTAATGAGAACGTACAAATGAAACGCTGTACGAACAGCCATATTAACGTCTGCTCCATCAAATCACCGTTACACTGAACTAAAATGAGTGTTTTTAATTGCGTTTTAACATGATAATGTTTTTAGGCTGGGGGTCATTCCACAAAATCGTCATCGAAAAATGTAACGCTTCCACACTTTCGATTCCCCACAGTCTAGAATCTTTTGTTTACAAAACATTATCATGCTTCGATGTTTCGGTTTCGTCGAAATTCTTTATGCGCGCGCGCGCGTGCGCGCGTGTGTGTAGGGGGAGAGATAGAGAGAGAGTTTTTTCTCTCCCTGTCTCGTAAGACGGGTAAACGATAAGTAACAGGTGCTCTTTCTCTACACACTGGTCAGAAGGGACCAAAAACTTAGGATTCGAAATTAAGCTTACAAACTCAAAACTAAAACTCTATAATCATGGCTAACAAACGCACACTCACGCGACATTAATCTTGGACGCTGAGTTCAAAACAGGTCTCACACACACACACACCTCATAATTGAATTTTAATTTTGCTTGTCGTTAATGTTTTATTAATCCATTTGCGTTTTAATTAAAATACTGTGTTTGCTGAGAAGCGCGGCAGTCCTTAAGCACCTACAAGTAATTTACTATTTCGGTACATTCGACAGACAAACAGAGGAATGCTTTCGTCTGTCAATAAACTGCACCTCTCCAGCCCTTTCAAATAACTCTCTGTCTGTCTGTCTGTCTGTCTGTCTGTCTGTCTGTCTCTCTCTCTCTCTCTCTCTCTCTCTCTCTCTCTCTCTCTCTCTCTCTCTCTCTCTCTCTCTCTCTCTCTCTCTCTCACACACGCACACATAAAAATTAAGATACAACAAAATGTCCTCCGTTTTAGAAGTCTCATTCTTAGAGGTCTGTCACGTCTATTCAGCAGCGTATAACCTATAGGCCTACTCATCGATGGAGGACCATAAAAGCCTGAACATGTACGAAAATAATGAAAATTTAGCTAAACTGTGCTGACTGTGCATTGCACTTTCTAATAAACTAAACGCGTCCGTATTTCAATTTGAGTCCTTTTCTAATTTACGAGTTCGTAAATTATAATCCGATTTTCCTTGCTTCGATTTTTTTTTGTTTTGTATCGGCTATCTAAGGACCACATGCCAATTTCAATTCTTTATTCTTTGTTCTTTTCTTTTTCTCCAATATTCTTTCATCTTTTCACTGTGTCTCTTTTTCCTGTCTTCAGTCCACTTTGAACCTGCGTTTTTCTCTTCCTACCCTGGACTCCTTCCATTTTTAACACTTTTGCCCGAAAAACTTATCTTTCAATTGCTTCTTCTGCGTTTATATTATTTTTTGTCTAAATCCTTTCGGACTTCTTTGATCCAACTTGATGTTGATCTTCCCCCGCAGATATTTGGAGATCTGCTTTGTTAACTTATTGTCCACTTTATTCTATATAAATGTCCACAAACTAATAGGCTTCTTTTTCTCGTTGTTTCTGTTATATTTTCTATACTCTGATATATTTCATCATTACTTCTGAAGTTTTTCGTGGGCCTAATATTTTCCTAATAATTCGTCTTTCCAATATTTCTAGATTGTCTAAATTATAATTCAATGCTAGACATTCACTTGCATAGGCCTATAGGCATTCTGGCCTCACTACTGTATTTTAATGCCTTTTTTCGCATTTTTAGATATGCACTTTTTATTGTAACTACCTTTTAGTAATACCATATGCTCTTTCCATTTTATGAATCCTTTCTTGTATAGCAGATTTTTCTAAACCATTCTCTTGATTTATTTCCCCTAGATACTTAAATTTTCTAATTCTCTATTAGAAATTTTCGAGCAGGGACTCTCAGTTAGCAGGGATTCTCATTTTTATTTATTTTACTGATCAATTTACTTAAATAACATTAAAAGTTGTATAAGAAGAGTTTACCGGCTGACATTCTTCTTTCCTACTTTCAAACGCAATATTTTGTACGGGAACAACCCGACCCCAGCGTTAGGGACATAATGATTTGGAAAGTTCAACAGTAAAATGATTCATTACTTTACGGTCAATTATAAATGTACCTGTTGCTTTAAACGCGTGTAGAAGTCAATCAATTACATGTGTACACGGCCATTAATAATGCCCTTACACACTTCACTGGCGTTTTCTCTTTCACTAAATACACCACAATAATCATTAATTTTCACTACAAAGCTCTCCCCTCTCGTTCCCTCTTGCCCTTTACTCGCTCTCTTTCTCTCTCTCTCCCCCCTCTCTCTCCATACGTGGTTCTGACTGGGAAACCTGCTCCGTCATACGTTCCCCCGTGGACCGCTACCTTACGAAGGATTCCAGTATAGGCTATCTAACCCTTCGCTCCTCTTCCAACACAACTTCGCTACCGGTACAGAAAATTCCCGACTTACGAACTTAATCCATTGGTACGGGGAAAAGTTCGTAAGTCGAAAAAACGGACAATTAAGTTTTCAGTAAAACAGTAAATTCAAATCGAATAAAGGCAACTAAATAAAATTCTAAGGTTTAAATAAAATAATAAATTCACAGTTAAAAGAATAGTTTTTAGTCTCAATACGTTTTAGCAAAACTGAATCTACAAAAATGTGTTTTTATACTGGGGTTGTACGCGTATAATATATTAGCTATTCCGACTTTTAATAGTCATAATAATAATCCCTCTTTTTATCGGCCATCTGAGGACCACATGCCAATTTCACTTCTTTATTCTTTGTTCTTTTCTTTTTCTCTAATATTCTTTCACCTTTTCACTGTGTCTCTTTTTCCTGTCTTCAGTCCACTTTGAACCTGCGTTTTTCTCTCTCCTACCCAGGACTCCTTCCATTTTTCACACTTTTGCCCGAAAAACTTCTCTTTCAATTGGTTCTTCTGCGTTTATATTATTTTTTTCTAAATCCTTTCGTTCTTCTTTAATCCAACTTGATGTTGACTTCTTCCCCCACAGATGTCTGAAGATCTGTTTTGTTAACTTATTGTCGTCCATTCTATATAATTGTCCAAAAAATAATAGTCTTCCTTTTTCTCATTGTTTCTGTTATATTTTCTATACTTCTTAATTTCCAAACTTAATAATAATCCGTTTATTTATTAAGCAAATAAAGAAATCAGTGGTACTGAAAACAACACTAACATTCTTTTACAGTTTTGAAATAAAGAATATCAGAGTATTCGACATCACTTTCTAACAAAATAGAAATATTTTAAATAATAAAGTTGTGTTGTTAGTGGTTATAATTACAAACAGAAATTACGCTGTTTTTCCGATCTTTTGATGAGCCGAGAGGCTCGACAGCGCTGATCGGTAATTTCTTATGCAGCGTAATTTCTGTTTGTGAAAATAGAAATAGTTAAATTTCAAATTCCCATCTACTTATTCACCACACGGCTTTATTATTTTTTTTAAGCTAACAGTGTTTGTTTACACAAGACAACATTTTCCTTTAAAATTTCACAATTTTACAAAATTTATGCAGAGAGAATAAAAGTATATAGTAGAATAAAAGTATCACTTCAGGCATTGAATGATAGATATTTTAAAGATACGTCAACACATATAAATGTGTTTAATAATACAGAATGACGAAACGTTGGGGGAGACTAGAAAATAAAACTAAAATATTTACCGTGCTGACACCTTATCTCGTACACACCAGGCTACATAATTGTGACACAACGATGCAACCCTGTTTTATTCCTTATCATAGTTGCTAATGTGAAACGTTTGTCAGTCTAACAAATTCTCGTGAGAGAGCTGCATTACTGTTGTTACGAAAAGTTTGTTGTTAAGTCTCATTACGAAATAAATATTTTTTTATTAATTTTTATTATATTGCGATTAATTAATCAGAAATAATACAGACTTTACTAAGCCTTTGCTGTATTATTTTTGTAGTCAGTTATGTTAAAAAAAAAAGTTAATCCGTATGGTTACTTAGGCTATGTAGCCTACTTATTATCGGCAAGTCTCTATTTTTTTACTACCATTCTTTTTCTTATTCACCACGAAAACATAGTATTATTAACAAACATAAACCGTAATAATAATAAATAAGAGCTGCTTTTGTTTGTTTGTTTGTTTTTTACAATAGCTGAGCGAGCGACGCCAGTTTTTGTACTCAACCTTTTGACATTTTTCTGTGTACTTATCTATTTAGGGTATGTCGCACAATAACTGTTGAATGCATCAACCGATTTTCGTAAAACGTGGTATCTGTGTGCATTCACCCTACAGAAACCTATTGGCATTGATCTTCCCAAAAATAAGGGGGGAAGGTAAAACTTGTGGGAAAAAACAGCGGGAATTTTAACCAGAAGCTGAACATAATGCTCATTTTTTAAATTTCAACATTTTTCGGCGCCAGGGCCCAAATGCGGGTCAGGATTTTGATAAAATAGCAAAAATCCATTTGGGTGTTAAACTGAAGAGAATTTTAATCAGAATCAGAAATATTGTACAGTTTAAGAAATTTCAAAATTTTAGGACATTAGGGAACAAAAAAAATAGATCAAAACTTTGAAAAAATTATAAAAGTCCTCCAGGTGTCAGGCTAAAGGGAATTGTAACTCACATTTGAATATGTAGCATTTACTCTAAAAATTTTCTAACTTTAGGGCCCCACGGTTCAAAAATGGAACTCAAAATTTTAAGAAATTTGGTGGCTCAAAACTTTAACCCAAAACTCAAAACAGAAAGTCTATTTGGGGAATCAGGTTATGAAGAGTTTTATCCAAAATACAAACCAGGTAACTACCATAATTTGACAGAATTAATATATCTCAGCGTTACTTGCAAGTTTTGGGTCGCAAAAAATATGAAAGTTTGTAACAAACTTACAAACATTAACTTGATATTTTGACTAAATATCTAACGTTCATAAGGTCATAAAAAACTTTGTATATTGTTCAGTAATGTATACTGTATTTGTGAAAAATATTACTTGTAGGCCTATAAATATCTATAAAAACATACATAAACTTCAGGGCTAGTACTAAATTATTTGTAATTTTGTGTTATAGGCCTAGTTAAAAATTTAACTAAAAAAATAATGCAGTAATTTGGAATTTTTAATATACCTTTTTATTGCATTTTTATTTATTTATACTGATTGTCTGCTTTAAAAGTTGTATTTTACTAAAGAAAATAGTTAAATAATCGTTTGTTTTTTTGTAATTTGTATGGTAAATTAAAAATTATGTGATACTGAAATTCTTCTAATAATGAATGTGTTTTGTTCAAAATACTGAACGAGAACAACATTACAACATTTGCAGTTCATGGAGAACAACATACAATCATCATCATATAATTGCATTTAACCTTTATATAATTACATCGAAAATTTTGGAATCTCATTTTACCTCAGTATTTACATCTTTTATCTTTTCTGTTACCTTTATGTACGTTTCGTGTTACCAATAATTAGTAGTTTCATCCGTCAATACTGGCTCGCCTTCGCGTTACGTTACCATCGGTGTAACCGTATCGGGACACTATACAGATCTACACATACACATCGCGTTAAAACAACCCGTACTGTAAAATAAGCGACCTGCATGATATAACCTACTTGTGGGTTATACAGCAACCTGTATGCTAATGGGTACGTTTAACGTACGAAATTAAACGTTTTTGAAACTATTAATAGTATTCAATTAACGTAAGAGTATTTCAACGGTATTTTGCTAACAGTGAGCGGTCGTGGCGTAGTAGCTAGCGTGTGGCGCTGCTACGCTGTCGGCGCGGGTTCGATTCCCGCCGGGGTCATCTGATTTAGATACGACCGTTCCCCCTCGCAAAGCGATGATAAACCAGCGAGAGGTATCCTGCCTAGCATAAACCCTCCCCAACTATGCCGTTCGGATCCGGTGCTAAACTGTAGGTCCCATATACCTGTGAGAGACTCCGTAACACACGCGCCACGGGTATATGCAGGGAGGGTACAAACCAGTCGAAAGACTGAAGGACCCAATAATAATTGCTAACAGTAATGTTAAATGTTAATAAGCAGACTTTTCACGATTTACTTATCCGATTATTAAAATAATGAAAAGGTTATTTAAATGAAAACAAGCTACATTGTTGTTGTAGTCTAACTTTTAATTGGATAAGTAACCGATAATAAATCTACAGGACTCGTACGAAAAAGAATTCCGGTCTACTCATGATTCCCCAGAAGTTGTGAAGTGTAAACATTATGTTGATAAATATCTTTTTGTAAAACAATTTTTGGGAAGCCTTTTAAAGAGCGCCCACACATTTCGAAGAAAGTTTAAAATGAACAAACTCCATTTATAGTGTTAAGTTTATAGAAACGGCAGTTAAATAAATGATATGCCAAACACAAAAAAATTTGAACAGCTTACAAACTTGAATATTTATAAGGAAAGCTTAGTTTTTTTTCTGGCAATGCCTTAGTCCGTGTGTCGTTATGTCTACAGATTATGGAGAACTTACAAACGTCGATAGCTTATGAAAACATGTCAAGCGAAATACAAGCTGTGATGTGGAAAGCTTTTGTACAGGTACACGTAGATAGATTATGGGTTGGATCTGTAGACAAATCATTATTTTGGATGTATGATGACACTGAAACGTATACGTAAGTTATACAATGTCGTGGTATAGAATGGACGAACGATTTAAAAAATTTAACTAAGATTTTACTAAAGTGTTTCGACGGAAAACAAACATTCTGATAAATACTTTTCAAAAAATGCCAATAAGTTGACAAAATTATTGAAGTGTTCCAAAACGTATCCACGGTTCTTTGCTTAAAATGTTTGACGCAATTATGCAAAAGGTTCACAATACAGGGGTTCTCTGCACCGATGTAGATGGGGATCTACATGATTATTCTTTTCTACACAACCACTGATACACTGAATGTTATGCACTGGCAAACGTTCAACTCAGCAGTACTACTAAACAAAAAATACGTTAACAACAACGTAGACACTTAAGTACGATAAAATTTAAAATAAATTATTTAAAACTGGTATATTTTATAGGCCTACATAACGTTTCTACAACGGATACACTTCATTGGTGAAGAAAACAAAACCATTTTTTCTGTGTACTTAAATACTTACAAAACAAAAAGACTGGAATCACAAATGCCTTAGTCCTGCTGGGTTAAACTAGTGTTTATACGGTCACATTTTTTTGGGTCCGTAAAGTAACGATCATGCTGTTAAATTTTCAGGTTTCCTCTTTTTTCACCTAGGTCATATGGTAACACTAAATTTGAAAACTTCTCGTGAATATTTTTATAAAGAAGATATAAAAATAAAACTCCATATAACTGTTTTTATAAAAAACGATTGCAATAAATAGGCCTAGGTCTATTGATATTTGACAAAATATAAAGGTAATGTTTTAAGGCGAACAATCTCCGCTTCTTCTAAAAACATTTAAGATTATATTATACGAGTTGTCTTCACATGTATGTTACAGAGTACTTGACTTAGGAAATTAATAATTTTGATCAGAAGAAGCGCATTTTTCGATTAAGTTTACTAAATCTTGTAATACCAAGAGGGAAGGAACTGATTTATTGTATAGCGTAAGCGAGCGACTGGGCTCCAGGAGGCGATAACTGACATCAACAACTGTGACAAACAAATTTTAGAATCTAATGGCAACAAAACACAATTCGTAACACTCTTCAAAAATTTCAAGTACAGCAGAGCATCGATTATCCAAATATCCATTAAAAGAACGATCTATTACCCGAACTCAGTAAAAACTACAATTATGTACCGTCTTGTACTGTACTGTACAGTAATGTATTGGACACGTGTAGGCGTATTGGATGTTTATTGAACATAAAAAATTGTATACTATAAATTATTACAGTAGGCCTACTGTACAGTAATAAATAAATGCTGTAGCTACACAGTCTTACAGCCTATGAAGACGGCGAGAATGCTACTAATACAAAACCACCGACGGCAGCAAAAGCTTTTGACGCACTTGAGACTGTTCTAAAGTGGGCCGAAACAGAAAACGAGATAGATTGTGTTCAGATTATGAAACTTAAACGACTTCAGTCTTTAGCAGCGAGAAAACGGGGTATCGCTTTGAAGCAGACAGTGAGAGACAATTCTTCAAAAAAGTGTAAATCCAAGGTACTGTAAGTTTTGTTTTATTTTTAATTAATTTTATAGTGCAGTAGTTGTCATTAAACTCTAATTTTCTTTAAATTAACTTTTTGTTTTTATTAATTACACTTAGTTTTAATTCAATGATTTTTAGCCTTAGTAATACATTACAATACAGTCAGTATACAGGTTGCTGTAATTATATAACAGTATGTTAGAAATGATTTTGTAATAAAAACCTTTGTTTTTGTGAAGGGAAATAATGTTTTCAATTTACGATCTATTATCCGAAATATCCATTATCCGAACGGGCCCTGGTCCCGAGAGGTTCGGATAATCGATGCTCTACTTTAGTTGTTCGCTACATCACCGTACAGCGAAAGAACAAAAAATGATTTCCAAACTACTTATTTCATTATTCAGGATTAATTTTAAACCTAATGACATAAATTTCGTACTTTCGAAACTTTCGTACTTCTGGTTTAATGTTAAAAATAAAAATATAGTTGTCTGGATATTCGTATTAAGATAAAGTATTATTCGAATAAAGTTTCGTTCGCTATAGAAACTACATGATTGAGAAATAAATAAATAAACAGACATGAGTAACTGCACAGGAGGAGCGGTCAAACAAATAATTAAAAAAGGCTACATTAATTCCCAGAACGTGTTGTTCACGTGGGCATTTGTTTGGGAGTTACACATTCCAAGAATGGCAAAACAAAAGTAGATGCCTTGAGCTTAGCTATTCAAAAAATTTAGATCACGCGGACAACTAGGCCTATCTTTGTACAGGAACGTTATAGTGAATAAGTGGTAAGTATATGTCCGTATAAGTTATTATAATTTTACACTGTAGGCCTGTAGGCTAATACTAAAGTAGACATACATTTTGTACAATTCTTTTCTTTCGTTTTTATTTTATTTTTTTAATATTTACATATTATTTACAAGTAAATACTGTTTCTTATATGAGCAAGAAGTAGTTAATAACTTAAAAATTATTTTTATTTGATTTTATGTCTTAAATATTTTTAAAGTAGGAAAGAATTTAAAACATAATAGTAAGATACTTTCAATAAAAAGTACAAAAGGCACTATTAACATCCATTAATAGTCATATATAATCACTTTTAACAGTCATTATAATAAAAGTATATTAACAGACAAAGTTACAGACTCAGAATAATCTTAGAATAAAATATTTTTTCTGGTAACGTGTGGTCAAAAATCTTTTGTCCGTATTTAATTTAATTATTTTATAAACTCTAATCTTAACCGTTCTACCGTAACATTTTTTATTGTATGTTTTGTGCGTACTTGCCCACGAAAGGCTCTAAAACGGATAGCTGATAAACGATACACTAAAAAATGTTCTACATTATTTTCGACAACGTTTTGGTGTGCGCCTGTATTGTTTTATTGGGACGGCGAAATACATAAAATGGGCAAGTCTTAATTTTCCTATATATGTAATATGGGTGGATTTATATATTTCTAAACACAATTCAACAGTTCTTCTTTTTACTTTTTCTTCGAGTTTTAAATTAAGGCCTTAACACCGCTAGCTAATCCATTTTCTTTTAACGAGCTTTTCATTCTATTTTCTGCATTTATAAAATTCCTTTTCTTTTCTGGTTGTGAAGACTCAACGTAGAGTCTTTGGAATCCAACGTAGAGTTTCGTTCTTCCAACTACCTTCGATCTTACACAGTGTCCTACTACCACTTCCTTATCTAAATATGCCGACTCATGTGGTAACTTACACTTTACATTTACAGCTAAGACTATTATTTTATAATTGTCTTTATAAAGTAATCCTTCTTCTTATATCCTATTCTCCATTTCCATGTATTTAATCGTGTTTCTGAAAGACGATATACCTGCACTCGTTTATTTTTTATTTGTCAGCGAGAATAATTTATATCTCATATTTTACTGTGGCGGTTTCCTTCGTTAATTTGTTCGACGAAATACGGTTAAGCGCGAAACTATCCGAAAAATAAAAATGTTAACGTTCTTGTAGAAAACGCAAATTTCCAGTAAAGTTGCTCATGCTCTAATGGCACTAAGAGCAGACGTCACTCCCAGGCCCCCTAAAACCTTCAAAACCCTTATTATATGGTTATACTTTAGTAATTTTATATTCTTGTTGTACTAATTTCTTTTATCGGCCATCTAAGGACCAGATGGCAATTTCAATTCTTTATTATTTGTTCTTTTCTTTTTCTCCAATATTCTTTCATCTTTTCACTGTGTCTCTTCTTCCTGTCTTCAGTCCACTTTGAACCTGTGTTTGTCTCTCTCCTACCCTGGACTCCTTCCATTCTGAACACTTTCGACTGAAAACCTCTCTCTCAATTGCTTCTTCCGGTTTATATTATTTTTTCTAAATCCTTTTGGACTTCTTTGATCCAACTTGATGTTGACTTCTTCCCTCACAGATATTTGGAGATCTGCTTTGTTAACCTATTGTCGTCAATTCTATATAAATGTCCACAAAATAATAGTCTTCTTTTTCTCATTGTTTCTGTTATATTTTCTATACTCTGATATAGTTCATTGTTACTTCTGAAGTTTTTCGTGGGCCTAATATTTTCCTAATAATTCGTCTTTCCAATATTTCTAGATTGTCTAAATTAACATTCAATGCTAGACATTCACTTGCATACAGGCATTCTGGCTTCACTACTGCACTGTAATGCCTTATTTTCGCATTTTTAGATATGCACTTTTTATTGTAAATATCTTTAGTTATACCATATGCCCTTTCCATTGTATGAATCCTTTCTGCTATAACAGATTTTTCTAAACCATTCTCTTGAATTATTTCTCCTAGATACTTAAATTTTCGAACCCTCTCTATTCGACCAATATCTGTTACCAGGAATTTTGGAGCATTTTTAATGTTCGTGAGAAATTTGTTTTTTCTGCAGAAATTCTTAAGCCTGTTCTACTGGCTATGTCCTCTAAAAAATTAACTTGTGTTACTGCAGATGTCAGATGTTCAGAAAGTATAGCAGTCATCTGCGAATGCCAAACAGTTTATTTCAATACGTTTGTTCCATCTTCCCAACGTGATTGGTGATATTTTGCATTCCTTTTAATTTTTCATTCCAAATTCTCACTACTTTCTCCAGGACACAGTTGAAAAGAATTGGGGATAAACCATCACCCTGTCTTACACCTGTATTTATTTTGAACGGTTTTTGTACTACTGTTATTATTGTTGCGCTTCCTGCTAAAATAATCAAAATGCTTTCCTTAAAAAAAAGCAACTGGCGGTTCGGATAAACGGTATTCGGACAGTGCAGTGTCGATTAAGACAAGTTTTTTTTTTTTTTTTTTTACTGGCACTGTTTTCCGACCGAACATATTATTTTTCGCGACCTATTCTTTAAGGTCCGCTAACCGAGAGTAAACGAACAGAATCATGGAGATTTATTTCTACAGAAATAAAAACGATGTTCATATCTAAATATGCTCAGTACCGGATTTAAGATTTTTGAGGCCCTAGGCCAAGTTTTCTGAGCGTACTTCCCCCCCCCCCCCCCCGGTTGTGACTTTGAAGTAATATATGTACTGCAGAAGTAATTTGATGTCAGATTAATACTATCAAATTTAAAACCCGTAGGCTACTACTATAACAAAGCGTTATAGTTCATTTAGTACTTTTTCAAAATATTTAGAACCATGCAAAAGAATTGAGCAAATTAATTTATTTTCTAAGTAGAGTAACTTAACTAAGCTTATTCAGAAATTTAACAGAAAATGTCTTTCTTATTGTCTAGGTATACCACATTAATTTATTAATGTTCATGTTCATGATGAATACGTTTAGTGTACGGATCGTTTAGGTTCATAAGTTTCCACTACACAAAGCTAAAAACCTTCTTTACATTCGAAACAAAATAAAAACATAACCTCAAATCGCAAACCGTTCAGTCACAACGCAGATAAACAATGATCACAAACAAGGATGGTACCACGGTCGTGTAAATTCGGGGGGCAATATAGCGGACGTATAAAATTCGCATGCGCAGATTAGCTTCAAGGATGCCAACGTTTTAAAAATAAGCGCGCAATATTCATATAAGAACTGTCTTTCATTTGTATTATTAACAAACAAAAAATCATTTAATTTAAAAAAATCATACTTAAATAAATCAAAGTGCCTCCTACTTTTATAATAATACTTCAGTAAAAACAAAATATCTGTAGTTTGTGGCCCCCTCTGAGCCCGAGTGATAAATCTGGCACTGAATGTGCTAGTTTAGTGTTCCACCTACATGCACGTAGCTTGCGATTAATTTACTTTTCCCCAACGGTAGATTCCAATCGCATCACACAGCGTGCCCTCGCACTGATCAGTTAATACAATTGTGAAGTAGCCTGCACAAACGAACCGGAGACCTCGTAATCGGAAGCCTCTCCAGTTGCGCCCGTGCCATATCCTACGATACGGTTGACTTATAAAAAAAATCGTGAAGAATTCGGTGAGAGGGACACGGACACGCGGCGGTTGCGTGGCGGGCGAGTCGAGCGCTGTAGTGTGTGTGTGTACCTTACGTCCGGCGAATAAAATAAAATATATTGTTGTTACCTGGCGACCGCCATTTTGCGCAAGCAGGCCCGTCTATATGTTTTTTTTTTTTTTTTTTAACTGCGGAATTCTTCAGCTGATCTTCACAGCGGGGGGAACAAAGGTAAACCATTTAGAAACATAGAACTAAACATAAAGAATGGCGGCTGACTAAAGACAAAAAGAAAGAAGTAACGAAAAAAGAAAAAGAACGGTTTATAATTAATGCGTTTAAACCTTAAAAGCCGAGAAAGATTTTTGAATACAGTACTTTAATACGACACGTACTAAAGAAAAGTGCCAGTGAGTGCCGTTATCAAGCTACTCGTGGGAGTTCAATGCTATCGAGAAGTGAGTACCACTGTTGCCTTAAATAGTCTGGAATTAAACAAAGAGTTTCCAGTAAAGTGAAACTGTAGAAACTGCACATAGACGATGAAATCATACAAGATATACAAACGAAATCACGATTAAAATATTATTTTTCAATCTTTTTGCCCCAATAAAATAACAGTGTGTATGTCGGTTGACAGTCTAAAACACCAACACCAAAAGTATTTTCAACACTGAAAAGTTGTCACCGCGATACAAAAATATTAAACGTATTAGAAAATAAGGTAAATATACCGGTAGCAATGACAAGCACACGTGAGTACTTACAACGTGGTAGTACATCTTGGAAATAGTCACTAGAATATTCTCACCTGTAGCACGTTAATATCGCGACCGACTGTCGAAATTCAAGTATTTGTCGATTCTTCCCCATGCTTGCAAATCGTAGGGATTAGACTCTTGTTTGTAAGATGAGGGCGATCCTCGTCCGACTTAGGAAATTTTGGCCACAAAACGTCTGCAGATTCTGAACGTACGCTTGACGGTTTGTTCAAATGGAAATCTTTTCGACTTTTCCCTTTTGCGTCATTCATTTTCAAATTAAAAGTGAATAGCAAAGTTTTGTAAACAAATGTTTACAAGTCCCCGTACTAACGTAAAAATATGATAACCTAACGACTCTGAAATTGTCCAGGAAGGCAAGTACAATTACAATAATTGTTTCCTGTACACGTTTACGTACACATACGTAGACACAGTGGTAGATCAGGATGTTTCCATGAGGGGGGGGGGTTGTAGACCACGGTGGCGAGTTATTGTCATTGATGATAAGCGGTGGAGGTGTTGACGAGGGATCGCCAGTTAGAAACTATCGCGTGTGTTACATCACACCCGCAAACGATCTGATAATACCTGCCTGTAGGTTTTACCTGTTAGACCTCAATGGTCCCCCCCCCCCCCAGTAACCTTCTTGGTTATGCCACTGCGTAGTTATGTGTTAGTTATAGTATATAAGCAAGAAAATTGTAATAAAAAATTAAATCACATTTAGACAGAGCCAGATGTGAGTTAATAAAATTATAGAATAATTATTGTAAAATTTTATTGTTTTATATGACATTCGCATTACGTAATAATTTTACTGAAACTGCAAAAAGCGAGCAGTTGCAAGCAGAGATTGATATCAAATTGGAACGAGGTCAGACTTCCGATACAGCTTCAGGCGAGCCACTGAAGATGGCTCATCATGGAATCGGCGAAACGTTTTGTACATCGTGAGTTTCGTAAATTCTTATACTTAACAAATTTACGATTGAGATTCACACCAATTGTTGTTCAGTTAATGTTGAGTAAAAGCACTGTTGCACGTAAAATCGAGAACAATCGTAGGCTGCAAACCGCTTGGTCGCGAAAACAATCGATTCAATTAATTCTCCGATGATGTTGGAAATAATGAATACCGACGTAGTGGTTTTTGAATGGAAGCGAACGTGTTTATATAGGCAGATTAAAGACAAATCGGAAAAACTATACCACCACTTGCCGTTAAAAATGTGAAGTCTCAATACTTACGAATCAGCAACACATTAATGGCGATTATTTTAATTAATAATGATTAGTAAAACGTTAAAGTCCAAACGGCTCTGGTGAGGACTGCAGAGGTGAAGCTTAGTTTTGATCTTAATTTCCTAGTTTCCCGTAGATTTGTGTCTGGCGTTGCAGTTTTCGCAGTGCGGGTGACCGTATGTACATAATCAAGTTGGGACTGAATTATTAGACAAAGATGGACAATAGCGACTTGATTCATATATAAAAGTCATATATAAATATATATGACGGTTCTCTAAAGCCATCAACAACCGACAACGTTGGTAAATTTCATTCTGTATTTAGAATATTGGAATTGTCCACTATAATTAGCTACTCTTTCGATATCCTGTGATGCTGCAACAGAATTTTTGTACAAGCAATCGGTAGATTCTTCAACCCGTAGGGGAACGAGAATTGTTTCATCAGTAAGAGAAAGACAGATAGGATACTTCGAACACACCATGAATAACCAAAAGTACAGAACACTATAACCAGTCATTGAAAAAAAAATGTAAAAGAGAAAAGTAGATACAGAACATTGGGACATTGGTTAAAAGAAGCGTTAATTAAGTAGTTTATAACTGCTCCTGAAGGAGTGATGTGTGCAGTTATGATTGCCGATGTCTTCGGAAGATAATGCACAAAAGAAGATGAAGAAGAAAGCAAAGAAGAAGAGTTTATTAAAACACCATCAATAACACATCATATGAAACTAGATAATGTCTTATAGTTACCTGAATGAACGAATCTACATTATTTTAAGCTTCACAATTTATTAATCCAATGGTTCATTAACTATTAGAAAAAATTGAACGTCAAATTAGATACATTTTTTTGTAAATTATTACACAGGTTTTAGTTTTTTTAGACGTTACCTGAGCGCCCCTGAACATCGACGGCTCACCTGCGACGCATGCACCTAAGAGCAACCCTGAGAAGGACGGAAAAGTATGTATTTAAGTGCGGGGTCGGTGCTGCGGCGTGTTTCAGTGAAATCTCCCACGGTGCACGGAGCCGCGACCGGCTTCATATTTTCCAATAACACCTCGTGACCGGTCGTCTTTTGTTTGCCGTGGCTACGTCACAAACATGGCGGCTGGGTTCATGCAATTATCCCTACCTTACTTATGATTAATGCTTTGCCTCCAGAGGTGTTTGGTTCAACAAAGATGAAGCTTTAATACCGGCGACTACTACTTGAGTGAGAGAGAGAGAATATTACATAAAACTTTCTCTGGTTCTAAATCGACACGATACCGGACCGTTACCGGAACATGAGACAATTAAAAAGGATCAGAAGAATTAAAACACAATTCAAGTTATATAAAAAACATACTTTCAAAAATAAAATCTATTAATTTTAATCTTGTCTACTATGAATTACAACAACAGATACTGTTAGTTGTAGCCTATACTACATTCTAGAAATATACGCACTCTGTTATCTCCCTACACCTAATATCATTATACAATTAGTACATAGTTAATTCTATATAATATATAGGCCTACGCGATCAGCCGATTAAGATGACAGTTTCTTCTTTACAAAAATAATTGAAATTCCCGAATTCAAAATAACTGAAAACTTAAAATTTAAAAAGCAAATTTTTCAAAAACTTATAAAAACCATTACTACTAACAATTATATTTTGGTTTTTAATTTTGTTCTTATATTTGGCGTTTTCTTCTAAGGTAATGATGTACTGGGATTTTATTTCTTTTTAACATTAAACTTTCGCCCTACAATGGGCCATCTTCGTTGGCAAACCTTAGATTCAAGCAAACCGTTGAGGACGCTTCATCGTAGAACGGGCGAAAAGTTTTGTGTAAGAAAAATGCATAACTTGTATTAAAGCACAAAACAGTGTCGTTCTAGGGTTTCGCAAAATATTTCGGTGTCACTATTCGTCTTCAAATACAGTTCCACATAATTGTTTTAATGGTGCTATATGCCAACTTTTCTGATAATATTTTTCCTAAAACTAAGTTTTAATTACAACTGGTAGTGCACCGACTGAATCAAATATGTCCAGAATATAATCTTAAAATTTCCTTGCATAAGACGAAAGTTATGGCTTTCCAAGGCAAGTATCCCATTAGGTCGAAAATAACTGTCAACAGTAAGTCAATCGAACAAGTATAAAATTTTACATACTTGGGCTGCGACACAAGATGACAATGACATGGAAAATAAAATAAATAAGTTCCAGGCAATATGTGGCACAGTAAATAGAACACTAAATAATAAAACACGAAAAGACACAAGGATAAAATTTTATAAAACAATGGCTGTACCAGTACTTATGTATGGAAGTGAAAGTTGGAGTAATACCAAAAAAGGAGACAGCAAAATACAGGCAGCAGAAACGAGATTTTTGAGAGGGTTCAAAGGCTGCACAAGAACAGATTAGTAAGAAATGAAGACGTGCGAAATGAACTAAATGTATATCCAATAAATGAAAAAATAACTGAATATAAAGAAAGATGAAAACAACACGTAAATAGAATGGGAAATGGTAGAATACCCAAAAAAATACTTAACTACAACCCAAGAGGGAAAAGAGATATAGGAAGACCACGAAAACGGTGGTCGTAAGTTTGTGAGGACGGAACAGGCAAATGCCTAATCCTTGTAGTGCAGAAGAAGAAGAAGACGAAGTTTAAAATAATCTTCGCAAAGTATAAGTCAGAATGCAAGTCGTTCCTTAGTAGCGATGCCACAGCAATTATTTTAGTAAACATTAGTAGGGCGATAAGATCGCTTGAAGCGAGCCACAAGTTCAATTCTAGTTCTCTCGTAGATTCCTATCCCAGCTGTACTGACCTCAGTCGACCATGAATTTCTAGAAAACGCTACCAAAATGTTAACTAGACACAATATAGGCGGGCCCCTGATAGTTTTACTTGAAAAGTATCAATTTATGGATTTAAAAGGACTAACTGTTATCAACTTATCGACTAACTATTAAAAATGAAAAGCTGAGCTTACGAGGCCATAGTCCAACGTTGACATCAAGAGGACTGGCGGGAAATCGTGCAGAGCGGACAACAGTGGAAATCAACATTTGAGACATCACTAGGAGACTGAAACACCATGCCAATATCTGACAACGAGCGCTAAAATGACTTTTCTGACAATTAAGTTAAAACGGAATTGTCTCGGATATGTGAGGCGACAGATGGACAAGAGACCAAGCACGTGTACAAAGAACATTTTAAACTAGGTGGACGAACGATAGTAGAAATATCCCAACAAGACAGGAGCAGGTGAGAGAATATCCAATACGGGATGGGACAGGAAATTAATTTCTGAATTAATTAAGAAAGAAATTCTGAATTTTTTCTTAATTAAGAAATTACTTTGTCGACTCGATATTTTCAAGCATATTAAGATAGGAACATTTAAATTAATGTGAAAAAATTGGTCTCTCAGTCAGGACTGAAGATTTTTCTCCATGAATATTGCGAACGTTAGATATACTCAAGTTAAACAAGAAGTGAATGCGCAGACGCAAACCACTATAATGATTATCTATTGCACAAGAAATTTATAATAAGTAGGGCCTACTGGCAAAATGTAGTGAAACTGGAAAAAAGTTTTTAAATTTTCTTTCAACATATTGTAACCATGCGATTATACATCTGTTGATAATTGTCACTAAGCGTTTGCTTCTTCAGTCTCTTACGCACAAATGTATTGATTTCATGAGGAATGAAAACATTTCCTAGGCCAGCGATTCTGGAGGATCGCGAGGAGGTAATTTAGTGATTCGGTTGGATATTCTTATCGGATGGAGCAACGGGATCGCAGGACCTGAAAAACCTACTGTGTGACGTAAACCAAGGAAACCGTGGGAAGATGTTGGCAAGGAGCTGGGAGGACGGAAGTCCTTCGTTATCGATAGGGCGCGAGTTGGAGGGCCAAGACTGTGAGTGCCAAGTTCCGATCCCGGGTTGTGCGCCGTAGGAGAAGGAGGAGGAGTACGAATTTTGAACATCCGAAACATATGTTGTTCCCGTTAACAACCCCCAGGTGAGGCATATTGCATCATCTTTATGGGTTCAGTAATGAAATTAAAAGCTAATTTTCAGAATATACAGCAAACTCAATTGAGATCTTTAAACCTAATTTTCGATGGTACGTGAACATTATCAGAAAGGTTAGGTCCGACAATTATCATCGTTAGAATTTATCACAAAACGTTTCGCCTACCCGAAATCCGCAACTTTGTTCATTGTGTAAATTTGCGTCAGTGTGGTGGTGCTTCCCCATTCTGTCCAGCGGACTTAGTAGCGATTCTTTTTATATAGTTTTTCTGTAGTTATAAACATTGTGGTAGTGGTGGTGATTTATTAATTTTTTTGACGGATCACGCGTGTTAGTGAACGAATCTCGAGTAGGCTTACGTTTGCATTTGATGTATTAGTTTAACACCTGAAGACGACCACAGACTGTTTAGTGGTCGAAACGTTTTGTCATACATTCTAACGATGGTCATCGTCCAACCTTATCCTTCTGATAAAACTCAATTGCATTCGACATCCAGTCCTATATTTTGAAAGTTCAACTCCACTGTCAGTATAGAGAACAATTAAGTTATTCCGCCCACCCATGATTCTCGTTTTTAGAAAAAATGTTTTAATTCAAACTCTACAATGGATATCATTAAGAGGGAAATATTCTGAACTTTCGATCTGGCATTAAAGCTCCTCATTTTATTCTCTACTTCACTGTTGTATGATAAAAGATTTTCTCTTTGACTTAAGTGAAAATAAAGTTCAGAAACAAACTAGATGCACGCGCAGGTTTGCGACTGTTTACTTTCAGTATCTAGGTGCCTAAGAGTAACGTAGTTTCTGAAATACCATAGTTAAATTTTCTTAAAGTGTAATTATTAAGTTTGCGAATCGTTGTTCATTGAACCGTATGCCACTTTGCAAGCATATGTACAAGTTCTAAAAATGACCAAAATATCCAGTGCAGCCCACAATGGGAAAATGCGTTTCTATTAAAAACCACAGCTAATGTTTGCCGCTGTGGCAATATGCAATTGTGTCAAGTTAATCGTGAATACTAGGGCAATATGCCGTGTACTTTATGAAGTACTCCATCAGCGAGCAATTATAAGTTGAAGAATGAGTCCGACAACAGACTTTGTAAAAATTAAATAGTTAATTAAATGTTTTATAATACTTTTTGTATTTTACTACATTACGATTTTTAGGAGATGTTTAAGTACATCGTGGAAATTCTTTGGCCAGCTCGTTATTGATGCTGGTGGGCAATGACAAAGAAAACTTACACAACCTACATATGCATTATTTACTGTTTTCTTTTTAATGTGTATTTTGCAACTCCTGATATACGCGTATTTTGTTCCGACGTCTTAATACAATATTTGGCTCTGTCTTTTTCTCAACACAGTTAAATAATAAATTATTTGTAGTTCGTTTAAACAATGTAGTTTGGCTTCTTTGTATCGTTTTGATTATGTAAGTACTTGTCTGTACGATACTTTGCATACTTAGGTCAACTGCTAACCGACCCAAAACGCATCGTCCCAAACAACAGGAAGAAACCACTGTATACGATAACAAACTCCCAGAAAATATTGCCACCCAGTTTTCTTAAGTATTTCTATTCTTTCATATATTTCTATATAGGCCTATACTTTTTAGTGGTTTTACTTGTTAAAATGTAAAACTGAACGTATTAAGCAAGCAAATGCCGCTCACGGTTAAATAAAAATTACAGAAATTTCGACGAAATCGAAACATCGAAGCATGATAATGTTTTTAGGCTTTTGAAACGTATAATGTGCATAAAACAAATATTTACTATATAACAAATATATTTACTATATAACAAACATTATCATGTTAAAACGACAGAGACCAAAGATTTTAGACTGTAGGGAATCGAAAGTGTGGAAGCGTTACATTTTTCGATGACGTTACATTTTTGTGGAATGACCCTCAGCCTAAAAACATTATCATGTTAAAATACAGAGTCGAAGCGAAACATGAATACGAACGCTACAGGGCTAAAGCTAGTTTTGCCAGCATTCTTACACCAGCATTCAGTCGTTTTCTTTTCGACGCCGCGCGGAATAAATCATAATTAAAATAACATGGCGCTACGATTTGCCAGGCACAGCGCTATTAGGTTAAGACGCTGGCTAAGAAATAATTTCGAATCCGCGCGTGGTCAAAAATTTTACTACTGTCTAAATGGGTATTGTTAAAAATGGCCGCCGCCGGTGTAAAACCAGTCCTGTGTCCATTCTGCATGGTTCATCAACCATGTATGTATTAATCGATCTGAAAACATTTCCAACGGCGAACGCGGGCCCCAACTCGCGTATGTAACACCGCGCGTCAGATTTATCACACAAAACGACGGGTGTCAAACTGTCCGAACCTAAAGTTTCTGTTAATCTAAGATAATTAGCCTAAAAGTTTCTAGTAGTATTTCGGTTCTCTAGACTCGACCTATGAAGTGTGTGATGATCGTTGATTAACTTTGTAATAGGACAATACGATTCCTTCCTTATGTCGCGGAATAATCGGTCTCTACCAACCCATTTCAACGAAATCAACCATTCAGTTTTGAGTCTGCGACCGCGGCGACTCTGTGACAGACTTTTTGGAATGAAAACTAAGAGTTTAAACAATGAAACTCTAAACAATCCGTTCAATATTTATGTGTACTTAAAAAACAGTACGTGAATTGTATGTTTCGTTTCGTGTTCTATTGTTAATTTAATAAAATTGACAATTTAAATGTGACGCCTTACCGTGTAACACAGTTATAAGCTATTTACTTAATGTGTATTAGAAATTAAAAAAAATCGACTGTTGAACTTGTGTAATTAGAGCAACATAAAAGTGCTCCAAGCAATCAGGTGGCCGACGAGAGACATCGCTTTGTAAAACACCGTAGTATTGGAACTAAGCAGTCAGATTTTGCCACAAAGGCCGTGAACTAGAAACATCTGACCCGACCAGTTCACAGAAATTTCATTCGAGTAACTTGTTTTTTCCAATGATTTTGAATAAAATAAAAATCCATGAATAAAAGATTTTGTTACGTGGAAGTCTACCCGTATGATTAAAGGTATAAGTATCCTGTGCATTCTCTTCAGATTCAATTTCCTGTATTAATGGTACTTAGTGCTATGTTCTATAACATTGAAACAGTTCGATCAGACAGCGGTTCCTACACTTCAGTGATACGGGGACAACCACAGGAACTGAAGTTTGTTTCACAACCTACTTACATAATCCTTCATGTGTAGGTTACACGTACCGTAAAATCGGGGCACAAATAATAATTAAAGGGTTGAAACGTTACCGATGCATTAACAAATGATTAAATTATTTTTCACTACGAAATTTTGTTTTAGTGTTATTTTTAACAATCGTTTCCTTAGTTTTTAGTTTAATTCTTCTCTTAACTTCTAGGACCATCTAGATTTTGACTTCGTTACTACTGTTTCTACCAGTCATCTGCGTTTTCACATTCATTCGATCTTCTTCCATCAGGTATATCGAAGTAGCACTGTAGAGACCAGCATTATTTAAATGGTGGATAAGTTCACATATCTGGTAGTTAATAATATATCAAAAATTGGATCACAGGAACTCGAGATCCAAAGAAGCCACACTTTGATCTTCTGTCATCGTTTATGTTCAAATATTTACGTAGGGAAATAAAAATTGAAGTATACAAAAACCATCATTAGACTAGTGTAATATTTCGGTTTAAAACATGGATTTTACCGCAGAAAATTGGCTACAGCATTTTATATTTGAAAGAAAACTGAGACGTACAAGAAAATGGCTACTGGAGATTGAGATATAATCATAGTGAATTTATCGGAGATTGAGGTATAATCATAGTGAATTTATCAAGTTGTGGCTAGTGGAGATTGAGATATAATCATAGTGAATTCATCAAGTTGTGGCTAGTGGAGATTGAGGTATAATCATAGTGAATGTATCAAGTTGTGGCTAGTGGAGATTGAGGTATAATCATAGTTTATTCATCAAGTTGTGGCTAGTGGAGATTGAGGTATAATCATAGTGAATGTATCAAGTTGTGGCTAGTGGAGACTGAGGTATAATCATAGTTTATTCATCAAGTTGTGGCTAGTGGAGACTGAGGTATAACCATAGTGAATTCATCAAGTTGTGGTAGTTATAGTGAAGTTGTGGCTTCAGATTATAAAGCTTGCGCTGAGCCGGATATACCATCAGGATGCAGAAACCCCAAAGATTTACAAAGTACCAGGCAGAAGACGAGACCCAGAGGCAGATACAGGAAGACGGTGTTGGGGAGGATGCAAGGATGAGAGTGGTGATGGATATGTGTACTGGAGGCGGAAACTGGTAGAAGCCAAGACCAAGGGAATTCAGGGGCTGAGCAACGAACGGGGAAGCCCGTCGCGAACGAGATTACGCCGGATGAGCTCCCACCACGGGGGACAGTGATGACTGTGGCCGCAGTGGGATCTTAATCAGACAATGTCTAATTCAGAGTGAGCGTTCGTCGAGGTTCACCTGGAACAGATGAGTTCTGATCGAGGGAGCTGATAAGGGAAACAAGCACAGCGGTAGTAGAACTTTCCGAAAAGTGTGCGTACCGTGGCGTCCACGGAACGGACACCGAGAGCAGTACGGATGGTATGGTTTGGAGTTAGGTAAAACTTCACAGGACTAGCACAAACGTCGCTCCATAAGAGACTGGAGCTTTTGCTTATGGGTCTTTGCCAATTTGAACTGTACTGTCACTAAAGAGAGACGGATGTTTGATTTAACCCAGGGGTCTCCAAACAACGGCCCGCGCCCCAGATCCAGCCCACGAAGGGTCATTGGCCGGCCCGCGGCAAACCAACCGATGCTGCGTGCAGTTTTTAAATATAGTTCGTCAAAATACCTCAAATATTATAACATTTTACTAAATAACTAAACAAGAAATGAATTCAGTAAAATGTTATAATATTTTGTACAAATTTAAAACATTTACGTGGTTAATGTGCTTGTTCGTCTGGCTCCCTTGAATTAATCACGCTTTTCACTCTCATCAACCTAAAGCAAAGATTTCGATTCCCTCCGTGAGCTTCGCAAGAGCAATGCTTTCAGTGTTTGGATCGACCTATATCTACGAACAAAAGTTTTTAAAAATGAACTTTGTAAAATCAAAGTACAGGCCTAACTTGTCAGACGAACACTTGAAATCCATTTTAGTGATAGGAGCATCAAAATGTGACACAAAATGGGCAGAAATTATATGTCAGAAGCACACATCCCATACGTACATAAGGAAGCCAAAAAATAATACATGACTGTTAATTTTTCTTACTTTTATTTGCATTATTTTGAATAAATGATTCGGATAAGTCTGCTTAATTTTTATTTAAATACCTATTTTATTGACTTGATTACTTCGTAAACTTAAAAAAAATAAGTTTACAATGTGTGTGTGTGTGTGTGTGTGTTTTGTTGGCCCGCCTGACTTCCAAGAGTTTTCAATTCGGCCTCAAGTGAAAACGTTTGGAGACCCCTGATTTAACCTATAAAACAGAAGTATCAGCACCCACCAAATTACGGACGTCTACTATGTTGTTAGTATGCTTAACCAGGGTTACCATACGTCCTCTTTTTCCCGAACATGTCATGTTTTTTAGTGTTAAAAACCTGGAAAATGTCCTCTTTCTTCGTGAAACTGAAAAATGTAGTCACGCGCAAGAGCTCCCAGCGGCGCCGCTCAAAATGTACCAATGGCGTCATATGAATTTGCCTACAGATCTTTCCCGCGTATTTTAATGGGCATTCTGAGTATAGTTAGTGGTAGTTATAAGTTAATGGTATATGTTAATAGTAGTTTTAAGTTAGTAGAAAAATAGGTTAATGGTAGAAAATGTTAAAGGTATAATTTGTTTACAGTACAACTTAAAAGTCTTTTATGTGTTCAGTTCTATGACTATTTATTATAAAATAAAAAGCTTTTGATGGGAACTGGTTCATCTGATAAATACCAATGGCACCACAAAGACACAATTGAACATTTAGACTGTGAATCCGATTCAGACTGATTAGTATTAAACTAATTATTGCTATGATTAAAACTAATATACCAAATATTCTTTTCCTATGTAACTTCCGCTTCTAACTAATAGTTTTAAGTTTTGTTTGTAAACATTTTCTTGTTATATCACAAAAATTAAATTGTACATTGTATAAACTCTGTAAAAATTCTTAACTTAATCATGAATACCTTCTTATCCATAATGTATGTTTTTATTGTAATTTTTTTTTTTTTTTGATCCGTAAAGTAACGATCATGCTGTTAAATTTTCAGGTTGTCCTCTTTTTTCAACTAGGGCATATGGTAACCCTAGTTAACGTCCATGTACTGTGTATATGTAAGAGAACAGATTTTCAAGGACGATTATATATATTCTGCGCGTTAACTTTATTTGAAAACGTCCATTCATCCCTGGCTTACGTGAAACAAGGCATGATCGTAAGGTTCAACAAACGTAAAACAAGAATTTGTCCGCCATCGCGGTTACAAACGCTACCTGCCTGCGCCCGACCATTGTCTTAGTATCACGTTGCGCCGTAAACAAAACACACACACACACACACACACACAAGACTTATTTAGATACAGTATATGTAAATGACGTTTTACGAGCGAGAATAAAACAAGGTGTACAACAACAGACTAACTAGCCGACTGTTGCTATATAGTACGGTAGGATACTGTACAAATCGTACATATTACAGAAAACAACCGTCATTAACTGAAAAAAAATGCTTCCAAGGAAAACCAAAATCTTTATTTGTCAAAAAAATATATATATTCTTGTGTGTTTACTTCCACGTTCCATAAGGAAATGGAAGTATGCTGCTGGCGAAAAAATCGTCTTCGAGATAAGGGCTGATTCTGATTGTACTACCCTCAAAACATGAAGAAAAGTCATTTTCCGAAAAGTGTCTGTGTGTAGAATTTTTTCTATGGCGAACGCTAACTCCCGCAAATTCAAACAGAGTCAAATAATTTTTTGCATATATGCCTGAGGTGTAGAAGACTCAAGGCCTATTAATTTCGGTGAAGATCGTTTAAGGGGAAGGGGTAGTTTACCTGTAACGTTTTATGTTTTGACAAGAGTAAAGTACAGTACTTAATTTTGATAAATAAAGTATCTTGAAAGAAGGTCATAATAATCCAATGTAGAAAGGTAGATGAAATATGTATAAATGAAAAGGATATTTGAAGGCGGAGAGGGTAATTTTCTATAAATGAAAATGATAGTTGAAGGGTAAAGGGATATTTTTTTGTATGTGTACTACGTTATCGGCAACAAAGAAGTAGTTTGTTGTTAAAATTCCTTCCCGGGCTGTTTGGCCGGGGTCCAATGTTTTCTGTAAAACCAGACGTTTCGGCAGTGCCATCTACTGCCATCATCAGTGAAAATCGAGTGCGCTAACGTGAGGTGGTATACGTTAGTGACCACAGTACTGTGGTTAAGGCTGAAGAAAGAAGTAGAAAGAAGTATTTTCTATGGAAATATGTCATTTCGAAAATGATTTTAAATATAAATCTTAGAACATATTTGGTTTCGTTCTGAGTGTAGGCGTACATGTTAAAAATAATTTTATAATTAATTAGAACATGAAAGTAATGTATAGTTCTCCATACCGATTTTTTAATTTTCTCTTCTGCAGATTAGAGGAACTATGCAATTGATTATGGACATTACAGAAGTGTTCAGCAAAAAAATGTTAAGATTTGCTGATGACATTGTTTTCTTTACAGATTACCAAGGAAAATTTACAGATTTCTAAATTACCAAGGAAAATTTATAAAAATTATTTAATGTTTCCAAAAAATAATTAGCAAAGGAATTTGGAGTAAAATTCTACAAAAGCAAACCATAAAGTTCTAGGAACGGAAGTAGGGATTCTTCAGATAAAAATTGGAAATGATACGATAGGCGAAGTGAATGAATTTGTCTATGTGAGAATCAATATCATGACAGGTGGATGAAGCAGAAAGGACAGTAAATACCAAAACAGTTTTCATCCAGAAACAAATTCGTAAAAGTTATACGCTTGGAATATATAGATGGGAAACTTGGACGACAAGGAGGCTGTCATACCAACAATACAAATGTGAAATGTGGTGCTTAGATAGAACGTCAAAAATAAAATGGGTGGACAAAATAACAATTGAGCGGATTATGGAAATAATGGGAAAAAGAGGAATTTTTTGAGGACAACTACAACGATAAGACGAGACAGGTTGAGGTGTTGTTGAGACACTCAGGACAGTGATTATAGCGATGGCAAGTGCGGTGAAGAAGAAGAATAGTAAGGGAAGGCAAAGACTGGAATATCTGAGACAGATTGTGGAGGATGTGGAAACTTGTAGGTGTTCTGAATATACTTGTTCGACTGACTTCCTCGGCAACAGAATATATTATTTAATAAACTGAACAACATAAAGAACTGATAAATCAACTTGTTTTACGAAAAAATGTTTGCATAGGAAAAATTCTCCTTCATAGGAAAAATGTTCTACTCTCGCCAGTAAGGGTTTGATATTTTATTATTTGGCCTGCTGGTTTATGATGTTAAGAAATCTTATTTGTATATTTTATAAATCCAAAAACGTATTGTTAATTAAAATGTGGGTTAATTGTACAGAAACTCAATCCAACCTTAAACAATACAAACTACAGAAAAAAAACGCCAAGACGTTTATTAAATAGTCCACGTAGTAATGATTTTAATTATATAAAATATAAGTACAATTACATACTGATTATTACACATTACTGATCATACTGTTACGTACATACACATATTTACCTCAAATACGTATACACAAATATATATGATTAGATAACACATATAAGGTGAGGAGAATAGCAGTACAAGAGGTTTAAACAAATAATTATTTATTTACAAAACAAAAACTGAATGTCGCACAGGTACGTGTCCAGACAGGAAATAAGAAACATTATATTATGCAACTGAAGTATGGACGTTGGCGAACGCACTCTTCCACATAATGGCTTAACACAATACTGATCATTCGACACCGTCACACCTTCTCACTTACTTATTGCACGGTGACGATTCCGTGGCCAACCCGTCGTCTGCACTCGGCTTCCTAAATAATAGTTTCGCTCGTTTTTTTATTTTATTTTAATTTTTTTATAAACTCCAAACAACAAATGTTTACAATATCTGTCCCTTTTATTTGACAAAAATCGGCTATTGTAGAAAAACATTTAAACCCGTTTATCTTTTTTTTCCATTTTAATTGTATTGTGTGCCGCACGTCCATCTCCACTTGACTGGAATGCGGTTTCGAGAACACAGAAGAAAGGAAAGAAAAAAAAACTAGTGACTTTAGCGCGACACAAAGATATCGGCAACTTTTATATACATTCGAAGATTACAATTAGTTGTAAAACTTGAAACCATAAACAAGACAATAAAAAACACATTAATTATTTGTGAGCTGTGCGCATGAAGAGGTATTGAAAAAGAAGACTGATGGACATGAAAAAATGCTGCGCAAGTTACACTGGTTTATCTGAATCACACTTTGATAATCAATTAGGCAGTTTTACCACGGGAACGACCTGTGATCAAGGAACCAGTGACAAAGAAACCGACATGTCATTGTTGGCATGACAATTACTAAGAAATCAAGTAAACACTGCCGCGTAAAAAAGTGGTTTTCGTTGAGTACACTTCATGGAAAAAACGCCTTAACTCTTAAAAATAAATACTACAAATACTCCACACAGAAATAACTCTTCGTTACGTATGTTTTACTTCAAAAGCCATTTATATTAAATAATATGATAACGCTTCTCAAATGTTGTGTTTTGAGATGAAAATTTACAATTTCTTACATATTCAATTAATATTTGAAATCACTGTTCCTGATAATATGATTTTTATATTTAATTAAATATACAAAAAATTTTGTGCATGAAGAATATATTTACTTTGTTAATTTACAGAGTGGGCTACTAGCGGTAGTGATTGTTAATACAGTTTATAAATAAATAAGGTTTTGTGAGGTCCGGTTATTAACTAGACAAGAGTTTTAAAATATTTGTGTTAACGTTCGACAGAATTTATTGTTATCATCAGCATCTTAATTAGCTCAATATATAAATAATTAATGGGCTTACACATATATGAATTGTGTGTGTGTGTGTGTGTGTGTGTGTGTGTGTGTGTGTGTGTGTGTGTGTGTGTGTGTGTGTGTGTGTGTGTGTGTGTGTGTGTGTGTGTGTGTGTGTGTGTGTGTGTGTGTGTGTGTGTGTGTGTGTGTGTGTGTGTGTGTGTGTGTGTGTGTGTGTGTGTGTGTGTGTGTGTGTTATAAAGATAAACTATCACAAACATATTATTCTTACGTTAATAAAAAAAAGATATAATGTTAACTACATATTAATACTCATAATATGTGCATTAATTATATCTGTATTTCGTGTACAGTATACAGGTATTGATGATAATAATAAATTTGGTCGAAACGTCGGCAAAATTATATTAAAATCGTGTGTAGTGAATGACTGAACTTTACAAAATCTTTCATCACTAGAAGTTATCAAAAAGTGAAATTCTGTCAAGTGACTTAAACATCTGGTATGTATTTTAATGAATATATCGTCATCAAATATAAATATGTAAGTCATGTAAACAAACTAATTTATATAAGAAAACAATCTTATTATATAAAGAATAATCATTTAAAGAACATAAGAATAAGTATTATCATCAACATCATCTTCAACGATTAAACCAAGGATGGTTTGTTTCGGTTTCAAAGAGGCACAGATTAGAGCTGGTCACTCCAGCGCTTCCTCGGACGTCCCACTCCTCTCCGTCCCCTCACCTTATAGTTCCATAGTTGTCTGGGGATGCGGCAGTCATCCACTCGGCAAAGATGTTCCCACCAATCACCCGATACTGGGGGATCCTGCCGAGTATATTCATAATATTCAGTTCCTGCCGTATATCTGTGTTTCTTCTATGATCATGGAGAGTATACCCTGCCACATGCCTTAGAAATCTCATTTTGGCCTCTCGTTAAAGTCCAATTCTCAGACCCGTAAAGAAGTGTGGGAAGACCCATCAACTTGTACAATTTTAGGCGTGTTCCTTTACTTGCTGACTTAAGGGTTCGCCTGATGGTCCCGCACATAAGGTTGAACTTATGCAACTTATTCACAACAGTTATGAATAAGTATACTTAGAAATAAGTATTATATTCATTATAATAAGTATTATAAATTAACGAAATAAACATTTTTTTTTGCTGCAAAATGTTCATGTTGCCGTTCAATCGGCCGTAATCCGTTGGTTAAACTGCCAGGTGTTTCGACATCACATGCGACAATCACCTTCAATTGCGTGTTGTCCTTCTTCCTAGTCGACTCTTCGTAGGAGACACTACGGAAGATTCTATTAGCCATTGAATGCTTAAACGTTCTACGGCTATTTGTTTAAATACAAACTTTCAGTTGATTATAGATCCCTCTGCATAGTTAATTCCTTAGTGATAAGCCCTTTGATTGGTGGTTCGCGCATTCTCAACCACACCCACTGTAGTAATCTCCAGTAAGTCCAAATGAAGGAGTTCGGCAATCAGGATAACCTGCGTCGTACAGAAGTTTCTGCTTTGATATTTTGACTAAACAAATGCATGAAAATATTTCCCATACCTAACTAATGATACACAATAAAGTCCTAGGACAGTCATGGAAATAAAACACGCAGAGACAACTAATAAAGAAGTTTAAGACCAAATTACAAAAGCCGACAGAGTAACCACTTGACACAACAAACATCTAAGCCGTGATACCAAATTTAAAATACGAACACAAAGACGAGAAGTGGGACAGTGAAACGAAACTAACCGCAGAAGTATGCGAATGAATGTGTTAAACATTTTGTGAGGAAAGACCATATTGTACCATACCACGAAAGAAATTAGGATATTAGAGAAAGGTACAAGGTGGACAACATTAGAAACTGGGTAATAAGGAGAAGGGAAGAATGAAATTAATCTACTGAGGGAATGAGAAAGAACAGAACAGTGAAAATCTGCAGTGACCATCTGGTTTAGCAGACAAGCCACATATTTATTTTCAGAGAACTAAAACACCCCTCCCCCACACACACACACCATGTTCTATGAATATGAAAAGGAAGCGACAGGTTGGTGCCTCAGGATCTGAACACTATTCATCCATTTCACTTGTCTTCTCCCCGTAACGGTGTGTGTGTGTGTGTGTGTGTGTGTCCATATATAAAATGTTCATTGATTATATATATATATATATATATGACCTACATATATACGATCTACATGTAGACCTATAGGCCACAGTCGGGAGTCTACATGATCCACCCGAAATCACGAGAAATCTGAAGAAGCAGTGGTCTTCAGACATGGCTAACTAATTTTTGTAACATAATTAATTAATGTTAACTAAAGTAGCGCTAATACTGGACCGTTTCTCCCTGTTCTCGTATTATATTATACTTTCATCAGATTTACTTGTTACAGCTTGAGAGCAGATTGTATATATAAATAAACAAAAAGTATATATACTTACGAAATAAATGAAATATGGAAAAGGATACAGGCCGCAAAAAGAACAGATACGAAAAGATAACACCTGTATTCAAGACAAGGAATATCCACCATCAGTACAAGGTCACGTTATATAAAGTTATGATTAGACCGGTGATAACATATGGGAGCGAGACTTGGACTCTGAACAAACAAGCCGCTAACATAGTCAATACTTTTGAAAAGAGACTTTTGATGAGAATATATGGGTCAATCCAAGTCAATGGGATATGGAGAATGCGTCACAATGAGGACAAGCTGTATAAAGACAACGATCTGGCCACCACCATCCGACTGTATAGATTGAAATGGGCAGAACACATCATTAGGATGGAAGGCAACTAAATACCTAGGAAGGTACTGTTTAGTCAAATCGAGGGTATAAGGCCTGTCGGAAGACACAAGACACGCTGGATTGACGCAGTGGCGAGGGATGCTGATAATTTGCTTAAAATCAAACGATGGTCATCGATCGCCAAGGACAGGGAAAAATGAAGGCGGATGATTATGGAGGCTCAGGTTCGACTTCGAACTGTGACGCCATAGAAGAAGATATATATACGTACGTAATATTCTGAGTACTTTTTACATTCGGAAACGTGGTACGATGTCATCTTTGACGGTGGGTGCTGCGTAAGGTATCGGAATACCCCCCCCCCCGGATCACGCCACACACATAGCTACATACGTGGTTGTCGGTACAACGTACTGTTGCGTGTGCGTTTAATGTAGGCCTCCCTTTACGTATCAACGGACGGACAGAGCTGGGTGTGAGAAAAGGTTATGCGTGTTTTCGCAGCCTACCGAACACAAAAACAAGAGAAGAAGAACAAGAAGAGGCAGGATAATAAGAAGGCAGAAGTAAAGAAATGTAGGCATAATAATTGATTGTTGTCATTAGGTTTTATTGGACGACAATAAAACTATTAAAAGCCGTATAAAAATAATCATGCGCGAAGAGGTGCGATACAACGTTGTGAATGCGCTAATTGGCTGGAATTGTCTCTCATTAGGAGGAAAATATCGCGTGTTAACATGTTTACTTTTAAACACCTACACGACCTATTAATCAACAGTAAACAACGGCCAACCTTGAGAAATTAAACTTACAAAAATTTCCTTTCTCTTTCTTTTTTCTCCACGTCTTCTTTACCGTGCACCACAGAAGTCGTGTCCGTCCTTTGCTCCCTAATGAATTATCCTACTGACTGTTCGTCTTGCGCTTCGCAAAGTTACGCATTAACGAATCATGTTTACACAGTCCGGTAAATGATAACAAATTATTTAATTCAGCTCTTGTCAATCTGTGCGACACGATCCACAAGTGGGGTGCGATACTTCCGACAGAAGGCCCCAAGACATTTTTCGAGCTTATTATTAGGTATTGAGAATCGTGATAATAACATTAACGCATTAAAGAACATTCCAAAAAGAAATTTTAGTAAATTCGGGATAAAATAGCCTATGTATTTGAATATACGCCACAACCGGGGTTACCGAGTGTTACTGGCCAAGGGAAGCAGACTTTAAAACTGTATTGTCGGCTAAGAGTACCCAATATTTAGTGAAAAGGCAAAAAAAATGTTCATATATCGTTCAGATATATTTACTTGAAACTGGGTTTTGAGCTTTGGCGGCTCTGAAAGAGTAAATAGCGTGATAAATTAGATGTCAAAACTAAGGATCCTCTTTCCAATATTACGAGGATTGTTCAATAGAAACACGTTTAGAGGTTGCAAAGCCTTTTTTTATTCAACGACTTTAAAAGAAGTCTCCATTAGCATTAAGGCATGAGTCCCACTGTTGCACTAATCTGTAGATTCCCTCCTGGTAAAATTCTTGCGGCTGTTTGCGGAACCATTCGCTAACAGCAAACTCTACCTCAACGTCCGATTTGAACCGCCGTCCTTTTAGTGATTTCTTTAATGGGCCAAAACCACGAGTCCCACTGTTGCACTAATCTGTAGATTCCCTCCTGGTAAAATTCTTGCGGCTGTTTGCGGAACCATTCGCTAACAGCAAACTCTACCTCAACGTCCGATTTGAACCGCCGTCCTTTTAGTGATTTCTTTAATGGGCCAAAACCACGATAATCTCACGGGGACAAGTCAGGACTGTAAAATGGATGTTGTAAGACTTCCCACTTCATACGGCCAACAGATCTTGAATCGTCTGGGCTACATAGGGTCGAGCAGAAGAATGACACCATTTGTGAGCTTCCCGAGACGTTTATTCTTTATGCTGACCCGTAAGCATTCTAAGCTGTCTGCATATCGCTCGGCGTTGTTATTGACACCAGGTTCTTTAAAATCTAAGAGCAGAACACCCTGATAATCAAAAAATACGGTCACCATAACTTTTCTTGCCGAAGGTTGGGACCGACATTTTTTCGCCTTCGGAGACTGTGCATGCTTCCACTGCATACTCTGACATTTGGATTCTTGTTCGTAGTGATACCACCAAGACTCATCACCGGCAACAATTTGGTGTAGAAAGGCATCACCTTGTTGTTGATAGCGCATCAAATTCTGTAATGAAAAGGCCGAACGCAACTTTTCTGCTCATCAGTAACCAGTCGTGGAATCCACTGAGCACCACCTTTGTGACAGCCAAGACTATGAATGATGGAATAAACAGGTCCCGCACTGATTTTCAACATTTGAGAAAGTTCCCTAACTTTGATACCCCTATTTGCGCGTAAAGCAGTTTCCACCTGTCTCACATTTTCATCTGATGCTGCAACACGTGCAGGTTCGGGACGGGCCAAATCTTTAGTGGATTCTCTTCCTTGTCGAAATTTATTGGACCATTCAACCACTGCCATATGAGAATAACTATAGTCACCATACACAGCTTTCATTCTCGTATAAATTTCCATTGGCTGACACCCCTGAGCGGCCAAAAACTAAATAACGGCATGGAGATTACCTTTGGACGGATTTTCTATCATAGATGCCAATTTTCAACCCAGTCACTACGCTTAGAAAAGAACAAACTGCACATATTTTTGACAGACGCTTCACTAGTACTTAAACAGACAATATAAACAAATGAATTCCGTTGCCACGGCGACGAAGTCACGCTGCGCAGATCAAACGTGTTTCTATTGAACAATCCTCGTACGTTTTCATAATTGTTTCTTGGTGGACAGAAAAAGGTACACCAATCAAATACAATAACAACATTATTTGTGAACAGTTAAAGAAGTACACAGTACGTAATCAAATGATGAATTTCACAAAATATGTTTAGAAAACTGATGTTTTAATGCCATTATTATTGTTTTACGTTGAAGTATGTTAGACATTCAGTTTATTCTACTAAGAATTATCTTTTCTTATTTTTTCCAGAACGTTTAAATACGTGTATACACGAATGTGTGCACGAAAAATACGTAAATCATGGAAAAAACATTTTTAATCGCTTCGAGACATTCTTCAGGGCAAGATGCTCGGGACGCTCTGATGTGTCGTACTTGGTGAATTTCATCATCATCATCTTCATAGATTAAACCAAGGATGGTATGTTCCGGTCTAAAATTGGCAAAGATTAAAGCTGGTCACTCCAGCGCTTCCTCGGATGTCTCACACCTCTCAGTCCGCTCGGCTGATAGTTCCATAGTTGTTTGGGGATGCGGCAGTCATCTATTCGGCAAAGATGTTCCCACCAATTCAGCCGATACTGGGCGATCCTGTCGAGTGTACTCATAATATTCAGTTCCTGCCGTATATCTGTGTTTCTTCTATGATCATGGAGAGTATACCCTGTCACGTGCCTGAGAAATCTCATTTCAGCCGCTTGGATGCGACTGGCCTGGCCTCTCGTTAAAGTCCAATTCTCAGACCCGTAAAGAAGTGTGGGAAGACCCATCAACTTGTAGAATTTTAGGCGTGTTCCTTTACTTGCTGACTTAAGGGTTCGCCTGATGGTCCCGCACATAAAGTTGCACTTATGCAACTTATTCACAACGTCGTTGCATGCATTATAAGACACACTGTAGCCCAGGTATTGGTGAATGTGATTAGCGAAATACACGCGGCTCTAGAATTCAGACCAAACAGACGGCAGAAATACGTAGGAGACATATATATAGGGGCAAGAATACAGGGCTTAATGTCAAGGGGAACGCGCCGGAACGGGGTTACGGAATCTCTTGGATTCAAAAATAAATTACCAAAAAAAATATGAAAAGAAAACCCTAATTATTACAATAATTTTGTTACTACTTTCTAGTAGTAGTCCCAATAACCTATGATGACAGTCCCAATAACCCAGTAAGTCCAAATGATGGAGCTCGGCAATGAGGTTACTACATCATACAGAAATTTCTGTTTCGATATTTCGACTAAACAAACACATAAAAATATTGCCCATACCTAACTAATGATATACAATAAAGCTCTAGGACAAGCCATGGAAATAAAACACGCAGAGACAACTAATAAAGAAGTTTAAGACCAAATCACAAAAGCCGACAGAGTAGCCACTTGACACAACAAACATCTAAGCCATGATACCAAATTTAAAATACGAACACAAAGACGAGAAGTGAGACAGCGAAAACGAAACTAACAGCAGAAGTATGGGAATGAATGTGTTAAAAATGTTGTGAAGAAAGACCATATTGTACCATACCACGAAAGAAATTAGGATATTAGAGAAAGGTACAAGGTGGACAACATTAGAAACTGGGTAATAAAAGAAGAGAAGAATGAAATTAATCTACTGAGGGAATGTGGCAGAACAGAACAGTGGAAATCTGCAGTGACAAATAACCAGGGAGGCAAGAGAAGAGTTGGTCGACCCACGGTTTGATTACAGGGGGAACGCGGCGGGATGGCGTTCCGGAACCTCTTGGATCCAAAAATAAATTACAAAACAAAAATATGAAAATAAAAACGTAATTATTAGAACAATTTACTACTACTTTCTAGTAGTAGGCCCAATAACCTATGGAGAAAATGAATGAAAAATATTGCTTCAAAATTAAAACTACATGAAGGATTCGTAAGATGGAAAGGGCATATGGTATAACTAAATATATTTACAATAAAAAGTGCATATCTAAAAATGCGAAAATAAGGCATTACAGTACAGTAGTGAAGCCAGAATGCCTATATGCAAGTGAATGTCTAGCATTGAATTATAATTTAGACAAACTAGAAATATTGGAAAGACGAATTATTAGAAAAATATTGAAAATATTAAACCCACGAAAAACTTCAGAAGGTTGGAAATTAAGAAGTAATGATGAAATATATCAAAGTATAGAAAATATAACAGAAACAATGAGAAAAAGAAGACTATTACTTTTGGACATTTATATAGAATAGACGACATTAGGTTAACAAAGCAAATCTTCAAATAAATATCTTTGGGGGAAGAAGTCAACATCAAGTTGGATTAAAGAAGTCCAAAAGGATTTAGAAAAAAATAATATACACGCAGAAGAAGCAATTGAGAGAGTTTTTCGGGCAAAAGTGTTAAAAATGGAAGAAGTCCAGGATAGGAGAGAGAAAAATACAGATTCAAAGTGGACTGAAGGCATGATGAAGAAAGATAGTGAAAAGATGGAAGAATATTGGAGAAAAAGAAAAGAACAAAGAATAAAGAATTGAAATGGCATGTGGTTCTTAGATGGCCAATACAAAAAACAAAACAAAAACTACATGAAAGGGAGCTGATTGGGAGCTTCCGAGAATATGTGCATTCCAGAATTTTTCCGGAGAGTCTTTCTACCTTGAAATATGCTACCTTGAATCAATAGCAATATATTCAAGTGAATGTGAGAGGGTTTTTCGCAAACGAATCTAATCATTACATCTTTAAGAGCAAAGAGCATCTCTGAAGACAAAGACTGTATCCAGTCTCTTATTTGTGAAAATTAATGGACTTCCTCTCCGTTTATTTTATCCATCAAAGTACGTGGATTCATGGCTGATTTCTGGCCATCGTACAGCACTGGACACAAAGAGTAAGGAAAGGTCAAGAAACAAACAATATGACGAGACAATGATGAAACTATGGAAACTTTTTTAAAATGTCCGAAGCACTGAAACCATCACTTTAGAGTTTGATTGAGGCTCCGGAATGAGGCCATCATGAGTGACATGTTTTCGATTGTCGTCCGGCTAACCTGATGATGAAGCTCTTTAGAATTATCAGTAAACTTTATTATCTTTTTAGGTACAAGTTTATACGTATGTTACATATTTTATAAGGCTTTAAAAATGTAGACCTCCTTTGTAACAACCTGATGTTAACTTATACGCTAATATAAATTATAAGTATATTTGTGTCTGTACAACTTTTGAATTGATGCGTTCCGGCAATTTTAGAAATCAACCAATGGGCAAGAATATGTGAATCCGGCGTTAAGGTTTCGTCTTTAGGATAAGTGGCGTAAGTACTAGGTCCAGGGTGCGTGACTTCTTTTTGTGATTCAAAGCATCTGATAAACACCTTGCAGAAGAAGGTAGATTTGGTCGGTTAAATACCTTCGTAATCAATAATATCAATGATATCGCGTTGTTACGATTCACGCTGACCTCACTTCCGTGTATCATTGGATAACTATCTGAGCGATGATAAACGAAATTCATATCTGTACGTGTGTACATGTCCAAGAAAGGCAATATGGCTAGTGTTATGCCAGTATCTCTTTTAATTTTCCCAGCTGGTAAACCCGAATACCTAATGTCGTTACGAATGAACGCTGCTAAAAAAGATCCACCATGAAATTCGTGATTCAATGAACCACAACAGCCTGCTTTTTAAAGTCATTATGCCACGCGGACTTCTAAAAGGAAACAAATAAAGTAAACATTGAAATGTCAAACTAGAAAATTATCAACAATATCCCCTTTACGAGGGTAGTTGAAAAGATCGCGGAGCGACATCTATAGCTCAGTGGTAAAACTAAAGTCTCTCGTGTGCTGCAAGACGTGTATTTCGCGTGAACACCTGTTAATTTCCAGATATACCTCTCAGTTTACTCACTTTTTATCAGCTGTTTGAAATTTTCCGTTTTTAAAATGCACAAAATCAAACATCGAGCTGTGATGAATTCTCTGTTAGAAAATTTTTTAGCGCCAATGGAACAAAACGAAATTGTAAATGTGTTAGTAGATGCTGCGCCTTCAGTAATAACGATAAGTGGAGCAAAATCTAGTTTAAACGTGGTCGTACAAGCACTGAAGACTATCCCAGCAGTGGACGTCCAAAAAGTGCAACAAAAAATGGCATTATTGGAAAAATTTCCTAGGGTGTTGGAAGACCACAGATTGAGGAGTGAATGACGTTGCTGAAATCACAGGCATCTCATATGAGCGTGTGCATCATACTTTAACTCAAGAACTTGGTGTGAAAATGCGTTGTGCAAGACGGCTGCCGCATCTGGAGTAGTTGTATTTTCAGGGCGTCCAGTGCGACCACGTTTTCAATGCTCGTACGACCACGTTTAAACTCAAGTGACTACTTACAACCGTTGGTTTTGAAGTCGCAGCATCTCCTGACACATTTACAATTTCGCTTTTGAATTTCCGTTGGCGCTAAACAATTTTTAACAAAGAATCACACCACGGTATTTTTGTCCGTTTTTCAAAACACGCACGACAAGTCGATTTTAAACAGCTTCCAAACAATGAATAAATTGATAGATAGATTTGGAAATTAACAGGAGTTCACATAAAATACAAATCTTGTAGCACACGAAAAATTTTAGTTTTACCGCTAAGTTGCAGATGTCGCTCCGCGAACTTTTCAACTGACCCTCGTATTACGTCGACTACCACGAGCTTAGTCAATGATAAAAGAATTCATATCCAGGCTGTTTGGCATGGTCGATAGCTTTGTTCTGTCATTTTCTAGGGTGGAGAACAAAACGCTTTGTCGAACACTTTAAACTTTTTCTACTGAAGAAGATGGGTGACCGAAACGTTTAGAAAATGACTGAATAAAACAATCGACCACGGCCAAACAGTCCGGATATGACAGAACAAAGCAATCGACCACGGCCAAACAGTCCGGATATGACAGAACAAAGCAATCGACCGCGGCCAAACAGTCCGGATATGACAGAACAAAGCAATCGACCGCGGCCAAACAGTCCGGATATGAATTCTTCATCAGTGACTCCTTTGATCATCGTGGTCGATTCGAATGCCAACCACTCTAAACGTAATGTGTCCGGGTTTGAGTCTGTTCACAGATTTTCTTGTGGTAATTAATACAGCATTACACAGATGTAATGTGTGTATCTGGGACTCGCAACAGCATGTGTAGATACGTTATCTACGTTACTCTATACAACAAAACACCACTATTGATATCATAAAACTTACATATGGCAAATAGAACTATCATTACAACTATATACTACTTTATATTTTATTTTTTAATTTTTCCGGTGGAGGGTTTGTGAGGATCGGTCAAAAACATAACACAAATTTTAACTTATTTGTGTCGACGTTCCGACAGCATGATAAAAATAACTTTTAATAATTACATAATTGCACATCCCTACAATATGTATTTACCTATAATATATTTTACTACGCTATATGTTGACTGGTATATGTATAAACGTTTTCTGTACCAATTGTACCAAATTGTACCAATTTAATTGTTGATTACTGCTTTTATAATTAATTACAAATACGATTACATTATGAGTAATTTAAATTGTAATAGTGTATAAATTAAGTTCTGTGATATTATAATTTTTTCGTTGTCTTTAAAGAAAACATTTGAAGATGTAAAACTATCTCAACTCCTTCACGTACGCAAGGATACACACATACGCACGCGCACACACACACTCACATACACAAACACGTTCACTCAAATAATTGTTCTGTTGTGTCTGATATTTCTTTTGTATTCATACACAGGTCCTGATGATGACAATAAACATTGTCGAAACGTCTACACAAATAAGTTAAAATTTGTGTTACATTTTTGACCGATCCTCACAGACCCTCCACCGGAAAAATTCATTGATTGACGGTCACTACGAAATTAAGGATTTGTGTTTTATGTTGTAGGTATGAATGACATTAAATAAATCTCGAAAAGTTGCATAAAAACTGCATTTTTATTACGCCTGGAACTCGATATCAACTATAAACCGTAATTAATATCTATAATAGTTTCAGTTTTGAACGTTGTAAGTAAAGACATTTCTAGGCAGATTAAGCATGACTGGTTCGCCAGGAACAAAAATCTAAAAATTAAACACTCCTTGAAATTCGTTACCGCAAAATAACTGCAACGCTAATTAAAAGGTGTCCGATGGGCTATTCGACGTGAGTTCGCTCAGAGTTGTGGAGCTGATCTCTAATCGTTGAAATAGTATAAGTTCCAAACAGGTCAGTCAAAAATCTTGCGCGTCGTAACGGCCGCTCCGTGGTTTATTGTATTTATAAAATACAAAATCTAAAATCACACTCACCACCACAACGACCTAAATTTCTACGCTATAACATACTATATAATCAATAACACTAACCCTGGGCACAACAAGAAGCTAGTCAATGAATTACGATCACTGACTATCACTGCTGTATGAGAGGCCACCTCAAGTGAAGGCCTTCGCAGTAAATATATGTATTATTATGACGGTCTATAGGTAGATCTGTGCGGGCAGATATATTCCAAAACTATAGCTAACACAAATATGATGGAAGCGATCGTTTTGGCAAAATAAACAGGTGATCGTCTTGACTTAAAAACACGCAAACCTAAATTGTACGCAGTGCCGGATTTACCATTAGGCCGACTAGGCCGTGGCGTACGGCCCCAAGGTACTTATATATATATTTTTTTTACAGAAGTATTTTTATAAAAGTAGGAGGCACTTTGATTTATTTAAGTATGATTTTAACATTGAAAATGTTTATAAGGACGTGTCGCACATTTGCGGCCGATCGCTGGTGCGTGATCGAAAATGGGAACCGGTGAGTTTCCATAGAAACTACTTCTTTGTTGTAAATAACGTAGTACACATATAAAATTTCGCTTATGAATGCGACTACATTTAACTTATAATCTGTACATTGGTAAATGAAGAATGAATTAATTGATTGGTGAATGAAGAATGAATTCATTGATTGGTGAATGAACATAAATATATATATATTTTTTAGATTTATTGAAGCATTTCAATGCCTTTCTCTGTCCATTGCATTTGTGCAATGCATGTACATTTTTTTTAAATTAAATGATCAATTTTTGTTAATAATACAAATGGAAGACAGTTCTTATTTAAATATTGTGCGCTTATTTCAAAGACGTTGGCTTCCTTGAAAACTAATCTGCGCACGCGAATTCTGAACGTCCGTTATATTGCCCCCTAATTTACACGACCGTGGTACCATCCTTGTTTGTTATCATTGTTTGTCTGCATTGTGACTGAACGGTTTGCGATTTGAGGTTTTGTTTTTATTTTGTTTTGAATGTAAAGAAGGTTTTTAGCTTTGTTTGGTGGGCAGCGTGTTGTTTCGTTGATATTTATTAAGTGTGAAAACTTTATGAACATAGAATTGAATCCGTACATTAAACGTATTCATCATGAACATGAACACAAATATTCACACGGCTAGTCGAGCCTACAAACGAAGCTAAAAAAGTTAGCCAGGGGGGCGCTTAGAAAACTTGGCCTAGGGCCTCAAAAATCTTAAATCCGGCACGGAAGAGCAACGCATGACAAGAAAACCAGCTGGCAGATACCGTAGCCGATTTACGCAGGTCAGTGTCAAGTTCGCAATAATGACAGAGAAACGGCACCGCGATTCTTCAACAAGATAATTACTTATCTTCAAGGTCACTGGGGTGTAAATAGTTTACGCACATAATAAACAATAGCGAACTAGGCGCGACACGCGTTCTGTCTCGAGTGTGTGGTGTGTTTGTATGCGTTTGCCCGACATCAATGGCGGGTACAAACGTTTCGCATGAAGGTTGTGATAACGGTACTCTAGCGGACCGTCGCGTGGATCAACGTCTCCTCCACCGACTTACGACTCAACCGTCGCGATGCCGTTCCGCGACCTTGGAGTTGATCAGCGTCAGCGTCCGGGTGTTTAATAACCTCCCGGGTTACACAACTGCTGCTTTCGCCGACGTAACGTCGCCCTGTGTCATAGCAGACTTCAAGGTGAGCTTCTTCTGCACCGCGTTTCATCGAACTGTTTCGGATGGTCAAGGGCTTCTCCTGCCGTCTCCGTTGAGATATAGGAGGAGTTTAATAACCCTTAAAGCGCAGTGCCGGATTTACCACTAGGCCGACTAGGGCCACAAGCTACTCAGAGGGGGGCGCAAGCTACAGGTATTTTTTTTCTTAACAGAAGTACTTTTATAAAAGCAGGAAGCACTTTGATTTATTTAAGTATGAGTTTTTGAACTTAAATAATCAATTTTTGTTAATAATACAAATGGAAGACAGTTCTTATTTAAATATTGCTCGCTTATTTTTAAGACGTTGGCATCCTTGAAACTAATCTGCGCATGCGAATTTTGAACGTCCGCTATATTTCCCCCGAATTTACACGACCGTGGTACCACCCTTGTTTGGTATCATTCATTGTTTATCTGCGTTGTGACAGAACAGTTTGCGATTTGAGGTTATGTTTTTATTTTATTTTTTTCTTGTAGGAGGGGCCGCTCACACAATTTGCCCTAGGGCCTCAAAAATCTTAACTCCGGCACTGTTAAAGCGGAATAACTTCTAAAAAGTGCAACAGGATATTCTGTTAAAATAAGCACAACACTACTTCACTTACTTCACCGCTACTCAGTGGTGGTCTCCCCCTTCGAAGACCCAATCTCCCCCCCCCCCAACTTTTCACTGTCTCCCTAAACCTATCTTCACCCGTTATATACCTTTAGTCTATGCCTCAAATGTGTTCAGAATAACTGTGAATTGTAAATCACGTCTGGATCGCTTGTTACGTCTTCTGCGAAAAGACGCGGTTAGTTTCATGTCTCTCCCACTCGGCTGTTCCAACAGCCCCCAAAATTAAATAAGACCACTGAATGCACTTGTAATAATGGTGTATATTGGAAATCAATGTACAGCGCAATTTCTGTACGTAGTAATTTCTGTTGAGACAAAGCGCGCTAGAATAAGTTCACTTCTGGAATAATATCAGGATAACGTACCTAGTGATACTGAACTGTTTTGAAATTGCTAGAATAATGTTCCGCCTAGATGGTCACAGAATAATTACGTTGAATAAATTGCTTGCATCGGTGCGTTGACAGTTTTGACACTGCCTTTGGGAACTGTAACTACCCAGTACGGTTAGAACTTTTCGTAAAATAATTGCGTACAATTCCTGATAAGGTAAAAAGTAACAAAGACTTGATACAGGAATAACGGCATTCAAGCGTATAAAAAAAAATCTATGTTTACATACCGATTTAGTTTCTAGGGTCATTATAGTTCACAAACTAACCTCAGAGCCTGAAGAACATCACTTTTTGAAGTAGAGAATTGATAAGAAACGTTAAATTTTTATTCTTCGTATTGTTTAAATTAGCAGCCATCCTTACTTTTCTTTTATAAAATTGCTAAACTGCTATAATTGTTTTTATTATTTAGACAAAGCTTTTCGTCATTACTGACATCTTCAGGTCTTAAACAACCTGAAGATGTTTAAGACCTGAAGATGTCAGTAATGACGAAAAGCTTTGTCTAAATAATAAAAACAATTATAGCAGTTTAGCAATTTTATAAAAGAAACGTTAAATTTTTGTTGAAGATATTCTGGTTTTTACCGTGACGATAACAACACGCAGAGTGTGCAATAAGTTTCTTGGCACTACATGTCATATTCTACTTATAATAGTTTACTAGAGACCAAGATACCAAATATTGATAAATGAAAGTTTTTGTGACATTCAGTCGTCAAGTAGAGAAAATTTAATTTTAAAACAACTGTCGTGACGTTTAAGCAAAATTTATTTCAGGACCTGTATACGGGCAATACAAGAAATAATTTGCCTAATGGGTGTTTTTGTAAGAACGTGTGTGAATATGTTATATAAAAGTAACTATTACACACATCGTATTATATAAGAATAATAATTCTTAAATTATAAGATATAATTGTAAACTTCGTATTAACAGTTATAAACACCCTTCCCGTAATAACACTCATTACACACAGGTCCTCGTAATACCAATAAGTTTTGTCGAAATCTCAACGCAAATATTTAAAAATCGTGTGCAATTAATAACCGACGTCACAAATCTTTCATCACTGGATGTTATTACAAAAAAAAATGGATTTTTGCGAAGCGACGTGGATGGTTCACTCTACATGTTGGGAATTAAAAATCAAGAAGTAAACGATTAAAAAATAGAAACAAAAAAAGAAATTTCAGTCACAGAGATCTTGAAGTTTTTGAAAACGCAAATTACCACTATTGACAATACTTTCTCTATTCAGTTAAAAGCAAAAGTATATTTCTAAATGGAAAAAAGCGAATTTCATTTACAAAAATTATTACTTACGATGTTATTATCCTTCTACATTTATCGCGAGTCTAGCCACAGACTATTATTAAATCTACAACCTTTACGCAGAAATGATTTTAATAGCTATCGGTGTATAATGGAGAAATCCCATCAATCACACAGAAATATTCGACGCATTGAGTGACAGACGAACTATTTTGCAAACAAGTATCACGCAAAAATGATAAAAGTAATTATAAAGTAGCAATAAAGCTGTATCATCATGTCAATAAAATTGTCTGTCCCTTTTTTATCCTACAGAACGAATAGAGTAGTACAAAAACTGCAATAAACTAGAATAAAATCATAGAGAATAGAGCGGAATAAAGCAACAGAATTAAATAAAGCAATTACAGGATGTTTGTCGAATCAACCAGTAACGTCGAGAATAATTATTAACGAGTGATAAGATAAAGTTTAAAAGAACACGAATTTTAAAGGGGGGGGGGCGAAGGAATTTGGAGAGGCAGTACCTTTGTACCGGGTTGACTGAGCACTAGTCCTCACAGATTCCCAGGGTTGGATAAAGTGATGTTAGCTCCCAAAGGACCCCTCAGCCTCTCTGTAGCCAAGACCGTACTGCGTGGTGAAGTGCCATTTCCTTTAAGAAGTGACAAATCCACACCGTTACACCGACTGCCACCAAATTTTGCACAGGTAACGTTTGACACAAGGCGAAAAATACTGTCTAGCTTGGAATTTGATATTTTGCCCCGTTCGCAAGATTTAGGCCCTTTTAATTATGCCTTTTCCTTCACGCGTATAAAGATGTCAACACCATGGAGACCAGAATTAATTACCATAGTAACAAGTAAATAAACAAATGATATTTAGCGGCATCAAAACTGTACCTTTATCCGTTCGTGCAGTTTTTAATGTGCGATTGTATCCATATGTTTTGTAATTTTGTATACAGATACGTCTACATATTTTGTAATTGTCTTAAACGAATATAAAATTTGTGTTTAAACGTATTTCTGATGATGCAATTAATAAGTAATGAAATATATTAATTACTACTACTAAAGATGTCAACAACACCATCGAGACCAGAATTAATTAGCCTACCATAATAACAAGTAAATAAACAAAAGTTATTTAGCGCCATCGGAACTGTACATTTATCCATTCCTGAGTACATTTTCGATGTTTTATGTAATATGTGATTGTATCGATATATTGCGATGTGGAAAAGAAGAAGTGTACTAATCGTAAATTATCCTATTACTTAATGCAAAGCGAAAATACGTGTTTTTTTTTTTTCATTTGTGAGGTTAGGTGACAAGGTTTTTGGTTTTTAGTTTACTGCTGAAATAAATAAAAGCCATGGTTGAGGAAAGCAACGTTTAATGTGTTATACAATGCTTCTAATACAATAACACTTAAAATAAAGAATTTAGCGTTTTTTATTTAACAGGTACTTTATATCTCCAAAGGCTTTAAAAACGGGTACTTTTAAATCTCCAAAGGCTGTTGCACCAACATAATAATTCGTATAACGTACAAAATTGTTATACGAGCTGACAGAACGCCATATAGACATAGACAATGAAAATTGCAATAAAATACTTATTAAAAGTCAAATATTCGCGTGCGAAGCCGCGGGTAACAGCTAGTCATCCCTTAAAGCGTAAGGGAAATGATCCTGAACCGGCTTATCTTTGGAATATTATAAGTGTGAATATAGTTGGCTTTAGTCAGCTGTAATACTGGGTACGGGGGAAAACTGACCTCTTTAGTTCGATAATACAGTCAGTTTATGGGAGGCAAACCAGACAGAAAATCAGTCTGGACTTTAAGAACGAAGGTGGCGGCCCCACCACACGCTTACTCTGCGATATGCTAGTAACATATTCAAGGGACGTATTAGTCAGAGAAGGGAAGGGTCAAGGGAACATAGACGTGAAAAAATTGTTTTCAGTTTATAAAACTACAAACTGTTCGTTCTCTGTTGTACAAACAAGTTGTTTCTTTGATATGACTATTCCTTAAGAACTACAGGAATATAAGATTTTCTTAATATAAGATTAAGAACTACAACGAGTTCCAAAGAGTTTATGAAGTCTGTAAAAATTACAATCAACAAGAAATCAACTTGCGATCATAAAACGGATGTTATTAGCGACGAGGCTGTTGATAAACACAGTAAAGTTAATGACGTGAATACTTCAAACTGTGAAAGTGTCAAAGTACAGTTACAAGATTCAGTTGCTTCTAATACCATGGATGACGTTGCACCATACAGACTTGAAATTACAGGCGATGAAGGACAGGACATTACTAGCAACAATGTAGACCGTGTTCCCGGTGCTGCTCTACAAGATATGGGAGCTTGCCCAAGCGAGAAATGTCAATCCTTCCGATAATAGAGGAACAAGTTAGTTGCAGAGCAAGGACAGCCATTTTCCTGAAGATGAAGTTGGACTGTTCTTAAACAAGTACTGGTTTGATAAAATCTTGCAAAATGGCGAAAAGGATGTGGATGTGGCAAAAAATTACACTTAGATGTGGATGTGTGTATTTCTCCAACCAAAAAAACTTTATTTTGCTTTTGTTGCACTTTATTTACACAAAAAAACTACCAAAGAAGCCATTTCAATAGCAAAAATAAATACCGGTAATATTATAATATGTAATTTCTTAATTTTGAATTAACAAATATTGTTAAGACGTTTTCTGGACGTGCTTTCATACAAAAATCTACACATTTGCATTTATTGAGTACTTTGTTCACTGGATGAGCCTTCATTTTTGCTCTTTTGTCCCCCTTTAATTATGAAGATGAGGCGGCCGACGATCTTCTTGCCCCGGGCGCCAAAAAGCCTACCTACGCCACTGGTATTAGTCACTAAACTCTCGCAAGCAAGATATAACCGGACGCATCAAACGTTGCCGACCATAGCTATGAATAAAAGGAAAAAGAGACTTGGCATTGCGGAACAATTTAAAGTTGGCGTGTGAAATGAGATGGAACCTCAACAATATGATGAGGTGAAGGTGTTGCACAAGTAAAACCATAAGGAGAATATTAAAATCAACGAGAAAAGAAACACGCCTGAAATTCTACAAGGTGACAGCCCTCCCCACACTCCTTATGGATTTGAGAATTGCGGTTTAAAGAAATCCCAGGCCTTACGTATGCAAGCGTCCGAAATCTGATTTCTCATGCTCGTGGCAGGATATACTCTTCAAGATCACAAAGTAAATGTCGGTGTACGGCAGGAACTGAATATTATGAGTATACTTGATAGGATTGTCCAGTATCGGCTAAAATGGTTAGATTTTAACCCATTAGATGACTGCCGTACCCCCAAACAACTATTGAATTATAAATCGAAATGACGCAGATGGGGTGGGGCGTCCGAAGAAGCGTTGGAGCGACCAGCTCTAGTCTATCTGCTTGGGACCGGAACAAACCATTTTTGGTTTAATCCTTGCTGACGTTGATGACTAATTTTAATCTTGTTATCTATGAAATGAGAATTATTGTTATCTATGAAATTATCTATGTAAGATCCAACGTAGAAGGTAAATCAGACTCATTAGTAATACCCCACATACATATAATCGTCATCTACACGAAGGAAAAAATGTATAATTTTAATGAGGAAAGTCGTGACGTTAAAGAAAAAAACTTAGTGGTATGAATATCACAGAAGAACCGTCACACGCTCACGTGTAGACATAGTTAAACGATTAAATTCGCATTCCTTAACACACAAACATAACTAAAAAGATCCAGCACTATGCAAATGTGGAGACACATAAAATTTGCCTTCTGTGAACATAAACTCAGAAAAGGCCTTTTTGAAACTACTCATTGTGTTTTTTTTTTATCGTCGATGTTGACTCATATTTTCAAGAACACGTTACTTCCGGAAGGGAACGAATTCCTTAGCAAAAATTTAAATAATTTCCTAATCTTAAAATTCCACACACTTCAACTGTCATTAAAAGTGTAGTGAAAATTAAATACTAACCTCGCGACATCTTGTCGCAGACGCGGCCTCCGTGTGGCGTCGTAGACAACACGATCTGACGCGTTCACAGCTGGGAATCGTCTCTGAAACCATCGATTTTCTCAAGCTCACTAGAGAAGTAGAGAAGCATATGTCAGGTATTACTGGGAAACGTCAAATTCCTGACCTCCTGTCGATCTGTCTTTTAATATTCACATTTTTGGTTCCCCCTTGAACAAGATCAAGAAACGCGCGCGCGCTCGTGCGTGTGCGTATGCTGTATCTATTTAAAATAAATATGTTTCGCTTGCTCATCCACTCATATATGTTTCGTTCTTTTTCTTTTCACTCAGAAAACATAGGGAACTTTAGTTAGTTTTAAATTTCTAGAAAACAGAATAAAATATTGCTTGCTTCATTGACAAACTGTGCTCTTGTTCACATATAGACCTATGTTTGTTTTTGGACTTTCTTGTAGGTAGGTTAAGCATTGAACAAAACAGCCTTTATGCCTAGACATTACATAACCATAATCACCATTAACACCCGAGAGAATCCTGCACTGAGTTACTTTTGCCCCGATCGCTTTCCCACACAACTTAGCAGGATCCATAGGATCCGCTACTGATTAACGAAGCAAACGACCATGTTCTAGTACGAGGTGAGAAGTTCCAAGTCAATATGTCGCCGCAAAAGTGTCACCACGATAAAACGTTCCCGAAATCAGTTTGAGGTACAAAATATCGCCAACTAAAATGTCACTGATAAAAATGTTTGTCACATGGGCAAATAAAAGTATTTACTAAATTTGCATATTTTTAAATTAAATTTTTAACCGACTTTTTGTCTTTTCCGATGTTTATTGTACTGTATTCTCTTATTTTCCACATTTATAGGTACACTTAATATTCAGGAACTAATACTTATCGTGTATTTCGACTTACTGAGTGTTTTTGTTATTTTATGTACAAAATATCGGTATGGAGAACCATTCATGACTTCCATGTTCTAAGATTTATATTTAAAATCATTTTCAAAATGAAATATTTCCATAGAAACTACTTCTTTCTTCAGCCTTAACCCCCCTGCGGTTACTAACGTATACTACCTCACGTTAGCGGACTCGATTTTCACTGATGATGGCAGTCGATGGCACTGCCGAAACGTCTGATTTTACAGAAAACATTGGACCACGGCCAAACAGCCCAGGAAGGAATTTTAACAACAAACTACTTCTTTGTTGCCGATAACGTAGTACACATATAAAAAATTATCCCCTTCCCCTTCAACTATCATTTTCATTTATAGAAATTACCCCTCTCCCATCATCTACCTTCTTCATTTATAGATATTTCATCTACCATTCTACAGTGGATTATTATGACCTTTTTTTCAGGATACTTTATTTATATTTAGATAAATTTAATTTTTAAGTACTTTACTCTTGTTAAAATATAAAACGTTGCGGGTAAACTACCCCTTCCCCTTAACCGATCTTCACCAAAATGAATAGACCTTGAGTGCTCTACAACTCAGGCACATATACAAAAAATTATCTAATTCTGTTTGAATTTGGGGCAGTTATCGTTCGCCATAGACACACACACTTTTCGGAAAATGAGTTTTCTTCATGTTTTGAGGGTAGTACAATCAGAATTAGCCTTTATCTCAAACACGATTTTTTCGCCATCACCATACTTCCATTTCCTTACGGAACATGGAAGTTATATGACTATTTTTACCTAATTCAGAGAAAATGCCCGTTCTGTAATAGAGTTGTTACTCGGAATAAAATAAAAATATTCAACAATTTTCAAAAGTTCTGAATAACAAGATAATGTTGGACTTTCCTTATCCAAGTAAATTTAGTTTCCTCTACATCATCCCACGAAGGAGGTTGAAAAACTCATCCATTAGAAAGGTTGAAACTGCTCGTATGTGCCAACCACTTTTCCAAATAACCAATTATAGAAGAATAAACAGTTTTACGAAAAAAGATGACATTTCCCTGTTTTTTAAAAACCCTCCAGGACAGGTTTTTAACACTAGAAAATAGGACGTGTCCGAGAAAAAGAGGGCGTATGGTAACCCTAGATTAAGTGTTTCAACTAGAATTGTGTCATTTACAATAAGATACCGTTCTGGAGACCACGCAAGAAAAGGGGTCGGATTTCATTGGGTTGCTACCTGACGAACGATTTCCAAATCTACAAAATATTGGACAGACAATGACGTCGATGTTTGCAAGTAGACTACATACATCTGTGAAAGGGCGTTCTCCACAATGAAGTTAATCGAGAACCAGCAGAAGTCGCCTCACAGAATCTTCTCTGCTACATTTACTGAGATTAGCAACAACTCAGCTCGATGAGGACATTCCTGCATTAGTGGCTGCATCAGATCGACCGCAGTTTTCGAATCGGAATCTTTATGTAAATATACAATTATTAATATCTTTCTGACATAATAAAAATTGCCGTTAAATATATGTTGTAAAATATATTAAATGTGCAAAGCACCTCCTTTCACTTATTTACAATTACACACTGCCTTTTTATTTTTACGTTACTTGTCGGAAATCGATCGCTTTATGATGTGACCCGCCGACAGGTTCCTGAGATTAATTGTGGCTCTCAGGCGCTTGTAAGTTGGAAACCAATGGTCTATAGGTTTACAAAATAATACAGTAATAAAACGGTGAGAAAAAAATAAAAGTGGACGAGTTATTCAGGGAAAAAGACGGGTTTCTTAACAGCGACAGTTTCAACAGCTAATATGCAAGCTGTGTACTGTGATTCGTACCTGAGAATGGACATCGTATGTGCCTCCATATACAAGAATTAAAACAAACGAATGCAGTTTATGAAAATTAAAAATAAGAAAACGAATACACGAAAACAGATTACCTAATTTTTCGAGCCCTTAAATATTAATAACATGATCTATTAAAAACGCATGTATAAAAATTAAAAACAAAAAGAAAATACAATAAATAACGAATAATTCAATGCCTATATGCAAGTGAATGTCTAGCATTGAATTATAATGCAGACAAACTAAAAATACTGGAAAGACGAATTATACGGGAAATATTAGGCCCACGAAAAACTTCAGAAGGTTGTAAATTAAGATGTAATGATGAAATACATCAAAGTATAGAATATATAACAGAAACAATGAGAAAAAGAAGACTATTATTTTTTGGACATTTATACAGAATGGACGACAATAGGTTAACAAAGCAGATCCTCAAATATCTGTGAGGGAAGAAGTTAACATCAAGCTGGATTAAAGAAGTCCAAAAGGATTTAGAAAAAATTAATGTAAACGCAGAAGAAGCAATTGAAAGAGAAGTTTTGCGGGCAAAAGTGTTAAAAATGGAAGGAGTCCAGGGTAGGAGAGAGAAAAACGCAGGTTCAGAGTGGACTGAAGACAGAAAGAACACAGTGAAAAAATGAAAGAATATTGGAAAAAAAGAATAAAGAATTGAAATTGGCATGTGGTCCTTAGATGGCCGATACAAAAAAAACGAATAAAACCTAAAGTAGGACATGCATAAAAAAGTAACGCATAAGAAAAATTAACCTAATCTAGCAGGGCTAGTACTATATTGAAACAATTACCAACATTATTTACGCTTAACCGAAAGGACGCATACAGATTGAGTGTATAATAAAGAATTTTGTAAACAAGATAAATTATTAAATACAAACAAATGAAATCGATTCAAAAAATATCATAATCTCTGTTTTTAAACAGGTTAATTTTATTCTCTATAAACTACTAAAAGAGTAATTATATTTTACAGTAATATTAGGAATTACGTCAAACAAAACATGCCAATAACGTTTATGTAACTGGCCCGCCACAAAGTAATTTCGTCGCCATTATTGGAAAGGTCACGTTCTGCGATCGGGACTGTGTTTATGAATTTGTCACGAGCCGTATAATTTATTAATACAATCAGTATACTTTAAGTATATACAAAAATATCAGCATGGCCAACGACCTTTCATTCACGACTGTATTATCGATTGTACGATTACTGACACATGACATCGAGGCTGTGTGCATGTCACTTAAAGACGGCCTCTGTTCTGTTTCCAAGGTTGGCAATTATTTGCAGGAAGAAATGTGATCATAATGGCAGTGGTAGGTAATTAACGACACTATAAATCTTTCAACAGAGATTACAAAGAATTCCGTTGTGTTTGGCGCGCTTTCCGTTCGGATTTCCATTTCATGCGACCGCGTCCGACCTATATTGCTTACATAACCTACACAAACATGTGTTGTCGCGAACATTAATCATATTTTTATGGTCACACATTTTATGGACCGCTATTTGGTACAAAGTACGGTGTATTGTAACAAACTTTCTGTGTGTGTTTTATAATCTGTTTGCTAATCGAATGACATTATTGCGACTGACAGTAACACTTTGTTTCTTTTTAAGTTCGGCAATAATTTAAACTATTTATTGGCTACATGATTTAGTTGCTTACCTAATAATACGTACCACAAAAATAATCTTACTGTGTGCGTTGTCTCTGCAGTCACATGCGTTTACTTTCATGTATCGTAAGAAATTGTATTGTATATAAGAAATTATCGTAGATTAGAAATTATCGACAGATAGTAGAGGTGTGCTAAACTAGTGTTTGAAAATAACAGGTATGAACGATACCCAAAAAATAACACGTACAAATACCTGTTATTATATACCTTATTATACATATACCTGTATTATGTAATTTGTTGTAAGAAATAAAATTGAAACTAAAAGTATTAACAGTGTTACTTTGCACTGTGACTTTATTAAGCTGTTACTATTTAAAAAAAAATAAGACACAAGAGAATTTATAGGCCTATCTTCCTTTGGGAATACTAATTTAAGTTTTCATTAAGATTAAACAAACTAACATCGACTTGACATTATTGATTTAAATTATTGATTCCATTTTGGTTAGACAAATCAGTTGCGAAACTCAGCCAATGAAATTTAGAGTGCACACGTAATAGCACAACAAAGAATGTCAAAAACATTTACGTGAAATGTGCAGTGAAGTTAAAATCATCTCCGAAATCACATTAACAAAAAGTACTATATGGCCATCGCCCACTCTGTAGGTTATAACACAATATAATTCCCTTTTACAAAATTTACCAAGTTGGTGACTAGTATAATATATAATTTGTTATTATAATCTGCATACCACACGAGAATAAATGTAACATCATTATGCATTTTTTTTTCATTTATTAAAAACAGCTTCGTCTCTTTGGCATAGAGATATTCTGAACCTCGCTATTTTGCTTCGCTTTGTACTTGTATGGCAATCGGCACATGCGCAGAATTAAGTATTCAGCACCAACAAAATTGTGACTTTGTACTCGTAGTACTCGTTTATTCATTAGTTGCGTAGGGGGGGGGGGGTCCCGCAACTCGGAACCGCGTGGCCGCGAGTATTCGGAACGGGTATTTCGACTTTTCAGTTGTCGTTGAATCGGAACAGGTATTTCAACTTTTCAGTCACTGTTATGTCCGTTCCACAAAAATAATCGTTCCAAAATACCTGTTGTAGGTATATCGGCCCACCAGTGTACGATTCAATGAAAGGCTCATACGAATCGGTTAGTTTTTTTTTTGTCGCGTATAATCTTTGATCAAGAACTGAACACTTCATAGCTGACTTGTCTGGAACTACTCAGTCCAGGAGATTACAATTAAGACAATACCTGTCTCTCGCTAAGAGGAATAAATTATTTAAAAAAATAAACTTTATGAACGATTACGTTTCCTCTTGTTTGCACATACACGAATTGTCGTTCGCCTTCGGTTCTAATTGGCGTACAAAATGACACTTCAGACAGCGAATATCTCTTCATTCTATTGTCTAATACATTTTGAAACTCTTTGAGAACAACATAAAAAACCTACGAACTCTTTAAAACGTAAGAACAATAAATAGCCTACCAAAAAATTAGATTAGCAATGTCTTCCAGAATATTTAAAATTGGACATTCATCACCCTTCTTCATTTTTAGTAGGGTTACCATACGTCCTCTTTTACCCGGACACTCCTCTTTTTTAATATTAAAAACCTGTCCGGTAAGATTTTTTAAAAAACAGGGAAATGTCCTCTTTTTTCGTAAAACTGAAAAATGTAGTCACGCGCCACAATGCTCCCTGGATCCAAGAGAGAAATAGGTTAATGGTAGAAAAAGTTAAAGGTACAGTTTGTGTACAGTACAACTTTAAAAGTCTTTCGTGTGTCAGTTCTATGCTTATTTATTAGAAAATAAAAAGCTTTTGATGGGAATTGCTTCATCTGATAAATACCAATGGCACCACAAAGACACAATTCAACATTTAGACTGTGAATCCGATTCAGACTGATTAGTATTAAATTAATTATTGCTATGATTAAAAATAAATGTACCACATATTCTTTTCCTATGTAAGTTCCGCTTCTAACTAATAGCTTTAAGTTTTGTTTGTGAGCATTTTCTTGTTAAATCACAAAAATTAAATTGTATAAACTCTGTAAAAATGCTTAACTTAATCATGAATACCTCCTTATCCATAATGTATAATTTAAACATTATTGATTATGGTCCAAGTCACGTTATTGATAATAAATTACCTTATTTCAAATCCGTCCTGTGACTTCGTTGCGTTGTTTTTGTTGTTACGCGTTTCGGGAACTATGTCCCCTCATCAGACGTATCACTCGGGAAGAGATCGTCAAATATTAAAATTCATAAAAGTGCATTATTTAAACACACGTGTCCGACTCGGTGCGCACCGTGTAACGTTCGGTTGGATACTGAATATTTGGACTTCGAGTTATTGCCAGGTTGTTTATCTCAAGCAAATGCAACGCGGTGTCGTACAGTGGGTTGGATTTAAAATTCAATTTATCATTCAGTATGCCATCATGGTTGTTCGTGCTGTTATAACTTTTGTATATTTCAAAGTCCTCCAATGCGTCCATGTAGTGACCCTTGTTACAGTAATGTAAAGGTATAAGATTAGACCTTAAATCCGTGTAAGTATGGTTGTTTGAAATCAAATGGCGTGCGTAATTTGACTTAATGTTTTCAAGTGAATATATGTTATTTAAATGTTTGCGTGGTGTGTGTTCTTGAAATCTTTTGATGAAAGGTCTCCCTGTCTAGCCAATATAGAAACTATCACAGTCGTTACATATTAGTTTATATATGCCCGTTTTTATCTCCAAGTGGGTTTGAATATTTGGGCGAACTAATTTCCATAGGCTATTATTAGTTCTGAAAGTAGTAGTAATACTGATTTTATTTAATATGGATGTTAAAATTCTGGGCATTATATTAGTGTAAGTGATTGAAATGAATGTGGTCTTAGAATTTTTAGCTGGTTCAGGTTTGGACTTTTTATATTTGTGCTTTCTGAGGATGTTATCAATCATTGAACTGTTGTAACCATTGGCTACTGCTATATGTTTTATTGTATTGAGCTCATCGTTGAAATCCTCAATGTCAAGGGGTATGTTTAATAATCTGTGTATGAAGCTATTGTATGCTGCTATTTTTTGTGAAAAGGGATGATGCGAGTCGGCGTGTATAGTTACATCAGTAGTGGTCGGTTTATACATAATGTATAATGTTTTTACTGTGAAATTTTTTTGGATCCGTAAAGTAACGATCAGGCTGTTAAATTTTCAGGTTGTCCTCTTTGTCACCTAGGTCATGTGGTAACCCTAGTTAAGGCCTCCGCTCTTGGTGCTAAGAAACACTGGGAGTCGATTTCGTGTATTCACAGACACAAATATTTTAAATATATACATGACATTACTGGCAATAAAATTACTACTAGTAGAGACGTTATTATAATACTGTATTGTTATTTAAAAGTAAAAGGTCATTGGGAAACCTCGGTACGTACCTCGCCGTATTTTATCCGCAACAGTCGAGTACAAACACTGAAAACATTTAATAAAGCACATCGTCCAGGTCTAGTAATAAATTCCCGGTTTCGTTAAGAACGTTGCCGGGTAATTAGTCAAGAACGTTGTCTACCTTCGGGTACATGAAATTTTATAGAATCGAATTTCTTTTCTTTTCAGTAGACCTACCTCATTTTGTTAAAAAAAAAAACAAATCACCCCGAGATATTAGGTATTATCCTGTTCCACCTCGATATGCTAAGTACTAAATTGTGGACTTTCACGAAATAAAATGGCTGCTCTTTTCACGACAGAAAAACTTCGTTTCATCAGCCACGATTGAAACCAACAGGCTAGTTCAGATTAAAATCAAAGAAAAGCAATTACAAGATTTAATGTAATGTCAGAGCCCACTACATCTCAGGCATTGCTACCCACCGAAAATTGCAATTTATGCTCTACTATAGGCCTCAAAAGTTCCAATATAGGTTTATCTTAAAACTACAGTCCTAAAGCGATTTTCAATCTCATTATGTTCATCCGTTCTTAACTGTACGCTGCAACTGAGAATTGACATAAAAAGAATTCATACGAAAAGAAGAATACATAAATTTAGTATAGCGAATTAATGATCATTTGAAGCGACAACTGCCAATGGAAATCCACGATAAAATGGGAGACGAAAAATTCTACAACTTCCAAGAGTAAAACGTGCATTTCCATTAAGCAAGAATTATACTGAATGTGGCTGAGTAAATCAAGGGTGAGTTTATTCAAAAGTCACGATTTAACGATAAACATAAAGATGATACTTCTACGCTGCTACGTATTCTCGGTCCTCTTCTACGGTGTAGAATCTTGGACTTTGACTGAAGCCACAACTAAAAAATTGGAATCTTTCGAAATGTGGCTTTACCGTAGAATACTGAGCATTTCATGGACAGCACATATAAGTAATGTTGAAGTTCTTAGAAAGATGAAGAAAGATAGGGAAGTTATTAACACAATGAAGATAAAAAAAGCTTCAGTATCTGGGATATCTCATGAGAAATGAACAGAAATTTTACTTATTACGGTCCATACTACAGGGAAAAGTACTTTGAAAGAGAGGAGTTGGGAGACCGAGAATATCACGGCTGAGAAATTTAAGGACCTGGTTTGGCATGAATACAACTGACTTATTCCGTGCAGCAGTGCAGAAAGTTAAAATAATTTGAAGTATCCAACATCCGAAACGGAGAGGAACTATCAGAAGAGGAAGAAATCAAGAGTGCACGGCCTGCTCAATAAACCCAGCTTCGTTTCTGATCTGGTATCAATCGTAATCTGTAATAACTGTAGATAAGCAATGACAAAGTTTCTGATACCGTCCTCTTGACTTGGTTTCACTAAAGAGTTTTAACGATTCGGAATCTGAATAAAAACATGGAAAGAATCGTGCATCTTTACATGTTAAAATCACGTGTTATGCAAAGCAAGTCCAGATAAATGATACAGCAGAAAGGAAAGAAAGGATACAATATAAAAACCACCATGACAATAATAAAATAAACAACTGAAATTCTATTTGAGCTGATCAATAAGCATTGTTACCTCAACACAGGAGCATCAGAAAGGTAAAGACAGCAAACGTCTAGGAATTCACGAAATTTTGTGCGAACTAATGGAATGAAAGAGAGGAAGTAGAAGGTAGAGAGGGGGGAGTATAGGTCAGATATGAATGAATCGACTGTCAAGCAGGAGACAAGTAGTAATTTTTAACCGTGCTCACCCGCGCGCACGTGCGTTAGGGGTGGGTGTATCGTTGCTAAGCCTGCTGTGATAACACTTTATGTTTACAGCAAAAGATAAACATTATACAATATTTTTCTTATTCGGTGCGTAAACAAACAAGGCCAAAGGTCGTTGGCATACATTACTTGACAATAATTCATAACTCATATTTCCATCCTTTACTTTCGTTATTTCAGACTCAATAATTCGATATATGCATCGTCCCACGACAAACAGCAGGTGTTATAATAAAAATAACTACGATAACTGCACTTGTAGTTGTCAGCACGATTTACTGAAAATCTAAGATTTTTTTTAACTAAATAGGCCTATCAGTATCGCCGACTTGGTCAAGACGTTTTCTGCTTCCTCATATGCAGAAAGGTTTATTGCCTCCCATAAAATTAACAGTCAATTAACGGTTTTTATTTAACGAATTGGCCTACATATTATACACGCTGCTATATCGTATCAAAAATATGGTAAGTTTGTTAAAGAAATACGCACATAAACATAACGATCCGATACATATAAAAAATATGTATTTATTTGTAAACGATTGCCTATAGTATCAATGAAATTGCAGTTTTAAATCGTTTCAGTTTAGATAAGTGGTTTTAGCTATGTATACAGTCTAGTAGGTATTCTCCTTGAGCTATGTATACAGTCTAGTAGGTATCCTCCTTGAGCTATGTATACAGTCTAGTAGGTATCCTCCTTGAGCTATGTATACAGTCTAGTAGGTATTCTCCTTGAGCTATGTATACAGTCTAGTAGGTATCCTCCTTGAGCTATGTATACAGTCTAGTAGATATCCTCCTTGAGCTATGTATACAGTCTAGTAGGTATTCTCCTTGAGCTATGTATACAGTCTAGTAGGTATCCTCCTTGAGCTATGTATACAGTCTAGTAGGTATCCTCCTTGAGCTATGTATACAGTCTAGTAGGTATTCTCCTTGAGCTATGTATACAGTCTAGTAGGTATCCTCCTTGAGCTATGTATACAGTCTAGTAGGTATTCTCCTTGAGCTATGTATACAGTCTAGTAGGTATCCTCCTTGAGCTATGTATACAGTCTAGTAGGTATTCTCCTTGAGCTATGTATACAGTCTAGTAGGTATCCTCCTTGAGCTATGTATACAGTCTAGTAGGTATTCTCCTTGAGCTATGTATACAGTCTAGTAGGTATTCTCCTTGAGCTATGTATACAGTCTAGTAGGTATCCTCCTTGAGCTATGTATACAGTCTAGTAGGTATCCTCCTTGAGCTATGTATACAGTCTAGTAGGTATCCTCCTTGAGCTGCAGAACTCGCCTACTATTTTGAACGAAGTACACGTATATTTTGAAAGTGTATAAATTGAACGAAGTACACGTATATTTTGAAAGTGTATAAATTGAACGAAGTACACGTATATTTTGAAAGTGTATAAATTGAACGAAGTACACGTATATTTTGAAAGTGTATAAATTGAACGAAGTACACGTATATTTTGAAAGTGTATAAATTGAACGAAGTATACGTAAATTTCGATATTAGATAATTTTTCAATTATGGGGGAAAATCCCGTTTATACTATTTCTTTAGTAATATAACAATTGTAGTCATACAATAAACGCTAAAAATTAGAAACATTCGGATTTGTTACAATTCCTTTTAGTCAGTTCCTTTAGTCAATTCTCTACTGGATTTTCATAATTTGTTTTATCTCTTTCTGAGTCCTGGAGTCCAAAAATCTTGAAATTTCCAAAATTTAACACTAAATTTAGACTGCCTGTCGTCTGCTTGTTACCATGCAGGTCTCGCGCTTGCAAGGATTGAACATCCTTGTTGATGTTATTTTTGGAGGGATAGATAGGTGAGTATTTTGAACTCTGGACCATGAAAGGCGCGCAACGGCTGAGCTGAGGAAATCTTTGGAGACTTTTCGGTGTTATTTAGTTTTTAAATGTTTTCTTCGTTTCAGATATTATTTGATATTATTCCTATTAAATAGCGATTATTCCTGTAAAACGTAGGATGCTTACAAATGTAAGCTCAATCACAATTAAATAGTCAACAATTGTATTACTTTCTACCGCGGGTGAGGTCCTGGGACCTATACCTATTCCCACGGTAGCTCCCAACCTCCTCGCATACACCGCTTCATCGAGGTGAAGGAGTATGTCCCGCGAATGCGAGCCCAGGTTGTTCACTTCCTGACAAGTACCTACGCTAAATAACCATTCTTGTCACCTCGTTAACATCACACCGCAATAAACCCTAAACTGGACACGCAGCGTAGCCCTATTCGTTTAGGACAGGCTGAACGCCGCCAGGTGGGCCCGGGCTACGGCTCTGGCAGGTGGGAGTGAGTTGATCGCCGGTGGTCCTCGACACACCCACCCTGGCACATTCTGCGTTAACCTAATGTTCCGCGGTAAAGGGCTGATGACCGGTAGAAGGTGTGTGTTCAGCGTTCGGTAACACGGTCGTGAGGAGATTCTGCTCAGTCAGCGCTTCTGGGACGCTCGTGTTCGGGAGTTTGCTCCTCCTCCATCCGTACGCCTGACTAACAAAACGCCACCTCAATTGTTTTCCCGCTGGACAACGTCATTCTTGTATCGACAACTACAAGAAATTGTGTATTCTGGGAAGTGATGTAGCTTGAGAAGACGAGGATATCAAGAAAGACGTTAACATATTTTCTGACTAAAGGAAAATAGAAAATAATTGGAAGACTCATGTGAAATGAATGGTAGTCACAGTAAATAACTTCCGAACTACAGACCAGACGGTGAAAGGTATTCTGGAACACCATGGAAACGGAAGAATAAGAAGAAGAAGAAGAAGAAGAAGAAGAAATTAAATTTTATCAGAAGTGACAGTTTCAGTTATTCCGCTTAGAAATTTAAATGATTAGCTGCAACGAAAAACATATGTTGCAGAGAAACCTAAATTTAATTTGACAATAACAAACTAACCCACGATAGAAAGTAATACAATTGTTGATTGTTACGTTGCGATTGAGCATATTTTTACAATCACTAGAGTGGCATCTAAGGAACACAAAGTTCAGAATGATTAATAATCATGTTTGGTAACCACAGCTACCAAGCTTTAGTCATGCCACAGCATGAAAAATAATTTTCATGCCTCAGCTACGGAACGCTTTAGTCTTCTTTTTATAAGAGAGGATCGCGGGGACGACTCTTCCTGCTTTTAACTGATTAGCTAACGTGGTTTGCGGGCAAGATACGCTAGAAACATGGTATTAGCAGTCGTCTTCGAAAGTGGTATTACAGCTTGGCCTCGAGGTTACACTAGCCGCACCGACATGTACAAACGGACTTTGTATATTATACACACATACATACTACACGTTGTGATAAGTACTTCCTAAGGAGTTGGTTGGAAAAAAATGAACTACCTTTACAACAAATGATGAAATATTCAGTTAATGTTGACATATCTACACAGACAACGATAGGAATCGTATCAAAACGTTAGCCTGTTAAGAAAAAGACGCAACGGTCACGGCACCTAGAGACTGCGGAGAAATCATATAATCACTACAAACACACACAGGCAGCGGACACCCGTTACAACCGTCTACATGCGTTACATACAGTTTAAATATCTGTATTAATGGCGGTCGCTTATCTAAACGACGCCCGTTTAGCACTATAATTGCTTCGGGATAGTTGTTTATCGACGTCAGATTTGTAAAAACACATTTCTAACAACACACCATTCGTATACATAACATGACTCTGTTGTAATCCACATGGTTTACCGAAGTTTTATTTTGACGATCTCACCGTGTAAACTTGATGAGCGTTGCTCTTGTTCCTCTGGTAGTTCCTATCCGTTTCGGATGTTGGATATCATACAGACTATTTTAACTTTCTGCACTGCTGAACCGGGTCCTTAAATTTCTCAGCTATGACATTCTCGGTCGCCCAACTCCTCTCTTTCCAAGTAATTTTACCTGTAGTATGTAGTGCAATAAGAAAAATCTCTGTTCGTTTCTCATGAGGTGTCCCAGATACTGAAGCTTTCTTATCTTCACTGTGTTACTAACTTCCCTTTCTTTCTTCATGTTTCTAAGAATTTCAACATTAGTTATATGTGCTGTCCATGAAAAGCTCGGTATTCTACGGTAAAGCCACATTTCGAAAGATTCCAATTTTTTAGTTGTGGCTTCAGTCAAAGTCCACGATTCTACACCGTAGAAGAGGACCGAGAATACGGAGCAGCGTAAAAGTCCCATCTTCGTATTTATTGTTAAATCGTGCCTTTTGAATAAACTGCTCATTCTAGTGTACGCTGCTCTTGCCTTTTCAATTCTGCTCTTTATTCCTTGAAGAGTGGTCCCATTGTTCATTGACTATAGTACCAAGATATGTAAATTTGCTTACACGTTCAACTGGCCTTTGGTTTATATTAAGGGTGCAGTTTCTGAACTTGGTCTTAGATACAATCGTTAGCTTCGTTTTATTAATATTGATATCTAGACCATATCTACGGCTGCTTTTTGTCACTCTATTCATTAGTTGTTGCAGCCCCCCTAAGCTATCTGCGAATATTTATCCTTTCACTGTTCAGAGAGATTCGCACATCACATTCATCTGAAGCTTCTCTAAAAGTACCTTCCGAGTAGATGTTGAATAAAAGCGGAGATAGTATACATCCTTGTCTTACTCCACGCAGAATGTGTATCTCTTCAGTTTTCTCTTTATCTACTCTAACCACTGCAGATTGGTTCCAATACAGTGTAGCTATTATCCTTAGGTCTTTTCCATCTAATCCAATATTTTTCAGGATATCCATCCTTTTTTTCTCTTGTTACATATAAGAAAGATCCAGAAATATATCAAAGCGTCGATTAGCGCAGCAGTTAGTTCCGGTAATTCTTATGGTTAATTGAACGGATTCGTAAAAAAAAAAAAGTTAACCTTTTCTTCCAAAAATCTTTCATAAACGATTCGAAGGTGACATTAAAATAACTGTATAACGTAACAGTGTGTCGTAAAACACAAAAATCAAAGTTACAGGCGTGTATATTGTGTGAAAAAATGCTTGACGACCGTTAACGAAAAAGTAGGTAACACAGTAGTTACCAAGAATTATTAAAAATCATTCTGAACTTGTTGTTCATTAGATGCCACTCTAGTGATTGTAAAAATATGCTCAATTACGAATCAGTAATCGTATTACTTTCTATCGCGGGTTAGTTTGTTACTGCAAATTAAATTTAGGTTTCTCTGCAACGTACACTTTTCGTTACAGCTAATCCCTTAAATTTCTAGGCGGAATAACTGAAACTGTCACTTCTGATAAAATTTAATTTTCTTGTCTCTTCTTCTTCTTTTTCTTCTTCACTTTGTGGTTTCGCCTTCAGCTGTTTCGTCTTTACAGAAACCCTGCCAATACTTTTCCATGGTGTTCCACAATACCTTTCACCGTCTGGTCTGTAGTTCGGAAATTATCTACTGTGACTACGACTCATTTCACACAAGTCTTCCAATCATTTTCTATTTTCCTTTAGTCAGAAAATATCTTAACGTCTTTCTTGATATCCTCGTCTCTGAGATAGTCTTCTCAAGCTACATCACTTTGCAGAATACATAACTTCATTTCGAAGGCCTGTATTTTTAATTGTCCATTTTTTGAAGATAGTCCATTCTTCATTTCGGTACATTAAAATTTAAACGACTATGACTTTATAGCACTCGAGGTCTGTCTGTCTATCTATATGTCTGTCTGTCTCTGTCTCTGTCTCTCTCTCTCTCTCTCTCTCTCTCTCTCTCTCTCTCTCTTTCTTTCTTTAACGTTCTTTTGATTTTTCTGCAGGTATATCTAAATTTATTTAACTTTTGTTCAGCATCACATCTAAACTTTCCTCTATATCATATCCTATGTAATACATATAATATTTCATAATATTTCCTATAACTAATGTACAACCTAAATAATTAATTTTATTTTTTATTTTTGTTCTCACGAGTTTTTAAGAAGACATCGTTTCATTTTAGTTTTAGAAAATTTAAATTCATATTTCCAGCACATTGTAGCGTACGTAACTTTACCATTAATTCATTATCCTGTTATCACTTATTTGGTCATTCTCATAAATATAGTAATATGTCTGTCAAGTCGTTTGAGATTTACGACATATGTCAAAGCGTTCTCGCCGAATTTCATCGGTATATTAAAATTTCAGTTTAACATTAAAAATATTATCTTTCCTTACAATATAAAAAAATAAATAACTTCAAGGAACGAAACGAAAACAAACTAAGAAAAAATAGTATATAACGTAATTTTAAAAAACTGGAATACGCTATGTTTTATCAAACGCCTGCACTTCCCTACATTTCTTAGGTGTTAACGATTAATTAATTAAACATTACCTTCCTTTATTTTGCAACAGTGTTCTGTTTCAAGTCAGCTACAGACCTTCTACTGCAACGGTAATTGTTGGAAAAATTGTTTCCATTTGAAATAAACAAGAAAAAAGATAATTTAAACCAATTTTAAGTTAATAAAACACTCTATATTTTTCTTTGTTACTGTCAAACTAAATTTAGGTTTCTGTGAACATAAAAACACAATGGTATTTTCATATTCTTATCCTACATCCATGATTAGGCTAGGTTAACGCCAAGACTTGGGACGCTTGTTCTCAAGTTGTCGCAAGCGATCAGTCGATTACCACGTGATCACCAGAGCAATTCATGATCGTTGATCAGCGTAATGTAAAATATTTAACGATGACAATAAAAGCCAACGCGAGGTATTTATTGCGAAGGAGTGATTTCTTTTATTATTACGGCTAATACAATTACGAGGATTGTTCAGTAGAAACACGTTTAGAGCCTGTAAAGCATTGTTTATTCAGCAATTTTATAAGAAGTCTCCTTTAACATTAAGGCATGAGTGCCACTGTTGCACTAATCTGTAGATTCCCTCCTGGTAAAATTCTTGCGGCTGTTTGCGGAACCATTCGCTAACAGCAAACTCTACCTCAGCGTCCGATTTGAACCGCGTCCTTTTAGTGATTTCTTTAATGGGCCAAAAACATGATAATCGCACATGGACAAGTCGGGACTGTAAGGTGGATGTTGTAAGACTTCCCACTTCATACGACCAAGCAGATCTTGAATCGTCTGGGCTACATGGGGTCGAGGGTTATCATGCAGAAGAATGACACCATTTGTGAACTTCCCAGGAATGAACAGTTCCCACGCTGATGCTCAACATTTGAGAAAGTTCTCTAACTCTGATGCGCTTATTTGGGCGTAAAGCAGTTTCCAGTTGTCTCACAATTTTCATCTGATGCTGCAACACGTGCAGGTCCGGGACGGGCCAAATCTTCAGTGGATTCTCTTCCTTGTCGAAATTTATTGCACCATTCAACCACTGCCGTATGAGAATAACTATAGTCACCATATACAGCTTTCATTCTCGTATAAATTTCCATTGACTGACGCCTCTCAGCGGCCAAAACTGAATAACGGCACGCAGGTTGTCTTTGGACGGATTTTCTATCATAGATACGATTTTTCAACCCAGTCACAACGCTTAGAAAAGAGCAAACTGCAAATATTTTTGACAGACGCGTCACTAGTACTTAGACAATATAAACAAATGAATTCCGTTGCCATGGCGACGAAGTCACGGCTGCGTGAATCAAACGTGTTTCTATTGAACAATCGTCGTACTTATACCAAAGTTGGACAATACGATGACATTGTAAAATTTAATAAAAGACCTATATCAACACAACAGCTACCGTATTCGCTTTTAAATGAAGGAATTTAAGTAAACATATTATTTTTAAAAATATTTTTACCCAAAGACTCAAGAGAAGATAGAATCGGACACGAAATTTGTATGATGGAAGTAGTGAATCAATATCGTGTGTCTTTATACTTCATGGCGAATTCATACCTGATTAACGATATAAGCTTGTAATAATATGTAAATACCCATATTTCGTATTATTAATTACATGAGGCTAATAGGCTAATGCTTATATAATGCTGTTTCCTGTTTATTATGTAGTAAATCATTTCTAAACAAACAAACAAAAAACGGGCAATGCCAATAGCTGCGTTAATTTATTAGTTCAACCGTATGAACAATACGCGCGTTCGATACCCAGCGGCGGAGCAGCACACGAGACCATCAACGTTCAGAGAGAGACACCGATACACAATAACTTGTATTATTGCTGGACAAGTTTACACACTGGCGAACGCTGCTTATTTACCCACGATATGGAATCGTGGTCCTAGTAAACAACACTGCCTACCTTATCTACTACGCTACATATACATATCACTGAAGAATTGTTGAAGCAGGTCTGAGCACATTCCACGGATCCCAGCGACAGCACTTTCGAATTCAACAGGCCCGATGGTCGAAATTCACGTTTCGTACACCAGTATTTAGTGTGTGTGCGTGCGCGCCTGCGTGCACATCATTTCGTAATGAAACACACACACACACACATTTTGTATTGGGTGAAAATCCGTAGGAATGCGTCTACAAATTGTATCCCGCCTACAAAAACATGTTCACGAATCACGCATTCTATAATATGTATACCGTAGATATACAGCGTACAGTACAGCGTAAATATGGCCTACATTTACAAATGTACACGTGTGTAATACATATACAATAATTATTTAATACAATTAAATAATTATTGTATACAATATACAATAATACTACAGGCCTGTAGTATGCTTTATTATAACACGAAAATTAAATATTGCTTAATATATTTGAGAAATATACAAATCTTTATTAATGATATATAAAAGCACAGACTCGCATAAAATGTAGGCCTATTACACGTTATATCTTATTATTATTATTAATTGTTATTATAAGTATACAACATATATAGCGTATAGTCCCTCTGTCTCCACGCGCGCACACACACATTTATTGTGTGTTTGTGTGTGTGTGCGCGCGCGCGCGCTTGAGCTCACCTAGGTATGCAAACACACGTAACACAGCCTACGTCCTTAACGTACTAGGCTAGGCCTATCATTCTAATGATAAATAGTTTAAATATTATCAATCAATTGTATAATAAAAGTTTTCCGGGCTGTTTGGCCGTAGTCTACAGTTTAATGACAAACCAAACGTTTCAACAGCACCACTGGCTGCCATCATCAGTGGAATTCAAAAAAATCCAAGACCTCCTGAACGTAGGTTGTTATCGTCAGGCCCTACGTCAGTTGAATTCCACTGACGATGGCAGCCAGTGGTGCTGTTGAAACGTTTGGTTTGTCATTAAACCGTAGACCACGGCCAAACAGCCCGGAAAACTTTTCTTATACAACTGACACCGGCCGTGAAAGCCTTAGGAGGATTATCAATCAACATTCATAATATTACTTTGAATGTGTGTTGGGGGTTCTCTAGTGTACAACATCGAAGGTCTCACATAAGATCCCTACTGTAACTCCTAAATGTGTGTGTGTGTGTGTGTGTGTGTGTGTGTGTGTGTGTGTGTGTGTGTGTGTGTGTGTGTGTGTGTGTGTGTGTGTGTGTGTGTGTGTGTGTGTGTGTGTGTGTGTGTGTGTGTGTGTGTGTGTGTGTGTGTGTGTGTGTGTGTGTGTGTGTGTGCGCAGTGGCGTAACTTCGGAAGCTTAGGGTATCAATCCTCTCCTCCACCTCCCCAGAGCTATTAGAAATTTCAACAAAATTCCATATCACTTAATGTATGTAAATTATTAAAATAAAGAGTAGTACGACCTTTAAGTTAGTCTCGCCCCCTCCTTAGGAGCAGATCGTAATTACGGCAACTGTGTAAGAATTGCTTACTATACGAGGGTCAGTTGAAAAGTTCGCGGAGCGACAACTTTAGAGGTAAAACTAAAATTTTTCGTGTGCTGCAAGATTTGTATCTTATGTGAACTCCCGTTAGTTTCTAAATATATCTATCAATTTATTCATTGTTTAGAAGCTGTTTAAAATTGACGTCATGCGTGTTTTGAAAAACGGACAAAATCAAACATCGTGTTGTGATTCTTTGTTAAAAATTGTTTAGCGCCAACGTAAATTCAAAACGAAATTGTAAATGTGTCAGGAGATGCTGCGACTTCAAAACCAACGGTTTGTAAGTAGGCACTTGAGTTTAAACGTGATCGTACGAGCATTGAAGACGTGGTCGCACTGGACGCCCAAAAAATGCAACAACTCCAGATGCGGCAGCCATCTTGCACAACGCTTTTTCACACCAAGTTCTTGAGTTAAAGTATGGTGCACACACGCCTATGATTTCAGCAACATCATCCACTCCTCAATCTGCGGTCTTCCAAGATCCTATGAAATTTTTTCAATAATGCCATTTTTCTTGCACTTTTTGGACGTTCACTGCTCGGATCGTCTTCAGTGCTTGTACGATCACGTTTAAACTCGAGTGTGCTCCGCTTACCGTTGTTTCTGAAGGCGCAGCATCTCCTCCTAACGCATTTACATTTTCGTTTTGATTATCCATTGGCACTAAAACGTTTTTGACAGAAAATTCATCACAACACGATGTATGGTTTTATGCATTTTAAAAAGACGCGTGACAGCAAAATTTCAAACAGCTTGTAAAAAGTGAATAAATTTACTGCTATATCTGGAATATTTATAGTGAATATGAACGCACAATGAGAATATACAATTGTATAGTCTGTATTATATACAAAATACATTTCAAAATTGTGATTATAAATTTTATTAATCTCGCTAAGCCAAATCACGACTCGTTCGTGTTATACAAATCTTTCGTGTCCAGTAAGTTTCTGCACGTTATCTGCCTTAAAGCATCATACATTGTAAAGCGTTCCATCGTAAGGTTGAAGACTTGCCTCGTGTTCGTTTTTTAGTGAACCGTTCGTTCAAATATAAATTGTACAGCATTGTTCGTTACACGCAATAATTATATACATATTATTTTATGGCGGTATAAATTACTAATAAAAAAAAATCAATGGGAATCTGCCATCTATCCTATATGACAGTAAGTTATTTCTGTTATTGTTTTTCAAGCACTCCGGACAGAAATTTATCTCTCGCTTAATTAATTCAAAACAAAAATTCGTTACCTACGCGAAAATAAAAAATTAATAAATTTGCAACAAAAATGTCGGCTATTAAACCAAACGTGCCATGTAACTGATTTACACAAACGTACGGACGACAAATTGCATTTGGAAACGTGCATTGTTATTTAATTTGGGCGGCCCCGTCAGTGTAGGAAGAAGACCGCCTAAGATTTATCTTCTGGTGGGCAACTCTTTTCACTGCCTACACCTAATTTAATTAACAATATATTTGTTATACTTTTGTTGGCCAGCCGTGTTCGGGGTTTTAAAATATAAGTTACGTTTTACTCGGATTCCGGGTCGCCGAATTAATAACAGGCGGCGGAGACTCGATACCCGGTCGGTGTCAGATTTTTAATAGTGATTTATACTTATATTGTAACAGGTATTTCGTTTTGAAAATTTTCGCAGTTAAAAAAAACATTAAAATAGGTCCCGTATTATTGCACCAACATATATTTTCACTTTCTTTAAACGTTATTTTTTTTTTTTTTTTTAAATACTGAGCTACAGTAAACAGGTTAATAATTTATTAGTCATATCATATAACATAAATGAACAAAAGACCAAATTCCTAGTCTGTAGTCGGAAGGAAGAAGATCCAGTCAGAATAACTCTTGGAAATAATGTTCTCCAGGCAGTTAAAGAATATAACTATCTAGGAAGTAAAATCACAAGTGATGGACGTAGCAGTAAGGAAATTATAAGCAGAATTAACCAGGCTAAAATTGCTTTCATCAAACAAAAAAACCTCTTCACTTCAAACACTATCAGCCTAAAAATAAGGAAGAATCTAGTAAAGACATACGTGTGGAGTGTTGGCCTGTACGAGAGTGAATCTTGGACAACTGGAGAACGTGATAAGAAAAGACTCCAAGCATTTGAGACGTGGTGCTACAGAAGAATATTCAAGATAAACTGGAGGGAGAAGATAACGAACGAGGAAGTCTTTAGAAGAGCTTAGGAGGATAAGAGTTTTCTACGTAATTTTTAAAGGCAGAAGAGCTAAGTTTATAGACCATATAGGCTACTACGACACAATGGGTTGGTTAAGAGAATTATAGAAGGAACAATTGAAGGGAAGAATCGCAGAGGACGACCCCGTTTAGACTACATGAAACAGCTTATGGTCGATATGAACAGCACATCATATTGTGAGTTGAAAAGGAAAGCAGAGAAGCGTGAAGACTGGCAAGCTGCTGCCAACCAGCCTATGGGCTGCTAACCTAGAAGACAGAGATCATATAGCACAACTAAGCATAACATAGAATATTACATAAGTATTATGTAATTTATTATATAAGGTGCAATTATATATAATATACTTATATCTGTAACTACACCTGTTGTTGCTTATCCGTTCCTAGCTTCCAATTTTTCTTATCGTAACATACGTCCTCTTCCAAATTCGTTGTGGCGAATGGCTCTGCTATGTCATTTTACCAGTTCTTTGTCGTCATCCTCTCTTTCTCCTTTCTGGATGTATCCTTTCTAATATTTTCTGGGTCCACCTGTTTTCTGACGTTCTCTTTGTCTTAAACTATAGATTTGCTCCCTTAGCGAAGTTAGCAAAGTCGGGGCGTCTCTCGTAAAATCCATTGCGCCAACCACTGTGATTTTTCATACAGCTCAGTATTACAGTAGAACTCGACTTAACCGATCACTGATTAACCGAAACGCGACAAACAGAAACTACCGTAGTGGAAGAAAACTTTATGCAGGACATATTCATAAGAAAGATACTGATTATTTCAAATGAATGATCTATTATTATACTTATTATTACAGTAGTAGTAGTAGTAGTAGTAGTAGTAGTAGTAGTAGCAGTAGCAGTAGCACCAGCAGCAGCAGTAGTAGCAGTAGTAGTAGTAGTAGTAGTAGTAGTAGTAGTAGTAGTAGTATGACATCCGAATAAAAACCTGCTGAACTGACCTAATGAAAGAAAAGGTGACAAGGCGTTGTGGAGTTAAATTGTAAAGTTGCATAACTCTGCAGTTATGATAAACAGATTAAACGGGCTTGAGAAAAACGATCATCCATGCCGTTTATGTTGAACATTAGTGCACAACTTAGAGGGGTTTAATGTTGTATACTATTGTATACAAGGTTTTTTTATTTTATGTTGTATACGAAGGGGGTTAGTACTATATGCATAAAGATATTGTATTTTATTAAACAGACTTAGATTTAAGTGCCGTAATGTTTTAATGTTTGTATTAATATGTGTACAATATACACATACATATATTGTTTTATTAATATATTAATTCAAACATTTTTTGCTACAGTATATAATATACATTTCTTGATGTTTCAATCACTTTCTGCCACAATTTCTTGATGTATATAATATATTTAATATTTATAATAACTTTACCTCAAGATGTTTTTTCCTTATTTGGAACATGTTTCGGGACACTTTGTGTTCCCATCCTCAGCCTTCTTAATTTTGAATCTTGTGGAGTACTTGTGTGTTGGTTGGTTGTTGTTATGATTTCCTGTTGGTTTTTGGTATTTTAAAATGGTATTATTGTGTCTGATTGTGGTGTATTTATTAGTATTTTGTGTGTTTCGATGTTGAGTGCTTTGAAAATTGTGTCATGTTTTCTATTGATTTGTATCTGTTCAGGTATTATTTTGTTTTGTGTTTGTATATTTGTAAATTTTCCCATTATGTTCATTATGGTGCCTTTGTGTGTTATATTTTTTATTAGTGTCATATTGGTATGTCTGGAAATTCATGTCCTGTGTTTATTGCATGTGTGGCCAAATTAGATTTATACATTTATTTCTGTTAATTTTTTTTTGTAGGCGTTTATATGTTCAAAATAACGTTGTTTAGTTGTTTTTTTGTCCTAGGCAACATTTATTAATGAAAGAAATAAATGTATTTTATTAATGTATTAATGTACCTATGTACATTTTTGAATTAACGTATTTTTGGTATTAAGGTATATGCCTAAAATAATGTAATGCCTCATAACCATGAAGATAGACAGGCAAAGGATTAAAATAAACAATGAAATTATTATTACACATAACAAAATTGTAATCAAATTTTTCCATTTTAATAGAATCTACTTAAAATGCTTTCAACTATGCTTCTGTACGCGTTCTAATCGTATGGCGTACAGGCAGCTCTGGTGGAATTATTTCTGTACTCAGCCTTACGTGCTTCCAGCAGGAAGTAACTGCCCTATGACAAATCTGGCAGGACGCCTCTTTCTGGTAGCAGTTAACGAGTTGGAGCGCAGTTAACGAGTTGGAGCGTAACCTTTCCAATGTTAGAAATACTTTAAAATTATATAATGCATTGTAATAATTAATTATAATTATTTTTATTTTTAATTATTGTTAGCATGTTTAAATTATTTTAAAACTGTTTATGATACAAAATAATACAACGATTTACGATCATTACTGACATAATGCTCACAACTGCATGCATTGTCAGTGTTCGGAGCGTCAAAATAAGTGCAAAAAAAAGGTGCGATTACCATTTTCTTATAATGTTCGCAGTTACTGGATAGTCGTACCAACTTCAAACGTAATGCGCTAATTTAGCACTTTTCCCACTTCATCATCATCTTATTCACGGATTAAACCAAGGATGGTTTTTTCCGGTCTCAAATAGGCAAAGATCAGAGCTGGTCACTCCAGCGCTTCCTCGGACGTCCCACGCCTCTCCGTCTCCTCGACTTATAGTTCCAGAGTTGTTTGGGGATGCGGCAGTCATCCATTCGGCAAAGATATTCCCACCAATTCAGCCAATACTGGGTGATCCTGTCGATTATACTCAGAATATTCAGTTCCTAACGTATATCTGTGTTTCTTCTATGATCATGGAGAGTAGGCCTATACCCTGCCACGTGCCTGAGAAATCTCATTTCAGCCGCTTGGATGCGACTAGGCTGGCCTTTCGTTAAAGTCCAATTCTCAAACCCATAAAGAAGTGTGGGAAGAGCCATCACCTTGTAGAATTTTAGGCGTGTTCCTTTACTTGCTGACTTAAGTGTTCGCCTAATGGTCCCGCACATAAGGTTGAACTTAGGCAACTTATTCACAATTTTTGCCGGTACGGGATCAGTTCCACGACTTTTCCCTCTTTGAGCTGAAAACATTTGTGGTCCTGCTAGCAAAAGACCTCTTATGACATACATACATACATACATCCTCGGTGCTACAGCCCAGTCCGGGCCCTGGCTTCCAAAAGAAATCTTCCCCACTGGTCTCTACTCCCGGCCAATGTCCACCAGTTTGCTGCACCCAGCCTCACTGCCTCCTTACCAACCTGGTCCAGCCATCTTGTACGCGGTCTTCCCTTCCTTCTCCTTCCCATCGACAAATAATTCATCACTCTTTTTGGGATTCTATCCTCCGCCATTCTCTGCACATGACCAGCCCAACGCAATCTGTTAATTTGTATGAGTTGCACGATCGGAAGATCTTTAAACCTTTCGTACAACTCTCGATTATGCAATCGCCTCCAAATGTCGTTTTCCCTCACAGGGCCATAGATTCTCCTCAGTACCCTCCTCTCAAAAACGGATAGTTTCTGCTCATCTAGTTTTTTTACCATCCAGCATTCCGAAGACCTCTTATGACCCAATATCGAATATCGTCCTGAAATAAGGACGTTGCGTCCTGCCGGCAGTGCCTTGTATACGTTCTATCATTAACAGCCGAAAACAGCTCCACGGACTACCCAGATAATCATATTATCCGAAGTAACATTGCTCCTTTTCTGAACTATACTATAACCAAACGACCCGTAAATCCGGGATCGGGCATGATTTTAAACGTTGTGAAAGATGAGTTTTTGTTATGATCATTGCGATAAAAAAAAATCGGTATGGAGAACCATACATGACTTCCATGTTCTAAGATTTATATTTAAAATCATTTTCGAAATGAAATATTTCCATAGAAACTAAGTAACTAAGAAATTAAGTACCGGTACTTTATTATTGTACCCCTTCCCCTCAACCAATCTTCACCAAAATCAATGGGTTTTGAGTCCTCTACGACTCAGGCACATAAGCAAAAAATTATTTGATTCTGTTTGAACTTGTGGCAGTTATCGTTCGCCATAAAAAAAAAAAATTACTCTTGTTAAAACACAACACATTGCAGGTAAACTACCCTTTCCCCTTACCCGATCTTCACCAAAATCAATAGGCCTTGAGTCATCTACAACTCGGACACACATTCAAAAAATTATTTGATTCTGTTTTAATTTGCGGCAGTTATCGTTTGCCATAGAAAAAATTCTACACATAGACACACAGACACTTTTCGGAAAATGGCTTTTCTTCACGTTTCGAGGGTAGTACAATTAGGATCAGCCCGCATCTCGAACAAGATTTTTTTCGGCATCACCATACTTCCATTTCCTTATGGAACATGGAAGTAATTAATATCAGAAATGAGATATCACGTTCCAGGACACAGTTGTTCTCAATAACTACACGCTATTTACCCTCGCAGCCATTATCTCAGTCATACTAATAAAAATTGTCTTATCATGAAACTTGTAATGTAATACTCTTGAAACCCCTGTACGAACGCCAAGACTTCAAAAAGACTAATGGACCAGCGAGTTAAAAACTAAAGAAACTTCACGTAAATTCTAAAATATCGGTATGGAGAATCATACATGACTTCCATGTTCTAAGAGTTATATTTAAAATCATTTTCGAAATGAAATATTTCCATAGAAACTACTTCTTTCTTCAGCCTTAACCACAGTACTGTGGTCACTAAAGTATACCACCTCACGTTAGCGCATTCGATTTTCACTGATGATGGCAGTCGATAACACTGCCGAAACGTCTGGTTTTGTAGAAAACATTTTACCACGCCAAACTGCCCGGAAAGAAATTTTAACAAGAAACTACTTCTTTGTTGCCGATAACGTAGTACACATGACATATAAATACAAATTATCCCCTCCCCCTTCAACTATCATTTTCATTTATAGAAAACTACCCCCACCCCTTCAACTAGCTTCTTCATTTATAGATATTTCATCTACGTTTCTACAGTGGATTGTTATGATCTTCTTTTCAGGGTACTTTATTTATCAAAATTAAGTACTTTACTCTTGTTAAAACATAAAACGTTGCAGGTAAACTACCCTTTCCCCTTAACCGATCTTCACCAAAATCAATAGACCTTGAGTCCTCTACAACCCAGGCACACATGCAAAAAACTATTCGATTCTGTTTGAATTTATGGCAGTTATCCTCGTTCGTCATAAAAAAATTACCCTTGTTAAAACATAAAACGTTGCAGGTAAACTATCCCTTTCCCTTAACCGATCTTCACCAAAATAAATAAGCCTTCAGTCCTCTGCAATTCAGGAATGTATGCAAGAATATATTTGATTCTGTTTGAATTTGCAGCTGTTATCGTTTGCCATAGAAAAAATTCTACACACAGACACTTTTCGAAAAATCACTTTTCTTCATGTTTTGAGAGTAGTACAATCAGAATCAGCCCTTATCTCGAACACGATTTTTTTCGCCATCACAGTACTTCCATTTCCTTATGAAACATGGAAGTAAAAATAAATATCAGTTCGCACTTCTTAGTCTTAAACTAGGGTTACGATATGACCTAGCCGAAAAAAGAGGACAACCTGAAAATTTAACAGCATGATCGTTACTTTACGGATCCAACAAAATTTGACAGTAAAAACATTATACATTGTGGATAAAGAGCTATTCATGATTAACTTAAGCATTTTTACAGTTTATACAATGAACAATTTCATTTTTGTGATAAACAAGAAAATGCTGACAAACAAAACTTAAAACTATTAGTTAGAAGCGGAACTTACATAGGAAAAGAATATTTGCTATATTTATTTTTAATCATAGCAATAGTTAATTTAATACTAATCAGTCTGAATCGGATTCACAGTCTAAATGTTGAATTGTGTCTTTGTGGTGCCATTGGTATTTATCAGATGAACCAATTTGCATCAAAAGCTTTTTATTTTCTAATAAATAATCATAGAACACATGAAAAACTTTTTAAGTTGTACTGTACACAAATTATAGGCCTACCTTTAACTTTTTAACTTTTTCTCCCATTAAGCTGTTTCTCTCTTTGATCCAGGGAGCGCTCTTGCGCGCGACTACATTTCTCAGTTTTACGAAAAAAGAGGGCATTCCCCTGTTTTTTCAAAAATTGTCCCGGACAGGTTTGTAACACTAAAAAAGAGGACGTGTCCGGGAAAAAGAGGACGTATGGTAAAACCTACTTAAATGAACCCTAGAATTCAACTAATCTTTAAACTTTAAATACAGCCGAATTCGTGAACAATGAATTTCTAATCTAATGAAATCCCCCAATTAACAATTTTTTCCTGTCCAACAAGAAATTTAAGTACAACTGCACGTATAATTGCCTCCAAGTAACAAAATTCAAACCTCTCAATAACCAAATTGAAATTAAGTTTCATTTTTTTGTTTTTTGCAGCAACAAGCATAAAAATCGATCCGTTTCAATTCCGTTTGTACAACAGGCTTAAGATTCAGTATACTTATTAAAAAACGTATGTTTTGCAGTATGCTTATTAAGAAAAACGTATATTTTGGTTTTGTCTAATAGTCATGACAATAAAATGTGTAGGCCTTGTCATTTTACTTTCATATACTGGGTATTTTGTTCTGGAAAGATTCTTTTCTGGATAACGTTATTATATTTTTGTGGTGATAAGTTAATTTATATGTGAAATTATATTATAACAATTTAAATTATAAATCTTAATAATTTTAGCTAGTCTACAATCATCTACAAAGTCTAGCTAATATTCAAGATTTCTTTACATAAGACTGTACGGTAAGACAGTTTAACTTATTTGAAATAGAATAAGCTAGTGCTTAAATGAGAAAATAGTAAGTATGTTTAGTATTTTGTTCGTTTTTGCTTAATAGCCCAGTGATTTAAGTCGTTCTGAGGACCTACTGGTCTCGATTTTTGTATACAGCTTTATTTCGAGGTCTTAAAGGTCACAAAACATGTTTTTTTGCAAATATCTCGCTTCCTGTTGGACGGACGACAATAGAGGTGGATATCAAAATTATAGATCTCACTATTCTCTATAAAAAAGGCGCCATACAATTTTTACGTAAAACCAACAGTTTATCGAATAACGCACATCTTAATTTTGGAGCAAAGCATATACTCCACTCTTTAAATTCCATTTCCTCGGAGCCGATGCGTATCACGTGACCACATTATCTACCTTCCTTATTTTCCTAGGACGTTTCATCATTGAAAAGCATGTAGAAAAGACAATAATTGAAAAATATATCAAATATATAAATTTAAATGGAGAAAAATTTAATAATTTGCGGGAATAGAGTTCTTTCTCTTTCGTCAATGAACAGCTCCGCCGTGGTTCATGATTGTAAGGTTCCTATTGACCCGTTATTACTCTTTCAACGAACAAAATTCGTTTAATAAAAAATTCGACGAACATCTCCGTGATTATTTACTATATGAATTGACCCCGTATCCAGTGTCACTTTGTGACGATGCTGGCATACGGAAAAATACAAATTCAAAAATTACGATTATTCGAAGCCATTACTGCTGAATTCCACGGAGCTAACATCAAATAAATCGTAGATGGAGGAGTTCTTCTTCACCGTGTGGTGTAGCAGAGAGGCGATACTTTTGGTTGTGTTCTTACAAGATATGTTGACTATTACAAAAACATTAAGGCTCAAATTTAGTTGTAGTTTTTGATGGCTATTGTGACAACAGTCAAAATATTAAAGCAATGGAACAACACTGACGAACTGCAGCTGTAACTGGATCTGTCGCAGTTCTTTTCTAAGAAACTATGGATCTTTTCTTCTATCAGCTAAGAAAAATTTCTTTCGAACCGATTTAATAAAAATAGATTAATTCAGACGCTGCTCCAAAAATTCATCACAGCTAGACAAGCTCGTGACGATCCCGATGTATTAATAATCGAAACAGCTATCGAAGAATCACAACTTAACACCACCATCGTTGTTGGGGAAGATGTCGATCTTGTGATTATTTTAATAGGGCATCAGAACATTTTCTTTATGAAACCTGGTAAAGGAAATATTGAAACGAAAGTATATTCTTCTGCAAGCATCAACAATTTTATTGATTGTAAAAATCACATATTTTTTTTACACGCGATCACCGGATGTGACACAACTTCTGCGGTCTTTGGTAAGAGAAAAAATAGAGTGATGAAATTATTTGAAAAACGTCCTGATTTGCACCAAGCGGCACAAGTATTTCAACAGGAAAATTGCCCTCCAGAAACCATATACAATAAAGGCATACTTTTGCTTTTGGCCATATATGGTGCTCCAAAAACCGAAAAGTACATTGATAATTATAGGTACTTACAATTTACTAAGTCAATAAGGCTTAATGTACCGGTTAAATTGTCCTCTCTTCCTCCTACTGCTGCAGGCGCACAACATCTTCTCCGCGTCTATTACCATGTACAATCTTGGTTAGGGAAAAACTTAGACCCTCAACAAAGGTAACGGATTGTCAGGAACAACTGTTTGAAGCCCATTACAACTTTATTACCACCAGCGCCAGATGTATTGCTAAATACAATTTTTTGCAACTGTGCGAAAGGTTGCGGTGCTAATTGCGGTTACAGAAAAATTGGTTTAAAATGTTCCGCAGTCTATGGGAACTGTCATGGTCAGTCTTGTTTTAATGCCGCATCACGTGAAACATTTGATACTGATGCAACTGCTTTGGATATGGACAATGGTGTTAATCCAATAGATATTTTATCCACAAACTTGTCAGAATTAGAACAAAATGACGACGAGCTTGAGCCGAACATTGATGACTTTCAGGACATGCACGAACAAGACGAAAGCGAAAATTAATTAATTATATTATTAATCCACTAAAATTTGTTTTTAATTATTAATGTCATAACCATGCATAACATGGTTTAGGCCTACTGGTGAAACCTTGTAAAAAAAACGTGCCGTGCATTCTACCTCGGAAGTGGTGCGGAAATGAATGCGTTGAGCGGCTGTAACATTTTCTCTGCGTCATTTCGCGGAAACGGCTAGTTTTACGTGAAAATTTTATAGGACCTTTTTTATAGAGAATATTGAGATCTACAATTTTGATATTCACCTCTATTGTCGTCCGACCAATGGGAAGCGAGATATTTACAAAATACCATTTCTTGTGACCTTTGACCTTTAATAACTCAAGACGCGTACACGATTGGTATTGTGACTTTTCACACGTTATTCAGTAGGCCTACGTCGGAATGAAGCTGTATACAAAAATCGAGATCACTAGGATTTTTTGGGCAGTTTTTTCCTTAAATCACTGGGCTATAAGGGAAATAAACCAAGTTTAATCAACTTTTGATGGTATGTATATAACTATACAACACCATATAGGCCTACATACAAATATAACGTATTTCAGAACACACGTCGGCCGTTGTGAAACATGTCAAATTCTTTTTCCTTCATATAAGCTTACTCGTTTGTTTTATAAAAATAAAATCGCTTCACCGTTTTATAAAGCAAAAAAGCCGTAAACCAGCTTCACCACCAAATCGTGTATAATTCATGGGTTCGTACGATAATTATGCAAACTTATGATAGGCCTACGTAATTATAACGTGTAAAATTGTATTAATAAATTCCCTTGAAAAATTTCCGTGACGCGTTTTGTAACATTTTATTTATTCGGTACTGTAGTGCGGACGTCACGGAGGATTCTGTAAGTGTTTAAAAGAAAAATTTTCAATGTAGAAATGATTTGTGCCCCAGTTGGAACTGTTAAAAGAAGCACGTCCCTCAGTTTGTTTTGGGAGCACGCTGTACCAGCCAGATTTACAACCGCCTTTTTTAATGTTATATGATTTTCACATCGGCAGTCGACCGTTTAATACTCGTTTAATACTCGAGACTCGAAATTTATATTTTAAAACTTTAAATCGATTCCAGAATTGAACGATTGATCGTAAACTTTTATTATATCGTATACTTTACGATTCGCATAAAAGAGTCAAATAATATGACTCACACGAACTTTATACGTGTACCCTGTTACACGCACACACGCACGAATGTGCACAGTTATGGGCGCACGCACGAGCATTATTGACTCCAGTTGTTTCTAACAACCGAAGCTTTTGTAAATATAAAAATCATGTAAATATTTCTATTCTGTAAACTATAATTTACTAATTATTGTAAACACCCTATGGTAAAACAGGTTTTTGGTCGCGAATTTTACGAACAACCGAATAACAATCATACAATTTTTATCGGTGCCGGGTGTTATTCCAGAAAGTTATCTACCAAAAGACACGAGACTTTTCTAACGTATTTGGCAGAATCCAAGATTATCAAAAATACCTTGAAACACTTTTGTTATCATTTTCAAGATTATAAAAATGTTTTTTTTATCGGTCATCTAAGGACCACAAGCCAATTTCAATTCTATATTCTTTGTTCTTTCTTTTTCTACAATATTCATTCATCTTTCACTGTGTCTGTCCTTCCTGTCTTGATCCACTTTGAACCTGCGTTTTTCTCTCTCCTACCCTGGTTTCCCTTCCATTTTTAACACTTTTGCCAGAAAAACGTCTCTTTCAATTGCTTCTTCTGCGTTTATATTATTATTATTTTTTTTTTTTTTGACTATTTTAACCCAACTTGATGTTGACTTCTTCCCCCACAGATATTTGAAGATCTGCTTTGTTAACCTATTATCGTCCATTCTATACAAATGCCCAAAAAAATAGTCTTCTTTTTCTCATTGTTTCTGTTATATTTTGTAGAGGCTACTCTGTTATATATATTTCATCATTACTTCTTAATTTCCAACCTTCTGAAGTTTTTCGTATGCCTAATATGTTCCTAATAATTCGTCTTTTCAATATTTCTAGTTTGTGTAAATTGTAATTCAACGCAAGACATTCACTAATAATTTAATACAGACTATTATTGAGGTAGGCCTACGTTTTACTTCCATTAACATAAAAATTACAATTTTTTTTGGATGAAAATTTTTTACTCCTTACTGTTGAAGTATTACGTACCAAAATACGGCATAAACCATTAACGTTTTATACAATAAATACGTGTTATGTGGAGCGCGTAAGTACGGTATTTTAAAAGTTTTTGCTGACAAATTACTTTCGCTGATGTTATTTAATAGGCCTAACTGCTGAACAGTACACAAACTAATCTGGTTTCAGGATGATGATGATGACTCGACGAAACGCTTCTCGTTAGCAGAGAGACCGGTAAGGCAAGGGGACCGAGTCCGTTGCTTTCCCACCGCGCTGACGGTCACGCTTGATTTTCGGTTTTATTGAAAATTCACTTTCCTGCAATTGTTGCTTGTAACGCAATGACAGGTACACCTTTGGGAGGACAACAAACGGCCCAAACGTCCAGTGTGAATAGCCTTTTTGTTGTACACTGCTAGGTGTCATAAATTTTAACCTGTGCTCGGAATTGTCAGTACACAGTGCGGAAGGAAGGAGAAAACAAGAATGAATGAAGGAAAAAAAAGTTTTTAAACAAACAAAAATGTAGATCAGCTGTTACAAATCAGCTGTGATTGTCGGTGACAGATTCTGTACCACGAGTCGACTGTGAACGAATAATAAAGATTGCAAATAACTAACGTATGTCGACTAGATAAGACAAGAAAACAATCCACTGAAGGTTCTGGGGAAGTATCTACTACAGAAACGATAATTTTACAGGTTAACACACAATAAAAACTTATAAACCGAATAATACAATACGTTATTTCATAATCAAAATTCTATTGTTAAAATGTTTCTTAATAAAGGTAATTGTAAAAAAAGCCGTTCAAAGTAACACTCCAAACAAAACTACGAGATAGTCAGAACTATAGGGGAATCTGGTTACGACATCTGACACAGGAAAAACATTTATCACGTAAAAACAGGAAATTGTTAGACAAAGGTGCGGCAAAGTCAGCGAGTATTATGGAAATATATTCGTGAGCGTTCAATATATTCTAATTTCAGCTCTCAAAGACAAAACGCAAATAATACGCATTACAAATTATAAGATTTCGGACATTAGCCATCGTTAGTCAAAACTAATAAACACGACGTTTCGACCTCTATAGAATCAGAGGTCGTCTTCAGGCGAACAATAAATTAATACAAAGATAAATCTATCACTAACAAATATCACTTGACGATATCTATTTCTTAGTGTTATTAATTTTAACTTACGATGGCTACTGTCCGAAATCTTATAATTTGTAATGAGTACATTGCGCCATCGATTAATAATAATTTTAAGAATCGCAAATAATACATATTTACACATTATCAAGAGTCAGAGTCGGTCACGGATGGATCACAAATGAAATACACAAGGAGGGAATACTTTAATTTCTTGAAAATAAAGTATTCAAAGGACTGAAATACTAAAAAAAAATATACCGGTGGAATTTTCGTTAAGCTAATGTACGATTTTCATTTTTTACTTTGTAACACGCCATATTGATCGTTTTCTGAGATTTTTTTGTAACCTCGATGAAGTGAAAATCTATGGACGATAAATATTGGTTTAGTTTCAAGATCGTGTGCATTATTTTTTCAATCTTTTTTTTTTAGTAAGAAACAAAAGAAATTCTATTTAAAATTACTAACCACTTATGTTTAACATTACACGACAATTTACAACATGAAACATATAACGTCGACATCGCAGCCACAAAGCGATATATTTACTTTCCCGAGGTACACAGATTTTTAAGGACGTCACCGGAATAAACAAGCTGCGATGATCGGCAACCACTGTCTTCGTCCACTTAAAATACGTAATTCGTTACCTAATCGTACAAAAACTACAACGAAATGAAATGTTAATGTTAAAATTAATGGTATTTTTCGTTACCCCATCCACGAAAAAACTGTTTAATAGAACTATAATAAATAGTAGACTATATGTAAGTATTAATGGGGATAGTGTGATCTTCAGAAATATTGACGCAGACCGATTTGAATAAAATATCAGTAACCTAAATAGTCAAAAGAAATCAAAATAGAACAGAAAACTGTATTTAAAGTGCCTCATTTTCTTGGTAAAACAAACTGTCAGCAGCTAAATCTATGATAAACGTCCTGCCTGTTGAATCTAAAAATGATATTATCTCTATAAATAAAAATTCTTCCACATAAGTGCGTATTAAAACCTATAAGGACCTACAGTATGTGGTTATGGTGTTGTACTGGGTAACCTAACTCATAAATTATGCAAAGATTTCAATCGGAAATCTTGAGAACTATAACCAACAATCAATAACCAAAGCGTATGTCTCAAACTTTACGCTCCGTCGTGAATCACACATTCCATTTCTTTCCCAATATACAAACTTCAGTGCCCTACCACCCATGTAGACCTATACTGGGGCATACGAACTTATACTTGATGCACAAATGAGCATTCTGGCAAACTTAACAAAAGAGACAAAGAAACACTGACCGTCTGACCTTTCACACCCAGATCAAGAAAATTAAAGCCATCTCACCGGCCTGCAGGGTCTGTAAAGTTATCGTCTATACTCATGACACCATCTCATTCAGCAAATTTACTTATTGCAACACTACACCAGTGAGTAAACTAGTTTATAAATAGCAAATAAATAAATAAACCCTATAATATCTGTGGGGAAAAACGTCAACATCAAGTTGGTTTAAAGAAGTCAACAAGTATTTAGAAAAAAAAAACAATATAAACGCAGAAGATGCAATTGAAAGAGAAGTTTTTCGGGCAAAAGTTTTAAGAATGGAAGGAGTCCAGGGTAAGAGAGAGAAAAACGCAGGTTCAAAGTGGACTGAAGACAGGAAGAAGAGACATAGTGAAAAGATGAAAGAATATTGGAGAAAAAGAAAAGACCAAGGAATAAAGAATTGAAATTCGCATGTGGTCCTCAGACGGCCGATACAGAAAACCCCTATAACTAAATAAAACCCTATTAAACCCTTATAAATAAACAAAAAGACTAACTCTATTTTCACAAACTGGAAAGTGGATTCTTTATCGAACAGATTAATATCCTGAATTATTTTGATGAAGTCAAGTCCGATACGTTACATCTACCATACAAGTAAAGCAAATATAGAGCATAATGTGTCCCCCCCTCCCGTGTGATTGCCATCCTCGTATTTCCTATTCTTTTCATGTCGACTACTTTACGACTGCTTTTCTACAAAACATAACACCTTCTTAATTACGATTAAGTTCCCGGAAGAAGCTGACATTTTACGCCAAACACCTCAAGACCAAAATTGTGTAGCCTACATTTTTTTAAAGGATTATTTAATATTAACGATATTTATTTTTATAGTTCTGCTTAATAAGTAACCGAATAATACTGCTCCTTGTGGTGTGGAAGGAATTTTGGAAGACAAGCATGAGTCAAAATTTGAATTTTAAAGTTTATTTCAATAAATTAATAATAAAATACACTTACGAAATAATGATACTGTTGTAGAGGTGTTTCACAGTTCAAGAGAAACCATACACCTTTGATAAGCATTAGAGACCCCGCAGTTTATACAGAAATTCCGGTAAGAGAGGTATCAAACCTCTACAGCTCTGACCGCTAGTGGAGTAAAGGGCGTTCGCACAATAACCGATCGCGACTGGCGATAAGGTACAGAAACATAACTACAACAAGCGATTAAACCGAAACAGAAGTATGTATACATACCGGTACTTCTCGTATCGGTAAACACGCTGAGTCACACGTAAATCAATTATGGACCCAAGATTTCCGTTGCGTTAAATAATGGTCTAATATTAACATGTTCGTGTGCTCACACCGTGCCTACTTGATACAGTTTTACACTCCATAAATTTTCAAGCCGCGCGTTCGATACAGCAGCACAATTCCTTGCAGCTAAAGTATATCGTATCGTTACTTTGGCATACAAGTGTACAATATACTATATTGTAATTTTTTTTAACGTTATATATTTAATCCTCGAAAACTATATTTTATTGCTTTTTATAATACTTATTAAGAATTTCGCTAGTATTGATAGCTGACGTTTCCTGAAGATATTTTCTAATTTAATTTGGCGACAAGTTTTACTGTATCTACTGATGTAGAACAAATCATGATGGCAGTCGCAACGTATAATTGAAGCGGATGAAATACAGGCCTCATACAACAGCACACGTTTTTCAAAATAAAAGTTGGACGTAGGACGGCTTTAGAAAATTTTAAATATTTACCTAATGCTAATGAAATAATTATTAAGTGGTAACTCAAAGAAATAAATAAAATACAGTCTTCCAATTATTAGTTATAATTATTTATACGCATATAATAAATACGCACTTTATTTTTTTTTTTAGTAATATTGTAGTTAGTACTGGGTTTCTGGGTTTCGTAAACATTTTTAGCTCGTTTATATCCTCGGTGCGAAACTGGTAGTGTGGAGATATTTTGAATGATTAAGGTCTAGAACATTAAACATTCAGCTTTACTCAGCGGAAGGCAATCAAAACTTGCATACTAAATGCACATCAGCAAAAGGAATTGAACGTTCACGTGAAAAACAAAACACAATATTTTAAAAAGAATAAAAAATAAAACAGTCAATGTACGCGTGACGACAAAACAGTATGTCTTCCGTTTAAAATAATACGTGTTACGTTATTTACATACATAAACAGATAAAACGAAAACAGAAAATAAAATACAAAATTGTGAAGGATATTAAAAGCAAAATTATATCTGCGCGCACGTACGTATGCGGTAATTGTTTCACTTACGTTTTCTACGGACAAGAGGTTATTTTAACTGAAGCCTTTTATAAGCGATAGCTGAACTTCGTGAGCAACATTTGCGATTGTGAATTTCGTTTTGATAGTTGTAGCGAGTCGATACTGGTTACGTGAATTGTTTTATGAATGTTTTGATCTCGCTGTCGTAAACTTTTCCATGGTTTCCGAATTTCAGGAGGAACACTGTTTTTCAGTTTGTCACCCGCTTTATTTTCCTTAGCAACAAATGAACGAAAAGTTTGGCGTTAATACAAAGACGAAATAAAACTAGCGATAATCCCAAAACGATGTTCTTCTTAGTGACTTGAACTAAGAATGACTCTTGTCATTTCTTGACGGTACGGACAAGGCTGTTTTGTGTATGTTATATATACCCTTGACTTGTAACGAAACGACAATGACTCGAATTATTTTCTTTTAAAATCTTGTGTTTTATTAACTGCTAAGCGTCACGAGCGCCTTGGTTATGACACCCGTCTCCTGATCGCAAACTCTCCTTAAAACTTCTCTTAAACGTCCATATGGTTCGGTTTAATTTATTAACTGTATTGTTTCCATGTTGTTAAATTTTAACGTGTTTTGGTGTCAGGACGGTCCTACACGGAAGGGCTCGGCTGCCCTTACTGCGATGGAAGAAGTAAGAAGATGAAAAATATGGGACTCAATGATCTGGATCTGTGCTGTTAAATAACATTTATTTAAAACTAAATTAAATTCAGTTTAAGTTTTCTTTGAATTAAATTTTATTTTTCAAATAAGTAAAGAAAGAAATTATATGGTAAGTATAACTAAAGATATTTACAATAAAATGTGCATTTCTAAAAATGCGAAAATAAGGCATTACAGTACAGTAGTGAAGTCAGAATGCCTATATGCAAGTAATGTCTAGCATTGAATTATAATTTAGGTAAACTAGAAATATTGGAAAGACGAAATATTAGGAAAATTTAGGCCCAGAAAAACTTCAGAAGGTTGGAAATTAAGAAGTAATGATGAAATACATCAAAGTATAGAAAATATAACAGAAACAATGAGAAAAAGAAGACTATTATTTTTTGGACATTCATATAGAATGGACGACGATAGGTTAACAAACCAGATCTTCAAATAAATATCTGTGGGGGAAGAAGTCAACATCAAGTTGGATTAAAGAAGTCCAAAAGGATTTAGAAAAAAAGTAATATAAACGCAGAAGAAGCAATTGAAAGAGACGTTTTTCGGGCAAAAGTGTTAAAAATAGAAGGAGTCCAGGATAGGAGAGAGAAAAACGCAGGTTCAAAGTGGACTGAAGACAGGAAAAAGAGACAGTGAAAAGATGAAAGAATATTGGAGAAAAATAAAAGAACAAAGAATAAAAAATTGAAATTGGCACATGGTCCTTAGATGGCCGATACAAAAAAAAATTACTTCATTTTTCGTTCAATTATTTCAGCTTCACCGACTTATGAATCCGCTGCGTTCGTATGCCCCAATTTGACTTGTTCGTATTAATGGTTTTGACTACCGGTATGTGTGCTTGTACGGTTTCATCAAAAAAGCCGTGGAACGCCGAAAAAGTTGGACGCAAAATGTTACCAATTTGTAAAGGGGTTACGTTATGAATTTATCAAATCTAACGTTAAAAAAAATTGTACCTTTTTTGCTTTATAGTTACTTAAGTTCACCTTTCAATTAGTTGTTACTGTTGTGTTTATTCACTGAATTTTCATGCCTATTGTCCTTTGAAACTAATAGTCGTTTGAAACTAATTAGTTGTACTGTTTGACGTCTGGAAACAGTGTATTTGAGTGTTACACCTTTAATAAAAAAGTTATCTAGTCTGGAAAACACAGATAATGTTTACTTTTTATCCCTTGATAATATGTGCTTGAATTATCCCCCCTCCCCACACACGCACGCACACATGGCTTAAACAGTTGTTTCATACTATTTCACTACACTTTCTGTCTAGCGTTTGATAAAAGTTATTACATATTAATTTAATATCACTTTTCACAACAAAAACATGCTTTGATTATATAGATCGATCTTGGAACCGGTTGTAACGCCTTCAAAGGGGATACCAAACTCAAACAAAGGGGATATGACCGGTCCCCGAAAGCGCTCTGCAGAATTAGAAACAGTTTTTTGTGGTATTAAATAATATAATTTGTGTGTGTGTGTGTGTGTGTGTGTGTGTGATTAATAAAATATTTCTTGGTTACACTTTCGCGGCGCTTTTAATATCCTAAAAAGCGAATTTCTTTAGTTCACTGTCTACAACTCTTTGCATTCTCGCGATAAGGTTTTAACATCTTGTCAGAAACAATGAACAAGATGTTATTTCTCTGTCAAGGGAAGGCTCAAGGGGAAAACTACATTCCCCACCCCCAAAAACATAAAAAACAAAAATAACACAACACTGCAAAACAAATTTATTAATTTTTTCTCGCGCAAACAGTTTTGTTTTGAAAATATATAATATTCACAACACGCCTTTTAAATGAAAAACCCAAAGCCTGTATTTGAAATTAAAAAAAAAAAAGGAAAAGAAATCTGATGCCTGTTCATTACCTGCAGTAATCTTCCCTTCTGTCAGGATTCGTCTTCGGCCGCTTTACCACTACATTTATCACAAATTTGTGAAACCTGATTTCCACTGACTCACTTTATTTTCATTTTTCGCCCCCTCTGGTATTACAGTTAAACCGTATTAAACCAAAATTAGTATTTCAACAAACTAGAGTAATTTAATGACAAAATTATTAAACAGATGTGATTTAAATTATTATGACAAACGCGTACATATGAAGGTAATTATGCGCGTCTGTATAACCTATTAGATCATTAAGTATCTGATGTAACTATCAAGTAAAATGATTTCATACATACGTTTATCGAATCCGTTCGCACCGGCACAATGAAATTTGTATCAATCTGACGAAGCCGAAAAAAGCAATGTTGACTCAGATAATACCATTTTTATGTCGAAAAAAATTCGGTTTTAAATCTCACGGCCGATATCTACAATTTGTGCGGAAGTTACTAAAAAAAAACCGTGTCTCGTACAGAAACAGAACTCATTCAGACACAAACATTATCGAACACTGATCTCGTAAACAAACGCGTCTCGTTCACTTAAAGGTGTGAAGTGCTTAGCAAAAAATTGCGTCACACTCTGATATAACGTGTTACGTTTTATTTACATAAACTCCGTTGTGAAAACACAACACGAGTGTTACACTTCACCACCTGTCATTCATTTTTACTATTACACTTATTTAATTGTGAAAAAAAAAAATTTGTTTTATTAGAAGTTGACGTACACTGTATCACCTACTCGCTTCGACAGTTTCATTCATAACCAATAAAATACTTATAATGACGATGACAAATAACTATAGAGAGAACAATAAATGCTCTAAATTTATAGAAAATAATGAGTTTGTAACTGATTGTAATGTTAATCACTATGAATAACCAATAATGGTTAACCAAACTAACAATACCACATGGAAAAAATCTGAAGACGAGATGATAATAAAGTTGTAGGTTATAAGGTTATTTTGACCTGACTTATGGTACACAAAGAATGGCAATGTGCGTGTTAATCCTGCAAGGCGGCAAAAACGTTATCATGACCACGAGTCGGAATATCAAAGCCGCTGCAGTTAAGTTGCAATATTCAACGATAAGAAGAAATAATTAAGCGTCTTGCGCTGCTTTACCTGAGTCATCAGCCGGTCGGCTCCGGTGCCTTCTTCATCTTTGAAAATTATATCACTGTTATAATTTGGTACGAGATCTTTGAAGCGTGGATCGTTTCTGGTAATCCGTCCTTCCGTCAGACCGCTGGCGGCCAGAGTGTTCTCCGAGACGTTGGGCACGTGCTGTTTGAACACCAGAGGAGTGAGCTTCCTGGGGCCGCGACGTCTTCCCGCACCTCTGCCGGGTCCGCATCCCGTCACCACTCCGACCATCACCAGGACCATCGCCAGGAAACACCCGCGGGTCTTCATCGCACCCAACCCGCCGCGCGCCCAACACTGCTTACAACCATCACTAACCGTTAGCTGTTACCATATTTAAATCTGGTCGTGTGTTAGCGTCCGCGGTGTATGCGTCTGTCCCAACCGTTATACTACACCGCAGTCAGTCGATTCACAAAGACTGATTACACTCGGCTACTTGTCTCATTCTCTCGCTCTCCCCCCTCCCCAGGCTATCAATACCTCCCCCACTCACTTCTTCGAAGTCTCTTTAAGAAACCTATTCCCCCTCCACCGCAACTATTGGTGGGGCTGACAACTACCCCCTGTATAACACTGTTAATTGTCTATTAACAGTTATTTGTATCACGCGTAATATTTATTGGTACGCTTGTGTCTGTGCGCGCGCGCGCGAGTGTGTGTAAACTGATAGTTTGATCTCACACTATGATGTACGATGACAGCTGATAAGAAGTGCTGATAAAAAAGAGGGAGAGAGACGTCGAAACACAGAGAGAGGTATATATATATATATATATATATATATGTACAAGAATAAAAAAATAAAACAACATTTACCGTAATTCTAGTTACTGAACGATATACAACATCCTGTCATCCTGTTACGTCTACTGCTACTGCTACTGCTGCTACTACTACTACTACTACTACTACTACTACTACTACTACTACTACTGGTGCTGCTGCTGCTGTGTATTCTAATAATACTACATTGTAAAGAATATGAAAATAATTCACATCTTATATGTTATTCATTTTTGATACAGCATTTTATTTATTTTTTTTAGAGAAAATTATCATAAATGGTTAGAAAAACACAAGCATCGTATCATATTAAATGCTTGTTAACCGTTCTTACGGTAGCAGGAACATGGAGCTCAAGGTGTTCAATGCCTAATTTGAGAAGTCACATCAGTAGTACGAGTATTTTCGTACACAAACAAACGAAACACTCGTGTCAAGTTATCGAAACGTTAGTTATCCGTTACGTGCGCTCCCAGCTAAACCGTTGTCGAGTATCTTAATACTCTCATATTAAATTGGTCTTAACAAAGATTACAAAAATAAAAAACTGCATTCATGTCCATATCGCGAACCAAAATAAGTATTTTTTTTTTTAGTTTTTAATTGTTGATATCGTAAGTTTTAAAGTTTTATTGTTGTTGTTACGGCTATTCTTAAAAATAACAAAACGCAGATTGAGTTTTATTGTCAAACATTAAACGCTTATCTATGTTGTGTCGTGTTACTCATTTAGGTCAGTCCATCTCGAGTGCTACATTATTGTAACTCACGTAACGCTGAATCACTTTTACACATGTCAGTCCAGCTTTCCATTAATCAATATACGCCTTATCGGCTTTACGCTAAACAGACAGCATTTTATTTATTTATTATTATTTTTTGTTTGTAGTAAATCGGACTTTTAAATAAACCCGACGCCTCGAGTATTGCGAAGCCAGTTACAGATACGAAGAGTTCAGAGAAAACTTGTACAATGAGGAAATACGTGCCTGCGCGCGCGCGCGCGTGTGCATGTTTATATTTAATAATTTATTTAATATTTATAAATTCTTTACCTCAAGATGTTTTTACCCTTGTTTGGTACATGTTTCGGGAATCGTATTGTTCCCATCCTCAGCCTTCCTGATTTTATATCTTGTGGAGTATTTGTGGTTTGGTTGGTTGTTGTTATCGTTTCCTGTTGGTTTTTGGTATTTTATACTGGTGTTATTGTGTTGTATATATTAGCTTTTTGAGTATTTTCGTTGTTGAGTGCTTTAAAAATTGTGTCACGTTTTGTATTGATTTATATTAATTCCTGAACAAATACAAATCAATACAAACATGACCCTCGTTTTAAGCGATTAGTAATACGTACAGACACTAAATGAAAATTTTAACACGTTACAATAATGGTATTTATTTATGAGTGGTGTTATCAGAAGATTTACACACTTACAGATTTAGTCATATAATACCTTTCCAAACAGATTACACCTCAAATGGGTTGTGAGCTGAACGAGGGTGGATTTTTTATTTTATAGGACATTAGCAATATAAAATATCGTCTAGTTTAAGCCGGCTACGCACTAACCATCCCCGCTGGACGTCATGACGGACAGAATGTCAAAAACGACAGTGCGTAGCTTTGACATCCATCCCCACGTCGTGTATTTTATGAAGGATGTGTACGACGAAAAATGAGTCCAGCAAGACCATCAGCTCAAGCCGCACGACGTGCGGGTGGATCGTGTGTAGTGTTGACGGATGTCAAGGAATCGTGCATCGTGTATGTTTGATCATGCGTACGCTTGCTGTCTATCAAATCGTCATTTTCGACCAAGTACAGTACATGTTTTTAGAGCACATTCGTTTAATAAATGTTTACTGTTTAATTTTACGTTACATTCATTCTTTAGTTTATATTTAATAAGTAACGATTCAGACAAAAATTTCAGTTTAATATTTACTTTAGTTTATTCTTCATTTACATAATACATTCAAATATCATTAGCAGTTATTATTTTAAATATTGTTATTATTAATTTGTTTTAATTAAAATTCATAATGGACCGTGAAATAACATCAAAATTTATCGAAAAATATGAATTAAATAGATGTCTGTGGGACGTATCCTAGGCAGTTTACATGAATAAAAATAGAAGAATGACAGCGTTGAAAGATATGATGTCTGTGCTAGGAGAAGGTGGAACCATAGACAGTGTTCGGAAAAAAAATTGACATTCTTAAGATTGGATACAGAAGAGAGAAAAAAAGTAGATTTGAGCATTACAACTGGTTGATAATGATTTTCAACAAATTTAATTATCAAAAAATTTTTTAATTTTAATAAACAAAAAATCAATAAAATTATTTTTACAAAACACAACGAGAACTAAAGAACGTCTGGCACGCTGGACGAGTTGCACGACAGTGTGGTGCGCACATCCATCACCGACGTCGGGCATGCTGGACACCGGCGATGGATAGTGCGTAGCCAGCTTTACATTAGAATACAACTGTCCGTTTCAGAAGTTAGATTACATTTGTTCCAATAAATCGATCAGGAAAATTATCGCGAATTGATTATGATTTTCCTCAACTCTTGTATTATTTGTCACAGACAAGTGGCTAAACACTTAAAGACGTTTATTTTTCTTAGTAATACGAGGGCTATTCGGAAAGAACCTCCGTCGCTGCGTAGCGAAAAAAGTAAGGGGAAGTGGCGTTATTCCTGTGCCGACTTGTATAGTAAATCAGTACGCGTCCAGCTGTAGGCTATAGTGGGGGGGGGGGGTCGCGTTGTCGTTCTTTCACTCGTTATAGCCTTTCAGAATGAGTGCCGCAATAGAAAACCCCGCCAAATGCAAAGTGTGTGTTGTGATAAGATTCCTGATGGCAGAAAACCTTTCAGCGGCAAACATTCATCGTTCACTGTGTACTGATGATGAGGAAAGGAGTGGCAGGTCATCCGTAGTCAGTGATGAACTCGTTCAGAAAATTGATGAAAAAGTCCGTGAAAACCGGCGGTTCACAATCTCCTAACTTTCTGAACAATTCGCGTAAATTTCTCGACCTGTTTTGTACGAGGTAGTCACAGAAAAGTTAGGCTACCGGAATTTCTGTACTCGGTGGGTACCGAAAATGCTTTCTGAGAACCACAAAACACAATGAATGGGCTCTGCCTTAGACTTTCTTTCACGTTACGTTGCGGAAAAGGAGAAACGTTTCTCAACAAAATTGTGACTGGCAATCGGACTTGGGTGTCATACATAAACGCTGAGACAAAACAACAGTCAATTGTGTGGGGTCATACGGGCTCACCAAACGAAACAAAGAAAGCCTGACAAACTTTATCTGCCAGGAAGGTTATGGCAACCATTTTTTGGGATGTGAAAGGAATACTTCTAGTGGAGTTCATGGAGCGTGGAGCAACCATCAATTCTGAAGTCTATTGTGAAAGCCATCCAGAACAATCGCCGAGGTCTGGTGACTTCTGGTGTCGTGTTTTTGCACGACAATGCTTCCCCTCACACCGCTCGGCAAACACAAGAATTCCGGATTTGGCTCCCAGTGATTTTTACCTGTTTATGAACATGAAGTAGTGGCTTGGGTCCCAGCGCTTTGATGATGACGAAGAACTTCACGATGCTGTGACAGGCTGGCTGCGATCCCAGGCGGCAGAATTTTATGAAGAGGGGATTTCCAAACTGGTCAAACGCTATGATAAATGCTTAAATTTAAATGGCGATTATGTAGAAAATAGTGGAAAGCTGTAGTTTTAAGATGTATGTAATACAATTTATGTATCTACGTCCGTGTTTTATTTATAGTCAAACGGAGGTTACTTTCCGAATAACCCTCGTAATAGGTTAAAGTGATTCTGAAAAAGGAACGAAGTTTGTAGTCATGATATAACTACATGTTTATAATATATAACTAACATGAATAACATCCAGTCTGCCGATTGATTAAGACTTCGGTAAGATCATCAGTCAGATTTTAACAGTCATCGCGATACTCTAATGGAATACGTTGTGGAGAGAGAAGATGAGGAGGTTTTTACCCTCCTCCCCAATGTTGGGACACAAACAATTGTTAAATGAGGATTTTTTGCAACAAGAATGTAACATACGGTAGGCCTATATTTGGTGTGGTAATGGTATGTTATATTATTTTGAAAAAACGATCGAACGCTGAAATGAGATAACTGCGTAACGGAGACACCCTCGATTACGGTTGTCACGATCGTCATCACTCTCTTTGTAAGCAGTACATAAAGTACGCCTGTAGGCCTAACTCTTACTTTTTAATATTACTTAAAGACGTCAAGTTTTGTCACGTATCACTATCCATACACATTCGTTATTAGCAATTATAAATAGCATCTCGAAAAGACGTTGTTTGTGATCCGCAGTATCTCTACAAAACTTGCCTTTTCTCATCACTTATACTGAGCAGTCCTATCCACCAACCGGTATATCCCTAAACCACAAGAAAATGTGACAAGTGTGAGATTAAACGCTTGTAATATGATCTTTCTTTCTGATAGTTCCTATCCGTTTCGGATGTTGGATATCATACAGACTACTTTAACTGTCTGTACTGCTGCACGGAATAAGTCAGTTGAATTCATGTCAAACCAGGCCCTTAAATTTCTCAGCCATGAGATTCTCGGTCGCCCAACTCCTCTCTTTTTCCAAGTACTTTTCCCTGTAGTATGGACTGCAATAAGAAAAATCTCTGTTCATTTCTCATGAGATGTCCCAGATACTGAAGCTTTATCTTCACTGTGTTACTAACTTCCCTATCTTCCTTCATCTTTCTAAGAACTTCAACATTAGTTATATGTGCTGTCCATGTATTGTCATATGGTCAGTATTCTACGGTAAAGCCACGTTTCGAAAGATGCAAATTTTTTAGTTGTGGCTTCAGTCAAAGTCCAAGATTCTACATCGTAGAAAAGGACCGAGAATACGTAGCAGCGTAGAAGTCTCATCTTTGTGTTTATTGTTAAATCGTGATTTGTAATATGATAGTGAAAATAAATTCAAACCTGCAGCGAAATAGAACTTAATGAAGGACTTAATGTAAAGAAATATATATATTAACTACTAATCCTTTTTCAGTGTGAATGTGTGTGTGTGTGTGTTCTTTCTTCACTGTTTACTACTCCGAATATTCCTCGCAAGAAATGGTAACCGAGACATTCGGGGGAACGGGGCCTTCGAGTTCCGAGACTTCAGGAACCCTCGAGTTCTCTGTATCAGCGCCTGTAACAAGACCGTGATAAAGATATTTTCTTAATGATTTTCCGTCAACAGAAAACATTAATCCACAGCCGGACGAAACCATAATGATAACCTGGTCATGTCTATGAATAACACGAAAGTATAGACTTTTAAGGTAAAGTTTCTGTAAAGAAAATTACGATAAACCATAAAGTACTATAGCAATTCCTTGCACACCTGATATTGATTCAATAGGGATAGACAGAAATATAAACAGGCTTCTGGCAATTTCTGGAACTTCTATTTTAAAAATACGTTAGGGAGAAAAGTAAGAAAGAAAACTCGATTGAACTTGTAGGTTTGACAAAGTTAAGAATGTCCCTATTTCTTATACGGATATAGGCTAAACAGTACTATCTGAAAAAAAGTTAAGCCAAATAAAAGACGACATTTTTGTTTTTTGTGTAAATGATGAATGAGAAACGTTAGAGTTATGAAAGATTTAGTAAAAACAAATAGCTATATTGTCTATTAATGGAAGAATTTTAAAATTAATGTACTGAGTTGATCGCGTACGGGTAGAGTGACATTCGATAGCACGCTGTAGAAATACCTTTCCGTAGAATAAAAAATCTTCCGATTGGTAGAAGAATTAACGTTGAGTTAAAAACTGAATTGCCCAATGCTTCATATGAATAATGTATGCGTGCACAGATATGGGCTAACAACAACAGAGAAAGGAAGTGTTTGGAAAACTTTAAAACTCCTTGTGGCGAAGAATCGAAAGAGTTATCTGCGGAGAGTTGATAATAAGCGAAGATGGTTAGAGGACAAACCCTTAAGTCAGCAAGTAAAGGAACACGCCCAAAATTCTACAAGGTGATGGCTCTTCCCACACTTCTTTATGGGTCTGAAAAAAGGCCAAGCCAGTCGCATCCAAGCGGCTGAAATGAGATTTCTCAGGAACGTGGCAGGGTATACTCTCCGTGATCATATAAGAAACATAAATATACGGCAGGAACTGAATATTATGAGTATACTCGACAGGATCGCCCAGTATCAGCTGAATTGGTGAGAGCATCTTTGCCGAGTGGATGACTGCCGCATCCCCAAACAACTCTGTAACCATAAGATGAGGGGACGGAGAGGTGTGGGACGTCCGAGGAAGCGCTGGAGTGACCAGCTCTAATCTTTGCCTATTTGAGACCGGAACAAACCATCCTTGCTTTAATCCGTGAAGATGATGATGACGATGAAGTTGGTTGAGCTACTAGAAAGAGGATACCAAAGTGGATCGGTCGCATCTCAAAAAATGACTGTTCATAGAAGTTAATAACTGAAGAAAATATTACTTGGAAGAGGGGGAGATAAGAAATTAGAGGCAGATGGATTTGATGATGGAGCGAAATTACGGACACCCTAAACACTCCGAGCGCTGGAACAGACAGCACTGAGAGAACAGTGCAATTGAACGCTGTCTAAAGATAGAATCATCTTTGCCGACGATGGGGACGACGACGACGACGATAATGATGATAGTGGTGGTGGTGGTGAGATTAGTTGCCTATGCTAGGACGTTAAGTTGCAAGAAACCAAGCTGTGATGAAATCTAGTCACCACAGACAGACATGTTTCAGTTCCGATTACGACAATCTCTAAGATAAATGGTTACTGTCGAGTCTGGTACTAACTCTTGCGGTCGACCAGTAGCCTAACTGAACAAAAATTATTTGGTTTCCCATAAAACACGACGAGGTGTGACAGTATCAGATTAAACGCTTGTAACACGATAGCGAGAAATTTGAAAAAACCAGGACAGCGATCAAATTTAAATTACTCCGCTAAAATCAATTATCATCTTTACGACTTGCGGTCGACAATCTAAGACCGTATTAAAAGACGGCCAATAACGGAAAGTGACGGAAACGCGATACTCGAAAGTGCTGGAAGTCGATCAGTTACAAAGTTGTGCCCTAATAAGGAGGAAAGATTTAAAAGTGAAAGCCGTGACATTTAAACTGACTAAGTTTCTGTAAACACATTTGCCGAGAGTATCGTTGTTCTGACGTAAGCCGGCACATGGTTCTTGGATATCCGCCATCGTCAAAATAAAGCCGCCTTAATAAAATCAAAACTGATCACACTTGCGGACTGCTGTGTGTGTGTGTGTGTGTGTGTGTGTGTGTGTGTGTGTGTGTGTGTGTGTGTGTGTGTGTGTGTGTGTGTGTGTGTGTGTGTGTGTGTGTGTGTGTGTGTGTGTGTGTGTGTGTGTGTGTGTGTGTTAAACGCCATTTAATGGTTGTACACGGGCACTAATGAAATGGGTCACGATCCGAAGTGTTCAAAAAACCAACACTCCATAGGAACGACGACACGTTAATCTTATTAGCTCTCGCCATGCATGACTTAAAGTCCGAATTAGCATATGCGTGCGATTACATAGCCTACTTGTAAACAAGCCGTTTGGCAAATTCGGTTTTTAGTAACTGAACTAGTAATATAGGCCTACTGAATGCTGTTTTTGTTCAGACCTCTGTGCCCGCATCTGATAACAACTTGTGAAAATAAATTTAATAGCGCAATATCAACATTGACAACAGCGTAGTTATAGTGTAGTAGTAGTAGTAGTAGTAGTAGTAATAGTAGTGGTATTAGAAGTAACGTTTACTGATTATAAACGTTAAGGTGATAAGACTGTCTGAAGTGTTGTTGTCAAAACACTGTTAACTTGAAAAGGAACTTAACAAGACAACTTAAAGGAAAAGACAATACGAAACACAAACCCGTGGGTGTAAGATTTATCTAAGAACTTTCATTTTACAAAACTCACCTTTTAGAAAAATTTAATCTTTTTATTACTGACGTAAAAACCTAAGCGGGGACCCGATATTTGTTAATAAGTTAAGAAAATCTTACACTTAGGTCTTCATGTGACAATGGGCCACTGCTTATCAGTTATCGTCAGACAGGTCAGACAGGTATCATCAGAACAGGACTTCACTTCACGGTTCACTAAGACCGAGAAATCATCTGTGTCAGCAGGAACAGCACGGGCTCTGTAAGCGTCACAGGAGTCAAATCCTTGAAAATTTCACCACATTACGCCACATCGAATCTCATTGCATTGTATTGAGGGTGCAGGGTGTCTTTGCACCCGTGGCTTGACTCTAGCATCTGGATCAAGTCCAATGTATATCAGTGGATATACATAGTCTGGCTCTTAGTCGACTGGTTAGCAAAACTGGAGAAGAAACCGCCAACGAGTTAACTCAGAAGGCGGGGGAGAAAGAAATCTTTTATTTTTGTAACACTGGCGCTGGTACCGATTCGAGCAACAGATGTTGCCCGTCTAGCAGCCAATTTCCGCTTGCGTTTGGCAGACTTGCCTTCCAGAAGCGAAAATGAACCGTCTCCCATCCCCTCACTACACATCGAGACACTATCGCGATCACTATCACTATTAGGAGGCAACGGAGTTGAGCGAGGAGCGGAACCGCAGGTTTCCATTAAGGTTAACAGCGGTTCCGGCAAAGGAACAGGCGTTGCGTTCGACGCCATTTCCGGCGACCAAAATGAACGTCGAAGACGCAAAAAGAGTTAGGAGTGAGTGACTTTCACCAGCACTGAAACACTACACTGACAGACAAAGAACAAGAATACCAGACGCGCACTGCACAATACACTGAATTTAACTTGCACACTGATGAAGAAGACAGTTGATGATGATGATGATGATGATGATGATGAAGACAGATTGATGAGTATGCACAAAAAACTGCTTAATTGCACAATCGCAAATGTGATACAGAGTAACGCAGCCTACCCGAGCAACAGCTCTAGGTAGACTCTCATCGAATCTCATCTCGTTGTCGCTGCCCGTCAGGCGACACGTTTGTTCTACCCCGTGTTTAGCTGGGAGTACAATATTGAAAATTGTCGTGCCACCTCGGCCGTGCTGTGTCGGCTCCAACTTCCACACTGCAAAGGAAACCCACATCCTAACTTTATTGTGCTGCAAAAACATACAACTTCTCGGTACCGGAAGAAATCGGAACCCATCGCTTTGCGATCCGGACTGCTTGCACGTCCCTCGAGCGTTAAGATATCCTGCGCACTGACCATCATAGTCGGGTACGATAAACGGATTTTATGACGATTGGCAGTGAATTCCGTCTAAACTGTACCGTTGATGAATAAAAAAAGAAGAAGAACATGATGAAGGCGAAGAAGATTAAGATCCACAAGAATAATACGCTTCATCGCCAAGGTATTATAAAATAGAGCTGTGCATACCCAACGTACCCCAGAATACAGATGACAAGAACATTTTGGAATGGTAACATGAGAACCACTCGTCCAAAGAAGAGAACAGGAAGACCAAAGTGAGAATGGGAAACAAACGATTACGAAAATAATTAAGGTATATAATTACAAGATGGCGGATTAAGACGATTTAAAGACACTGAGAACAGTTATGATTTTAAAAGAATAAAAAGTGTCATCAGTAAAAAAACTTGTTCTGTAGAAATATTATGTTCTTATTATACGAGACTCATCTCAAGAGTAAGTTTCCCTAGTTTTTCTTTCAAAGGAAAATAGCGCAAGCAGGCTGAAGCAGGTTGGAGAACTTTTACTTGTGTGTAGTGGCAACAGTGTTAAAACCTCATCCGTTCCGTAGCAACGTAACAACACGAATTTAAAAATCATGGACGTTCCATTTACCAGCGTGTCCGATTGCAAACTCCGTAGTGTGAATCGGTTTTTTGCTACAAAAAATGAATCAGCGGCTGAAACTCATCATCACTTAGTTTCTGTGTACGAACCTGAGTGCACGAGCATTCAAATGATCCGCTGGTGGCATACATCGATTTTGAACGAGAAAGCTTTGTTGAGCAATTAAGTTCTGCTCCACGGCAACGCACGTCCTCATTCCACGGGAGTCACACAGACTTTGTTGGAGTCCTTTCAAAGGGAGATTTTTTACCATTCCTCATATTCACCCGATTTGACTCCGAGAGATTTCTATGTTCCCCCCCTCCCATCTCAAAGAACAACGTTGAGAGGACAACGTTTCGAAACGGATACGGAAGTGAAACAGACGGTTGACGCCTGGTTCCGAAATCTGGGCACGCAGTGGTGCAAAGAAGGAATTGAAAAACTCTTTTTACGCTACAGAAAGTGTATTGACAAAGTTGGAAACTAGGCCTATATCGAAAAATAAGTACATGTTTTTGAATAAAAGTATAGTTTTATTTTTAACTAGCTGTTACCCGCGGCTTCGCACGCAAATATTTGACATTTAATAAGTATTTTAATATAATTTTTATTGTCTATGTCTATATGGCGTTCTGTCAGCTCGTATAACTATTTTGTACTCATTAGTAACATTCTCTCCAAAGTTGTTTTCAACACTTGTACTATTTTAACTTGTACTAAATTATTATGTTGGTGCAACAGCCTTTGGAGATTTAAAAGTACCAGTGTATAAAACCTTTGGAGATATTTATAAAGTACCTGTTAAATCAAAAACGCAAAATTCTTTATTTTAAGTGTTACTGTGTTAGAAGCATTGTATAACACATTAAATGGTATGTTTTCCTCAACCATGGCTTTTATTTATTTCAGCAGTAAACTAAAAATCAAAAACCATTGTCGCCTAACTTCACAAAAATGAAAACAACACGAATTTTGCTTTGCATTAAGAATTAGGACAATTTACAGTTAGTACACTTCTTCTTTTCACACATCGTAATGTATCGACGCAATCGCATATTATATAAAACATCGAAAATGTACTGCAGGAACGGATAAAGATACCGCTAAATAGCTTTTGTTTATTTACTTGTTACTATGCTAATTAATTCTGTTCTCCATGGTGTTGTTGACATCTTTATACGCGTCAACGAAAAGGCATAATTAAAAAGGCCTAAATTGTGCGAACGGGCAAAATATCAAATTCCAAGTTAGACCGTATTTTTCGACTTGTGTCAAAGGTTACCTGTGCAAAATTTGGTGGGAATCGGTGTAACGGTGTGGATTTGTATTTAGTACCCATAAATCCTCAGACTTTGAATTTATATATATAGATTTTTACATGTGCTTTTTATTTTTTCTAAATCAGGGAAACTTACTTTGGAGATGACCTCGTATATAGGAACTAAAGATTAGTAACCTAAGTTGTAACATGGTTGTTCCCAAGTAATCAGTGGTTACGGTATACGCCAGTTTATTCATCGTAACGTCTTCGTAAACAGTCATTTGGTTCAAGCGCTCTCTTCTATTAAATTCATTTTCATTTACCTTTATTATCCGTTGTCTGATCTTCTTTGTAATTTAACGTTAAAGATTTAAACAATTGACGATGTCGTGTCATAGAACGGACGAAACGACTGCCATTGATTCTGCTATAAACTCTGTTCTTATTAATAGATGCTGCGATTTTAATATCAAAAAGTTGGATCTGTGACAGAAACACTAAGGTATTAACCGTCAGAAACATTCATGACTTTGTTTGATTTGTTTTCAAATAAGATCTATTCCTACTTGATCTCTCTCTCTCTCTCTCTCTCTCTCTCTCTCTCTCTCTCTCTTTTTCTCTTTCTCGCGGGTGACAACAAGCAGTTCCGGATTTAAGATTTTTGAGGCCCTAGGCCAAGTTTTCTGAGCCCCCCACCCCACCCCCGGGTGTGACTTTGAAGTAATATATGTAATGCAGAAGTAATTTTATGTCAGATTAATGCTATCAGGAAACAATAGAAACAGCCCTTAGAATTAGAGTACATAAGCCACTCTCGTTTTTTCAACTCCCCGTTTGGCAAACGAGTAAATAACATATGTTCTTTCGCTACTCTTACTTTGTCTTTGTATTCACGTTTAGATTTATAAAAATCGCAGTACTGATGTTTAAAAAATGTTGGGGTAGATTTCTAATACTATAATCACTCAAATGTTGGGGTAGATTTCTAATAATATAATCACTCAAATTTGACATTAAAGTACCCCATGTATTCGGATCTAATAAATTAAACTCTGGAATGCAAGCGATACTTTTTAAATTATTTTGATGATTCCCTTCAGTGTTTAAATTATCCACGGGTCTATTAATGGTCTGATCATCTGCAACCTCTGCTGCAGAAGTTCTTGGAACATTGAAGTCAGTTTCTGATACACATTAGCTGCAGGGCTATCTTTAGAAACTGACGTAGTTTTAAAAAATTGTTCTAGTTTTTGAGTTTTTTATTGTTTTCAAATGAGCTTCCTCTTTAATTTTTTTAGCTTACGTTTGTAGGCTCCACTACCAGTGTGAGTGTTTCTGTTCATGTTCATGATGAATACGTTTAGTGTACGGATTCAATTCTATGTTCATAAAGTTTTCACACTAATAAATAGCAACGAAACAACACGCTGCCCACCACACAAAGCTAAAAACCTTCTTTACATTCAAAATAAAATAAAAACATAACCTCAAATCGCAAACTGTTCAGTCACAACGCAGATAAACAATGATAACAAACAAGGGTGATACCGCGGTCGTGTAAATTCGGGGGCAATATAGCGGACGTTCAAAATTCGCATGCGCAGATTAGTTTTCAAGGATGCCAACGTCTTAAAAATAAGCGCGCAATATTTAAATAAGAACTGTCTTCCATTTGTATTATTAACAAAAATTGATCATTTAATTTCAAAAAATTATACTTAAATAAATTAAAGCGCCTTCTACTTTTATAAAAAAACTTCTTTAAAAAAAAACATCTTTAGCTTACGGCCCTAGGCCGCGGTCTAGTCGGCCTAGAGGTAAATCCGGCACTGACAACAAGATAATAATATTAATACCACTGACACTGTCATCAGAATCATCGTGCCTGTCAATAAACGAACGCTAGCGACGTGAAGGTAGCTTCGACATGAATGATCTCTACAAACACTAATCGGCGCAGAAAGAAAACACACGTACGCTTAGGTTTTTCTCCAGAAACCTATCTGTCTGTAAGTTAAAATCCCATTAAAACACTAAGCACGAGGTGTCAGGTTAATCCGTGCGCACTTATTTACTCAGCTTTTGTGAAACCAAAAATAGCCCACACAAAAGTGTCAAGGTAGGCTACGCTCGCTTCGCTAATGGACTGCTTTCCCACGACTTCAGTTACTATTCTTTGAATGAATTCATGTAAAAATAACTGCACATTTGCAATTTAAAACGTCATTAGCATCGTTGTGCTGCCAGTAACGTAAACGATTTCTAACGAACCACTGCTGCAGGTTCAAACGTGTCACATATTATAGGCCTACGCCAATTTACATTAGTATTATTATCGTAAACAATCAGGTTGTTCAAAGTCCTCTTTCCTTCAGCTTTTTCGTTCTATCCGTAACGTGTCAATTTTATTATACTATAATGTCTGCGCTACTGGAACACTATACGATAAACATATGAATAAACATAATTTAATTAATACAGTATAATGTTTAAAAGGCGGTCCAGATTCGGGGCTAGGGCTCGAGTTGCCCTTCTCATTTGCCCTTTTTCTTGGAATACAAATTTCCTTCCTTATCCTTTTTGTTTGGCTGGCCTACATCTCGTAGTCTGAAGTTAGGTTTATCCCTTCGTCGTTCGTGTCAACTGTTCCATTTTCTGAAACTATTCAATTATCGCGGTTCAATCACTCACTCAGCTGGATTTCATATAGGCTATTCAAAATTATATTCAAAATTATTTTCAGAAGTTTTGTCCCTTTGCTGACTGAATTACGCGTTCCACTCTCTGGCTACAGGTTCTCGTGATATTTTGGCTCCTCAGACACCTTTCTCCACTCCTTCCTGTCTCACCCTCTTTCACATTTATAACTTTACAGTCTCCAAATACTTGATCCTTCCAAACCTTCCTCGGTATTATTTTGGGTCTTATTCCTTGCCCCCATAATTCAATCATCATGCAGTCTTCTTCAAATTAAATTAATCATTTTCCCCGTGTACGTGTCCGGTCTATTATAGTTGTTACGCTTAATACACATCGTTAATGGCTTCGTAGTTTAACATAAAATATTTTGTACGATTTTTAAATCGACCGTGAAATTAAAACTAATCGTCATAGCATTCATATAGTGAGTAAACCTGAGCATACGGAAAACTTTTTATAACCTCCGTATTAAGTCAAACGGTCGAATTAACTGTATCATTTTAAACACATAAAATTCTTGTAACGAGATTAATATTAACCAGAGTTCTCGTTTTTTACTTCCATGTTCCATAAGGAAATGGAAGTATGGTCATGCCGAAAAAAATCGTGTTCGAGATAACGGCAGATTCTGATTGTACTACCATCAAAAATATCGGTATGGAGAACCATACATGACTTCCATGTTCTAAGCTTTATATTTAAAATCGTTTACGAAATGAAATGTTTCCATAGAAACTACTTCTTTCCACTTATTCTTCAGCCTTAACCACAGTACTGTGGTCACTAACGTATACCACCACACGTTATCGCACTCGATTTTCACTGATGATGGCAGTCGACGGCACTGCCGAAACGTCTGGTTTTGCAGAAAACATTGGACTACGGCCAAACAGCCCGGGAAGGAATTTAAACAACAAACTACTACTTTGTTGCCGATAACGTAGTACACATATAAAAATTATCCCCTCCCCTTCAACTATAATTTTCATTTATAGAAAATTACACCCTCCCCGTTCAACTAGCCTCTTCATTTATAGATATTTCATCTACGTTTCTGCAGTGGATTATTAAGATCTTCTCATCAGGATACTTTATTTTGCAAAATTAAGTACTTTACTCTTGTTACAACAAAAAATGTTTCTGGTAAACTGCCCTTTCCCCGTAACCGGTCTTCACCAAAATAGGCCTTGAGTCTTCTACAACTCAGGCACATATGTAAAAAATTATTTGATTCTGTTTGAATTTACGGCAGTTATCGTTCGTCATGAAAAATTTCTCTTGTTACAACATAAAATGTTGCAGGTAAACTATCCCTTTCCCTTAACCGATCTTCACCAAAATCAACAGACCTTGAGTCCTCTACAATCTAGGGACGTGTGCAAAAACTTATTTGATTATGTTTGAATTTACGGGAGTTATCGTTCGTCATAGAAAAAATTAACCTTGTTATCACATAAAACGTTGCAGGTAAACTACCCCTTTCTCTTAACTGATCTTCACCAAAATCAATACATCTTGAGTACTCTACAATTGAGTGACGCATGCAAAACATTATTTGATTCTGTTTAAATGTGCGGCAGTTATCGTTCGTCATAGAAAAAATTACTCTTGTTAAAACATTAAAGGTGGCAGGTAAACTACCCCTTTACCTTAACCGATCTTCACCAGAAACAATAGGTCTTGAGAACTCTACAATTTAGGAACGTATGTAAAACATTATTTGATTCTCTTTGAATTTACGGCAGTTATCGTTCGTCATAGAAAACATTACCCTTGTTAAAACATAAAACGTTGCAGGTAAACTACCCATTTCCCTTAACCGATCTTCACCACAATCAACAGACCTTGAGTACTTAAACCTTCAGGAATGTATGTAAAAAATTAAAACTTATTTGATTGTCTTTGAATATGCGGCAGTTATCATTCGTCATAAAATTCAATTACCTTTTTAAAACATAAAACGTTGCAGGTAAACTACCCCTTTCCCTTAACCGATCTTCACCAAAAACAATAGATCTTGAGAACTCTACAATTCAGGACTGTATGCGAAACATTATTTGATTCTGTTTGAATTTACGGCTGTTATCGTTTGCCATAGAAAAAAAATCTACAGACAAACAGACAGACACACAGACAGACACTTTTCGAAAAATGACTTTTTTTCATGTTTTGAGGGTAGTACAATCAGAATCTGCAATTATTTCGAACACGATTTTTTTTGCCATCACCATACTTCCATTTCCTTATGGAAACATGGAAATAAAAACTTCCATTTCCTTATGGAACATGGAAGTAAAATGAAAAAAAGTCATTTTACTTCCATGTTCCATAAGGAAATGGAAGTATGGTCATGCCAAAAAAAGTCGTGTTCGAAATAACGGCAGATTCTGCTTGTACTACCATCAAAACATGAAAAAAGTCATTTTTCGAAAAGTGTGTGTGTCTGTGTAGAATTTTTTCTATGGCAAACGATAACAGCCGCAAATTCAAACAGAATCAAATAATTTTTTGCATACCGCCATGAATTGTAGAGTACTCAAGGCCTATTGTTTTTGGTGAAGATCGGTTAAGGGAAAGGGGTAGTTTACCTGCAACGTTTTATATTTTAACAAGAGTAAAGTGCTTAATTTTGATAAATAAAGTATCCTGAAAAGAAGGTCATAATAATCCACTGTAGAAAGGTAGATGAAATATCTGTAAATGAAAAAGGTAGTTGAAGGGGGAGTGGAGTAGGGGGAAAAACTGGTCCTGAGCCACAAAGGAATGCGCCTTTCCCACGCTCTAGATCAAAGAGATGCCGCCGTTCCCGCGCTCCAAGATTTTTTCCCACGCTCTTCCGCAGCATCCAATGGACCGCAGCCTCCCAATGGACCACAGCATCCGCGAATTTCTGCGAATAAAATTTTTATTTTAATTTTATTTTTTTTATTTTTTTTATTAAATTGATTTGCATATCAAGGGGTGGGTGGGGTGGGGTGGGGTTCAATGGACCACCCGCATCCGCGAATTTCCGCGAATATAATTTTTTATTTTTTTAATAAAGCTAATTTGCATATCAGGGGGTGGGTGGTGGGTGGGGGTTCCAACTTGATGCATTATAGTGTATATTAAAATATATGATCAGGGTTACCAACCTTTGTATGAGTTCAAATTTGTTGCGTGTTATAATGTATATTAAAATATATGATCAGGGTTACCAATCTTGCATTATTGTGTATAGAACAGATCTGCCAACATTTTTCTGTGGTGGGAAATTCAAACTATATGAGCAGACGCATTATTAAATTGTCTCCTGCCCCTCTCTCTCTCTCTCTCTCTCTCTCTCTCTCTCTCTCTCTCTCTCGCTCTCTCGCTCTCTCGTTCGTCATTTCAACCAATTTGTACCGAGATCTAATTGTGTAAGAATAACTGCGCGCGCGCTCGCGCGCGCCCACACACACACACACAGGGTCATTGACCGTGGTGGTGGAAAGCTTTTAAGAAGTTAGCGATATTGAAAATATTTTCTCTCTCTCTCTCTCTCTCTCTCTCTCTCTCTCTCTCTCTCTCTCTCTCTCTCTCTCTCTCTCTCTCGCTCGCTCGCACTCTCTTATGTTATTGGTTTTACTGTGTCTGTTGTGGCTGGTTGAATGAAACATATGACTGAATTAATAAATTGTCTCTCTGCATAGCAGTTGTAAAAGTAGTCATATATACAACATCTCTCTAGAGCTGCAGACGTCGGAGGAAATTCCTAGTTTATAATGTAATTACCTGTGCGTGTGCTGTTACAGATGACAAGTAGAAATCCATACGTTGACGGCTTCACAATAAATGTTAGTCTATTGTTTGTGTGTGTGTGCTATGTAAATTGTTTGTACATCAAGTAATAATAATATAATCGTACTAGTTTAATGTATTGCTGTCGACGTCAGCAGAAATTCCCACATTCTAACCGTTGACAGCGTCTCTCTTCCATGTAGCATTTCACATAAGTTAATGTACTTTACAAAATAATTGGTTATATGTTCAGAGGTTTATACCGAAATAAATTAAAATAAACCATAATTTGTTTTAAATGATTAAATATATTGCGACAACACAAATTACTAAACTATTGGCGCATAGGATATGGTAGTATGTGTATCTTAAATTAAAAGTCTATATTGGAGGGTTTAAGATTATTTATTGCACAAGACATATGTAATTGTTTATATGATATATTTGATAAGTATAATAATGGTAGTGTTTGATATAGAGTCTTTTAAAATGTTAAATACTGTTCATACACGTGATGTGATACGTTACATAAGTGATGATTCCCACGATGATGTTGCTGAAGAGTGGGGGGGGGGCTTTGCTGCGTTGCTGAGTCGTCAGGCGTGGCTTATAGATGATAGACGGTTCACCCTGGAAACGCTTTCAGCTGGGCTGGTGTCCTGTAATTCCCACGATGACTCTGACGCTTCGCACACCACAACGGTTCTATGGATCTTACTATTCGTTAAATTAATATAGAGTTTATAACTAACAAGTATCTCAGGTAACAGTGAGTTTTATATAACAACGGTATATTGAACTTATACCACTCCGGACTCTTCAAGTGTTCACGCGAATCACAGGGTCTACCGCGATCAGCAGACCACCCTATGCGGAAATCTTCCACTAACGCGGAAAATTCTGGATGATACAACTTACTATTGCGTAAATATTTAATTTTACTGACACTGCAGAAAATCTCACACAGTGATACAGTTCACACTCACTTATTACACACGTAATGATTTAGTAATAATGCCGTGTGTAAGAGGTAATATTCAACTGTTCTGAGTCTTCACACGCGTTACTATCGCCGAATAGTCTTTACAGATTCTTGCAAGCGGAAAATTCTTGAACAAGAACTGCGCGACCCGATCGCGATAGATGGTAGAGAAGAACTCTCGTAATTATGCACACAATGCTGTAATAATAATACAGTGTGTAGTTGTAAAACACGAATAACTCTGAGTCTTCACACGCGTTACTAACGCCGAACAGTCTTTACAGATTCTTGCAAGCGGCAGAATCTTGAACAAGAATTGCACGTCCCGTTCGCGATAGCTGGCTGAGAAGAACTGCCTGTGTAACAACAGGCTTAAGAAAATTTCCGACTACCTTCCAGCATTTAATTGGTGGAAGGAAGTCACATGGTTACATACAACATGACATGCAACTTTTCATGCTGTAAAGTGCATTAACTTTGTAAGAGCATGCATAGCTGGTAAACACGGAATACCCTTATCTCATGCATAACTCCATACTTTAATAAGATCATATATGAATGTCAAATAATAGCCAGAAATATACAGGGATTGTAGCGAATACATTTGTCTATGTTCAGTTCAGTGTCATAACAACGATAATTTATTCACGCACAGCCGGGGAAACGTTTATCACTCGCGCACGCGCGCACATTTCCACAAACACAGTACATGAATAAACAATAAATAAATAATACACAGTTTTACTAAACTTAAATCCTTATCCTTACTAAAATACAACTGATATCACAACCAAATCTAACAAACTACCAAGTTAAACATGAATGATCACAGTCTGTGTATTATATGAGCTTGCCCTGCTTATCAGGATCCTGTGTTTCATTGCAATATATTTACACCACTGTACACAAACTTAAAATATAGTTTACAAACCGTTGTAATACAATTATTCAAAAATACATTTTACATTGATTAAATATATATATCACAACAAACATTGTTATATAAAATAAATACAATATTAATAATAATAATTTTTGACATTGTAAGATTTTTAAATAATAATAATTTCACGCCTGTAGATACAGTCCACATGGAAGTTTATCTGTAACATAACAATACAGTCGATATTAGAATCACTGATACGATAAATATTCAATTATCACACGCACACCCACAGTCAGTGGAAAGAAAGACTCAATGCGTTAAGTAAGTAAACTTTTTCAAGTATGTGTCATTTTCATAAAGTTAATGTACTTTCAAATAATTTCTAATCGAACCAAATATTATTCAACGAAACTTTGTAAATACTACTTAGAATCAATGATACATTTATCACATAAAGTTAATGTACTTTCAAATAATTTCTAACCGAACCAAATATTATTCAACGAAATTTTGTAAAAATACTAATTAGAATCAATGATACATTTATCACGTACATACAAATTCAATTATTAAAGTGTTAAGTACAGGGAGTTGAAACTACACACACACACACACACACACACACACACACACACACACACACATCAATAAATTGTTTGTTAACACGATTGCTACTTACGACGTTAGGACACAATTTCCACCTGCGTTGTTTGATTCCTCGTCCCTCGATACACTAAATGTAGTTCTTTGGGTTTGATATGTCTGAGCTCCTCATTCGTGAAGACACATGCATACCTCTTGGGAAGATAGACACGATACTGGTGGTCGCCATCCTCCAACGTAGCAAGCACAGAGTTCCCATATTTTGTGTCCACATTTGTTAAGACCATGATGGGTAATTTTTTATTCACTGTCAATTCTGAACATCGCTTCTACTCGATAGCACTTACAGCATTAAACTTTACAAGAAACGACATTATTAGAAGAGAGAGAAAGACGCTAGTGAACACGTCTGTATCAAACGAGAGAGAACCAAACAATGACAGAATATTCGACACAAAAGGACAGTACAATGTGATAGTGGTGGTGGTAACGTCGTCATCAGAAAAGTCTGTGCCCCACTTATAACGTTCCGGGCTACGTTATAAATCCAGGGAACCCGTGATAATTGACGCTAGCCAATATACAGGCTGCCTACGTTGTAACAAACTGAAAATCAACACAACACTTAGAACAATATTAATTACTCTAATTAATAGGACACAAGGGAAGGTAATTTAACTGATTTATGCACTCACTTCAATATGTAACAAGATGACATCTCTTTATTAACAAATGATATATATATATATATATATATATATATATATATATATTCCATTACATAAAAATTTTCTCATACTGAAATAGTCAAAAGTGGTTTTCTGTCAAACAAATGATCAAACAGATCATGTATTTTACCTCGGATCCGAGTCTCGTTAAATCTAGCAAAGACGTCTGAAATTTACTTTACTTATCAAGAAGGTTGCATTGTTACATGAACACCATTTGAAGAATGTTATTATTGAGTTAAGGGATTAAAAGTTATATCTCAAGAGTAATGTTACAACGTATGATTTTAGAAATTACTGGTTACATTTTTTTAAAACTTAATGCTTAGAGATTGTCTTTTTAAAAGTCTTTGACATGTATGAAAACTTATATTTTAAATGTACATAATTCTCGGTAGACGAGCTACCGAGTCACCTCTTAGATACGCTTTTTCTGTCCGTGTCCTGGGGCGTGAGTCTTCTGTACTCTGTTAGTCGGGGTAGTCATCTGGGCAGTGTTTCCGGTGAAAGTACTCTGGGTGTATCAATGAGGAGATGGATGTTATGCTGCGTGAAGTCGTGCTGATCCTCGGCGGTTCTGGTAAGTGTTGTTTAGGTGGTAGTCGTCCCTATCTGCAGTTGTGCACGTCACATATTTACTGGCACCGTAGTACTGGAGTTTGCATCTTCTTTTTACATTAATATCTGAATTACATTACTCCAACAATATTCGAGAGTTCGTTTTTTGATTAACTTGAGACATCACCTTATATACTAATTCTTTTTACATTATCACACTTTCTAACAAATTCCTCACTACATCTTCAATATATAACTAGCTCTCCACGCTGTTAGTGGAAGCTAACACTCAATTAAAAATAAAAAAAAATAACAAAACATTTTATGAAGAGCCCTCTCTTTGAGGTGTTTACAGTCTGAAAGCCGCATCGTTACTCTTGCATTGTTACAACAGGTAGATTGCAACGACGCGGGGTGAGTACTCCGCCATAATATAGTTCCAACTCTTTATTAATAATACATTCTTATAGTATGACAAAATAAACTATCTAGACTTATCTTGTTTACAGGGATTATTATTACTACTACTCGTAACTTTAAATTATTAATTATTTACATTACGATTTACAGATATTTCTAATTTACTGCCGGTTCGGTATGCACGTTGTGTCCGGAATAGACAGGTCAACGCATGATAAATTTACTAAAGGGTTAACTGTATTATTCTTAACTTTTACATTCAGATTTTAATTACTTATTTAGTTAGATTTTCTTAATTTAATTTTCATTATTATTATGAGTTAATTCAGGGTTATTTGGTTTAATCGTGCGATTTAAAGTACTTACTTACTTTCGTTTTTTTTTTAAATATTTTTATTATTAATTTTTTTTAATATATTTATCATTTAAATCGTCACACACTTTCAGTTACGGCTTTGCATGTATGAACATGTCCCCCAGACGAAATTAGAGACACCAAAAATATAACAATGTCATTAGGAAAGTCCACATTCCACTTTCATAAGGAAATAGTCACCGCTTACAGCTATGCATGTATGTACATGTCCCCAACAGAATTACAGATATAAATGTCATCATTCGCTGTGACCTACTTTCTAAATTTTGTCGCGCCCACATTAAAAATGTTTGTTTAAAGCAAAAATCATGAATCATCCATTCCCGAATAGCATGCACTTTATAGTTTGCACATCGGTCAGAAGAATTGAAATGTCTAAGACATTCTGTTCCGTGAAATAGATAAGGTATGTTTTTAGGACAACCAAAGTCATCGAGATTGATGATATTATTGTGTATTATCTTTGATTGTAAAAAACGTTTTTTCTCAAAACCCTTCACAAACACATATTTATATATACGCGTATGTGATGTTAACAATGAAACAAGATTGTCGTACGGTGTCTCTCCTTCGCTCCATCTAAGTCTATGGTAATTTGACGTTAACCAGTGGTTTGTCCTAGCGTATTTTGGATTCGTAACGGATGTAGCAGGCGGAGTGAAAATCCAATGTCTACCAGCAAATCTCAGAACGTCCATGATTGACAGTTCCTTCACAATATATTTTCCGTTGTCGTCGAAAAAGCACTGGAAGTCAATTATAACCGCAGTGTTATCCATAATACTGTAAGACAAAGAAACCACACATTACAAACTCTATATATATATTATGTTTAAACACACAAATATCGTTGTGATATTAATATGCGAACTTACGTTTACAGACGTCTGGACTGAAGCGTCGAGAGACATCAACTGACGAAAGAAACAAGTGTTGGGGGGTACTATACATGGAGGTGAATTTTTTAACAGGTGGGGAGGTGTCGTCGTCGTCATCGTTCTCCATATTGATGCGACGTATTCGATAATGACCGTACGCAAGTGTATCACGACCATTGTCTAGTATATAGCGCTTATCATCATACGGTGACAACGCTTGCTTATTTACACGCATCGTGTACAGCGTATGATGATCGCTACGTAAACAAAGCGCACTGGTAGAAAACTGACAATGATCAGTGAGACACTTGCGATACATATCGTGTCGTAGACTCCTCTTAATCGCAACTCGAGGTACACTTTTACATACACGTTTTTGACACTCTTTGCTAGAATCTTCGTGGGCCACAAGGAACGAATAACATTTCCCTCGGAGACCCACGAATTCTCTAACAGGACGACCACACGTTTCATCCTTGAACAGTCAGACAACCTTTTTGTTTTTAAGGCTATAACAAGGATGAGACGTAGGGTAATCCGATGTGTCAAAAACGTGTAGGTCCTCCCTCATGTCTGCATACAAGTCAGATGTTTGAATACTATACATCAGACTGTCTGTATCTGTCATTAGCAATCTAACGTTACGGCCGTACTTGCCGACAGCATAACGATAATGAAAGTCATACATTATCGTTTTGCTAACGTCAAGCACCTTGAAGCCGACATACACGGGACGGGAAAGAACGATGGATTTTTTACGGAGTGAGAGCCCCACCAGATCGTTCGTATAACGAATCATACGTTTCAGCCTAGGTGTGGAAACTAGTTTTTGAAGCCGTCGTTCATCTGAGACTAGTTCAAAGTCTATATGTTTCCGTACGTTCTCCAGCGACTTGCCGTATACGGCGTTGTTCATCAGTTTGAAAAGGTCTTTTTCAAGCTGTTGACTGCTGCTTGCCTCTTGCGGGTGTTGAAATCGATAAACGGTTTCAACCAAGCGCTTTGCTTAAAACACAACACCCTATGAGTCGCTTTCAGCTCTAAACCAAGACTTAAATACAACTTCAAATTTCGATAATGGAGAACGTAATTTTGTTTGTCCTCCAAAGTCGTTAACAACTTCTCTACGGATGACATTGTTGACCCTGATTCGTTATACGATGATCTGTATACACTCTCGTGTAAACGTTTGGAAAAGGGAGAAAGGATATCGGGTGTTACGCGCTGGCGCACAGGTGCAAGCGGGTAGTCGGAATGCAGGTCGTGTAGTGTATCAGGATAGTGTAGGTCGACCTCGAGGATGTACCCGATGTCGGAATCATCACTCACATTACGTACGTCCAAAGACTCGATTTCGTTACGATCGAGCCATCGGAAGTCTGCGTAAGGGAGTGGTTGCGACATGGCTGCACCGTATAGATTGTTACAGTCCGTATACAGAATGAAGGAGGTCTTCGAAACATCGTACTGATCTGGGATCAGAGGGTTGTTAGCGATGGCATGACGGTTGGATATCATAGCAACGCCTCCGCGGACCCAGATTCAACAAACAGATGTTGATTTATATCTATCAACAGCTCCAATTCGACCCCTGTCATTTTTAGCATCGCGTTCCAAGCGAGACCGGAAAGCGAGTAAAAATGACACGGGTCCAAACAGTAATCGCGTAAGGCCATGTCCCGAAAACTTTCAAAGACATCAGCCAGCAGCATTACGTCTGTCAACAAATACAGATCATGGTAATCTCCAAACGTACGCAGATTGAATGCACTCCACACGTTTTGTGCGTGCTCGTAATCTGCGTCCGAAATAGACGATTCCATCAACCAGTTATCAAAGTGTTCACGAGCGGGTAGACTTGTTTCGTTGAACCGATCAATACTGTCAACGTACTCGTAAGGGTATACCCCCTTGCGTACGAGCAGATTGGTCTGTTCGTCGAAACCCCGTCTAAGCATTTCCTCTCTAAGCAAAGGAAATTGGCTCCCGGACGTAGACAGATTGGTAACGAGTGTGTCCAGAGAGCGATTAAGAAATTGAAAAGAGTCTACGAAACGCAAGAGACCCAGGGAGAACGACACGTAACGCTCACTAGATGTTGCAATGCAGGATACGTGTTGGTCCTTATATTTTCCTAAACCCTGCATTAAATGGTGACAGTCGTAGCCACGAAGGTTGTGAAAGAAGACGGGGATACGACGCGGCATCTTGTAGCTCAGATTACAGCTATTGTGGGCTGCTCCTAAGAATTTCCCCGTAAGATGACAATGATTGCGTACCTTGTCATCGTCTGTCAAAGGGCGCTCACACAAATGGCAAACGGCGGCGTTAGTGAACGCAAATTGTCATCATCGGACATAATTAATTTTACGTTATGACGTATTACCTTCATCATATCCTCGACGTCTTTCATCAACCACGAGAAGAAAGTGTCTACAACGTTTTCACCACGATATACTTTAACCTCTCTCTAGAGACTGTGAGGGTGATCAACGATAGCATAGGAGAAACCTGACGGAATATGCATCGCTTCGTATGATGTGGACGATACAGGAGGAGAAGGTATTTTCTGGCGGACACCACTGCTATCAACTGAGTAGAAGTCACCTAAATCTTTCACTGTCGTCGGGATGTCGTTACCTGGTGAACACGATTGAAGGGGGGTGATAAGGGACTCGAAGTCGGCGTAGACGGTAAAGGGTACTTTGAGACAGTGTGCGTAATTTTTAAATGACATAAACTTCTCCTCCTCTGTGGGCATTTTGGTTTTCTGTTCACCATAAGGTGTACAGTAGGGGAGATGTTCGGACAGACCATGTTCTGTGGAGAAACGATGCAGGCAATAGTCGCAGTAAAATGATTTACGATTGAATTTTCTTAGGGAAAATAACAATTTATTAATGCTATTGACAAGACAGTAGTGTTTTCGGCTATTTGTATCGGACAGAAGTAAAAGATTAACATGATGTAATCTGTCCTTATTGGGGGTAATTCTTAATGGATAAACCTCATTTTTTGATTCGTTTCTGATATTGTCTTCTATATCATAGCCGAAAACGTTTATAGAAATGTTGGGATTCTGTGTTTCAAATTTATAAATTGAGTTTATAGAAACAGGGTACTCAATACCGGACATATTTATTGTATTTATGAATGAGAGGTATTTTGAAACACGATCTTTATGGTCTTTCTGAGGGTGTATGTGAGCTAGAACAGACCATAGAAAACACATTTCATCTTGGGAGTTCTTGATGTTGACTACTGCCTTGGTGAGTGAGAGTTTTCGCGGGGTAGGAATGTAGGAGGACGCTGCTAGCAGCCGGTACCGTCCAACAACCAGTTCCAGCTTCAGTACAGCGTCCACCGACCATCCGCTCCCGTCACGGGTAAAATTGGATATGCTATTAATGATTTTGTCGTATGATTCGTCTAGTAGACAGTTCAACTCGTCGTTGTCGTCCGTGAGCAACGTACGACAACGTCCGTGGAAGACGGCGTCTTTGGTTACCTCTTTTTCTTCGCCGCTGTCACCATCTAACACAGTTTTAGTGAAACGTATCCTGCACGCAATATGCCATTTGATACTACGTAAACGTGCTTGTTCTGCCAGAATATCCTTGCACAATAAAGGTCGCACCTCAGTCATTATCGATAATATATCTTGGTCTCCCGTGTCTGTGTACACGGGTAGGTAATTAAATGTTGTGAGGGATCCTCTAATACTGGTGTTTCGTACGATATAAAATCGTGTCATAACTGAAACAATAGAAACATGTGTATTAGCTAATAGGAATGATGAATAACACACACACACACACACACACACACACACACACATTCATGTTTGCGGTAAATAAATAGATAGTACACGTTAGTAATACGTTAGTTTATTGCAAACTGTGAAGATGGCAGCTACTCCCGATTTTAGCATTGAAAGTGAAAGAAGAAAATCGTTCAAGTATTGGGAAGTGACGTTTGTCAGCCCCGACGAGTTAGCGTTTGCTGGGTTTTACTACTATCCGCTAAATTATGATGTTTGTGGACATAGTATGTCATTCACAGACGATAGAGTTAAATGCTTTTGTTGCGGAATTGAATTAGGTCATTGGAGAGAAGGTGACATACCTATGGCGGAACATGACAAATTTTCTCCGTCATGTCAAATTCTAAACGATGTCAAGAGACAATTCATTGGAGAGAAGGTGACAAACCTATGTCGGAACATAAAAAATTTTCTCCGCCATATCAATTTCTAAACAACGTCAAGAGACTATCTTGTACATGTTAGACAGAGTTGGATCATATGTTAATTCATATCAAACAAGTTTGGTTTGCTACATAATTATAGAGAGAGACAATTTCTTAACTGTACCAATTGGTATTTAAATTTTTACCTTGTTGAGGCTGTTCCTGTTCCTGCTGATGTTGTTGTTGTTCTTGTTCCGGATTCTGCTGAAGGTCGGACATGATGATATTCAGACGAGAGAGTGAATACTGAAAAACAAAGAAACTGTTATACATATATATAGTATTTTTAACGCTGGTATTATGTTAGTGTATCTTAAACCATGAACAACGCACGCAAGACTATAGCTCTAGAGCTACACAGAGCAGCGAGAAGGATTTCGTTAGGCGTGCTGTTGAATTGAAGGGTCTACACGACTTGTACCAGGCGAATCTTGTGGAGATGATACCATACGCTCGAGTGAACAAAGGGTACAAGTACATGATGACAGTGATCAATGCGTTTAGCAAGTACGCGTACGCTGTACCATTGAAAACAAAGACAGGAAAAGAAGTAACGCGCGCACTAGAGCCTATACTAACTGCTAATCGTATGAAATATTTACAGACGGACAACGGGAAGGAGTATTACAACAGCACAGTACAAGCGTTGCTAAAAAAGTATAATGTGAAACATTACTCAACCTATAGTGAGAAAAAAGCTTCCATAGTGGAACGTTTTAATCGCACACTGAAGACACACATGTATCGAGCTTTCAGCGAACAAGGACACTACCGCTGGCTGGATCTACTACCTATATTACTGAAATCGTACAACAATACCGTACACAGAACCATTGGTATGAAACCTAGTCAAGTGAATGACGCCAACGAACATATAGTGTTGGAACGAATAAGGAAGAACACAGCGCCTAAAATCAGTCCAACGAAACCATCCAAATTTAAAGTCGGTGACCGTGTTCGTATAAGTAAGCACAAAATGACGTTCGCCAAAGTTTATACACCAAATTGGACTAACGAAATAATCACTGTGGATAAAGTACAATCCACTACCATCCCCGTCACTTATCTGCTAAAAGATCATCTGAACAAAGTGTTGAAAGGTGGTTTTTACGAGCACGAGATTAGTAAGTCCAAAGTCGGTGACGTATACCTAATGGAAAAGGTGTTAAAACGCAAAGGTGACAGAGTGCGTGTTCGTTGGCTCGGTTTCGATGGTAAACACGATGCATGGATACATAAGAAAGATCTAATATAAAAAGGTGACAGCACGTGCTGAAAACAGTATGCTTTCGGTATTCACAAAGATGAAGATTGTACAGCAAGCAAACAAATTATCAATAAAGGATATGGACGTTTTGGCTGGTGACGAAGGCAGTGCTGAACGTAAACATGGTCCGCTATTACCGAACAGTATTCGCTGTATCGTTACGGGCCCAAGTTCCTGTGGAAAATCTAATGTGCTATTCAACCTACTGTTTGATGCCAACGGTCTACGTTTCCGCAATGTATACGTGTTTTTAAAATCATTATTTCAGCCAAAATACAGAATGCTAGAAACAGTGATGAAATCACTCGCTGATGAAGGTTTAGGTTATCACGCACACAGCGAGAACGAAGAAGTCCCAATACCGAGTGAAATCACTGGTCTCGACTCTGTTATCGTATTCGATGACGTATCGTGTGAAAGACAAAACAATAGAAAGTATTTTGCTATGGGGAGACACAGCGGTGTGGACACATTCTATCTATGTCAGACATATAGCCAGATACCGAAACAATTGGTGCGTGACAACGCTAATTTGTTGATATTGTTCAAACAAGACGATCTAAATTTACGACATGCATACAACAATCACGTCAACATGGATATGAAATATGATGCTTTCAAAAACGTCTGCACGGAAGCGTGGAAGGATCGTTATGGATTTCTAGTCATAGACAAAGACTCGTCAATAAATGAAGGTAGATATAGAATCGGCTTTGATCGATTCATAATTGTTTCCAGCTAAGTATAAAAGTGGTTGCACTGTAGTAATGTAATCAATCCTCTTGCTAACACGCGATGGCGATGAATAAGGAGGAACGACTTACGTATGATATAGATACGATAAGCGACAACATAAGGAAAAAATATCATGCATTACAACACGGCATCAGAGAAAGCGACGAGAAGTTCAGAAAAAATTACAGACCGATTCTGGAACCGTTAGAAGCTATTTCACGAAAGTTAAGTGGTGATATGATGGAGGAGGAGGAGGAGGAGGAGGAGGAGGAGAAGCAGCAGATAAAACAAGAAGAGCCTACACAACACGTAATAACTGAAACCGAAAGTGACGCGCAGAGTCATAACGCTTCTCATTTCAGTGACGATAGCGCATGGAACCCTAACGCTTCACATTTCAGTGACGATTCATTAGCAAACAAATATATGCGTTTGTGCGAATCGGCTGACTGTAAACGGATTATAGATCGTATGTATGGTGTTCGATACGAGGCCGGTAAATGGATGATAGGTGATTCAAATGTGAAAATCGATGATAACGACAACTTTCATGTCAAAGGAAAAATTTACGAGTGTACGAACTTTTGTTTATGAAACTACCGAAAAAATACAATAAGGACGATATGAGGAAATAAAAGTCCATACTACTAGCAACCAACGGACACAAACAAAAATATAAACACAATACGCGAATAAACAGTAACAGTGGTGTCAAGTACCGACTAGTAATATCTAAATTGTTTGCATCGAGTGCGCGAAAACGTACAGGGAGTGGCTATATGGAGATGAAGCCGAACACTGCAATCGATTACGTACATTGGGATGATCCTAACGAGTTAGTTAATCGATTGAGAATGTTAATGGCTTCTCAAAGTAGTGGACACACTGGACATAGGAATGAAATCGTTTTGATATTGGAAGAATTACGTGAAGCCGGCATTATCATATAAAAGCAGACGCACCGTTCTATGACCACCAGTTCTTCATAAATATGAGTGTAGACAAGTTCGGTAGACACGACAGCACTGTAAGAGTGCGAAAAGAAACTCATCAAAGTCTGCGTGAGGATATCGGTTTAGGAGTGACTAACGACGGTCACTTTGATGTGAAAAACAAAGAGATACACAACTTGGGTGATCCCGAAGAGCTGCACGATGCTGTTTCTTTACAGTACGTAAACGATGCGTGCTTACAGTACAAGAACGACGCTACCGTAGACGCAAAACATCATCGAATAATAATGCTAAACGATCCGCTTAAATCAAGAGATGCAGCCGCAAAACGATACGTAGACGCAAAGAGTTTGAGAAAAGATCGTGCAGGTAACGTAATCGTTGATGACTGTCGGCTAACGCACGTGCAAGCGCCAGTCGCCAGCAAAGACGCTGTGAATTTGGAATTTTTATACGACAACACAATCAGTTTGCAAAGCAATGCTTTCTACGCTGGCGAAAGAAAAATTACGAATATAGCGGACGGAGTAGCTGACACAGACGCAGTCACTGTTCGACAAATGCACGAATTAAAACTACATATAAAGACTGAATTGTACAAGGTCACGCAGGTATTTCACGCTCATATAATCAATCTGATAAAGTTTGTCTATAAATATCAAGACAGCGCGACACAGCGTTCAGTCCTGTCTGAATATATTGAAGAGGTGGGACGTTTAATAGACGTTCTCGATACGGAAACGGAAATCAAGGATTGGAGATCTGTTTACAAGAATGCACGTACTTCGTAAGAAAAGAATGGGGCGTGGTGTAATTGGAAAAATACTTAAAAACACCGTGCCCGCTATCGTTTCGTCAGTACCTACTTTGATTAATCGAGCGGTGGACGCATTACCAGTAGAGCTACACCTACCCGGCTACCGATTCTGTGGACCCGGAACAAAACTCAAAGAGAGATTGGCACGTGGCGAGCGCGGAATCAACGAGCTGGACGAAGCCTGTCGCGAACACGATATTGCCTACGCAAGGTACAAAGACAACAGTCGAAGACGTATAGCTGATCGCGTTCTTGCCGACAAAGCGTGGGAACGAGTGAAAGGTTAGAATTCTGGTGTTAGTGAAAGAGCGTATGCCGCAGCCGTAGCAGCCGCAATGAAAGCAAAATCTGCAGTAGGTGGAGGGGGCTCGCGTAGTGGTTGCAGAAAAAAGAAGAAGGGTTCAGGAATTAAACGTCAATCCGCGGGCAAACGCAAAACGACCTTCAAACATAAACGTAACAACACCAAACGCAAAACAGTCTCAAAGCATAAACGTAACAATAAAATATCATCAGGTCTATACCTGCGTCCTTACAGACAAAAAAACTAATTTGCATACCAGTGCGTGCATTGTCCGACAGCGATTTGTATGTGTACGCAAAACTTTTGAAAATACCTTATTTCAGAGGAGTTTTTATGCGTAACACTTTACCGCACAGAACACCTTGGAAGAACGAGAGCGCGGTTGTTAATCTGGACAGTGCAGGACCTGGTACGCACTGGGTTTGCTACAAGAAGCGAAACAACCGAGTTTACTACTATGACGCGTATGGTAATATGCGGCCACCTCTTGAGCTGACACAGTATTTTGGAACCGACACTGACATTTACTACAATTACGAGCGTGAACAGCCGCCACACACAGTCATCTGTGGACATTTATGTTTGGACTTCTTGACACGTGAGTGATCAGTAAGCGACAAGATGTCTTCGCTGTCGGTCACCTTAACAGGTACGAATGCTGCTGCTCTTGTATGTGACTTTTTCCCGCCTCTCGAACTAACAAACGGTGAATGGTATGTAGGTCTATTGGACTTTACTACATACAACAGTACACCGAACGTGGTTGAGGGGAAAAACAATGTGTTTCCAGTACTACGGGACGGGACAACGTGGGACTTGATAACTTTACCCACGGGTGCTTATGAAATCGGCGACATAGAAGCCTTCCTCAAAAAGCAGTTAGGAGACTCAAAGATTAGTCTACGTCCTAACAACAATACACTGAAATGTGAACTGACTTGTGCACTGGATATTGACTTTCAACAAACAGCGTGTGGTATCGGTGATATGTTGGGTTTCAAGGAAAAGCGTCTGCTTGAAGCGAATAAAACTCACACGTCTGACGCCACAGTTAACATTATAAAAGTGAACAGTATACTGATAAGGTGTAATATAGCGCAAGGATCATACAAGAACGGTAAAAACGAGCACACGCTGCACTCATTCTATCCGTCAGTCGAACCAGGATTCAAAATAATTGAATCACCTACAAACGTCATATACCTACCTGTGAATGTGAGTCGTTTGGACAACATAACATTATCTTTACACGACCAGGACGGTGACGTAATAGATTTTCGTGGAGAAGTCATCACTGTGCGTTTTCATCTAAAACGACTATAGACATGGGCTTGTACTTTGTTTCTCCGCCACCGCTGCTACCACCGTCGTCAGAAATAAAAGAAGAAGAAAGATCAGTTAGGAAAGCATCACTACTCGTTCGAAACTGAAACGATTAACATCGGTTAACCGACGTTTCCTGATTTCATTGGGTTTTGTTGTTGTTGTAAACAAGTAACATGGCGAGTGGAATATTATCTGTGGAGCAGCAACCGTTCTTTGAAGACAGTATCACGCACTTTTCATTTCACTCACACGCGCCGTACGCAACAACAACATATGGAAACAATGATGAAATACGTGTGCCAATACAACAACAGGACGTCTTTACACTGCCGTCAGAAAGTTTCCGCTACATCGAAGGCAAGTTGGTTAAAAACCCTAGTGTGGCTGCAGATACTGCACTGAATGTGGAACTGGTAAACAATGCTATAGCATTTCTCTTTAAAGAGATTCGTTACGAGTTGGCCGGAGTGGTAGTGGACCATACCAGAAACGTCGGCGTTACGTCAACTATTAAAACTTTTCTATCACTCAACAACAACGCACATGACGCAATGGAAAACGCGGGTTGGGTGGCACCGACCGCGAACGTGTTAAAAGTGAACGATGACGGTGAATTCAATTTTTGTATTCCACTGAAAATGCTAATGGGATTCGCAGAAGACTATACACGCATCGTGCTGAACGTGAAACAAGAACTTATACTCCTACGCACATCTACTGACATAAACGCTATGGTTTTAGCAAGCGGACAAACGGCTGCTAATTGTGTTCTTGAACTGGATAAAGTTTACTGGAAAATGCCTTATGTACATGTAGCTAATGCGTACAGATTACCACTGTTACGACTCATAGAGAAAGACCACCCGATAACTATGCCTTTTAGGGCCTGGGAGTTGCACGAGTATCCTGCCTTACCACAGACTAAAAGGCAGAATTGGATTGTCAAGACATCGAGTCAGCTAGAAAAACCACGCTTTGTTGTGTTAGCGTTTCAGACAGCAAGAAAGAATGTACTGACAGCACACGCCGATGAATTCGATCACTGTAACGTGACCAATGCGAGACTGTTTCTAAACGACAAGTATTATCCTTACGATAATTTAAACTTGGATATTGGAAAAGACCGTTTTGCATTAATGTACAATATGTACGCCAGTTTTCAAAGTTCGTATTACCACCGTCTAGACGCCAGCCCACTACTGTCACCAGAATTATTCAAATCAAAAGCCCCGCTGTTTGTATTCGATTGTAGCAAACAAGACGATACGCTTAAGTCTTCAGCTGTTGATGTACGTTTAGAATTTGAATCGTCAATGAATTTTCCTGCACAGACTACCGCCTACTGTATGATACTACATGATTCGCTTGTAGAATATACGCCATTGTCCAACACAGTACATAGACGTGTTTAAGTCTTATTTTATACATATTTTGTAAATACTAGTTTTAAATATATATATTTTCATATTTGTAACAATATAATATTGGAGCTGTGTATGTATTTTAATTGTAAAACTAGTTTAGATATGTTTTCATACTTGTAACAATATAATCTTGGAACTGTGTATGTTTTTTTTTAATTGTAAAAACTAGTTTAGATATATTTTCATACTTGTAACAATATAATCTTGGAGCTGTGTATGTATTTTAATTGTAAAAAAAAACTAGTTTAATATAATCTTGGAGCTGTGTATGTATTTTAATAAATGTATATAGTACACACTTTATTATTATTTGTATAACCCACTTCCATAATGTACATAGATTTTTTACTTACTTGCAACAAACTAGCGAGTGTTGTCCACACACACGTACCCTTAAATGACAGACGTTGTATGTATACTGAAGGCTCGCACGCTTCAATTCAGCTATACCTAAAATATATCTTCAATTAGAAGTGTAATATAAAAAGTACGGTAAGAATAAATTTCAGAAATTGTAACAGACATAGTAATTTGATCACACACACACACACACACACACACATACTTATTTGAACGAGTCATGTATTAAATTCAATAAGTAATGCACTTGATAATGTTTTAATGTGAATAATTTTTACGTTTAAATAAAATCTGTACATACAATAAAATTATGTAGTGTAATATAAAAAGCACGACAAGAATAAATTTCAGAATTTGTAACAGACATAGTAATTTGATCACACACACACATACTTAATTGAACGAGTCATGTATTAAATTCAATAAATAATGCACTTGATAATGTTTTAATGCGAATAATTTTTACGTTTAAATAAAATCTGTACATACAATAAAATTATGTTCACTTATTAACGTATTCAAAATGTTTCATGTACACTTACCAAACTAGCGTGCGTTGTCTACACACCCTTAAATGACTGACGCTGTGTATACCGAAGGCTCGTAAGACGTATAATAATAATGCAAAACGGTCTTTCAGCTATACCTAAAATATATCTTCAATTAGAAGTGTAATATAAAAAGTACGGTAAGAATAAATTTCAGAAATTGTAACAGACATAGTAATTTGATCACACACACACACACACACACACACACACACACACACACACACACACTTATTTGAACGAGTCATGTATTAAATTTAATAAATAATGCACTTGATAATGTTTTAAGGTGAATAATTTTTACGTTTAAATAAAATCTGTACATGCAATAAAATTATGTAGTGTAATATAAAAATCACGACAAGAATAAATTTCAGAATTTGTAACAGACATAGTAATTTGATCACACACACACATACTTATTTGAACGAGTCATGTATTAAATCAATAAATAATGCACTTGATAATGTTTTAATGCGAATAATTTTTACGTTTAAATAAAATCTGTACATACAATAAAATTATGTTCACTTATTAACGTGTTCAAAATGTTTCATGTACACTTACCAAACTAGCGTGCGTTGTCTACACACCCTTAAATGACTGACGTTGTGTATACTGAAGGCTCGTAAGACGTATAATAATAATGCAAAACGGTCTTTCAGCTATACCTAAAATATATCTTCAATTAGAAGTGTAATATAAAAAGTACGGTACCGTTATATAACACACACACACATACTTATTTGAACGAGTCATGTATTAATGTATTCAAATATTTTACTCACCTATTAAAAAATGCTGTTGTACGCAGTGATAGATTTCACGATGTATCAAGCACACATAGACAGTCGAAATGAGAAATTGCAACTGATTTTCTTCGCGTATATATTGTACACTGGTAGTGGGGACAGCTTGTGTCCGTTTTGGGAGTAAATACTTTATAATCCGTAAGTAACCCGACTTACCGTCACCGCTTAATTTCTAAATCGCTGCTAATGACTGTCATGTGTCAAATTAGAAAGTAGGACGCACCGATTCGGACGTTGTAATCACGGTCAATGACCGCTTGGCTTAATCTAGTGTTGTAGAAACATAATAGTGAAGAATAACTATATCTAATTCTGTATCGTTGTGTGTGTGTGTGCATGTGTGTGTGTGCGCGCGCGCGCAGTTATTCTTACACAATTAGATCTCAGTACAAATTTGTTGAAATGACAAAAACACGTTGAAAGCCTTTTTACAACTGCTATGCAGAGAGAGACAATTTATTAATTCAGACATATGTTTCGTTCAACCAGCCACAACAGATTTTTTGAGGAATAATATCGTGATCGATAACTGCGTCTAGAGACGTTACATAAACATAGAGACAGCAATACATTATTTCTGTTACATGTATACGGCGCATAAACATATGTCATGTGTGTGTATGTGATCGTAGTATGATTTTATTTCTTGACACAACCCTTTATCTTGAAAATATGATTTCTAGTCGGGTGTTGCAAATAATTTTTTAAAATATCACTTACTAAGTGTATCCCTGGAAAGGATATACCCCTTGCGCACTAGCAGATAACAATATGTAATTCCGTGTATAGTAATCAGAAATGTATTTAATGTAAAATATGTATTTCATTTATCTGCATACATCTATGTAGATTGAAATCTATGTACGAATCAATGTGTAGACTGCTGTAAATGTAAATTCTTGGATTAATGTTTTGTCGGTTCGATTATTTCCTTAATTTGGTTAATTACGAAAATATTTTCAATATCGCTAACTTCTTAAAAGCTTTCCACCACCACGGTCAATGACCCTGTGTGTGTGTGTGTGTGTGTGTGTGCGCGCGCGCGCGCAGTTATTCTTACACAATTAGATCTCGGTACAAATTTGTTGAAATGACGAACGAGAGAGCGAGAGAGAGAGAGAGTGGCAGAGAGACAATTTAATAATGCGTCTGCTCATATAGTTTGAATTTCCCGCCACAGAAAAATGTTGGCAAATCTGTTCTATACATAATAATGCAAGATTGGTAACCCTGATCATATATTTTAATATACACTATATAACACACATATCAAATTTGAACCCATGCTTAGGTTGGTAAACCTGATCATATAGATTTAATATACATTATAACACACAACAAATTTGAACTCATGCAAAGGTTGGTAACCCTGATCATATATTTTAATATACACTATAATGCATCAAGTTGGAACCCCCCCACAATAATGCAAGATTGGTAACCCTGATCATATATTTTAATATACACTATAATACACATATCAAGTTAGAACCCATGCATAGGTTGGTAAACCTGATCATATAGATTTAACATACATTATAACACACAACAAATTTGAACTCATGTGAAGGTTGGTAACCCTGATCATATATTTTTAATATACACTATAATGCATCAAGTTGGAACCCCCACCCACCACCCACCAACCACCACCCACCCCTGATATGCAAATCAGCTTTATTAAAAAAATAAAAAATTATATTCGCGGAAATTCGCGGATGCGGGTGGTCCATTGAACCCCACCCAACCCCCACCCACCCCTTGATATGCAAATCAATTTAATTAAAAAATAAAAAAATCAAATTAAAAAAATAAAAAATTTTATTCGCGGAAATTCGCGGATGCTGTGCTCCTTTGGGATGCTGCGGTCCATTGGTGGTGGGGGGAGCGTGGGAAAAAATCTTGGAGCGCGGGAACGGCGGCATCTCTTTGATCTAGAGCGTGGGAAAGGCGGCCTTCCTTTGTGGCTCAGGACCAGTATTTTCCCCCTACTGAGGGGGTAATTTTTTTATAAATTAAAATGGTAGTTGATGATGGAGGAGGTAAATTTTTATAAGTTTTATATGTGTACTACGTTATTGACAAAAAAGAAGTAGTTTCTATGGAAACATTTCATTTAACTTTAACAAAATTCTATATTTTTTCTTTTTAATTTAAATCATGTATGAGAGAAAATATATCGTTCGTAGCAGGCAAGCATATCTCAATTATGTAATGTTTACGTTTCCATTTTATTATTATGATTATCGCAATAAAAAGGCAGGCAAGACACACACACACACACACACACACGCACGCACAATTCGCGTAATTTCTGGCCTCACTCATGTTTATTTTCTTAAATTTGCACGGTTTTTAAATGGAAAGTGCCGAAACCCACACCAACACAACGCGTCCAAGCCGAAAAAATGTCCAGCGTGGATAGCGATTTGCTTCCTGTGGATCGCTGGGCAGTGTAACTGCATGTGTTTACAGAGGAACGGTTCATAGACAGACTTTTCGTCTTTAGGGAATGAACCCTCTGCAAGATGCTCAGGGTCCATGAGTGACTTCGGAGCGCTTCGGAGGATGGATGATTATCTGCGTAGTTCGGTTTCTTTATAAGAATAAAGTAAGCCTACCTAATTTTTATGGATACAGTGACTGGAAATAACATTATATTAAACGACTACCCCATAATAACAAAAATATCTATAAATAGTGAAATTAGTTTGGGCGATATTTTTTTTAGAAATTACCGAACCGAATTCAAGTAAATTATTTTAAACATAAATCTTACAACATGAAAATCATGTATGGTTCTCCATACCGATTTTTTCGAAAAGTGTCTGTGTGTAGAATTTTTTCTATGGCAAACGATAACAGCCGGAAATATCAAACAGAATCAAATAATCTTTTGCATACAGTCATGAATTGTAGAGGACTCAATGCTTATTATTTTTGGTGAAGATCGGTTAAGGGAAAGGGGTAGTTTACCTGCAACGTTTTACGTTTTAACAAGAGTAAAGTGCTTAATTTTGATAAATAAAGTATCCTGAAAAGAAGGTCATAATAATCCACTGTAGAAAGGTAGATGCAATATCTATAAATGAAAAAGGTAGTTGAATGGGAAAGGGGTTATTTTTTTTTATAAATTAAAATGATAGCTGATGATGGAGGAGGTAAATTTTTATAAGTTTTATATGTGTACTACGTTATTGAAAACAAAGAAGTAGTTTCTATGGAAACATTTCATTTAACTTTAACAAAATTCTATATTTTTTCATTTTAATTTAAATCATGTATGAGAGAAAATATATCGTTCGTAGCAGGCAAGCATATCTCAATTATGTAATGTTTACGTTTCCATTTTATTATTATTATTACGTGCAAGCCGAAAAGGTGGACATCGATTGGGCAGTCCTGTGGATCGCTGGGCAGTGTTGTTGTATTAAAGCAATTAATACAATCTGTGTACTTATTTCTATTATGATATGAGAATTATAAACTAATATGTGCATGTGTGTATGTATGAAAAATATATAAATATTTTTCTCCTTTGGAAAATTGTTTGCCCCTCCTTGAAAATATTTTGACCTCCCTGATGGCTAGTTATTTACTAGCCTGTGTGGAATATAGAGTTATGACATGGATCAGAATGGTGGGTGTTAAACAGGAGACACAAACGTATTAAGGAAGAAATGTTTTGCTGAGAAATTTATAATTATACGGGTGAACAGGAATAGTCGTTCAGGAAATCAGAAGACAAATGGAAAGAAAGAAATCATGATTAGATTAAAAAAAAAAAATTACTAGTTAGTATTGACAGGAAAGACTTTGATAACACTATAGACATCCCTCGGCCCCTCGCAGCGAGTCCAATTTCATTACAGGAATCAGATCGCAGCTACCTTTAGCTAGCTCTTCGTTCGACCTACGGGCATTTTATCCAAAAGTACAGTCCTTCCTCACGAAGGTTGAGGATAGTCTTAATCCACCTTACATGGTGGTACCATTATAGCTGGTAATGGTACCATATTCTAATTTCTTCAGAACTCAAGCATCCAATTATTTAATTAATATTTAAATGATTTTAAATATAAATTTTAGGACATGGAAGTCATGTATGGTTCTCCATACCGCTTTTTAATTACTACGTAATGAGTCGATTTGGATTTATCACGAATTAAACGTGTTATCGAACGTAGTTTTAGTACTAAAAGCTGCACACACATACGTTGAAAATACATATTATAGTAATATAGTGAAAACGAAAACGATGGAATAACTAATGAACAAGACGTGAGAATAGAAATATCAAAAAGGAGGATAGAACAGGTAGTTAAGTAATGCACTGACTGAGAAATGCGCCAATGAACAAGAGATTAAAATTTCACTAACCGCAGCAAGAAAACATTCAATAGAGAAAAATGAATTTTCTGTAGCGGAATGAACTTGGATCCATTGAGTCGAATCTGCAAAGATTACCGATTACAGATCTCCACATTGAAGACCAAGGTGATGGTTTTTTATGGAGCTGACCCCATACAAGCAATATTGTTGTAGATGGTATTGTTCTGAAGTAGGTCAGTCATTTTGAATATCTGGGTTCTAATGTGTCTTACATTACAAACAATAATATTATTACGCCATTTCAGAATGATCTACATATTTCTCGGCTATTCCCGCAGCTTTAATGCGTACGTGACGCTTGACATGCGAGACAGTATTACGTAATGCGGAACGTCTCGCGCGTTCGATGGTGTCGTTCTAGAAGCTTCTTGACTAGCCCAACGGTGTGTGTTTCTGCCATGGCCGCGCTGAAGTATCCTCTAGAATTTTCACGTGTTTGTAAAGACGCATGTTATGGAACCCTGCAGACTATAAATAGCCCATACCTGGCGCTTAGATAGTTCAGATAGATAAGAGTTCAGAGTTCAGGTTACAGTTATTTGTGATAATTAAAGGTGGTTACTAGTGATTTCATTGGTGTCTTGTATCTTGTTTTCCACTGTACCATACGACGATCAGTTAGACCGTCGTAACAATATGGTGAAGAAGCTGCACAAGTTCAACCATATGTGTGGGACCATGAGGAGAACTCTAAAACCAACGAGTAAAGAAACAGGCCTGGCGTTATACAGGGTGATGCCGCTCCGCACTTCTCAGCTCTGAGAATTGGACTTTAACGAAATCCCAGGCCAGTCGCATTCAAGCGGGCGAAATGAGATTTCTCAGGCACGCGGCAGGATATACCCGTCAAGTTCGCAAAAGAAATATCTGTGTACAACAGGGACTGAATATTTTTTTTTTAACTCCTAAAGGCAATGCCTTGTCGCTGTAGCCACGTCACTCTATCCCTTGCGATATTCTTCATTTCTCCATAGGACCCACTATTCACGACACTCATTGTGCTGCGGAAGTATGCAGTTCTTGGTCTTCCTTTGGGCTTCTTCCCCACTACTTTGCCCTCAAAGATGTTAGTTAAAAAAGCACTATGTCTGATCACATGCCCTATCAACCTAATCTTCCTGACCTCTATACTCCTAACCAGTGTTCTATTCTCATTTATTTCCTCTAAGATCTGTTCATTCGTCTTTCTATCTGTCCAACTAGTTTTTGTCATTCTCCGCCAAATCCACATCTCCATTGCCTGAAGTCTGTCGCTCTCCACCTTCCCTAAGGTCCACGATTCACACCCGTAAGTTAAAAGACTGAATATTACGAGTATAAATAATATAATTGCCAGTATCGACTAAAATGTTTGCAACATCTTAACCGAATTAGCATTCCAAAACAACTATAGAATTATAAGCCGAAAGGACGGCCAGGCGTGGGGAGTCCTAAGAATCGTTGGAGTGATCAGCATTAGTCTATCTATTTCGGACCGGAACAAACCGTTTTTAGTTTAATCCTTGCATGAGACGATGATGATGATGAAAGTGAACTTGGACCTGAGGGAGAGACTGTTAAAGTATATGGAGTATTTTACTTTATGAGTCAAATATATGGATAGCAAAGAGCTGGGAATGTGTACTTGGAGATGGATGAAGTAATTAAACAGATTTATGGAGCGTAATTCTGTTTATTGTGCTAATAAACAGACAAAATTTGAGATGCACTAAACAGCACCAAGGAGGGTAGAACACTTGTGCGGGTTATAACGAGGACAGGGGGACAGTGGATTGATAAGGAGAAATGGAACAACTATTAACAACATTTTTTTGCGGTGCGGGATCATTAGAAGAAGAGAAGAAAAGATGGAGAATAAGATTATGCCTTATACGTCGCCTATTTGGACGACATATAGGTCTAGAACGTAGAGTGTCGTATAAAAGCTTGGAATAGATTCGAATGCAGTCTGGGAGGTGCCTTACTGCCCATACGATGATGATGACGACACATCATGTCGTTACGAAATTCCTTCTATGGAGCGTTATGTGAGATGTCGTTTACAATCTTGTTTGGTTTCAATTAATTAGAGAACTTGATATTATGTGAATGTGTGTACAATATATATTTTATACAGTGGTTCCCAAACTTTTTATTCCGCGGCCCCCCCCCAGATAATTAAAAAATTCACGGACCCCGTCTGAATTCTGAAATGAAACAAACACTACATGTGATAGAAACTCTTATATTTTAATTAAAATGTATTAAAATCAAAATTCTCCTAATTCGCAAAATTATAATATTAATGACATCAAACATAGTTTAATGTGAACAATGACGCTGTTTTTGCACAATTAGCTCTTTAGTATTGGGTTTAATGTCTGATAATTTTAATATATAGTAACTCTCGACATCAAGTTTATTTCTTAACTTTGACTTTAAGTACGTAAGCAGGGAGACTGCGGTTTCACACAGATAAGTAGATGAAAACATAGTTAAACACTTCAAAGCTTTTTGCGAGTTCAGGATAGTCAGTCATTACATATAACCAGAAGTCAGCTAGTTATAATTGCAAAAACTGTAATTTTAATGAACTGTCAGTTATGCCAATGAATCTTCTTCTTGTAGTGTAAGAGAGAGGTCTAGTCAGTTCGGCTGACAAACAGATCTACTACACGGAATGATTTAAATACATTATTAAAGCCATTAGTTTGAAATTACTTTACAATATCAATTAGTTTGGACCTCAATAAAAATACTGGATTCTTCTACTAATTGATTTAAGACTCCAAAATGTAGATTTAGATTTTAGAGCCTAAAAAATCGGAGGAAATTACGGTATATTCTATTTTTTTTTAAGTGTCTGCGGACCCCCTGAAACATCGTCGCGGACCCCCAGGGGTCTGTGGACCCTACTTTGGGAACCACTGTTTTATAACATTATAATTACTTCTTCAAGTAGAATGTTTTATTTTTATCGTTTTATTAATATAGTTTTTAATAAAATATACCCTAAAACTAAATCCAACATTCACAATAACAATGGAATATACAAAGTAGAATGTATAAATGCAAAGCAATAAATAAGTATATGTATGAAAGTTATTGCAATAAATGTTACGTATACCAGACTAAGAAAAAACTACTCAAAGATTTCTTCAGCACTTCAGTGCGTTTTTATAACCAAATATTTACAAATCTAATTTAGCCACACATTGACTAAATAATAAACACCAATTTCCAGTCATTCAAAATATGAAACTGATTAAAAACATACTAAAAGGTCAAAAAATGAATATTTGGGAAAATCTTAATATTTACGAACACAATAACATAAATTGTCTAATTAAAGAACAAACTCAAAGAAAAACAAAACATGATGATCTATGTAAAACTATAAAATACGGGTACTGCCATAACTTTGTAGAATTTCAGTTTTGTATCTCGACCTACCTTGTGTACAAAAGCAGTTAATATCGGTTATTCGGACGTGATAAACGTGGGTTTCTCTACAAAGGTAAGTTTGGAAGAAACGGCCACAAGTGCGCGAATTCACCGCATTGAACGCTGCCGGTCTCGGAGAGATAATCTCGAGTTATTTAAACACTATAAACAAGTGTTAGTCCGACCGCAGATTAAAACCGAATGCTTTAGGCCTATATGGTAGTGCAATATTGTCCGCGTAGCTTTGGAAAGACAGTTCAAGCGTGTACTGGATTTTGTTTAAGACCAAATACGCCACGATCGTACAGAGTTTAATTCGTGAAATTTCAAACCCAATAAAAAACCCATAGCGACCTTGAGGGAATCTACCATCGACATTGTTACGGGACACACCGTAGGACTGTCCGAGATCATCAGGTCATCAGGACGTGTAGCATACATGTCGAGCTGACTCAACTTTTTTATTAATATCTTTCGATTTAAGATCCTCTTGAAAATGTAGTAATAGTTCACTTATTATTACTGTGTCCTGATTTCAAGCCTAATTTTCAGGCATGGAACTTGCTGTTCTCTTTCTCTCTTCTAGGTTAGCAGCCCATAGGCTGGTTGGCAGCAGCTCGCCATTCTTCACGCTTCTCTGCTTTTCTTTTCGACTCACAATATGATGTGCAGTTCATATCAACCATAAGCTGTTTCATGTAGTCTAAACGGGGTAGTCCTCTGTGATTCTTCCCTTCAATTGTTCCTTCTATTATTGTCTTAACCAACCCATTGTGTCGTATTATATGCCCTATAAACTTAGCTCTTCTGCCTTTTACATATTGTAGAAAGCTCTTCACCTCCTGAGCTCTGATAAAGACTTCCTCATTCGTCATCTTCTCCCTCCAGCTTATCTTGAATATTCTTCTGTAGCACCAGGTCTCAAATGCTTGGAGCCTTTTCTTGTCACTTTCTCCAATTGTCCAAAATTAACTCCCGTATAGGGCAACACTCCACACGTATGTCTTTACTAGATTCTTCTTTATTTTTAGGCTGATAGTGTTTGAAGTGAAGAGGTTTTTCTGTTTGTTGAAAGCAATTTTAGCCTGGTTAATTCTGCTTATAATTTCCTTCCTTCTGGATCTTCTTCCTTCCAACTACAGACTAGGACTTTGTTCTCTTTCTAGATTTCTTTTACATTCCTTATTTTACGACATATGTTGCAGTAACCATGGGAAGTTAATGAAATTAACACCGCACTTAATGGTCCGTTTCTTCAAAGCCAATCTGATGAAGTTGCAGAAAACTGGATTCAATGTCTACACATTGAGAATGTCAACTGTAGAAGGATTCTACTTTTCGATTTTCGAAAAAACGTAAGAAACCCCATGACATCGAAAGTAAGTGCTTTTTCCCTTCAAAGGAAATGACACATAGACCGTCAACACGCACGCGCAGGGGGAATACCGGTAATGTCGTATTTATAGGTAAATTTGATTTATTAAGCGATAAACACGGATTATGTTGTACAAATTATTGACGGATGACGATTTAGGCTGTCACTTCTTATCTGCGACATTATTTATAGCCACGTTTTTAGATACTACAGCCGGGTCGTCGTAAAACATGACGCCACGCTTTCCACATTGTTTGTGTTGTTACACATACACGCGCGCGCGCAAGTGGGTACAAATTGTTAAAACGTCAGCAACACAGAGAGAAAACATAACCAGAGGAAATGGAAAGAGAGAAAGAGAGAGCGTGTAGGTGGTGGGCACGAGTGAGACGTTCCCTGAAAGGCGGATATCGTGACTGCTTTATCTAATTTCACACAAGATAACAATTCAGAACTGTGTGAAGTGTTTATTGTAAATACACCGAATGATCGGAAAAACTACTTACGATTTTTTAATTATCTGTTTCCTCCTTTGTTATTTCCTAACTTCTAAAATTTACTTCAAACCCGATGAATTGCAGAAAATTTACGGAAATTTACGGGAATTTTTGATTCCCGTTTTGAAGACGAAATACTATTGTTTTCAAACGTGAGAACAAAAACTTTGACGTAACAATACAGCGGTTCACATAGTTTTATAATATAGATTACAATTTTTTAAAGTCTACGCTGAATATTTTGCAATTAATTAATCTTGAACAGCTTAATTAATAAGAAAACGTTTGAGTAGGAGACGATAATTATATTCATGTGTAGCCTTATCGTCGTGGAGTCGCATTCCCTAGCTTCAGTTTTCACCCTCACTTCCTGGTTATCTATAAAATCCTTTTTTTTTCATCTAACGGTAAAGCCTTAATCGTCTTTTATTGTTTTATTCACAAGTTTGTCTTCATACATGTTTGCCAAGCATGTACCACACTTACTTTTTCTCTCAAAACATTTGTTTTCCTTCCTCAGTTTATCGTTTTATCAAAGTATTGTTTCCTTCAAATCCACGTTTCGAAAACCTTCATTTGGTTTTTATTTAATACCATAGATTCTTACTTACATACAAAAAAACATATTTCAAACCAGTTTTTGATGAAATTCTTTTATATTCTTTGAGAGCATGTCCCAGTTTCATATCATATCTATTCGTCAGATACAGTCTGATATTCTCACCTTCATTCTTTTAATTTCATTTTGAACGCACTTTAAAAATTTTAACAAATTAATAGGATCTCTTCCTCCTTCTTCTCTTTCTTCTTCTGGATCGTCACCATCATTACATCATCATCATCTTGTTCTTGTTGTTCTTGTTCTTCTTGTTGATGTTGTTGTTGTTGTTGTTGTTGTTGTTGTTGTTGTTGTTGTTGTTGTTGTTGTTGTTGTTGTTGTTGTTGTTGTTGTTCTTCTTCTTCTTCTTCTTCTTCTTCTTCTTCTTCTTCTTCTTCTTTTTCTTCTTCTTCTTCATGAAAGTTAACATTTTTTCTGTCGTACTGTTCTTGAGAATATAATATTTTCCTCCTTCATTCTAGGTGCACGTTTTTTCAAGCATTTAAAAATATTTTTCTTTTTTCATATTGTTAAAATATTTCTCCACGTCTACAAGAGCCACAACATTATGGAATCGTTTAGGATTTTCTATCAGAATATTTCTTACTAACGAAAAACCAGCCCAGTCGCATCCAAGCGGGCACGCGAGTGTGACAGGGTATACTCTCCATGACCATAGAAGAAACTCAGATATACGGCAGGAACTGAATATTATGAGCACGACTGCCGCATCGCCAAACAACTCTAGAACTATAAGCCGAGGGGACGGAGAGGTGTGGGACGTCCGAGGAAGCGCTGGAAGACCAGCTGTAATCTTTGTCTGTTTGAGACCGGAACAAACCATCCTTGGTTTAATCCGTGAATATGATGATGATGATGATGAATATTTCTCACTCCCGATTTAGCTACCATCGTTCCCATTCCTGGTCTAAGTCGAAACTGATCAGTATCCAAGTACTGTCAACCACGTTTATGTTTGCAAAGCTATCCACAATTCTGACCTTATGCACAACACGTGCTCTGATTTTGTCTCGTGGTTTCTGACTGTCGTCTCTATAAGCCTCACTTTTAAGAAGCAACTTAAACTGATCAACAATCGTCTCAAATATAGTTTATACTTACTATATTAACAAACGTCGTATAGCCTACCTAAAGGAAAAGCCTGAAAAGTCTGAAGGACAAATGAAAGTATGAATGTGGCCTCATAGAAGTACGTATCACCATTATTGTCATTAGCTATCAGGAACAAAAGATTTCATTGTCTAAAGATTGAAATTAGCTATCTGGATAACGCGACTAGTAGGCCTAAATAAACTTCTAAAAGTTATATAAACCTCTCAAATCTGCGAAAAGTCTGCCGTTGTAGCGCTTGAACCCACGATCAGCGCAAAAAATTCTTTTCACCGATTTTATAAACTATTTGTTCCAATAAGGAAGGCAGTATAACTAATTGCACACGCTTTTAATAGTTGTGTATAAGTAGTGTGTTTAATTTAACTGGAGGTAAAAGACATTATCTGCTATTAACGTCCTGGATCTATTAGACATTTTTTTTATAAGCAATATACTTATAAAATATTTTGTTTGTATTTTTTGTATATGTATATTTTTAAAATATTTTTGTATTTTTATGTTATTTGCACGAACCTTTGTACGAAAAAAGCTTAGAACAGCCCAGTAAAAATCGAAACAGTCTGTAAGCCTATTTCTTGAACTGAAGAAGAAGATAACTTCAATTTTAACCAAACTTAGGCCAAAGAACCGGTTACATATTCGATCAAAACGACCGAGCTATAATATTAATATATATATATATATATATATATATATATATATTATCATAACGACACAAAAGGAAAAAGTGTAGAGGGCACAGAAAGTAACTGAAAGATAAGATATTTTCGGAATAGTTTATAACAACTTTCCCCGGTTTCTGCAATCCAGCTCAGTGGACTGACAGAGGACACCTTAGCGTCCTGCAGTGCGCGTGTTAATCGGGTCGCAAGTCGATAAACGCCAATTTCATCCGGTACAGCTCCATAGGCCTAATGTTCTAGCAGCGGGTTGGGGTGCCTTTCCAGGAGAGGATTTGCGTTGTTTTGTTTTCTTTTGGTTTGTACTTGTGTGGTCTTGCAGGCTCTGTGGCTCCCGTAAAGATTTAAGGTTTAGAGCTGGGGTCTCCAAATTACGGCCCGCGGGTGTCCGGCCCACGGCAACCCGACCGATGCTGCGTGCAGTTTTTAAATAGATCGTCAAAATACTTTAAATATTATAACATTGTACTAAATAACTAACCAAGAAATAAGCATAAAATTAAAGTACACGGCTAACTTGTCTGACGAAAACTTGAAATACATTCTAGTCACAGGAGCATCAAAATTTGACCCAAAATGGACAGACATTATATAGTCTATTACGTGAGGCGTGACAAAGGGCCTATCTGCAGATTTTGAGTCAGTGTTCATGTAATTTTTTGATTCCTTTTGCTATCGCTTCTTAAAAGGTTCTAGAACAAAGTTAAGGAACAATTTTGGCACGCTCTTACCCCTAAAGTGTTGAAAACTATCCCTAAATGGTTGAAAATATGAAACGACGCGAGGATGAATTTTGAAGCCCTGAAATTAGGTACCTATAGGTTTCTGAGGGTGCTGATTAGAATTTTGATGTCAAGGAATACATCCAACGCAAAGGTTGGACTTGAAAGGGCAGAAAACCACCCCTAAAGGTTGAAAACATGAAAAAACGCGAGGATGTACTTTGGAGTCCTGAAATTGGGTACCTACAGGATTTTGGGGGATGTTTAACCTACAGTTACTTAAACATCACGACATTAATAATATATAACAAAATATTACAGCCCTTGCACAATAACAAACAACTCCGACGCTTAGCTGATACTCCAAAAAACACGTGTCAGCTGTAAGCAATGAGCATCAGGTCGCGCATCGCTAGAGGGTCGTGTTTTTAGCGGTCATAATTCAGTCGAAAAAATATATATTTCATCCATGCTTATAAAATTTAATCAAAGGAAAGGCGAACCATAAACATATTATTTTATTAAATTAAATATTCGATTGATATAAGGAACCAGCAGTACAGACAGTGGCAAATTGCAACAGATATTGTTTTGTTTACAATAGACGTTAAAAAAATAATAATGATACTTAATGTATTGTCAATTAGAAAAAAAATTAGTTTAGTATAAATTAGTAGGCTCTCAGGACCGCACCCGAACATATAATGTACGATAACAAAAACTAACTGTTGAAGCGCGTTTACATTTTTGGTCATAACTCGGTCAATTTGTAAGAAAAAAATTTCAAACAAAATGAATTTTGTAAACAATTTAAAGAGATACAACTTTTCTATGCATTATAGTCGAAAAACCTACTGTACACTAGATATTTTGCCTAGAAGTCAAAAATTATTTACACGATGTCGGCAAAAAATACTTTTAAACTGCTGTAACTCATCAAGTTTTAGTCGTAAAGGAATGAAACAAAATTCCAACTTTCTGCTTTTTATAAGCTTTATTTTTGAACCATATTAATTTTTTGATATAAAGTATCATTACTGAAATATTTAATAAAAAAGGCGAAGTTTGGCGAAGATCCAAAAATTTAAATTTTCTTAAAACTTTACGCGTTACTGTACAGCAATACATATATGCTTCAAAAAAATTGAGGACATTGCTAATATTATAGACAACCGAAAACTACAGTATCTCGGCTTAATATGTATATTTGACAAAATGGTGGCCGCCCCTTTTTAAATTTCTTGGAAAAAATTTGCAGAAATTATGATATTTTCCTACCTAACTTCGTAATGTTTTAAGCTACACAAGTGATTAATCCATCATGTTTTAGGAAATTAGGAGAGCTTTTATTTGATACTAATTTGGTTACGATGGAACCATTTTTCACTGAATTATATCAGTTTTAAGCACGTGATTTGGTCAAAAACCGGTGATTTGCCATCTTGTTTTGGCTGTATCTTAAGAACCATTTAACATAACGAAACCAAACAAAGTGGAAAATGTTTGTCTGTTAATACGCTTTAATTTCGTTTTATACAAATGTTTTTGTAAGATGGCGTCGTTTTTTAGTTATTTGCATATTACTGTTAAAAACGCGTTTTTTTGGCAAAACTTTGAACCCTTGTAACTCGCAAACAACGCATTTTTTCGAAAAAGTGTATTCCACCTTTTCGTTTATAATTGGATTCTCTATCGGTTCCCGGAGTTAATTAAATTTTATTTTATTAACCCCCGAAAAAGGGGTGAAACAACCCCTAAATTTAAGAGCGGGCCAAAAAATTTCCTTACCTTTATTCTATAACCTTTTATGAAGACATTGTAAAAAAAGCAGAAGGATCCGTGGACACTGACTCAAAATCGGCAGAAAATTCCTCACGTAATAACTAATATGTCAGAAGCAACTCCACACATCCCATACTACATATAATACATATAAGAAAGCCAAAAAATAATACATAAGAAATATCTTTGTACGTAATTTTTTCCTTACTTTTATTTACATTATTTTGAATAAATGAATTTGTTTTCTTTGGTCAAGTCTGCTTAATTTTTATTTAAACACCTATTTCATTCACTTGATTATTTCGTAAACTTAAAAAAAGTTTACTATATATATATATATATATATATACCCCCACTCGAAGTCTGGTTATTTAAGTAATTGTCATAGTTACTGAAATAAACGGCTTTTCAAAAACATTTCCTTTAATTCTCATAATACTTGTTTAGTTCGGCTTGATTATATACACCTTTGACTTGATTTGTGTCTGGGATAGATAATTCATAAGTATTATTACCTTTGTCTTGGGTATTGCTACAATGGGGCTGGTATATGGTGAACAACTTTTTTTCTATAATGTCTTCTTCAACCATTCTTAGTATTTCCTTCCTTACAGCTTCCTTTAACGACTGTGCGATAGGATACGACTTCTTGTTGAAATTTACGGAGTCCTGGAACTTTAATTCCCATACAAAATTCTTCGCTTTACCAGGTGAGTTGGAGAATACGTTGCGGTAGTTGTAAATGTCCACTAACTTCTTCTTTTGTTCCACACTGATTATCTCTGTAGATCCTCTTGCTTGGAATGATATGATTTCTTGCAGCTTTTCCTACCATAATTCTGATTCTGTTACGATTTCTTTGTTTCCTATGGGTGTCCTAACATCTTCCCTAACGTGGTATGAACGCCTATACTGAGGGGCACTTGTGCTTCCAATTATCTCAGCAGACCATTCATAGCCGTCTGAGAGCAGTGTCACTTTACCACTGGCCAGATCAATAATCGCAGAGTGGCGCCGTAGCATATCACACCCTGTTAACACCTTAAAGGGTAGCCCCTGGGCTACTAAAAACACCATAGGAATTCCTATTCCTTCGCGCGTAACATCCAGGCTTACTTGTTGCTTTATAGTTTTATTTTGTTTACCTGTTGCTCCAATAATCGCAATGTTGTTGATGGGCAGTGTGAGTATTTTCTCCGTGTTTGACTCCTGTATCCTGTTCAATTCTGTTTTGTCTATTAAGGAAATGTTCGCTCCAGTATCGATCATCACCGCTGTCAGCACCCCTTGTAGTTCTACTATGACGTTTATTATGTCATATTCGGTTTAGCCTCCTCTAATGTTCTCACTTCTAATAAATCCGTTTGTATATTTTTTAGATAACAGTTTGTCTTAATTAATAGTTAGTTTAATATTTTTTAATTGGTTTGCTTTAGTCGATACCCCGAAAATTAGTCCCTTTTCTCGATCGTGCGTTCGTACTTAGTTTATCCGTGGTCGACTATCTCAGTTGCCCTTGTTGCTCGGATTACTATCGTGTTCAGAATTATTTCTGTCTTTGTTAAGTCTCTCGCTACTACCTTGTATTTCAATTTTTCTGCCGCAAAATTTTCACTTGTTTCAAGGCCTACATCAATCAATTTATCATCTAGTTTACTAAACAAATATTTCAATGGTATATCAATTATCGATGACATCACTGACATTTTATTATTCATTTCTTTTTCTGGTGTATTCAATTTAAATATAGACTTTTTTAATTTTTTACACACTGTTTTATTGTGAGTCCTTTTTTTAATTGATTTTCCTTCGAAATGTTTTTTATAATTCCCTCTCTTCTTTTCCCGGTGCTTAATATTCTCTTTGTTTCGGTTATGTTTATTCTCAGATAACAATGCACTTTTGTCTTCTTTATTTTCTATTTCCTTACCATTCTCTTATATTTTCTGACTTAATTGTTCCATCGACTGTTTCCTATCATTGTTTAATCCTCCCCTCCACTGTTTACTATTATTTATTGTTTCTTCCGTTGTCTTATTACTACCATCCATTTTCTGCATCAACTGTCGGTGAATTTCATCCAGTTTGTCTCCCATTTTCTTATAACTATCATCTATTTGTTAGAATTGTTCCCGCATAAACCTCATCAGTTCATGCATGCTCACGTTCTCTGTTTGTTTTGGCATTTTCGTTATTTATTGTAGCCGCCGCTAGAGTATAAATTATTAAAAAAATACACTGAAATTATATAAGGTTCTCTCCTACTTCTAGCACCACGTTGGGCGCCAAATCTATAAACACTATTTCTCTATGGTTTTTATAAGATCTCTGCAGTAGTATTTATATTCGGTTCAATATTACTGACTGTATATAATAAAACTTGTAATTTACCTGGTTAGATTCATTAATATTGCCTCTCGTCTATTTCTTTTTTTTTATTGTGTATTATATAATGTAATTTACATCATTTGCTTGATGAGCAAAAATAATTCTGATCCTCCTAATTCCGCAAAATACAAGCCCCTCTTTGTTGGTGCCAATTTGTTATAGTTAAAAATATATATTGTGTTGTAATCGTCTTATTTACTGGTAAAGGTTTGGTAAATTAATGGTTTACTTATTAAATGATTTTCTGGTTACTTCTTCTCAAGTTGGATAAGACAATTCACTAATATTAATTATAAATTAAATAGGTTGGTCAGTTTATTAAAATAATCTAGAATTATGCCCTTGTGCTTGCTGGTAGGTAACTAGATGGTTCTAAATTTCTTTTATATTATTTTTTAATTACATGAGATACTAAAAGTTTGGTTTAAATGTTTATTCGTAAGTTTTATCTGATCTATTCTCTTTATCTTATTAGAGTTCACTGACCTAGTTAAATTATTTAAAAATCACGGGTTGTTCCAAAATAAGTACTGCCAACTTATTCTTCTTGAGCTGAAGTAAACACTAATGTTCAAAGTTGATATAAAATGTTAATTATTAAAAAATAATACGTCATACACCATTAATTCCTTTCACTTTTCCTTTTATTTTCTTTTAAAATTTTATTCTTCTACTATTACAACGAAGAACATTTCTCATAATATGAATTAACCAGGCTTGTTGTATTGATAGCTCAACAGTTGGTAGCATGAGTTCAAATTTTCAGAGATATAGGCTATTGTTTACTTTTTGACAATATAACCCTTATGAGTTCTTTGGACCACAATAATTAACAAAAAATATCTTTTTTGAAGAACAAAATTTACAATACAAGATTAAATATGATATTATAAAACAATAAAGTAAAATCTAAAGTGACGAACAGTTCGTATTTCGGACAGTGTCCGGTGTTGGTGTTAGCCTAATGTGGCTGAGTTATTTAGTTAAACATTGAATACAAAAACAAAATACAATAGTAAAACATGAAATAATATTAATAGTGTTAGTGTTTATATACCGTGATAATATAAACATAAGTTCACAAGTGTCTATTACAAGTTACTATGGGATCGTGATGATTAATTATTAAGTTTGTTATAATTTCTCAAAATAAACACTATACTTTCCTTTCCGTTATATTCTCTTTATATTTCACTGTTATTAATTATTCACTGTAACGTCCTTTAATGATTAAAACCACTTCACAACGCTTGACGTTCACTGTTAGGTTACGTTCCCGTTTGTAGGTTAGACCGTTGTTTGTTTACACTGTACATTACCTCACTCGATTTCAAGATTTTGAGGACGAGAATATTTACACTTTGGGTTGGAGATTAAGTACATTTTCCGTATTTACTGCATGATGACCGGCGAACAACTGACTTCTTTGCGGTGCGTTATGGGTAAATTCAGCAGGCAGGTGAACGATTCTGATTAGTGGACATATTAACTATTCCGTTTTTAATTAGAAAAATTTCGTTTTAGGCGTCAGTCTTTGGGTTGGAGGATATCAACCCACGCCAAGCTAAGCGTCACTTTTTCTGAACAGATTTATAAAAATATTTTAGAATTAACATAATGTCCTTATGCTACTTACAATTAAAAATATATTACTACAATTAATCAGCATTTTTTATGCTGATCATTTTGAGACCTCATAAGTCATTAGTTCGGTTCAGCAATAATAAAAATAACAATTTTTACAGATTGACTTAGTCTAGAGTTCTCTATAAAATATTAATTTTTCTGTTCCCTCACTTAATTCTTAGTTGTACAATTGGTTTTACCTTAACATTATATGGATTGACAATATTGATAATAATTATAAACATCAATTTATTATAAAAACCTAGTATTGCCATCTAGGCCTAATCATGTCCATGCTCATTGGGACCTTAATTCCTTTCTCAAACTAAAATTACTTAATTCTACTATAAAGTAACAACTCTTAAATATCACTTATGATCTACTTGAACTTTTACAATATATTTTATACTTCACTACAAGCTTTTTTCCTTGTTCTGTCCATTATAAACTTCCACATTAGCTGTATGAAGTGTTTGTCAAAGTTGATAATTTATTATTTACATTATCCCTAGTCTATTATTGACATTTCTCATTATTACTTTCTTACTCTACTAACATACATTATTTTATAATCTATACTATATGATATAACAGGTTCTATTTACATAAATTGTTATCATTTTTCCTACCCAGTACATGTAGGCTTTTGTCTCATCAGTTCCTTACTATTTACATTATTATTTAGTTCCCAAACATCAATCGTTAATTATAATTGTCTTATTTATTATTCTGTTTGTTGTTCATACTTTTTATCATGAAATTATTTATCTTACATCCTTCTTCATTTCTTTGTCTTGCTTTAACATATAAATAAAGTGTATAACCTAACTTACATCATAACACTTTTATATACAATTAAACTGTTATTATTCCCTTATTTTATACTAATCATTCTCTGAATTGTACTTGTGACTTAATTCACACTCAGATATGATTATTCTCTGGCTTTATAATTCTTTTACATCAAATTTTATCTAGTTTATATATTTTTCTGATTGGTAAACCATTTAAGTTCTGCTGTATAGGCTTTCACCTATTTTTTACAACATTACAAATGCAGTTTACTAGAGTTATTTATAATTAAGTTCCAAATAGTTATATTTGGTATTTTGATCTTATCATTTTATTTTACATTTATCTTAAATTTATTATTTAACACTGATTTTACATTACACTTAATTATTACTTAATTATCTTAATATCTTAATAATCCTTACTTAATTATTATTCTGTTCTTCATTATTATGATAAGATAATTATTTATGTTAGGGTATATTCTTTATGTAGAGGGAAACATCATGTTACAATATATATATATATATATATATATATATATATATATATATTGTAACGCATGCGGTCCCCGACGTTACATAAAGAAAAATATTAAAAATAGAATAGGGAAGTAAATATTTATATCCCACACTAATAAAAGGGTCAGATAAATAAATTCATCATTGTATAAAAGTAATAAGAATGCAAGGTAGTAATGATAATAAAAAATAAGAATGTAATAAAGATAATAGTGATAAGTCTCAATGTTCAGTGAGAGGGAAATAAATAAAAAACATTGATAAAAATTGTAAGAAAGAAAACTAATATTGACTATTTTAAAGTAATTGATGATATGAAAATAGATAAGAATGAGTCAATAATGTACGTTATAAGTTAATCTAAAGTACTTATTATGAATTGTATAATGTTATGTTGTTATCATAAATATGTTGTTATAATTTGTGTTATCATATGAAAGATTACTTGTTGATAGAATGTCAAATAATAAAGTAATATGTATTATTCGTTTACTGTTGTAGAACTGTGATTGAACTCAGTTATTGAGTATTAATTAATTTCATTTTTCTTATGTGTGATCTATAGGTCAAGATAAAGTTATTGTTAGATATCATAAAGATAATTATTTGTGTACATGTACGTAGTTAAAGGTTGATTATGTTTGTAAACTTGTATAAAAAGGCTATAGTTGTTAACTAGTTAAACTCAAAAGTAGATCAAGGTATAATAAAAGGCCTAACAGCCAATAACACTATATCATAAATCAGATCAGAAAGGTTAGGTAAAGAATTTAATAACAAATACTAAATATAATTCAATAAGTTAGTAGAAACCAATAATAATTAATAATAAATAAGAAACAAACCCAAACTAAACAAATTATGATAATGCCATGGTGCAATGATATCGATAGATAATGTTTGATATCGGAAAAATAATATTTATTAAAAGAAACAAGCTAAGAGAGAAAACCCAGCAGAATATATAGAAATTAGTAAACAAGCAATAAATAAGATTATATTCTGATATAATGGAAGTTTAAATGAAGGACTAATTACCATAACATGGGCCAAATAAACATTAACCAAATTGTCTAATTGGATAGTACAAAACGATAATAAGTAATTAAAATCAAAGGAATGACTTGGATTGCCCAATATCAGATCATGAAACGAATGTTAATTTAATGAAGTAATAAAACCAGATAAAGAACTACCTGAGTAAGGATTTAATCCTGTAAACCAAACAAATTTAGAATAACCATCAAATCACATTGGACATCGCAGTTTACATCATACAATAGAAAAACGTATTTGGATCCACAGTTTGTCGAAGCACGTAATCACAAGTTTGGCCGTTGGTGAACAAAAGGAGCGGTATTTCTGCATCAACCCAGGACCAAGGATTCCACTTTATTACAACTTTGAAGACAAGACTGAAGAAAATCAGCTCATCTGCGTTTGATACTGAACGACAACTAACAAGGTTAGATGCGAACAGCCTTCCCGAGTCGCCTAGTCCAGCGAACGGTAAACTTCAATTATTTAAATAATATTAAATTAAATAAACTTTAATCTTGTAATATCTTGCATTCCTATTTATGTATTTTTTAATCTTCCCAGCAGTTGAAAGAACCTTCACGCCCTGTATCTAAAAATAATTATAAAAACAATCATAACTGAATTTAATATAAAACATTGTACCGATCGATAATCGGTTAACTCAGACTTATAGCCTTTTCGTATCTCAAGTAAGAACAATCTTATTGGATGTTATATAATTGAACTAATAAAGAATCAATGCATAATTTCAAGATCTTATCATTTATGTATTTTTTAATGAAGTGTGAATAAGAAACAAACCGATAGAGAGTTTAACCACTAATCACCGTACGCGGTGGGTTAACCTCTAAATTTCCTTTGTCTTGGAACTGCAGCGCTAGTTGCGGACTTCTCCGGTATTAAAGAGAGGAGAATTCATTACGAAATTTCTCTTATTCTCTGCAAAGCAGAATAGGCTTGAGCGGAATTTTTGAATAACACCCAACTTACATAAGTTTCATTCACACCAACACTTTTAGATTAAATAGAGAGATAAGGTAGTCATAATTAACTATCCCACGACATTTAATAAATTAAGATACAGAAGAAATTGGCATATTAAATAATTTTAAAAAGGAAGGAAAGAGAGATATGTACCCGGTACATTATAAATTGACGAACCCAACAGTGGGCTTAAACGGGACACACAGGTCTCATAACAAATTGTCCAACAACGTGAGGCGTTAGAGAAACATAAATTAAGATAGATTGTCAAAATAAATCAACACACGACAAGCACACGATACATAACAAATTGGCGCATACCAACGTGGAGCTTGATTAAACCCCAGTATACATTTATAAGTACATAACAAATTGACGCTCATAACGTGGGACTTAATATAAACCGGACACAGAGGGTTATTATAAATTGGCGCTCAACTAGTGTAGGGCTTAAGTTAAGTAAAACTATAATTATCTAAATATTACTTAACTAGAGCAGGCAACTGTTGGAGACTAAAAATGCATAATACCAGAGGTAGATCAAAGAAGAGGGCAGAAGACACGGAGAAGGAAGAAGGTGGACAAGAACAAGAAATAGAAGTAGTCACAGATAGTGAAATAGAACAACAGGCGATACAGAAGAAACTGAAGTAATTATGGACACGGAAAGGGAAACAGTTGAAGAAGATGCCCAAGGGGACCAAATAAATAAAGCGGGAGTCAGAGAAGAACCAAGTTGGCAGGAAATGATGAAATTTATGGCAGAACAGAATAGACTAACTAACGAAAATCTGAGGAAAATAAATGAGGAAATTAAGGAAAATAAGGAAAACTTAAGGGAACAATTTAGGAAACAGGAGGAAACTTCAAGGAAACAAATGAGGAAATTAAGGAAACCTCAAAACTAATGAACGAAAGGCTCGATAGGAACAATGAAAGTTTAGTCCAAATTAACAAAAGGTTTGACAGGAATGAGGATGGTTTAAGACAAATGAAGGAAGAAATCCTACAAATAAACGAAGAGAATTTAAGGCGAATGGATGAAAGAATTAAGAGAATAAACGAAGCAAGTTTAAAGCGGATTGAGGGTAAGATGGAGAAGTTCAATAAGGAGATAATGGAAACTTTCAAAGGGAAGTTTGAAAATGATAACACACTTAGCCCAAAAGTAGATAAATACAAGGAGGAGACAAATAAAGAAATGGAGATGTGTCTAAAGAATATGAATGAAACACTAAACAGCACTTCCGAAGGTATTATAGTAAATCCGAACACAGAAGAGAGTAGCAAGGAAACAGAAATTAGAGAAGACCAGAATGCATTGCTATCTGAAAATAAGAATAGAAAGAACAAGGAGAAGATACAAACCATGGAAGAGAATATCAAGAAAATAAGGAAAATATGGAGAAAGAAAATAGTCAATACAAAAGAAGAAATGGAGATGAGGAAAGGTGGATTAATTAGTGCGTTTAACATCCCAATTAATGAACGAAGGGAGTTATGTAAAGGTAGGAATTATAGAAGAAACTTTATAAAAATTACCAAAATAAACCACCATAGAACAATCACAAAAAACTTAAATAAATTTAAATATTATTTGAATATATCGACGATCAAAGAGTATCTGACAACATCATTTATATCGTTAATACGGAAGATACCCGTAAAACATTTGGTAAATAGTCCAGATATCGAAGGGAATGGAAAGGTAGAGTATACAAGTGATTATGTTAGAATAGAGGAGATACAATACCTGCTAATTAAAAAGGATCTAAATATGACTGAACACCCTGACTTAAATGAAGACTTTGCATCAGCCGAGTTACAGTACCAGATACACGAGAGATATTTAAAAAGTGTAAAATTTGGTATGAACGTGCAGTAATCCGGACGACGAGTGCAGACGAATTAATGGACCATGGTTAGAAGAAGAAGTAGTCAACCAGAAAAATGGGACTGATTTTGAGAAAACCGACCAGGCTACCACTTGGAAAGAAGAAATAAATAAATAATATGAAAATAAAAAACCCTCTAAATCCAAAAAGGTATGTAAGCACAACTTACTAAAAAATTTTGAACAATATTATTTAATAGAAAACACAACATTCAAAAGGAAGTAAGTACGTCTTACTATATGGTTATGAAGAAAGTATTAAGAAGAGTTAATAACACCCCCAAGATTACAGAAGGAAGTAAGAAATATTACTATATGTCTACAAAGAAATATTATAAATACTTAAGAATAAAACCCCAAGATAAAAAATTGTTTATATCAAGAAGGACTTATGCAAAATAATAAAAGAAAAAACACTATGATCTAAATACATGCCGAATTGCCAAACGAAGTAAACAACAAAATAAATGATTGTTTATGATCAGTATAATGTCAAATGGAACAAGAAAAAAATGTGTATCAACATAATTAATTGTAATGTGACCAGACAAAATGGTAAAATAAGAATAACAATGGATAATTTAATGACTATAATTACACTGAACTTAAGTAATGATAATAATTAAGGAAAATACGATTTAGAAATTCTTGGAAATAGAAGAACAAATGAAAAAATAATACTTAGGGTTACTGTCACAACAAAAAAGAAGACCAAGATTAATTACACTTAATGACTGTCAGAAATGTTATCAGAAAATAATTAAGGAAAATAAAATGGAATCATGAAGTATGGAATATATGAATAATTAAATATAAAACGCGACAATGTAAAGAATTCCCAAGATGTTTATTATTAATTAATTAAGAAGATTATTATGATATTATTATATTTTATAGCTGACTGTAGATGAATTCCAGCAGTACTATATTGAAGTGTAGTGTGGGCAGCAGAGTATGAAGCCAAACAGTGCCTCTCTGAACTGTACCAAGTCACATATTAGGGATTGTTAGGGAAATTGAATATTTAAGGGACATCGTTGCGAAGAATAACATCAAATTCCAAAAAAGTATGACGAAAGAAGACAGAAGGAAGATAGCTGACAGAAGAATAATGGAGAAATGCATTGATAGCAGTAACTAGCAGTAGAAGAGAAGTCAACCTAAAGTTTCATTGAGTATTGTGACCAACCATCGACAAATACTGTTTAAAGAAAAAAAAAAGAAAACCCAAGAATGTTAATATGAGTAATAAAATGCCATTAAATAGAAAATTGTAAATACCAGTCTAAACAAGTTACATTGAGAATTCCATCGTTGACCATTGAAATTGATATGAAGGAAAGGCATGTAAAAGATATAAGTTTACTTGACCTAAATTAAATTCAGGTAAATTAAACTTCTTTAGGAGGGGGAGCATATGTAACGCAACAGAAATGCGGTCCCCGACGTTACATAAAGAAAAATATTAAAAATAGAATAGGGAAGTAAATATTTATATCCCACACTAATAAAAGGGTCAGATAAATAAATTCACCATTGTATAAAAGTAATAAGAATGCAAGGTAGTAATGATAATAAAAAATAAGAATGTAATAAAGATAATAGTGATAAGTCTCAATGTTCAGTGAGAGGGAAATAAATAAAAAACATTGATAAAAATTGTAAAAAAGAAAGCTAATATTGACTATTTTAAAGTAATTGATGATATGAAAATAGATAAGAATGAGTCAATAATGTACGTTATAAGTTAATCTAAAGTACTTATTATGAATTGTATAATGTTATGTTGTTATCATAAATATGTTGTTATAATTTGTGTTATCATATGAAAGATTACTTGTTGATAGAATGTCAAATAATGAAGTAATATGTATTATTCGTTTACTGTTGTAGAACTGTGATTGAACTCAGTTATTGAGTATTAATTAATTTCATTTTTCTTATGTGTGATCTATAGGTCAAGATAAAGTTATTGTTAGATATCATAAAGATAATTATTTGTGTACATGTACGTAGTTAAAGGTTGATTATGTTTGTAAACTTGTATAAAAAGGCTATAGTTGTTAATTAGTTAAACTCAAAAGTAGATCAAGGTATAATAAAAGGCCTAACAGCCAATAACACTATATCATAAATCAGATCAGAAAGGTTAGGTAAAGAATTTAATAACAAATACTAAATATAATTCAATAAGTTAGTAGAAACCAATAATAATTAATAATAAATAAGAAACAAACCCAAACTAAACAAATTATGATAATGCCATGGTGCAATGATATCGATAGATAATGTTTGATATCGGAAAAATAATATTTATTAAAAGAAACAAGCTAAGAGAGAAAAACCAGCAGAATATATAGAAATTAGTAAACAAGCAATAAATAAGATTATATTCTGATATAATGGAAGTTTAGTAAGGAATTATTTTGATGATTGGAAGAATATTATATGAAATTATTACTATATAACAAAATATTGAATAAGAATAAAAAAGTTTGTTGCTAGGGACGACAAAATGAATATAATTTGTTGATTTTGATTATTGAAATTTATGACATGAACGAGAAGAGATTAACCACGAGAGATGGTCAATAAAATACTGAACTAATCTAAATTATAAAATACGTCAACATTCACAATAAATGAAGGACTAATTACCATAACATGGGCCAAATAAACATTAACCAAATTGTCTAATTGGATAGTACAAAACGATAATAAGTAATTAAAATCAAAGGAATGACTTGGATTGCCCAATATCAGATCATGAAACGAATGTTAATTTAATGAAGTAATAAAACCAGATAAAGAACTACCTGAGTAAGGATTTAATCCTGTAAACCAAACAAATTTAGAATAACCATCAAATCACATTGGACATCGCAGTTTACATCATACAATAGAAAAACGTATTTGGATCCACAGTTTGTCGAAGCACGTAATCACAAGTTTGGCCGTTGGTGAACAAAAGGAGCGGTATTTCTGCATCAACCCAGGACCAAGGATTCCACTTTATTACAACTTTGAAGACAAGACTGAAGAAAATCAGCTCATCTGCGTTTGATACTGAACGACAACTAACAAGGTTAGATGCGAACAGCCTTCCCGAGTCGCCTGGTCCAGCGAACGGTAAACTTCAATTATTTAAATAATATTAAATTAAATAAACTTTAATCTTGTAATATCTTGCATTCCTATTTATGTATTTTTAAATCTTCCCAGCAGTTGAAAGAACCTTCACGCCCTGTATCTAAAAATAATTATAAAAACAATCATAGCTGAATTTAATATAAAACATTGTACCGATCGATAATCGATTAACTCAGACTTATAGCCTTTTCGTATCTCAAGTAAGAACAATCTTATTGGATGTTATATAATTGAACTAATAAAGAATCATTGCATAATTTCAAGATCTTATCATTTATGTATTTTTTAATGAAGTGTGAATAAGAAACAAACCGATAGAGAGTTTAACCACTAATCACCGTACGCGGTGGGTTAACCTCTAAATTTCCTTTGTCTTGGAACTGCAGCGCTAGTTGCGGACTTCTCCGGTATTAAAGAGAGGAGAATTCATTACGAAATTTCTCTTATTCTCTGCAAAGCAGAATAGGCTTGAGCGGAATTTTTGAATAACACCCAACTTACATAAGTTTCATTCACACCAACACTTTTAGATTAAATAGAGAGATAAGGTAGTCATAATTAACTATCCCACGACATTTAATAAATTAAGATACAGAAGAAATTGGCATATTAAATAATTAAAGAGAGGAAGGACAGAGAGGTACGTACAAGTCTTATTATAAATTGACGCTCATAACGTGGGACTTAATATAAACAGAACACACAGGAAAGGGTATTATAAATTGGCGCCCAACGTGGGGCTTAAACGGAACACACAGGTCTCATAACAATATATATATTTTTTTTTGGCCCGCCTGACTTCCAAGATTTTTCGATTCGACCCTCGAGTGAAAACTTTGGAGACCCCTGGTTTAGAGCCTCGCTAGCGGTACGCTACCACTCCAAGAATGGTTGCTTGCACACCTTGCAGTTTCTCGCGCCTAAGACGACCGCGCAGCCGAGGCGGATCGAACGATTCTTATCTGTCTGACCCTAACTTGGCAGACGTTGAGCTAGCCTAAAGTGAGAAAGGCATTTGTCATAGTGTTGAGAATATACTAGAAAACTCTTCATTCATTTTTAAGTAAGTATACCTGTCATTGTAGAAGTGAAAGTTTGTATTGTGCGGTGGGGGGTCGATCTGCCTGGGCGGGGCCTCAACCCGCACACATGCGCTTTTACTGTGAGAGTCTAGAAAAGTAATGTTCTCGAAGTTTTAAATAAAAGGAAAGATCTGGAAGCTGTTTTTCTATATAAATAGAGATGCACTCGACAAGTACAGTTCAGTTTTAAATGTGCTCTTGTAATGTGTATTTCGTGTGTCCGTTTTATGTAATTTATACATACTTGCTACTAAACTGTTCCTTCAATAAAGCGTGTGTTTGCTCCTGTACTTAAATTATTCATTATTTTTACCCATATCTCAACAGGTTATGGGCCCAGTGGCATTTTAAAATCGGAGTGCAGTGTGTAATTGGAGTGCAAGTATAAAATATTTGTGCAAAAATGGAACCGAATATAAAAATTGAAAAACTTCGAGACAAAGATAATTGGCATCAATGGCGCTTCGTAGTACGCACATTGATGGAAGAGGATGATGATGTACTGGATGTTTGCGAAGGAAGATTAGCCGAGCCAGCTGCAGGTGCAGAAGATCGTGACGCGTTGTTGGAAAAGTTCAAGAAGGCGGACAAAATTGCCAGAAAGTTAATTGTTACAACAGTAGAGAGAAAGCCTCTCGAACTTATAATAGGTTGTTCTACTGCCAAGGAGATGTGGGACAAATTGAATACAGCATATGATCTAAAATCTGATGAAAATCTGTCGATGATTCAAAAACAATTTTTTGAGTTTAAGTGGACAGAGAGTGAAAGTTTTACGTATAATATTTCAAAAATAGAACAGTTGGCTAGAAAAATGGAAAATCTCGGGGGAAAAATTGAAAAGACTATGGTGATGACTCGTGTTTTAACATCTTTGCCACAAAAGTTTAATCATTTTCACAGTGTTTGGGATTCGGTATCTGACGATAAGAAGAATCTCGAAAATTTGACTGAGCGCTTGATGGCAGAAGAATTTAGATTACAAGAGCAAAAGGAAGTACACGAAGAGACGACAGCGTTGCTAGCTAATCTGAAAATCGGTCATAAGGAACAGAAGAATGACTTATAAATATGAGAAGAATGATTTGAAACAAGAGCAGTGTTATAATTGTGGAAGACAAGGTCATTTAAAAAGGGACTGCTTCAGGTGTTATACGTGCAAAAGAAAAGTCATAAAAGTAACAATTGCTTCATGAATAAGAATAATGGACAGCGAAGATGGTCGAATAATCAAGAAAGAAGAAACTCGTCTTCTGGACAGAAGAAATCAACATCGAGGATAGCACTAATTGGTGACAAAGGCAGCTGTGGCAATCGGGATGATCTCTGGATTGTGGATTCGGGTGCGACGGATCATATGTCGAAGCATCGAGAATGGTTTTCAACGTTCGAAGAATATACAACACCAGTCAGTGTAAGAATGGGCAACGGTATGACAATGTCTGCATATGGTAAAGGTAATATTGACTTTGAAACTTATAAATATAGTGAACGAGTAGAAGGTACTATCTATAATGTATTATATGTTCCTGATTCAATGTATAATCTGTTTTCTGTTAAATATGCGGGTAAAAGGGGTATAGATTATGAAATAACACATAATGCTACGAGATGTACTTTAAAGCATGGTAATGAAATTCTTGTAACTGGTTCCGAATATGAGCCTGGTAGTTTGCTAAAATTAGACATTCAAACTTTAATTCCAAAAGAATGTAACGTGGTAGAACAAAAGAGTAGATCGAGCATTGCCAACGCTAATGTTTTACAATTATGGCACGAAAGACTTTGCCATCAAAATGTAAAACATGTGAAGAATTTTTTGAAAAATCTAAGTATAAAATTTACGGATGAAAATTTCTTTTGTGAAGGTTGCGCTTATGGCAAAAATCATAGATTGCCTTTTCACAAAAAGATCGATCGTGCCACTAAAACTTGCGAAATAATTTATACTGACATTTGTGGTCCTATGGAAGTAGAGTCTCTCGGTAGAAAGTTATATTTCGTTTCTTTTAAAGACGATTTTTCAAGTTATAGAGACATTCATTGTATCGAGAAAAATCTGAAGTAATAGAAAAACTAAAATCATTTTGTATCGGGGTTGAGAATCAATTTGCAACAAATATTAAAGAAATTCATTTTGATGGTGGTAAAGAATACGATAATAAAGCTGTGATCTCTTTTTTAAATAGTAAAGGTATAAAATATTCGATTAATGTTCCATATACGCCCGAACAAAATTCAATTGCAGAGCGCGATAACCGAACCATTGTAGAGGCTGCTTGATCAATGTTATAATATTCAAATTCAAACTTACCTCTATTCTTATGGGCAGAAGCAATGAATACTGCTGTACATGTAATTAATAGAACAGGCCCAACAAAACAAAATAATAAAACTCCTTATGAGTTATGGAATGGAAAAACAGCTACTGTTGATAGATTTAAAATATTTGGAACCATGTGTTATGTACATATATCAAAAGAAAAGCGTAAAACTTGATAAAAAATCGATGAGAGGTTATCTGGTCGGATATCATGAGGATTGTAAAGGTTATCGTGTATATGTTCCGGAAGTGCGAAATGTCATTATAAGTAGAGATGTACTTTTTAAACCTGAAAGAGTATTAGCTGATTCAATTATTTTGAATTCTTTGAACAATAATAATAAAGAAACTGAAGAAAATGAAATTATAACTCCTAAAAATAATGAACTTTTACTTTAAAATGAATCAAATGAGTTTGAAGAAAGAGAACCTTTACAATCTTCAAATAGCGATAACAACCAAACTGAACGACAATTGCGCGATAGAACAAAATTAAAACCTACAGAATATTATGGATGTCCGATCACGCTTATTGCTGAAAAGTTACCATCCAATTATAACGAAGCAATTACAAGTAAAGAAAAAGATAGTTGGCAAGCTGCAATGCAGGACGAAATAAAATCTTTGTATGAAAATAAGACATGGGTATTAGTGGGAAAGCCAAAAGATAAAAAGGTGATTAACAATCGTTGGGTTTTTGTGAAGAAGCTCAATCCAGATGGTACAGAACGTTATAAAGCGCGGTTGGTTATTAAAGGTTATTCGCAACAGAAAGATATAGATTATAAAGAAACTTTTAGTCCGGTTGTTCGCTTTGATACAATAAGATTGTTACTTAGTATTTCTGCTCGTGAAAATTTACATATCGGTAAATTTGATATAAAAACGGCTTTTTTATACGGTGACTTAAAGGAAGATATATATATGAAACAACCTGAAGGTTTTGATGATGGAAGCTCACGCGTATGTAAATTAATGAAAAGTTTATACGGCTTAAAACAAGCACCAAGATGCTGGACTGAGCACTTCACTAATTTTCTTGTAAATTTAGATTTTTGTCAAAGTACGGGTGACCCATGTTTATACATATATAACAAAAATAATAATAAGATGTTTATGTTGATGATGGACTTATTGCAGCTTCAAATGAAAGTTTGATTGATAAATTGTTGAATGATTTGAGTAAAAAATTTAAAATTACTAGTACTAAAGAAGTTACTAATTATCTTGCAAAGGAAATTTGTAGATTGAATGATGGGTCTGTTTTCATTCATCAAAGTACTTATATTAACAAAATCTTAGAAAAGTTTAATATGTCAGAAGCTAATATTGTATCCACCCCAATTGATTGTAATCATGATGAATATTGATCAAAAACTATTGTAATGTAACTTATCGTGAAGCTGTCGGCAATTTGATGTTTTTGCAAATTGTAAGTCGTCCGGACATAAGTTTTGCTGTAAATGTTGTATCTAGAGTTTTAGACAAACCAAGTGTAGCTCATTGGTCAATTGTTAAACGAATTTTACGTTATCTAAAAGGTACGATTGATTTTGGATTACTATATTGTAAGGGTGGCAACTTTAAAGCTTATAGTGATGCTGATTATGCTAGCGATACAGTTACACTTAAATCAACTTCTGGCGTAGCTTGTATGTATGCAAATGCTGCAATTATTTGGCGAAGTAAGAAGCAACAATCTGTATCATTATCAACAACCGAGTCAGAATTTGTAAGTGCAGCATTAGCAACAACTGAAATAATGTGGTTAAAGAAGCTATTTAATGAATGCGATTGTAAGACTGATAAATATGATTTATATATAGATAATATGAGTGCATTAAAACTTATAAGTAATCCTGAATTCCATCAAAGGACAAAACATATTGATGTAAAATATAATTATGTACGTGATTGTTTTCAAAATGGAGAAATTGATGTACATTATGTTAAAAGTGATGAACAAGTAGCTGATATACTTACGAAAGCTTTGTCAAAACCAAAATTTGTTTATTTAAGATCTAAACTTGGACTTAAGAGTAAAAATGAATTTTTTAAATTAATGTGATTGTGAGAATGTAGAGTTTTAGGGAGGGTGTTGAGAATATACTAGAAAACTCTACATTCATTTTTAAGTAAGTATACCTGTCATTGTAGAAGTGAAAGTTTGTATTGTGCGGGGGGGGTCGATCTGCCTGGGCGGGGCCTCAACCCGCACACATGCGCTTTTACTCTGAGAGTCTAGAAAAGTGATGTTCTCGAAGTTTTAAATAAAAAGGAAAGATCTGGAAGCTGATTTTCTATATAAATATATAGACAAGTACAGTTCAGTTTTAAATGTGCTCTTGTAATGTGTATTTCGTGTGTCCGTTTTATGTATACTTGCTACTAAACTGTTTCTTCAATAAAGCGTGTGTTTGCTCCTGTACTTAAATTATTCATTATTTTTACCCATACATCAACACATGACTTGTACCAGGCAAGCGCATAACTGCTCATGAAAAGTGTTACAGTCAAGCTACCAATATTAAAAACCACTCCCACTGCCGTACGAGGCAGTAGTGTCAGGAGCATTTGCGCGAGCACTAAGAAGACGTGACTCGTCATGTAATTATTCTGGTACGTAATATAGGCTACTGTTTAAACAGGAACTTTTAATATTTATACGCATTTGAATAATCTAGACATTACTGGACGAATAATGACAAGCAGTGGTTGATTTCTAAAATTATAGGTGCCGGAACGCATCAATTCAGAAGGTGTACAGACACAAATATACTTAGCCTATAATTTATATTAGCGTATAAGGTTACATCAGGTTACTACAAAGGAGGTCTACATTTTTAAAGACTTTTAAAGTATGTAACATACGTACAAACTTGTATCTAAAAAGATAATCAAGTTCACTGATAATTCTAAAGAGCTTCATTATCCGGTTAGCCGCACGACAATCGAATACATGTCACTCCGTCATTCCGGAGCCTCAATCAAACTCTAAGTGATAGTTTCGGTGATTCGGACATTTAAAAAAAATGTCCATAGTTTCATCATTGTGTCGTCATATTGTTTGTTTCTTGGCCTCACCTTACTCTTTGTGTCCAATGCTGTATGATGGCCAGAAGTCAGCCATGAATCCACGGACTTTGATGGATAAAATAAACGGAGATGAGGTCCATTAACTTTCACAAATTAGAGACTGACACAGTCTTTGTCTTTAGAGATGCTCTTTACTCTTAAAGATGTAATGATTAGATTCATTTGCGAAAAACCCCTCTCACATTCACTTGAAGATATTGCTATTGATTCCGGAAATATTTTTCTGTCCGGAAAAATTGTGGAATACACATATTCTCGGAAGCTCCCAATCAGTTGCCCTTTCATGCAGTTTTAATTAACAATTATTTTTATTTAATTTTCTCCATAGGTTATTGGGACTACTACTAGAAAGTAGTAGTAAATTGTTGTAATAATTAGGTTTTTCTTTTCATATTTTTTTGGTAATTTATTTTTGGGTCCAAGAGATTGCGGAACGCCGTTCCGGCGCGTTCCCCCTGAAATCAAGCCCTGATGACAAGAACATCCAAAACTTAAAATTATCGGGGTGCAGTTTATTTTGCTGGCACTAGAATCTACATTAATGCAAATGCAGAACGATTTCGGAAAGTAAAGTCTTGTACACCAACAACAGAAAAACGCAAAGGGTTTAAAATTCCTACTTACATACGTTTGTGAATTACGACAAGATATTTGACAGAGTCAACGGATATCTTTTATTTTAGGTAGTATTAAGAATGTGATATTCTGAACGCCTAAGTAGCGGCAGAGCGTATTTTGTACTTCCATGTTCCTTAAGGAAATGGAAGTATGGTGATGTCAAAAAAAATCGTGTCCGAGATTATTGCAGATTCTTATTGTACTACACTCAACACATGAAAAAAAGTCGTTTTTCGAAAAGTGTCTGTGTGTCTATCTGTAGATTTTTTTTCTATGGCAAACGATAACAGCCGCAAATTCAATAAGAATCAAATAATTTTTTGCATACAGTCCTGATTTGTAGAGTACTCAAGACGTATTATTTTTGGTGAAGATCGGTTAAGGGAAAAGGGTAGTTTACCAGCAACTTTTTTTTTTAATCAAGGGTAATTTGTTTCTATGGCTAACAATAACAGCCGCAAATTCAAACACAATCAAATAATATTTTGCATACAGCCCTGAATTGTAGAGTTCTCAAGACCTATTGATTTTGGTAAAGATCGGTTAAGGGAAAGGGGTAGTTTACCAGCAACATTTTATGTTTTAACAAGGGTATTTTCTATGGCAAACGATAACAGCCGCAAATTCAAACATAATCAAATAATTTTTTGCATACTGCCCTGAATTATAGAGTTCTCAAGACCTATTGTTTTTGGTGAAGATCGGTTAAGGGGAAGGGGTAGTTTACCGGCAACGTTTTCTGTTTGAAAAGGGTATTTTCTATGGCAAACGATAAGAGCCGCAAATTCAAACAGAATCAAATACGTTTTGCCATACAGTCCTGATTTGTAGAGTACTCAAGATCTATTGTTTTTGGTGAAGATCAGTTAAGGGAAAGGGGTAGTTTACCTGCCACGTTTTTTGTTTTAACAAGGGTATTTTTTATGGCAAACGATAACAGCCGCAAATTCAAACATAATCAAATAATATTTTGCATACAGCCCTGAATTGTAGAGTTCTCAAGACCTGTTGGTTTTAGTGAAGATCGGTTAAGGGAATAGGGTAGTTTACCTGCAACATTTTATGTTTTAACATGGGTAAATTTTTTATGACGTACATGCCGTACATTAAAACAGAATCAACTACTCTTCTGCATACTTTTTTCAATTATACAGAACTCAAGGTCTGCTGATTGTGTTGAAGATCGGTTAAAGGAAAGGGGTAGTTTACCTGCAACGTTTTATGTTCTAACAAGGGTATTTTCTATGGCAAACGATAACAGCCGCAAATTCAAACAGAATCAAATGATTATTTGCATACAGCCCTAAATTGTAGAGTTCTCAAGGTCTGTTGATTTTGTTGAAGATCGGTTAAGGGAAAGGGGTAGTTTACCTGCAACATTGTATGTTTTAACAAGGGTATTTTCTATGGCAAACGATAACAGCCGCAAATTCAAACAAAATCAAATAATTATCTGCATGAAGCCCTGATTTGTAGATTACTCAAGACCTGTTGTTTTTGGTGAAGATCGGTTAAGGGAAAGGGGTAGTTTACCTGCAACGGTTTTTTATCAAGGGTCATTTTTTCTATGGCAAACGATAACAGCCGCAAATTTAAACAGAATCAAATGATGTTTTGCATACAGCCCTGTATTGTAGAGTTCTCAATACCTATTGGTGTTGGTGAAGATCGGTTAAGGGGAAGGGGTAGTTTACCTGCAACATTTTATGTTTTAACAAGGGTTGTTTTTTATATGACGAACGATAACTGCCGTAAATTAAAACAGAATCAACTACGTTTTTGCATACCTTTTTGAACTAAAGAGAATTCAAGGTCTGTTGATTTTATTGAAGATCGGTTAAGGGAAAGGGGTAGTTTATCACCAAAGTTTTATGTTTTAAAAAGGGTAATTTTTTTATGACCAACGATAACTGCCGAAAATTCAAAGAGAATCAAATAATTTTTTGCACACTTTCCTGAGTTGTAGAGAACTCAAGGTCTGTTGATTTTGGTGAAGATCGGTTAAGGGAAAGGGGTAGTTTACCAGCAACATTTTAAGTTGTAACAAGAGAAATGTTTCCATGACGAACGATAACTGCCGCACATTCAAACAGAATCAAATATTTTTTTGCATGCATCCCTGTATTGTAGAGGACTGAAGGTCTATTGATTTTCGAGAAGATCGGTTAAGAGAAAGGGGTAGTTTACCTGAAACATTTTATGATATAACAAGAGTAAAGTACTTAATTTTTATAAATAAAGTATCCTGATAAGAAGCTCAAAATAATCCACTGTAGAAACGTAGATGAAATATCTATAAATGAAGAGGTTAGGTGAACGGGGTGGGGGTAATTTTCTATTATTAAAAATTATAGTTGAAGGTGGAGGGGAGAATTTTTTATACGTATACTACGTTATCGGCAACAAAGAAGTAGTTTTTTTGTTAAAATTGCTTCCCGGGCTGTTTAGCCGTAGTCCAATGTTTTCTGTAAAACCAGACTTTTCGGCAGTGCCATCGACTGCCATCATCAGTGAAAATCGAGTGCGAAATCGTGAGGTGGTATACGTTAGTGACCACAGTACTGTGGTTAATGCTGAAGCAATAAGTAGAAAGACGTAGTTTCTATGGAAATATTTCATTTCAATAAAATCATATTTAAAATATGATTTTAAATATAAATCTTAGAACATGGAAGTCATGTATGGTTCTCCATACCGATATTTGACTTTCCATCTGTTGTACTGACACCGAGCACTCCTCACTATGTGAAGGACCTCGTTATTGGCATCAGTGACCACCCTAAGTTACTAAGTCACCCCCTTCATTGACAAACGGGAGCAAAAGGGATAAAGTGGCAGGTAAGAATAGGTAAAGGTATTGAAGAATAATATTCAATTTGTCAGTCCACGGCACACTTCCTCTCGGCTTCTTAGCTATGGCTTATCCGTCAAGGGTGCCAGGCCAAATAACAAATAATATACTATCAGTGGCAGTTTTTGAGATGTTATTGGCAAGCCGAACAGATCACCTAGAGCCTAATCCTAGGAGTTCAGATGATGATGATGATGTGGAGGAGGACGAGGACGAGGACGAGGACGATTCTCAGTGCATGTCTACCCACATAAAATAAACGTTTTTCGTTCAGAACGTGTACTAGTAAGTTTTAATTAACCCCCAAAGGACCCATTTAAGCAGAAATGAAAAAAGCCGCTCCAAAAACTGAGTAAAGATAAAAGGGAAGGCAGAAAATAAGTTGTAAACACACACACACACACACACACACACACACACACACACACACACAATATGTACGTATGTATCTGTTCGTGTGCGTGTGTATTTGTATAACAAATAATTTATGATTAAACCTATATTATATCAGGTTCATTCGCGGACAGAATGTTTGTTGAAACGAGACAATAAAACCGATGTGATACATACAAAAGTTAGCAGAATACACTGTAGAAGAGATTTCTGAATTCTCAGAAAAAGTAGAGGGTTGAGGACTGATTGCTAAGATAAGAAACGAGGATAAAGGAAAGAAATAGGGATTGGGTCACCAAGAAGACAGTGACATAGTTCAGATATGTGGGGCAGATTTGTTACCGGAGGGGAAGAATACAAATGAAGAATGAAGAGGACGTGAACCAGTGCGTCCAAGGACATTGCTGGGCTATTAGGCCGTAGTCTAGTGCTTCTACTGATAACAGACGTGACGCCGGCCGTTAAAGCCGTAGGAATTCCTTCCACACAAGGAATCGGAAGGAAAACTGGAAATCGAAGAAAGTATTGGCAAATTGTCAGAAAAAGTTGGAAGCAGTAGGAATAAAAACAGGAAACGCCGAGGCAATAACAACGTTAGGTACGAGAGACAACAGGTGGAGTTGTTGGAAGCCTAAGCCTATGTCCTGCACTCGTGAAATTAGAGCAAGAACTGCTATAGCGAAAGAGGCATTTAATAGGAAGAAAAGACTGCTGCGTGACAAAATTAATAAGAATTTAAAGAAAAGGTTGGCCAAATGTTATGTGTGGAGCGTTGCTTTATATGGTGCAGATACATGGACACTGAGGAAGGAGGATGAGAAAAGATTAGAAGCATTTGAGATGTGGGTTTGGCGAGCAATGGAAAAAGTAAGGTGGGTTGATAAAGTAAGGAATGATGTTTTAAGAAGAATACGGCAAGAGAGAAGAATCCTGAAGGTAATAGAAAATAGGAAAAGGAATTGGTTAGGTCATTGTTTAAGAAGAGTCTGCTTGCTTACAACTGCCATGGAGGGTGTCATAGAAGGAGAAAATAGAAGACGGCGTAGAAGATGACGTTAATAGATAGCATTAAAATCAGAGGGTGTTACGCAGAAACGAAAAGACTGGCATGCGATAGGACAGCTTGGAGAGCTCTTACCATTTGAAGACCTGCCTTAGGGCAGAACACCAAATAAAGGTACAAGAATATTCAATGAGGTTTGTAAAACATAGTGTCGCAACGTGTAAGGCGTTCAGTCGTTATTATGTACGTTCATCTTCTGTCCCTACCGCTCTGGTTGACGTTCCCGTAGGCCTACATAGTAACATCGAAATATGTTACACGGATAAAGGCTGGCATGCTATAGGACAGCTTGGAGAGCTCTTACCATTTGAAGACCTGCCTTAGGGCAGAACACCAAATAAAGGTACAAGAATATTCAATGAGGTTTGTACAACATAGTGTCGCAACGTGTAAGGCGTTCAGTCGTTATTATGTACGTTCATCTTCTGTCCCTACCGCTATGGTTGACGTTCCCGTAGGCCTACATAGTAACATCGAAATATGTTACACGGATAAAGGCTGGCATGCTATAGGACAGCTTGGAGAGCTCTTACCCGCGCGCGTGTGTGTGTGTAGAGGTGAATATCCAACAACGACGAGACCTGGTGTGATAACCGCTACCGCTACGGCTAAGGGTCGACCTTTTCAGTTTGCAAATCACTTTTATTTTCGTCTACGTATTTTCTCATTCAGGAAATTTTCTACTCGACCTTTTGTGGTAAGAGTGAACGGAGCCTGATTTAAAATGTACACTCGCACGAGAGAAAGAGAGAGAGAGAGAGAGAGAGAGAGGACGAGAGAGCACACAGTGTGTGTGTGTGTGTGTGTGTGTGTGTGTGTGTGTGTGTGTGTGTGTGTGTAATATTTTCGGTGTAGAAAGGGAGCCGCACTGCCAGTAATTTGTTACAGAATGATGAACGAGCCCGAACCCATGGTAGCTGTCAGAGGACCACCAATGATTGGTAGACCAGTTCTAGTAGTAGGAGGAGCATCATCTTCTCCTTCTTCTTCTGCTCTCTTCTTCTTCTTCTCTTTATATATCTTTAGCAATAGCTTACGGTCAATTGTTGTGTGTGTGCTCGGCGGCACAAATTCTTCAACAACAAAGCGATCTCCCCCCCCCCCGCCTTCCTGCCGATGCTTTGCCCTATACACATTTCCGACAATGCATACCACCGATGCGTGTTCCACATGTGTATACACGCTCACACGCGCACCGTGTCACGTCCGCCGCGCCGCGCCAACCGGGCTCACATCGTGGCGCAATATTACATCGTAACGGTGCACCGTACGCACCTCGCTGTGTAGTCGCTCTTCTATGTCCAATTCGAAAACCATCGCTTTTAGATCATTCCGCATAAAGCGGCCCTTTGGCAAAAGGATAATTATAATTTTCTTTTTTAACTATGTTAAAAATAATCCATACGATATTAAAAAATATTGGAAAGACGAATTATTAGGAAAATATTAGGCCCACGAAAAACTTCAGAAGGTTAGAAATTAAGAAGAAATGATGAAATATATCAAAGTACAGAAAATGTAACAGAAACAATGAGAAAAAGAAGACTGTTGTTTTTTGGACATTTATATAGAATGGATGACGATAGGTTGACAAAGCAAATCTTCAAATATCTGTGGGGGAAGAAGTCAACATCAAGATGGACTAAAGAAGTCCAAAATGATTTAGAAATAAATAATATACACGCAGAAGAAGCAAAAGAAAGACAAGTTTTTCAGGCAAAAGTGTTAAAAATGGAAGGAGTCCAGGGTAGGAGAGAGAAAAACGCAGGTTCAAAGTGGAGAAAAAGAAAAAGTGCAAAGAAAGTGGATATTGGAGAAAAATAAAAGAACAAAGAGTAAAGAAAAGAATTGAAATTGGTATGTGGTCCTTAGATGGGCGATGCAAAAAAAAATCCATCACACGTGGAAACGCATGTATTTCCGTTTGTAACTTGAGTTGTATTCTTAGACGCCTGGGTCTAAATAACTATAAAATAATTCAAAGTTTATAGTTTATCATTTTCTATATAGGCCTAGGTAACTCGAAGTTTCTTGCAGCAATTATATAATATTGTGATGTTATTCAATGTAGCTTCTTCTGCAAATAATGTATTGCGTTTTGTTTTTGTTTCAACACCTGACGCACGTTTCACTGAAAAATATCAGCATCATCAGAGGTTTGTATGTAAATCCAGTTATAGGCCTATAGTCAAACGAACAGGGCCAGTTTTACCATTAGGTGAACCTGAGGCTCGCCTAGGGCGCCATCTTACGGGGCGTCTGATTCAATAATTAACAACGAAACGATAGCTTGACAAATTTAATTCTAGCAAAAAAATTAAAAAAAATCAACGGTGCGGTTTAATCTGACACTAAAACCTACCACTTTTAATGTTATAAATGATTCTATTTAGTATTTTAATTTAATTTACATAGGCCTATTCAAAATAATTTACGCGCATACGCGTGCAGGCATGTAAGCACAGGAGGCTATCGTGTAATAGGAGCGCCTAAATTTTCTTTTTCTTAGAGCGCCAAATATTTTAGACCAGCCGTGTCAGTAGCGTGTATTAAAAATTCTGTAGGACTTGACCGAAAGTCAAACAAAATTGAAACAGATAGATAATCTTGTACTGTAAAATCTGAAGGAATGGAAAATAAACAAATATCCTATTATAATTACTTAAGACTTCCGGGCTGAAAGGCCGTGGTCGAATGCTTGTTGTTATAGTGCTATACGTTTCGACCACACCACCGTCTAGCACTATAACAACAAGCATTCGACCACGGCCTTTCAGCCCGGAAGTGTTAAGTAATTATAGTGACACCGGCCGTGAAAGCCTACGTACTAGAAATATCCTATTATTTCACAACCTAAAATTAACAGAGTTCCTGAATGTCCAGTGCTAACAAAAAGTTTATTCACACCATCATTTAGGCTTCCCTTTTTCTAATTCACTCTTTCGCTCTCTCCAATAACCATAGTTCTCTTCAGTTTATATCTCTTCCGCATGTATACTTCAGTAACCACGTAAGAAAAAGTATACAGACCCTCTTCCTTAGCTTTATCAATAGTCTTCCTTTCTTCAGTTTTCAAGGATCCAATGTTGGTGGATTACACCTCGACTTTTCTCTGTCGCCAGTCACGTTCGTTCGCCTCGATCTGGCACTCTCATCTGAGTCTTTCTGTTTCTCTGCGATCTTCTGGAGCAAGAAATTGGCAAGCAGCCACAGGAGATCGAGATCGTTGGAGGAAACGTTTAAAGGAGGTCAAAGCTCAATACGAGGTGAAGCACCATGGGAAGAAGAAGAATAAGTAAATCAGATATGTGTCACACTCATAAACTGCCCACTGAAGTAAAGTACCGTATCTGAAAAATTCTGCTGCTTCTTCTCCTTCTTCTTCTGCTTCCATATGGGAGTCTGGTTCTTCTACTTCCATATGGGAGTCTGGTTCTTCTGCTTCCATATGGGAATCTCGTTCTTCTGCTTCCATATGGGAGTCTGGTTCTTCTGCTTCCATATGGGAGTCTGGTTCTTCTGCTTCTATATGGGAGTCTGGTTCTTCTGCTTCCACATCACCAACGCTTCCTAGGTCTTCCTATCATTTTTTGTTCAACAGCCTTGTATTTCCAAACTTCTATGGCCAACCTGCTATCATCAATCCATCTTTCTTTGTTTTCTGCCTCTCTTTTGTAATGCGATCTTGAATATCTTTATAAAATGTATCCATTCGTGTAAAGTCTTTAACAGATTGAAAGAATCTCTCCTCCGAAGCACGTATTCTACTAAGATGTTTCTTCACTGGAACCCAAGTTTCAGAACCATAAAACAACACTGGCACACCCATAATCTTATAAAATTCTAGTCAAGTCCCTTTCCTTGTTCTCCTTGGCGACGGTTGAAGAATTGTTCCACATACTGCCCGAAACCTGGCCAACTTATGATCAACATCATGATCTACGCCATAAGTGATGGCACAACCAAGACAACGGACATGAAATACCGTCCGTTAAATACTCTTATTATCTAATATACATACTCTAATATAATTTTAGTTCACACTGGGGGGTTTGTCGACAAAAGCCGCAGTTTTCGTCTTCTGCACAGAAATTTGCATGTTGCAGTCCGAACAGACTTGCAACTGAAACAAATCTATAGAGTTGTATTAATTGTTTTGGATGATTACCTGATCATCCGCAAACAGCATCACATTTAATTATGTTCTAGTATTTATTTTTATTTCCGGGTTATTTGTATGCCATCCAACGAACGTGAGGGCTGTGCGGGACGAAGTGCATGCCCGTCGCCCGCTCCTGAGCTTCAGATAGAGCTCCTGCCGCAGGGACCATAGATAGGCTGGATTTTAGGGTGTGGCCTGCTACCAACCGCGGGATTTCAATTAATTAATTAATTGAGGGTTAGTGTAGGCCGAGGTCGGGTCCAAGATTCACCTGGCACAGATTGGTAGCGACCGAGGGCGCTAATGAGGTGATTGCCCTGAAATCGGGCGGTGCGGCGATAGAATTGCCGGGACAGTGTCCGTATTGTGGCGTTCAGGAAACGGACACGCAGGGATTCACGGATAATCTTATTAGATGTCACGTAATGGGCTTTGCACGCCCAGCGCAATCCTCGGTCAAGGAGAGACTGAAGCTTTCGCTTATGGGTCTTAGCCAAGTAGCCCCATACGGAGATCGCGTAGGTAGCCATCGGCACCACATAAGTGGAGACGATAAGCTTCCCTAGGCGGCGGGTCATAGAATTGCTGCATAGCAGGGAACGGAGTGAATATAATCGGTTGGCGGTCTTGCGGGCTACTTGTTCGGAGTGTGTCCGCCAGGTAAGACGACGATCGAGGTGGAGCCCGAGGTACTTGACCTCTCGAGACCAGGGAAACTGAGTGTCGCCTACGTAGAGTCTGTTAGGGAGCCTTAAGCGTCTGGAGAAGACTACGGCTGTCCTCTCGGCCGCGTTGACGGCGCCCCTCCATCTCTCTGCCCACTCAACGTATTCGTCAAATTTGAATGCTGGTGCACAAAGTAAGGTGTTGCTTAAGATGGCGTCTACATAACGAACCGTGTCTACAGTTGTAATGCAGTCATAACAAGAGTGATACCAATAGACCTGTTCGTGTAAGAAAGGAGATATATGCGTAGCTGACATGATGTAAATTTCCAATCAGCGGAAATAATAAGCAGAGACAACAGGGCCGCCCAGATGGGGGACATCTGGGGCAATTTGCTCCAGGTCCACTTTCTAAGGGCCCCCAAAGCAACACACGGAAAAATTCTGGTCAAGAGCTGGCTTCCCTGGCTTAACTGTTTATCATTTCTGAATTTTTATTTTCCCACATTTATGGGGCCTCCTTTCCGTGACGTAAACAGTAACGATGCGGTGGGCCCCGTAAGAACGGCTAAAAATATGTAGGCCTACGTTAATATCAATTTCTTCCTTTTCGGGGCCCCTCTGAAGTCTAATGGACAAATATAAAATAGGAATGAAAAAATTACGTTTCACGGGTGTTGTATGAGATAAGTAGGCCTACGTGTTGGTCGCGCCTGGCCTAGCGTCGTGGCATCATGATCATAAATAAAACATTACTGTATTTGCTTATCTTAAATATTGAATAGAATACTTAAAAATACACGTATTGTCTGCTTTATCTGAATATCTGTGTTTAATTTTTCTCTTATTGTCCTTCCTGAGGGGTGAAGGTATGGCGTCATCAAGGCTTTTAATGGTGGGTTGGGCGGGGGTAGAGGCCTGACCGAAGGGGCCCCCGAAAGAGCTTTTCCCCCAGGCCCCCAAATGTCTCTGGGTGGCCCTGAGAGATAACAGTGTGACACACTGGCAAGTTAGATGGAAAGAAAATGATACAAAGGGCCAGTGGACCAAACGTCTAACCCCCAACACAAAAAAATGTCCGGATGCTCGATTACCATTCTTACGATTACGATCAGCAAGCACATACTACCCAAGTATTAACTGTCTAATGGTGCTTTGATGGCTTATTTAAAAAGGTTTGGAGAGGTAGAGAACGTCAAATCATGTGTCTATTGTGGGGGGAGCCACACTGTAAACCGCACAGTATTTCGATGCAACAGGTGGAAAGCAACGAGTAAAGTAAATTAAATATAAATTGAATGTTGATTCTAAGGTGCATACAAGAAGCAATTAGTAACAGTACGTTATATGATCAAGACTATTATGAGGAACAATAATATTACGCAACAGAACAAAGGACGCGGAAAGGAGACTGAGACTGGAGGCAAGCCGGCCCCAAGTTAACAGAGGATGGTATCCTGAGAAGAAAAAGGATTATAGGGGAGGAAAACATTCTACCAGTGTCCTTATGAGGCTATGCGTTTATGAGGCTAAGTGTGGCGAATAAGAACGCTTTACTGGGTGAGAGTCGTACACGCTAGTTGACCGACTCACTGGTACCCGTAATGGATTCCTCTCTTTAAAGAGATCCCACGTACAAAGAATGAAACCGGTAAGGCTGCCAGATATTTATAAACACTACAGATCACTGGCGACAAGGTCATTGAGGACAGTTTTGAACGTACAAGGGAAGGCTGGTCGGAGACACAATAGACGAAATGTGGATAGGCCTACTACACGTAGAAATGTACAATGCCTCAAACATGAAGGATGACATGATGGTGGTAGTGGAGGTGGTGGTGGTGTTGGTGATAATGGTGGTGCTGATAGTTTAATGAATCGTACTACTAACTTTCAAATACGTCACACTGGAAGGACACGATTAGCATACGGGTGGGGAACTATCAGCGTTTCAAAAATTATAGTCATTATTTTATAACTATTATGAGTATACTCGACAGGATCGCCCAGTATCGGCTGAATTCGTGGGAACATATTTACCGAATAGTTGACTGCCGCATCCCCAAACAACTCTGGAACTATAAGCCGAGGGGACAGAGATGTATGGGACGTCCGAGGAAGCGCTGGAGTGACCAGCTCTAATCTTTGCCTATTTGAGAGCGGAACAAACCATCCTTGGTTTAACCCGTGAAGCTGATGATGATGATGATGATGATTATGATGATTTTATAACTAGTAGTCATTCTACCTAACTACCCGTCTTCCCAAGTACTGAGCAAACCTCTGCCCGGCCATTCATCAAGGATTTCCCCCTAGATCACTGTCTCTCAAAAGTTTACCAGGCCATTTCTCCGTCGCAGCCTCATGTCCTCCTCCGTAACAATCTATCGCCTTCTCGTCTGGCCCCAGACATATACTACCCGCATCCATTTTATTTCTTAAGTCATCTGTGATGTCATTATTATAGCCTACTTTCGTTCCGTACCCGTCTAACCGTTTTCCCGTACACGCCTCTTTCCATGCCTCTCCGTGTATTTCATAGTATGTTGTATCATTCTGGAATTCAATATCTCTTATGCCGTGGCGCGGTGTGGGTACATAACAGCTGTTGCTGGTCGTGTTACGCGTAAAACTCAGCCTAAAAATTAATCGAATATTTTCTAGTACCAAATATTCTTATTAGAACCAAAATAGTTTTAAAAGTATTTTATATAATTTGTTGGCAGAAGAAGAGGGTCCCGGTTCAACGGAACCATTACTCCATTATGCTTACACGTAATAAATCAGGACACAAATAATCAAATTATAAAGAATAAATAAAAACAGAGAAACACATGATTAAACGAACAAAACAGAAATAGGTGCGTTGTAATTGGTACAAGTCGGTTCCTAAAAGGAACATAACTGCTAACCGGCCGTTTGCTGGTTATACAACGGCAACACTTGGACGGACGAATGTGTCTCCTGAATACACGGATGGACGAATTACCATACGCAGAAAAACGTTGTTAACGTCTCAGCCGGGAACATAACATTAAAATGACAGTATAAGTACTCGCAGTCCGAAATCAATACTACACTATATCATTAAGTCTCCCTACTGATATTGTTCGCATTAGAAATTATTCAACAATTAAAGTATTTACTCTACAATACAATTAATTTTGTTTTCCCTCACTTCCAGTACTGTTGTCGCCGGCAACAGCGTTTACATGGACGCCACGCCACTTCTGTAAGTCACTGGAAGAAGCGTACAGAGCAAGGGCAAGTTGTCATTCTTCTAACGAGTGGTTGATTTCTAAAATTATAGATGCCGGAATGCATCAATTCAAAGGTTGTACAGACACAAATATACTTATAATTTATATTAGGGTATAAATTTACATCAGGTTATTACAAAGGAGTTCTACATTTTTAAAGCCTTATAAAATATGTAACATGCGTATAAACTTATATGTAAAAAGATAATATAATTTACTGATATTTCTAAAGAGCTTCATCGTCAGGTTAGCTGCACGACAATTAAAAACATGTCACTCACGATGGCGTCATCCCGGATTCTCAATCAAACCCTAAGTGATGGTTTCAGTGGTTCGGGCATTTTAGAAAAGTTTCCATATATTCATCATTGTGTCGTCATATTGTTTGTTTCTTGACCTTTCTTACTCTTTGTGTCCAATGCTATATGATAGCCACAAATCAGCCATGAATCCGCGTACTTTGGTAGGTCAAATAAACGGAGAGGAGGTCCATTAATTTTCACAAATAAGAGCTGGATACAGTGTTTGCCCTTAAAGATGCTCTTAAAGATGTAGGTGATTAGATTCATTTGCGAAAACTCCTCTCACATTCACTTCAAGATATTGCTATTGATTCAACAGCATGTTTCAAGGTTGAAAGACTCTCCGGAAAAATTCTGGAATGCACATATTCTCAGAAACTCCCAGTCAGTTGCCTTTCATGTTGTTTTAATTAACTTTTTTTTCTCTATAGTTTATTGGAACTACTACTAGAAAGTAGTAGTATATTGTAATAATTACGTTTTTCTTTTCATATTTTTTTTTGTAATTTATTTTTGGATCCAAGAGGTTCCGGAACGTCATCCCGCCGCGTTCCCTCTAAAATCAAGCCCTGGTTTTGATAATCAGTTGGCTTCCTGCTGCCGTACTCATTTTTCCGTTGGAACTTTATTTAATAACTTGTGGACTTTGATCTGAGCTGTGTCATTGTCATATATATTAGCCAGATTCTACACGTATGAACACACATATACAATTCGATACAGTTCTGTTTGCTTTAATATTAAATTAGTTACCTGTATGTTTTAATTAAATTATTGAAACACTCGTAAAACAAAAATATCCACAAAACGGATAACAGTACAACTCACCCCGATGAGAGTTACAATCTGACAACTTACACGTCTGTTGGTGGGTGGGGTGGGGGTAACTTTCTTAGCAACAGTCACCATTCGGGAAGCGGCAGAAATGTTTTTGTGAATTCCCATCAGGAGGCAAACCGACGACACAATAGGTTTTGTATATAAACGCTACACGAAAAGTCCTGCCGCTTGCTCCATATACACATTTTTTAACGAACAACATAAAATGAAATGCATTTGTAAATGAGCGAACGGAACGGAACATAAATCATGGTTTACGACACTGACCTGTCCCGGGAGAATGTTAATTACTATAATCAACCGACCGACGTGGTTTTAAGAACTCGCCAGTTATTAAGAACTTTACGACCGAAAACAATCCGAGCGTAATTAAATTTCCCCGTGAGCGTAATTGATTTTGCACTGAAAACGATTTAAATATAACATAGGTTTTAGTGTGTGCGAGAGGATAGGCGCGGACCCGCGACCGTAATAATTGTTCCTAGGTGTTAATACGATCCTCGGCCGCGAATACGCTCACTGCCTCATGTCTGTTGCTGAAGGCGATGCATAACAAATTTAGAAGGCGCTGGTGAGTTGATTTATTTAAAACGGATAAACTAAATTTATATGAGGTTTATTAATATTTAATTTCATAATTGACTTTTGTAACAATAAACTTATTCAGCCTACGCAACTTGAGTAAATTTCCATTAAGCATATGTAGATTAATGTCTTGTGTGTGTGTGTGTGTGTGTGTGTGTGTGCGCGCGCGCGCGCGCAAAGAAACTCCTATATTTTACATTCAATGATTTTTAATCATAATGTGGCATTTATACATTGTTTTACTGATACACGGTTAGTTATCCGCAATTAAATTATTAAAAAATATATTTTTTACTTGAACGGTAAATATTTTAATTAGTTCCGTGTTCAGTATAGCACGTTTGAAGTACGTGAGCTTTTAACTAAGAAGAGTTAAAAACCCAATCCCGAAATAAATCAACCTTTTTTGGGTAAATTTTGTTTTGTGATTCGACCTTGACCAACCTGTTTGGTGGTATAATGTAAGCTATGGAATTGTCATTTCAAAGCCGTCGCTATCTAGATTTCATCAGCATCTTTGTTTATAGTGTGTATTAAATAGCTGGCTGCCCATAAAAAAGGAATATGTTGAGGTGTTCAAGCTTTCAGCTAACTCGAAACGCTTGCGTTTACCTGCAGATGAATAATGTCTACAATAAACAAATAAGAAGTGACTGGTGTGCTGCTTTGTTTGGTTTACAAAACCCACGACAACAGTTTTATTAACTGTTTCAAAAACATCGAATTCCACTTCTTCACTCTACTACACAGAAGAATATCATCCCCTCAGAAATTTAAATTTACTGGTTACAGAAAATATTGTTTATAAAAATGATATAAAATCGTTACGATAGTAACTTCTATTCTATTTGGTGTTCTGCCCTAAGGAAGGTCTTCAAATGGTAAAGAGCTCTCCAAGCTGTCCTATCGCATGCCAGTCTTTTCGTTTCTTCGTAACACCCTGTGATTTTAATGCTATCTATTAACTTCACCCTTCTACGCCCTCTTTCTTTTGAGACTCTCCATGGCTGTTGTAAGCAAGCAGTATCTTCGTAAACAGTGACCTAACCAATTCCTTTTCCTATTTTCTAAGTTATTACCTTCAGGATCCTTCTCTCTTCCCCTATTCTTCTTAAAACTTCATCGTTCCTTATTTTATCAACCCACCTCAATTTTTCCATAGCTCGCCAAACCCACATCTCAAATGCTTCTAATCTTTTCTCATCGTAAAAGGACATAAAAATAATTTTCTCATAGTAAATTAAGGACATAAAATTATATTAAAATACTTTTCCCTTTATTGGCATAGTAATATGCGATTGAGATTAATTTGGTAAGATAATTATGGTAATTGATATAAGAAAAACAAAAACAATGATATTGTCGAGCAGTGATTAGATACATAATACTAAATTAAACCGGTAGATAGTTGAAAACCTTTCAACCGTGGCATAATTGATAGAAACGATAGTATGAGAATTGAATTGATGAAAGGTAAGGAAAAGTAGGAAAAAAGAGTAACTCAACTGAAAAATATATGTGAAGTAAAAAAATTACAAAAACTTTAAAACGGAACTAATAACCACAAGTAATGTAACATAAACAATAATAATAATTATCACACGCATTTTATTAATCTTATATTATTAAGGATAAGTTTAATAGGCCTATTCCGTTAGTATTAAGACTTAATATACCTTATAAACTCTTTTTATACTGTCCGTACGCGAGGACCCGACGATGACAATAAATTTAGAACTTTGGCAAAAAGTGTCGAAGCCTGGATGAAAATCTTTTAAAATTGTGCCTATATTTAACGAATGAACTTTACAAAATCTTTTATCATCGGAAGTTATCAAAAATACATTTTTGTCTAGCTACTTATGGCCCACTCTGTATTATATGAAAAATAAAAATAGGCTAGCGGGGGAACATACAGCTGCGTAGAACTGTAGCATAACTGTAGCATATGCTTCTGGCACCAACGGTGGAATATTGAAACAAAACGGTCGGTAAGAACAACGGAGGCTATTGGTCATACCCTGACCGGTCAATCAATCAATCAACCGTGGCTGTACAACCCTTGGTGGGTTGCAAGACTCGATTCCATTCCTGGATTTCCAGTTTCTTATGTTCAGCTTTTCGAGGTCCTCCTCTATCTGGTCTTTGAATCTACTTCGGGGTCTTCCCCTTTTTCTACTACCCATTACCCATTAGTTTCTTGTACAAAATATGTTTCGTAGGCTGTCCTTCCTCCATTCTCTCTATGTGTCCAACCCATCTTTGCCTGTGTATTTTGATTATCCTGACAGTGCCCGGCTCTTTGTAAAGATGGTATAGTTCATAATTATAGCGCCTGCGTCACATTCCACTTTCTTGTACTACTATAAATATTGTTCTTAGAATCCGTCTTTCACAGGAACCTAGACGTCTCTCGCTATTTTTTGTCGTTGTGCAGGTTTCTGAAGCATATGTCAGCACTGGCCTGATAAGTGTTTTGTAGATTTTGTATTTCGTGCTTCTTGAGATGAAGCTAGATGTCAGGTGTTTTTTAATCCATAATAAGTTTTATTTGCGAGATATATTCTTCTTCTTATTTCAGTGTTGATGTCCTTACCCTGACCGGTAGTATACCTAATCTCGAAATACGAAAACAAAGTGGTGTAAAAGATACAAATAAATTCGTCAAGCGTGGAAGACGGCAATGAATTCAGCATAGAATAGGACACGTTGCAAGAATAGCGTTTTTACGTTTTATGCGACCAGGTCCAGAGGACCGAGCGCTGCTACAAGGATTGTCATCCGTCGGACTTTGTCTCCTGCCCTCCGTTACCATTCACGTATCCCTGCCCCGATCAGGATAAGATCCTCGCGGAGTATATCGCTCTACCTCTTCGTCGGTCTGCCGAGGGGTTTTCTTACCACGGGAAAGAAATCCAACATGTTCACGAGCCATCGGTGGCAGCCAATCCTCGCCGCATGTCTGTCCCATTGGAGCCTCCTGCTACGCATATGTCCTACGTTGTTCCTGTCGTTAAATTCCTCCAACTGCCCCGGTTATATAAAATCCGTCATACGCCCGTTATTGCATCCTTCATTGGGCCGCAAGATCTATCGCAAGACTTTCCGCTCAAAAACAAGGAGTTTGATGAAGTCCCGATAATAGCCCACGACAAGAAACCTCAGAGAAAAAAATACGGAAGAGATCACCAAATAAATGGGGCCAGAGTTGGCAGTCTTCGTCATCGGACATGTTTCCGTAAAGGCCAAAGTGTAACAGATTATACCTAGAGAAAGGAAAGAAGAAGAAAAAGAAAAAGAAAAATGAGGAGGAGGAGGAGGAGGAGGAGGAGGAAGAGAGGAGGAGGAGGAGGAGGAGGAGGAGGAGGAGGAGGAGGAGGAGGAGGAGGAGGAGGAGGAGAAGGAGAAGGAGAAGGAGAAGGAGAAGGAGAAGGAGAAGGAGAAGGAGAAGGAGAAGGAGAAGGAGAAGAAGAAGAAGAAGAAGAAGAAGAAGAAGAGCATAGTTTTCTTAAAGGAGAATATAGCTGTCTCTCTTTAGCCTTCTGAGCCCTTCCCCATCCACGGATCCACCAATGACTCAAAACGAATCGCTAACGATGCCGTCGACCTAATTACAAACTCGATTACGGTTACAATTCGACTTAACTGCGAGTGAATCATGCTGCGTGGTTTCACCCCCTCTAAAGTATTTTAAGGGCGCGTTTATTTGTTCACTTTGTCCTAAAGAAAAATACCTGTAATTTCCGTCTAATGAACGTTTTACTTTTAGCATGTTTTTGTTACACCTTCGCTCCGTAAGCCTACAGTTAAACCTGTTTACAACATTAGTAGATATGAATGGATTTCCGGCGGCAGGCAAGTATGTGAAACGATATCTAGCTAATAGTGTTTGGCATTAGCGTTCACATCCGGGCCGCATTAACTGCGCATTATCTGTTATTAGGCCTACTTGTCACTCGATACCAACGCAAACATCGCCTCTAATAATTCCGATATTATTGTGTTCTGCGTATCCCAGTGTGCCCAACATATATTAATCCTGGCACCAAAGACCAAAATTTTCTGAAGTCATACAATTGCTTCAAATTATATCTGGCTGGAGAAAAACTTTAGAATTGTGGATTAACAACACAAAGATAAAAAACGTTTACACAGAGAACGATATTCTTATTTAGTAAAACTCAGGGCTTGATTTCAAGAGGAACGCGCCGGAACGGCGTTCCGGAACCTCTTGGATCCAAAAATAAATTACCGAAAAAATATATGAAAAGAAAAACCTAATTATTATAAAAAATTACTCTTACTTTTTAAATTGTGTCCCTCATCAGCGCCACTACAAAAATAAAAACATTTGTCAAAATCAAACACCAGCATTAGTCATTATCTTAACTACTATCGTTCGAAAAATGTCCCAAGAACCTATGGGAATATATGGAGCTCATATGAACTTTTATTCACTATAAACAGGAAGATGAAATTTCAAATCAAGATTCAACATGAAACAAGAATATGAGGAGTTTTGCACCTGTAATGTCAAAAATCCGTTGCATTAGGATGGAGGATAGGGGACTTTGCTTCTGTATCTAAAAAGATGTTATATGGTGTATTTTGATCTTGTAGCAAGTGAGCAGATAGGGGTTTTGCAACCGTACCCCATTTTATTTTTCAATTTTTAATAGTTTTTAGTGGGTTTTGGGCCTGTTTTCTATGTTAAACATGTTCAGATGAAGGTAGAATATATGGCAGTACCAGTAGCTGAATATCATGAAATTGGTCACATAGGGGGTTTTGCATCTGGTGGCCTCAGCAGTAATCATTATCTTAACTACTATCATTCGAAAAATGTCCCAAGAACCTATGGATAAAAAGAAACAAAAAACTTGTTTCAAAATTAAAACTACATGAAAGGCAACTGATTGGGAACTTACGAGAATACGTGCGTTCCAGAATTTTTCCGGATAGTCTTTCTACCTTGAAATATGCTAATGAAGCAATAACAATAACTTCAAGTCAATGTGAGAGGGCTGATTTATGGCCATCATACAGCATTGGGTACAAAGAGTAATGAAAGGTCAAGAAACAAACAATATGACGACACAATGATATGTGGAAACTTTTTTAAAATGTCCGAACCACCGAAACCATCACTTAAAGTTTGATTGAGGCTCCGGGACGACGCCATCATGAGTGACGTGTTTTCGATTGTCGTGCGGCTAACCTAACGATGAAGCTCTTTAGAAATATCAGTAAAAACTTTTTACATACAAGTTTATACGTATGTTACACATTTTATAAGGCTTTAAAAATGCAGACCTCCTGTGTAATAACCTGATGTTAACTTATACGCTAATATAAAATATAAGTATATTTGTGTCTGTACAAATTTTGAATTGGTGCGTTCCGGCACCCATAATTTTAGAAATGAACCACTGGTAAAACTGTTTACGACAAGTTTCAACTGGATGCTCTTTATTTTACTGTCCATCTTCCATTTCTGAGCCATCAAGCGTTCCAACCGTTATTCTTCCCCAATCTCTCTTCCCTTCCACTTTTCCGTCTGCGATTCTTAGCTGCAGTTTCTACACAATAGATCCCCCCAAACAAAATGTTTTTCACTTTCTTATTACTTTCTGCAGTTTTCATTTCTCTCTCATTCCCGTCAATACTTCTTCTTTTGCAACTCTGTCAATCCATTTCACCTTAATTATTGGGACCAGTTGCAGCTGAAACGTAGTGCTGGCCACACTGCCTTCCTTGTATGCCGTACGGCTCACATAATGCAGCCTACCCTGCCTTCTCCTACACTACTTCAGGTGGTACACATGGGAGCCATTATTATTATTGGGACCAGTTCCGGGTCCCAAGGATATGACACGCATCACAGTTCACTTCCCAACCTAGTTTGGGTCTACCAACTCTCCTGATCCATAGATCTGTTCTGTGAGTGCTTTTCTGGTTATTTCATTCTCCCTCATTATGATAACATGTCCACCCCACCTGGGTCTACCAAGTTTTATAATTTTCACAATATCTGGTTCATTCAGAAGAGTGTTCAGTTCTTGGTTGGCCCTTTTCTTCCATTCACCTCCCACACATATGGATCAAAAATGCTGCGGAGGATTTTGCGTTCATGAACCAGTAGGTTTGATTCTTTCTAGAAATGGTCCAGGTCTCAGAACCATAGGTGATGGTCGGATCAGTGTTTTGTACAGAAGCAGCTTGATGATCATGGCAATTGTTCTGCTCTGGAACAGGGGTCTGAGACAAAAAGAAGCACCTGTTAGCTGAGGTGATTTTTCGCTTTATTTATTTTGTTGTTTCCCCATGGAGTTAACTTGGCATCCTAAATAAACAAAGTTTTTGACTTTTTCGAAGGAATAGATGCCAATTTGGACCCGCTCTCCTTCTCTAGCTTCCTGTCCTGTGACAATGTATTTTGTCTTGCTTTCGTTTATTATGAGACCCAGCCTCCTTGCGGGACCTTCAAGAGCAAGAAAGGCTTCAGCGACTGCTCGAAGGTACCTGCGGATTTTATCTTGGTCATTGGCGTATCCTAGGACCTGCACCAACCTGTTGAATACAGTCGCGGAGGAATCTATTCCAGCATCTCTCACAGCTTTTTCTAAGGCAAGAATCTCCTGTCCTTCATTATCTTATTTAACATCATCTTTCTTACTGTCAGTAGTGCTTTTACCTTTTTAAAAGCTCTCGTACTCATAGATATCGTACTTCTCATTTCCAGACCAATATTGGAAGATCATAAAACAAAATCAAATTTGCAACAACAACAAAAATCAGTTTCTCGTGAATACATCAATAAACATGTTGACTACGATACGTAAGTGTAGGGCAAACATATAGAGAGAGAAAAACTTGCACAAATACTGCTGACAAATTTCTTTGGCTATTCCGTTTAGGTTTCTTTGGTTGACGAATTTAGCTTTCCGTTCCTATCAGAGCATGCGGCGAGCGAAGGAGTTTTATCATCAATATCTTTGCACATTTGCGCAAAACAGTAAAAACTCTAATTTCCAAGATATACAAAGGCTATGTACTACGTGCTAAATGCTAAAGGTATGTAACTAGGAATCTACACTAACTTATGTACTTAGCGTATTTACAGAACCGTTCGCGAGAAAGTAGACTAAAAATAAACTTTTTTATATAGGCTTATAAGATTTTTTTACTCAACATTGATATCCGTGCAGATTTCCCTGATGTTACTTAAGATGACTCACAATAATTTCTTCACAAATTATTGTTATTAAGTAAAACAAGACACAGCACAAGGATTAAATGTTATAAAACAATTGCAATACCCACGTTGATTTATGCGAGTGAGGCGTGGGTCATGACAAAGAAGGAAAGCGGCAAGATACAGTGCTGAAATGCAGTTTCTTCGAAATACTTAAATTACAAATTGCAAGATAGAATTAGGAATGAAGATATCAGAGCAGAACTCGAAGTAAAGGACATAAATGAAATTATTTCAATTTACAGAAGACAATGGTGGGATCATCTGCAAAGGATGACAGAGGATCGATTCCCGAAAGCGGCACTGAACTATAAAGTCATTGGTAGAAGAGACGTGGGTCGTCCTAGGATGAGATGCGTGCCGGAGCAGGTTTATATAACCTAATACTTGAAGAGGAGAAGAAAGAGAAGAAGAAGAAGAAGAAGAAGAAGAAGAAGAAGAAGAAGAAGAAGAAGAAGAAGAAGAAGAAGTAAAACAACGACCACTTTGAAGAAAAATATTATAATTTTGCAACTATATTAGTTAATATTAATACTTACTTCAGAAAAACATCAAATTATAAGTTTATTTTATTTTTGAAGTTTGAACATCACTAAATAAACTATTTATCTGCCAAAGTGTTGACAGAATAAGAGGTCCTTGGAGGCCTAGTATTAGGAATCTAGTCCACTGCTAATTCATATGAAAAAATAAAATTCACATGAAAGTACCGACTTCAAAAGGTAACTTTTCTTTACCTTTACTGGTAGATTACATTTCTGAAATACAATGGCATAACACTAAAATTGTAATACATCGTTTATATAACAATAATAAAAAGTTATTAAAATTTAATTTGTTTTGTAAATTAAAATAACTAGGCCTACTGCATAATTTTTACACACGAACGAAGTGAAAAATTATTTATTTTTTATTCTGAACTTGTAGTTTAGGATTCTCAAAAGAATCTTTTCATAATGTTAATCGTAATTCTGTGTCGCGCGTTTTTCAAAGCTGAAACTGTAGCATACAGGCCTACCGATATACATGGCCAAATTTTCAAAACAGTATGATCACCAACGTACCTAGACCTCTGTCTGGACAAAAGCAGCAGATAAAACTCAGCATGAGCGTCATGTTTTGGAATTGTGGACTCACAGTTTGAACTCTCTTGCTGTTTCCCACCGTTCTTTATTGTATTAATCAAGCGATAGTAATATTCAGAAAAACTAAATTATTATATTTATTTTCTCCTTCTCCTCTGATTTACTCATAATTGCTGTCCATTACCAATATAACTTGTATTTTCTCCTTCGTTAGTTTATTTGATCTCAACAATTTTTGTAGAAATTACCTCACTTGTCATGCTGTAGTGTGCAACGCTTTTGTTAGTAAACGCATAATTGCTATACATTATGCTATACACATAATTGGCACACAACAATTATAATAATGATTTAACCACATTTAACTTAAAACCGTTGTGCCTAGGAAAATTATTATCAGAACTATTTCTGTGTTAGATTGTATGCTCTCAAATTTGCGCCTCACGTTTTTTATCGTATTTATCGAAATGTTCGCGAAAACTTGTTTTGCTGCCTTACATTATGAATATTAAAAAACAATTTTAATCAAAGCATATTAATCCAGCTGTATTGGAATTTCGTTTAGAACGGATGTGAGGTTATAAATTTTAGCGAATAGACTAATATTTACCTTGTTCGCGTACATTGTCGAAGGCGATCTAAATTCGCGTTTGGTAACTGAATCGATTGTCTTCTTTAATGAATCTCCAAGAACAGAAGATATGCTGTAAAATGCGCACAAAATTCATAGGAGACACTGTGTTCGTTCTGAATTTTTCAGTTGATTAAGTTCTATTTGAGAAAGGTTAAGACGATGCCCCCCCCCCCATACACTTAGTAAGCTCTACAAAGATTACATTACATGAGGTCTAGAAATTAATTAATTAATTTGAAAAATCAAATAGGCTACATGGCTTGTGATACAGCAAATAATTGTAAATAAAAGATGGGTACGGTAAAACCTTACCCAAAGTTACACTTACTTGGGTATTGTTTCAGGTATGTATTTATTTGTTTTCATCTGATACTATCACGAATTTTGTTTTAGATTTTCAAAGCAAACATATTTTTTAATATTTGTTTTATCGAGTTAATTAAATGACCTATCTAGGAAGTAAAATCACAAGTGATGGACGTAGCAGTAAGGAAATTATAAGCAGAATTAACCAGGCTAAAATTGCTTTCAACAAACAGAAAAACCTCTTTACTTCAAACACTATCAGCCTGACAATAAGGAAGAATCTAGTAAAGATATACGTGTGGAGTATTGCCCTATATGGGAGTGAATCTTGGACAATTGGAGGAAGTGGCAAGAAACGACTCCAAGCATTTGAGACCTGGTGCTACAAAAGAATATTCAAGATAAGCTGGAGGGAGAAGATAACGAATGAGGAAGTCTTTAGAAGAGCTCAGGAGGAGAAGAGCTTTCTACGAAATTTAAAAGGCAGAAGTGCTAAATTTATAAGGCATATACTACGACACAGTGGTTTGGTTAAGAGATTAATAGAAGGAACAATTGAAGGGAAGAATCACAGAGGACGACCCCGTTTAGACTACATGAAGCAGCTTATAGTCGATATGAACTGCACATCATATTGTGAGTTGAAAAGAAGAGCAGAGAAGCGGGAAGAATGGCAAGCTGCTGCCAACCAGCCTATGGGCTGCTAACCTAGAAGAGAGAGAGAGAGAATTAAATGACATCACTTGGAGTAGCGGCAATGTGATATTAGACGTGGGTGTGGACGACCGTTTCGATAGTTTTAGGAAAACCGAGCGTTGAGCGCTGCGTATGCAAACAAGTGCGTGGATAATAAATTCTTTATCTTCAACAACGAGGAAAACGTTTTCATATCTTGTACAAACATTTTACGCTGCGTCCAATTATTAAGTACGTTTTCGTGGAACACTTAACAGGCGGGAAAAGGGAACGACTAGAGGAGGAAACTATCACCGTCAATACAGTAGTGATGTAGTTATTCACGATATGACTAATATCGTTTAGCATTAAATAGTCGGGGAAGTACCTCGTTAACACGTGTTACCTTTACGTACATACAGTGTTACCAATGTCGAAGTCACATATTTACCTTAGTTTTCAGTGTAATTATATAAAAGAGGATGAGAAAAGATTAGAAGCATTTGAGATGTGGGTTTGGCGAGCAATGGAAAAAGTGAGGTGGGTTGATAAAGTAAGGAATGATGAAGTTTCAAGAAGAATAGGGGAAGACGGAAGAATCCTGAAGGTAATAGAAAATAGGAAAAGGAATTGGTTAGGTCATTGTTTAAGAAGAGACTGGTTGCTTACATCTGCCATGGAGGGCGTAGACGAATGAAGTTAATAGATAGGATTAAAATCACAGGGTGTTACGAAGAAACGAAAAGACTGGCATGTGATAGGACACCTTGGACAGCTCTTGCCATTTAAAGACCTGCCTAAGGGCAGAACACCAAATAAAATTAGTGCTGTTAGTGAAAAGTGAATTCGATTACTTGTTTCAGTTAGGATTAAACCAAAAAAGTAGGGAAAATTGTATAAGTATGGAAAGAAACGAGTAAGAGATGTCCGTAAAGTAGTTGTATTATGAACAGACAAGCACACAATGCATCCACATTCAGAGTACTAAAAAAACGGTTGGTATCTTTATCTGATTACACTGTTTTAAATTCAAAACCTACATTTTAAAAGTTGTCAACATAATCGTAAGTAGTGACAGAGTAGTGCTTTCTGTTCCTCAAACTGCGTACACTTGATATTACAGTCCCTAAGGGCCGGCGCCGAAGGGCCCACGGTACCTCCCACTTTGGTCAAAGACCGAATTTCAACCACTAACACAATCCGGGAATGCAGCCCACAAAAATCTCCACTCTCCGTCCGCTGGACACGTCCGCGAGTGGGTCTGGAGCCCTCTCCTCGAGCGAGGAGACTACCGGTCTTACCCGCTACGTTGAGTAAGACCACGTATGGGCGTACAAAACGCAATGTTGCCCAGCGGGGGCCTCGAGGAGGCGCCGGTTCGGTACCCAATGGCACGAGGCGATGGGCCCAGCCACCACACTCGAGTCGGGTACAGGCTTGCAATAGCGCAGGTCACGCACCGACGTATTCGCCGGCGCTCCCTTAACGCTGGACGTACGCTTTATCCCTATTATCTGCACTGATACTGCCGACAAACGGATAGCCCCGCACCCCGTAAGGCAGCGTACGCCAGGGTGGGGTTCTCGGAAGTAGTTGTGTCACCGGCAATCAGCGGTTAAAGAACAACCCACAACCATCCCGGGACAATGCCCGGGCCCACCTGGCGGGGCTCGGTCCGCAGCGCGGTGTTTCCCTGTATGGCGGTATCCCACCATGCAGGGGCATGTCGCGTGCCGACCTCTCCTACTAGGCTTCACCGTATGATGTTAATTAGGTCCACTGGGGCAGGAGTGGTTGCCTATTGCGGCTACTGGCCAGGAACGAGGCAGCCCTGGTTACCGTTCGCATGTGACACCCACCTTGGCCCGGCTTGTCAGCCCCAATTTCAGCCGACTTCGCCGGTTCACCCCCGAGCCAGCGATGAGGCGGCGGGTGTCAGGTGAGGAGGGCAAGTCCTAGCCACCGGAAATGGCGGTATAGGCTCGCCGTATGTTGCCCCCCCCCAGGGGCCGCAGCCCCCAGTCCCCCACCCTCGGTGGGACTTCACGTTACAGTGAATAACAGTATTACCAAATAACGAATTTGATGATGAAAAACAACAGTCGAAGGAACAGTCAATAATAAGGAACGCAGGACACGCCATTGAAAATGAGTTCCACAGCTGAACTCGAAACGTCTGGGAGTCTTTAATCTATCTTTAATGTGTCAGAACCTTGAGATGCCAAAACGTATAAAATCTTGATTCAGCCAGTACTCACGTACGGATCAAAAGCCGTATTCTATCCAAACCGTGAGACACTTTTGATGTAGGCCCAACATAATCTGATATTTTTATGAAAGCATTTTGAGAAGGGAGTCCACAAGTAGCTTCGAATAACAGCACGCATGTGGTGGAGACACGAATGCAATTCAGCGTATTAAGACAATCAACTAAGAGTGGTCGTGTTGGAAAAAGAATCTGCACGAACCACAGTAGTTCATAACAAAGCAATAACCAGTGGGGGAGAACGTACGATACATTAATTTAATTCAAAAAATATCTAGATAAACTTTAAATGAAAAAGGGAAGAAGAAGGCATAAAATATTAACAAAAAGAGGAACCGTGGAACTGGTTAAGATACAGGAAAGGTCGACAACATGCTTTTTTAGAACATAGTGCTTCTCTTCTGCTTTGTCTTGAAAGTAGCGTATCTAGAATTTTGCCTTGGGGGGGGGGGTCCGGTCGAGTCGGCTTCATACAAAAGAAAAACAAGTTAAGACTAATCACCATTACTGTCTTTAAAGTGGCTGAAAGGCGTGTGATAACATCCTGAAATCAGTCCCAGTAAAGTAAATAGTAATACCACAATAAAAATACACGTTATTGAAACATTGTTTACAAGATACTTATTGACTGAATTGATTTTCCTATATTTCATACTTCAAACGTATATGCTAATGCTGTGTAGTAAACCTGTTTGTATATTTAAATAAGAGTTACTACTATATTAACGTACACAGCTGGAAAAAATAATAAAACCGTCTAAAAATTTAGAGATTAACAAAATTCGCCAACTTTTTTCTACCCTCGGGGATAGGGGAACCCCCCCCCGTAAATACGCCCCTGTGTGTTTATCGCACTTAGAAGACGTGAATTAGCATGGGTGGTTTATCGAGAGGGTGTTACTTCCAAGTAGCATAACCACGTAACGCAACCGGCAAGGGTGGAAAAAGTTTCAAATTAACATTACGGTACGTTGTGCCCGATAAAAGTTGATATTTATGAGCATGTGAAAAGAAAAAGACAATATACACAAAATAACACGAATAACTGAAAAGCTGAGAAAAAATCCAAGGGAGTGAAACGTACGTATGATTCTGGGACACTGTAATACGTCGATACACCGTCGATACACCGTCGTACACCGCAGTTCCTCATCGTCATTACTCGTACTTACTTATTTAAGGATAAATCAGGTTAGGTTTTGTCATTTTGTGTCAATGTTTTGATCAAATTTCTTGTTATCAAATAAGAATAGTTAATGACAACAAATAAAATATGTTCAAGGTACATGTTACTAAATTAGAATAATAATGTGTGTGCAGGGCCGTATTTACCGGAAGTGCTGCCCTGTGCGCCCATAGGGTAACGCCCCCACCCCCAAAACACTTATTTTAAAAATAATTTTAATTAACATTTTTTAAAACTCACCATTACATGATCCTTCACCGCCGACTTCGCTTTTCCGCGAACGACGTCACAAGGCGGTCGAAATCCAAGGCTTGCACCATTTCTGACTATATATTGAGAATTGCCAAATCATTTAAGCGCTCCTGCAGCATGGAAGATCGGAGATAATTCTTCACTCTTTTCAACACGGAAAAAGAACGCTCGCCTGAACAATTCGACGCAGGAGTACACAAAAAAATTCTCAGTGCAATGTCAACATTAGGGAATACTCCTTGTAGATCGTCTTCATGGAGAATCTTGGTTAATCTGAGTGGGGACATTTCAACTTGTTCCCTTTTTATTAAATATTCCCGAAGATGAAGACACTCGTTCACAAATTCTTCTTCGAAGTCGTCTTTGTATATTTCCTTCAACTTCTTAGCTTCACTTTCAACTTCTGAAGCAGATGTATTTCTTAAGTGAGACAAAAATCCGAATTTATCATTAATGATTCTGTATGCTTCTGACCTTCTCTTCAGTTCATATTCCAACTTCGATAATATAGTCAAATAAGTATGATCAACAAATGTTTCTCGGGGAGTTTTTGAACTCGTCTGGAATGATTCCTTATTTTGACTATCGTCATCATCATCGAAGAAAGTCTTCTTCTTAATTTTACGTTTGCTCACGTCGTAATCCTGAAGACCTGACTTCGCTTTCGCTTCTTCTTCGTAAACTTCAAATGATGTTTTACATTCTGCTACAAACACTGCTAAAGCGTCATACTGTTGGACTACATCACTGATATCTATGTCGACTCTCTGCAGTACCTTGCTTACTGAATTAAATCGCCCTAGGATCGCATCCCATACTCTAGCTGAGATTGCTGTTTCGAGTCGTGACAATTTCTTCAGCAGTCCTCTAGCTTCAAGTCGTGTTGTTAATTTCGCGTTGTCATCTGCTTCAATTTTCTCCAAAGCTCTTATGATCATGCTCCAGTTGCGATTTAAACTCCGGCATGCATCTTCTCGAGCACTCCAGCAAGTACCGGATAAGCCTTTTACAGTGACTTTGGAGGTCTGATTTGTCCTGAACTATGTCCTGAGACTCCTGCAACAGTTTCCACCGATATGTAGAAGAAGTGAAAAAATTGTACAATTTTTGCAACATGTCAAAAAAATTGCAAGTTTCAATACAGCATTCGGCGGCACAAGTTCCTATGAGATTCAAAGAGTGAGCCGAACAAGGAGAGTAAACAGCTAAATTATTCTTTTCTAGAATTCTTGCTTGAAGTCCTGTATATTTTCCGGACATGTTCCTAGCATTATCATATGACTGGGCCCTGAGATTAGTTATATCCAACTTGTATTTTGATAGAATTGTGAACACTGTGTCGGCAAGCTCGGATGATTTATGACCTGCATTTGGAATAAAACAAAGAAAACGTTCTACAGGTTCACCATTTTGTTTTACATATCTAACAATGAAAGTCAGCTGATCTGTATGAGAAACATCTGGTGTGGAATCTACGCTGATAGAGAAGTACTTAGCTGCCTGACATTCTGCCACAATGGTGCTCACAACTTCTTCCCCCCATTATTTGTATAAACTGCTCGTAGATAGCGAAGGAAATATAAGATGTATTCCCTTTTCCAGGATTGCCGTGTTTTTTCAAATGTTCTGCCAAAAATGGGTCGAACTGTGCAATCAGTTCCAGCGACATTATAAAATTTCCATTGTTCGGTGAACCGATACGCTCATCAGTCCCGCGAAAGGCGAGTCCACGTGTGGCCAGTGCTTTGACAACAGCAACTACACGTTTTAGTACATTTCTGCAGTATTCAATCTCATCATCAAGCTGCTTAGTTAGCTTTTCGTCGATTTTTCCTAATTTCTTTCCCCTTTCTTTGAGAGTCATAATGCAGTTTCTATGAGCTTGTGAACTTGCATGTTCATTAAGTCTCTCTGTAGCATGTCGCCAATCACTGAAACCTGTTTGTCCAAAAACTGTGGTTCCACCAAAAAGCCGGCACGGCACGCAGAATACACAACCTTCACTCTCTGAATATACAAGGTATTGACGTTTCACTGTTTCTCCATTACGAAGTTTCCGTTCGAAAATATTCTTCGAACAATATCGTGGCCCACCTGCATACATTCGTTTCGATTTTGAAAAATCTGCCCCACTATTCAGAAAGGATATGCCATGTGTGGCAATGCAATCACGTGTCTCTTCATTACAAATCCATTTCGCTGGGTCACTACTCACCAATTCTAAACTAACCTCACATTTTCCTGGATCAGTTTCGTAACTTTCATACACAAGAATTTCGCACAAATCCTGTTCACTTTTAGAATAGCAATTGTCACTGCCAGCAATTAAGTTAGCAGAATTATTTCCTTTATCCGCTACTTCTCCGCCGCCGGAAGATCCCCCACTATTCTCCGTAGCTTTCAATGAAAATAACTGATTTACTGTACTAAGTTCGTTTGGTTCCGAAACGTCACTGTCCACTTTATGAAAATAAGACTCCACCTTCCGACTTTTCCTTATTACTTCGTCTTCTTTTTCCTTCTTCACCTTTGCTGACTTTCGATACTCCGACCCACTCAGCCTTTTCCTCCCGTCACTCATTGTTCATGAATCAGTTAGAAATGAAAAGAATAAACAAACTGTTGACTATACAAAGTTTATAATTATTTTCGACACCAACCACTAAATATAAACAATAAGTATGATACTGCAAATACAAAATAATAATTAGAATTTCCACAAAGAACAAATCCACTTCAACTAGCAACCTGAATTAACACTCAACGACTAAGCCTTGAGTCACGGTCACCGTCTCCAAGCGGTCAGCGCATCAGCCAATGCGGAGCCGTTTCTCCGCGCTGTGCTGACTTTGAAGGGGCACGCTGGAGAAGCCAAAATTTTTAGAAGCGCTTTACCGGGAAGCGGTTAACAAACAGAAAGAGGCAATAACAAACGGCGCGACACCCAACCGCGCGATTTTTGAAAAATTTGCCGCCCCCAAAATTTTGCCGCCCTGTGCGGCGCACATATTCGCCCGTACGTAAATACGGCACTGTGTGTGTGTAATTATTATTATTATTCTTTATGTCGCATATGCTCACATAATATGTGTAGGCCTGTTAGTTATTTCTGTATTGCCCACAGGCCCTGATGGCAGTGGCGTGGCGTGGGTACATAACACCAGCTGCCGTGCTGCCGGTTGTGATAGCCTTAAAACTTAACCTAAAAATTAATTCGAATTTTTTCTTGTAGGAAGTGTTCTTTTTAGAGCATTTTCTATCATTGGCTGGGAGAAGAAGAGGGTCCCGGTTCAGGGGATCTGACTCTCATTATACTTACACAGAATAAATCAGAACACAAATAATCGAATTAAAAATAATAAAGACAAACATATGACTAAACGAACAAAACACAAATAGGTACGTAGTATCTGCTGCACGTCAGTTCCGAAAATGAACATAGCTGCTGACTGTTTTGGCGGTTTATACAGCGACAACCCAATGGTGTCCCCCCTCCACAGTTTGTACAGTGCGTACGAGGTCAATGACCGTACGCAGTAAAATATTGCCGATGTCTGAGCCGGCAACACAAGACGGCTCAAGTGCCCAGGAGTTCGAAAGCAATGCTACGCTTTTCTTCAAGTTTTCCTACTAATATTGTTCTGATTTCAAATTATTCAATAACTAAAGTATTTATTCTGTAAAATAATTAATATTATTTTGCTTATTTTCAGTACTGTTGCCTTGCCCAGTATTAAATCCTTGTGCTTTGTACACCCTTAACCAGTAATCCGGTTTGTGAAGTTCAGTATTTTATAGGATTTTCCCATATTTCTTTTTAGTTCCATTTCCGAGAAACTTCAAAGACATAAGTACTACAATCATCTCCTTCTTATTTTAATTTTCAATTTTTAATTATCAGTCCATTACTGGCATCACTCCTGCTACGTATCATCACCTCAGTTTCGTCTTTATTATTTCTCAGTCAGTATGCTATCATTATCATTCAACATTTCTTCCGATTGCTTCTCGTTTTCTGCCAACAAAGTATTGTCTTCAGCAAATCTCAACATAACCATTCCCACTCCGTGAACTTTAGCTCCAGTTTAATAAATCCCTTTCAACTCCTACATTGTTCCTTCAATGTATATATCATAATCATCTTCACGGATTAAACCAAGGATGGTTTGTTCCGGTCTCAAATAGACAAAGATTAGAGCTGGTCACTCAAGTGCTTCCTCGGACGTCCCACACCTCTCCGTCCCTCTATCCGTCCGGCTAGTCCTTATTTGAGCTAACTTAGTGAATATGTCCCCTGGATATGTTATTAGCATATCGCAGGGTAAGACGTATGGTGGGGCTGCGACCTTCAGGCTTAACGTCCAGCCCGATTTTCTGTCTGGGTGTTCTCCCATAAACTGGCTGTCTTACCAGACTAAAGAAACCAGTTTTCCCTGTTCAGATACCGATAAGGATCTTTACTGTGGTGGTTTCTCCTTGCCTCCCACATCCTACGTCGTTGACCAATGGAAGGTCATCTGTCTTTAGGGGAAGATTCTCACCCCAAGGATAAGAGGGTGCCCTAACCTCTATTTGACAATGACAAGTAGAGGAGGGACAGCTTATACCGGGTGTCACTCGGTCTCCAGAGCCGCGTTAGCCACCTGGATGGTTGCCCATCTCCCACCACCTGGAGGTGCCGCTGGATATCAATGAATGAGACCAAAAGGCATTACTCATCCTCTCCAGTACTTTGTATATACATATCGGCGATAAGCTACAACCTTGTCTCTCCGCTTTCTTCACTTTGGAACTTAATAACGCCAATCTGATACTTATATTAATTGAACGTGACTTCACACACCTATCAAAACATCGTTGATGACAATGATAGGATGGTTTCTTGTAAGCAACTATACCGTTTCTTGTATGGTTGGGCATTAGATCAATAAAGAAAATTATATGGCAAAACCAAGACAAAAAAGGCATAATCAGTACATGTGCCAGTAGTGTAAACAGCACAATATTAGTAGTAGGCCCAATACAGTTGGCTGATAAGCCACTGCTGCGGCCAGATCAACCAGCTCCACATAACACTGACATGCCATCGGCTATAAATCAGATCAGTTCATCTGATAACATCTGATTAGATAGTATCAAACGGAGTAGACAAGAGTTTGTAAAGTGACGGCTCAGCTTCGTAAGTCTTCACAATAATGCAGGTAAGAGTGGTCTTTCACAACGTGTCTGTCCACTTTGTAAATTACTTAGCCTACATTATTACAGTTGCACTACGTATGGAACAGTATCAGCGAGAATTAACGAACATTAACAACGAGAAATGACATTAATATCAGTATGAAATACAACCAAGTCCTGTATTTATTTCTGTATGTATACTACCGATAATAATAGTAGTGACAGTCTGTTGTTATCACCATAATTTTTATTATTATTGTTATAATTATTTTTAATTCAAACACTTTTTGCAACAGTCCATTTCTTGATGCATATATAATACATTTAATATTTATAATAACTTTACCTCAAGATGTTTTTTCCCTTATTTGGAACATGTTTCAAGAAACCTATGTTCCCATCCTCAGCCTTCTTAATTTGAATCTTGTGGAGTACTTGTGCGTTGGTTGGTTGTTGTTATAGTTTCCTGTTGGTTTTTAGTATTTTAAACTGGTATTATTGTGTATGATTGTGGTGTATGTATTAGTATTTTGTGTATTTTCGATGTTGAGTGCTCTGATAATTGTATGATGTTTTGTATTGATTTCTATTTGTTCAGATTATTTTTAATTATAATATTCACTTATAATTTATTATTATAGTTATACGAAAACTAATTTCGATATTTCCTCTACTAGACTACCATTACCATTGACCACGCGTATTACTTCTACTATCAGAAATATTAACATAAAACTAACACCAATAACACGCTAAGTAGTAGTAGCAGTAATATTAGTAGTAGTAGTAGTAGTAGTAGTAGTAGTAGTAGTAGTAGTAGTAGTAGTAGCATTAGTTGTGTGTGTGTGCAACACATCTCCTTGTTTCTTCACCGTTAGTTCAAACTGATTGTCTACCTTGCCACACCTAAATCGGTTTGATGGTCCAAAAAAGAGTTCGTTTCTATAAAATAATAATAATAATAATAATACAATTGGTTAGTATTTTTAAAATAAAACTATGTAGGTAACACGGGCGAAAACTAATTCCACGCGAATAAAATGTAGGAAGACAGATAAACTATCCGTTTTAATAATGTGAAAATATCTATGCGTGGGCACTCCTGTGTGTGTGTGTGTGTGTGTGTGTGTGTGTGTGTGTGTGTGTGTGTGTGTGTGTGTGTGTGTGTGTGTGTGTGTGTGTGTGTGTGTGTGTGTGTGTGTGTGTGTGTGTGTGTGTGTGTGTGTGTGTGTGTGTGTGTGTGTTGATTCAGATGTACACAGAAAGAGTTACTGGACGACCAATAACACAACAAGATAAATAGAAAGAAACAGAGAAGAAAGAAGGAGATATATAAGCATACCGGCATACGATATCGGGATCATAGATAACCGGGATACGCAGAGCAAGGGAAAAGTTCTGCACACGGATCGTAACAAATTAGTAGGAAGGAGTGTCGTTTTAATAATAATAATAATAATAATGGCTCCCATATGTACCTCCGAAGCAGCTTAGGAGTCAGGCAGGGTAGGCTGCCTTATGCAAGCCGTACTGCATACAAGGAAGGCAGTGTGGCCAGCACTACGCTTCAGCCACCTATTATTATCCCCAGGATGTTATCCCAGTTACTCATTTTCGAGTGTCGTTTTCTTTTTGTTAAATAATTTGCTGTTTGCGTCAGTTAGTTGGCGTTATTAGTAACTAAACTCTAGGCGTTCTTTCCACCTACGAGCATTAGTTTTCTGACGTAGTGTTAGTTTAAAACCATACTTTTAGTCTTATTTTAAAACAGGGGCGTATTTAGGAGGGGGGACAAACGGGACCGAATTCCCTCCACAAAGGGTCGAAAAAGTTGACAAACAATTTTGTTAGTCTCTAAATTTTTAGGCTGTTTTATAATTTTTTCTGCTATGTACGCCAATAGTAGTAACTCTTTTTTTTAACACACAGAAACAGAAACAGCAGAAACAGGTTTATTATACAGCATTCGCATATAAGTTTGAATTATGAAACGTACGAAAGTCAGTAACCCCGGAAGTACGCCTAGTTGTTATTGAAATGACCAAAAAATCAAGGCGAATTAAACTCTAACACATTTTCAAACAATTTAGTCCGTATCTTTTTCTGGGTATAAAAGTTTCATGGTTTTTCTTTTTTATTATTATTAGTAATCATCATCATCATCTTCAAGGATTAAACCAAGGATGGTTTGTTCCGGTCTCAAATAGGCAAAGATTACAGCTTATCACTCCAGCGCTTCCTCAGACGTGTAATAGTAATTATTATTAGTAGCTATCATTTTTAAATGTAAAATGTCAATAAATATCTTGTAATATGATATAGGCCTTCCATTCTTTTAATACATCTTTCTTCTCAATTTTGAAAGAATTTTTTTTCTAAATCATTGTTTTATTAGCATTTATTACACGCCACAAAATCTTCCTTCTCTCTTTTTATTACATAACAATTTATTGTGCAAAAGAGGGACTTCACGTATGAACACATAAATACCATGAACTAGCTGGTAGTTTATTTCGATAGTTACGTGGAGTACTCTTCAGATACACAATAAGCTGTTGTAGAGATTTCCATATGAATTAATTTCTGTCCTATGGTGATAAAATTAAAATCCTGAAGATGTCCAAATCTGACGTAGATTTAGCCTCTTCACGTCACATTGTTTTTAAGGCCTTATTCAAGGCATGTTTGTGACAATAAACCGTACTTTTATTGTGTTGTTACCGTTTACTTTAATGGGCTTGATTTCTGAATGTTATGAACGTTTTTCAGTCACTTTTAATATTATAATATTTATTAGCCTTGACTTTTTTATATATAGGTTTATATGAAGCCGACACGACCAGACCCCCCAAGGCCAAATTATAGATACGCCACTGGTTTGAAAAGATCGTTACAATTCGTTTATACTGCGACTGTAACACATTCAGTACAACAGTAAACAGAGGAACAAAATTGTTTTTGAAACAATCATTTCCATCTGTATGCGCCTACTTCTCGCGCGTACTCGCCGCTCGAAGTCTTCCAGCAGCTGATTGTTGTTTTACTTCCATATTCCATAAGGAAATGGAAGTATGGTGACGACAAAAAAAAATCGTGTTCGAGCCAAGGGCTGATTCTGATTGTACTACCCTCAAAACATGAAGAAAAGTCATTTTCTGAAAAGTGTGTGTGTGTGTGTGTGTGTGTGTGTCCGTGTGTCTATATGTAGAGTTTTTATATGGTGAACGATAACTGCCGCAAATTCAAACAGAATCAAATAATTTTTTGCATATGTGCCTGAGTTGTAGAGGACTCAAGGCTTATTCATTTTGGTGAAATCGGTTAAGAGGAAGGGATAGTTTACCTGCAACGTTTTATGTTTTAACAAGAGTAAAGTACTTAAATTTGATAAATAAAGTATCCTGAAAAGAAGGTCATAATAATCCACTGTAGAAAGGTAGATGAAATATCTATAAATGAAGAGGATAGTTGAAGGGGGAGGGGTAATTTTCTATAAATGAAAATGATAGTTGAAGGGAGAGGGGATAATTTTTTATATGTTTACTACGTTATTGGCAACAAAGAAGTAGTCCGTTGTTAAAATTCCTTCCAGGGCTGTTTGGTCGGTCGAGGTCCAATGTTTTCTGCAAAACCAGACGTTTCGGCAGTGTTATCGACTGCCGTCATCAGTGAAAATCGAGTGCGCTAATGTGAGGTGGTATACGTTACTGACCACAATACTGTGGTTAAGACTGAAAAAAGACGTAGAAAGAAGTAGTTTCTATGGAAATATTTCACTTTGAAAATGATTTAAAATGTAAATCTTAGAACATGGAGATCATATATGGTTCTCTATACCGATATTTTATAGTGCTCAGCGCTCAGTTAACATAAACTTATCTTGAACAGAATTTCTGGGAATTCTAAATTAATGCTGGGCTTTCCTCCCTAGATTCACTTATCAGTTTCTTGTGATGGCCATGTCTACGCACATGATCACGCTTTTTCTTGTTAAAATGGTATCAAATATAGTTTGATGTGAACAATGAAGCTGCTTCTGAACAATTAGCTCTGCAATATTGGGTGTAATGTCAAATAATTTCAATATTAAGTCTTTAAGTTCCGGTTGGGTAACCAGCGTTGCCAACCTCGGCCCTGTCTTTCCAGCCACATGTGTCGAAATCCAGCTACTTAGGCGTAAAACCAGCTACTTGGAAAAACGTTTTGCTTAGATACAGTGCTTATAAGCAAGATACCGTGCTTATACGTGGACTAACACAGCGTGATCAGTTCTGCGTTGATGGGGCGCTCTAGTCAGTTTGGCTGACAAACATATCTGCTACACATGATTTAAAGCAGCCATTAGTTTCAAATTACTTTTACAGTTTTATTAGTTTGGACAAAAAAAAAACGGAATCTTCTACTCATTGTTTTAGGATTCTAAAATTTAGATTTTAGAGCATAAAAAAGCGGAGAAAATTACGGTATATTATATTGTTTATTAAAAGTGTCCGCGGACCCCACTTTGGGAACCACCGCAGTACCGGAATAAAATCGCGTAAAATTGTCTTACGCGTAACGTAAGTCAGATGTGATTTTAACGCTGTACTAGAGACTTGAAGTCAAGACAACGTTGGGGTAGCACGCTGCAGCAGCCACGGTAACGGCACTTAACCTGTTCGTGGAGGGGACACAATCTAGTCAGGTATAACAACCCCGTCAGAGAAGCAGACTTGTTCTCTCTTCTACCGCAGAGATTCTCTTCACTCTCTCTCACCCACTCACTCTCTCTCTCTCTCTCTCTCTCTCTCTCTCTCTAACTCTCTCGATCTCTTTTCTTTCTTCTACGTTTCAATTGGTATTTTCTCTCCGCTCTTGTCCCACCGTTAAAGTCTAATACAGAATCCGCTTAAATTGGATGCAACGTTATAAACAGTAGGCGATTCCTAACGGCCGGCAATTTATTGTTTTTTTTTAATTTAGTTATTTTTAAGGTCGCTGCAACAACAACGGTCATTAACAACCACAAAAAATTATACAAATGAATACAATGAATACAGATGCAGTAACATATATTAAACTACAAGGCGCTTAGTGAAGACAAACATCGCAACTACGTATACAGCAACTGGTACGATTTAAAAACTACATTAAATATTTTGTTTAAATACCAAATAATGCAAATAAATGAGATAAATAGAAGCATTTAACAAATAAAAATATTTGTTTAAATAATGCAAAATAAAATGAGAAATATTATTACCCCACACAACACAAACATTATAAATACACACCATGCAGATATTTAACATAAATATAAATATAATAAATATAACACGTAAGATATTCAACGACAAACAATATATAATTTAACAACAAGTTACATAATAATCAATATATTTGATAAATAAAACAGTAATAACAATCTCGACCACATATCGATCCATTAACTTAATTGTCCTAGAAATTAATTTATTGCTTTATTTATTGCTTTTACTTAACGAATAAATTGTCTTCAGGACTCGAGTAGATTTTTCGTAAGTTATTGTAAATTAGTCTATATTCGCAGGGGACACAATATGGACAGGTTAGTTGCAGGTGTATGTAGGTATGTATGATACATACATATTGTGTGTGTGTGTGTGTGTGTGTGTGTGTGTGTGTGTGTGTGTGTGTGTGTGTGTGTGTGTGTGTGTGTGTGTGTGTGTGTGTGTGTGTGTGTGTGTGTGTGTGTGTGACGAGACTGATTGTATAAAATTAATTTTATATTGGTACACTGAATACAAAACAATTTTAGTCCGTTCCTTGAGAAGCCATGTACTGAGGGAAACTTTGATCCCACTGATTGAAACGATACTGGAAGTCTTAAACTGTCAAAGCCTTTAGCTGTTCCGTTACATAGTTTAGATGACCCCTTCACTTTTAAAGTAGCTGGCTCGAAGTTGTCTTTTCATTTTTCGAAAGAAAAAGTAATCATATGGACTAAATTCAGGGTAGTAGAAGCCCTGTGTCACCTCAGAATCACATTTTTAACCAGATGTGACATTGAGTGTTATCGTTATCGAACATTCCCGTCAACAAGTTTAGTTTATAGCCAGTAATTGTGAGCATCAAGGTCGAACAGGCTTGATCAGATCTCTCAATTTTCCCTCCGTAGGGTTCTGATTATCCACTATCTACCATTTGACAGACCACAACATCCCAGCAGGTCCACCATATAGAGGCTCCCATAAAGGTGTCACTAGTCCGTAAACACAAACCACCTTAGTCCAACGGCGGGTCCGCACCCGGCCGGGACAAGAGAGGGGCGTACCCGCGGAATCAGTTTAGACATACCGTCCAGACAAGGGTTGACCAGCGGCATCCGTAGACCGTCTTCTGGGTCTGCCAACCCGGAAGGCCATATTCCTGTTCAGGGATAGCCAAAGAAGAATAGCTTTTCAAAGAAGAAACGCTTATTTTCTCGATAGAAAGTCATTTATCATTATCACTGATCGGATTATATCGTCTCCAGTCTCTTTCCGATTTCCAAACTTTTCCTCCATTGATCTCTATCGCTGCATAAGTCTTCAGTTAAATTGCGCTATCTTAGCGTTTGTTGAATGTTTTCTCCCCATGCCCGAGCAGATCTTCCTCTTTTCCATTTAAATGCCATTTTTGGCATCTTCATCTCCCATTCTGTGCAAGTGCCCAAACCAGACAAGTTCCTTTGTTTCAGTCTCATCCAAAATAGTGTGTGGCACATTCATCAGTGCACTAATCCTCTCGTTTTCGACTCTTTTATCTGGTGTACATTTTTACATGATATTCTTAGTGCATCTATTTCCACGGCCATAATTTTTGTTTTTTCAAATTCAGTCATATTCTAAGTTTCCACATTATATGTATTATTTTGTAATGATGGTACTGTATCGCACCATTTGATATTTACTTGTGTTACCATATTCCATTTAATCTCCTAATTACCTTCCATCCCAGACCAATTCTTTGTCTGATTTCTTCCTCATCTTTCCCATTTCCACTGACAAGCACACCTAGGTACTTCTTGCAAGCCCTACAGACTTTGATCTCTTCAATATCTTCTAACTGTTAGTCGCTCTTCAGACTAGAAACATTTGTTCTACCAATTTTATTGCCTTCCCTAAATACCTTTCTTAAACCCTCAGTGTATTAGAACTTAAAAATGAACGTTGCTTTCTGATTCTGCTTCCTCTTACCTATACAACACATTATTCACAAACAGTATATTACAGGCTTGTGACATAGGCCTATGTCTGATGATCATGTTCTACTGTTTAATTAATGGTCTGTTATGGTAAAACTGACACTTAATGCGCGCGAAAGTCAGACTTACGTACGTAAGGTCATCATACCTTACCAGACACGGGACATGCCCGGGTTTTGATATATTGATCCGATATCCGGTTGATTTACTCAAAACTGGAGAAACACGGCTCCTTCGCTCGACTTTTGTATTCGAAATGAGTTAATGAATAATAATTGACAAACGTTGAATCGAAACACACTCGAAACAAGTGAAAGAATAACAACAAAATCTGTACGCTATTAGACGTTTGTTTCTTAAACTTTCCTATTTTTACTTTTCATTAAAAACAAACAAACAACATATTTCCGTTTTGGTAATAGGCCTACTGTTAAGAAAGAGTGCTTTTATTTTGTCATACAATGTACTTACAATAGCTTTATTGAAATATATTATTACGCAATACGGAACGTTCCGGCACATTGACGAACGTTGTTCTACTCTTTTCTCGGCTATCCCAGCAGATTTCAGCGGTAATGTTTGTGTGAATACGTGACACGTGACACGCGGTCGGGGCTGTTCCGGACTTTACAGCGTGCACTGTGTCAAGGCCTCAATCAATAACGCTCTAGTGTAGCGATGATGCGTAGTATGGATGATTCTGGAATTTTTTCGGAGTATACATAGAGGCATTCACCGACGCTTAGTTCAGTTTAAGTGGCGATTTATTCAAGTGAGGTTCAAGTTAGTGTCGGGCGATTTACACAGTGCGTTTTAAGTGGTGTATTAGTAAAAAGTGATTATAGTGCGGACATTATTATAGTTGACATTATTATTTGTGTGGACAGATTAACTTGAATTGTTGTACGAGAATAATCTTGTTCAATAACTTGTTGATTACAAACTGTTAATTGTGATAATTAAAGCTGATTTTTAGTGACATAAATGGTGTCTTGTATTTTGTTTTCCACTGTACCATACGACGATCAGTTAGACCGTCGTAACAATATTATTAATGAAACTGTTAAATACAGTATTTTAAACTGTTATTAATTTATTTGGTTGGCTTGCTGTTCATAAAACTTTTTTTAGTCCCTTCATATTTTGAGCCACAAAGTGATAATATTTTCATGATTTTAAAATTGAAAGTTCAATATTGAAATACGTCATGCAAAAGTTACTTTGATATAATTGTCTAACCGTACTGGTTAATATCGAAAGACTGTAAAACTGATTTCATAGAGACTGCATAACCAAGCAAAATGTTTAGTTGGATTAGTCATAAGCAGCCAACAGCCGACTGCTTTATTATATTCATATCATAACAACCTAAAGTACTGTGGCTGCATTTGCAAAGTCAAGCGTTACATGCATAACTGGATAGATGACCACACGGCGCGGTGATGGGGAACTTCTAAATTCGTAAGGGTAGACGGAGTGAGACGGTTACATTATTATTTTAGAATAACGTTAGGAGCGTATCTACGGGGGCACGAATGGGACCGGACCCCCCCCCCCCAGGGAGTCGAAAAAGTGACGAATTTTGTTAATCTCTTAATTTTTATGCCGTTTTATTTTTTTTCAGCTGTGTACGCTAATGTAGCAGTAGCTCTTTTTTAAATATACAAACAGGTACAGCATTTAAAAGGATTACGATTCAATTCTCAGTAAATAGATATCTTTTTAACAATGTTTCAATATCGCGTATTTTTACTGTGTTATTACCGTTTACTTTAATGGAACTGATTTCAGAATGTTATCGCGTGGTTTTTAAGCACTTTAGAGATAGTAATGTTGATTAATTGGAATCTTTCTAAATGTGGCTTTACCGTAGAATACTGAGCATTTCATGGACAGCACATATAACTAATGTTGAGGTTCTTAGAAAGACGAAGAAAGAAAGGGAAGTTATTAACACAGTGAAGATAAGAAAGCTTCAGTATCTGGGACATCTCATGAGAAATGAACAGAGATTTTACTTATTGCAGTCCATACTACAGGGAAAAGTACTTGGAAAGAGAGGAGTTAGGCGACCGAGAATCTCATGGCTGAGAAATTTAAGGACCTGGTTTGGCATGAGTACAACTGACTTATCCCGTGGAACAGTAGGCTACAGAAAGTTAAAATATTCTGTATGATATCAGACATCCGAAACGATTAGGAACTATCAGAAGAAGAATGTTGATTAGTCTTAACTTGTTTTTTCTCTTGTATGAAGCCGACCCGACCCCAGACCCCACCAAAACCAAATTCTAAATACACCACTGAATAACGTAGATGCTCCAAATATTTTAGCAGGGAGCCACTCGTGTGATAAATAGTAGGAAGTTGAATAATAGGTCTACGTTATGTTTATAAATGGTGGTTTTAAACGTATAAGTTTTTCATATTAGCCTATATCAGATTTCTTATCGTAAGACCGGAGATTTTACTGAAAATATAGGCCTACTCCTTCCTAAAATTTCTACTTCTGTAAACCTATACTTACGGCCTACGAAATCTTGACGATTTAAAGTAATATTAACACATTTCCTGTCTATATACAGCCGTGGTCCACAGCTGAAACCGAAAGTCTACCACATTTTACGATAGACACGGTTATATTAGGCCTATAGCCCGGCAATTTAACATCAGATTTAAAGTAACTTTAATATTTACACGCGGTTACAAGTATAGCGGACATGTTAATTTTGTTAGGAATCGCTAATTTTGCAGTAAAAAAATGTTTTCTAATTACGCAGAGCGCGCGCACTCACACGCACGTAAACAACAACATTGCCCGGTTGAACGCGTATTTTACCGTTTATCGAAAACGTTTACCAAAAAGGAAACGTTTTCGATAAACTGGCGCAAGCAAATACTTGTAAAATGGATTAAAACAAATAATACGTGACCAATTTGTCGTCTTCAATAACTATATTGCGGTGAAAGCAACGGCCAATTAAGAATCCGGTCTTAAAGTTATAAAAACGAAACTGTATAAAACACCGTGTTAAATGTAATGGTAGGTGCACTTCACTCTCTCTGGACAATATTTATTTAAACAATTTAATTACGAACACGAGTGTGCCGTTACAGAATAAACACGCCAATTAAAGTAATATCAACTATTAAATTAGCCGACTACTGCGGTAGCACTTTGTCACGTATTATAGTAACACAAGGGAGTCTGCGTTTGTTTAGAAAATGTGGTCAAACTAGAGTACGGGTGGGCTTTTCTTGACTGGTCTAATTGACAAATTGGTATCTTATTATGAGCAAGTTAAAGTGATGAACAGCAGCGCCTTACACTGCGCGTGCGCCGTTAAACCGACCTCACCCGAACGAACGCGTGCTGTTCATTGTGTGGTCCTCGTTTATAATACGAGTGTTGACGGAAATTACCGAAGCAACACGTGCACTAACCTTGGGTGGCCAGACTTCTCACGTCTCACGAGTCGGCACGAACATTGCCGAACGCTCTCTCTCTCTCCTGTTAAGAAGCATTCAGTATTTAAATCTAACCAAGTTTTACAGACTAGTGAAAATTTCAGTTACTCTTTTGTTTTCGCTACAACTGTCATTAACATAACGGTAATAAACAATTAGTGTGTATTGAGATTATTTAATTAATTAAAACTGAATAATTATATACTACATATTTTTTGAATAGCTCTATTGCCATATAAATATTCACACAGTTTCATTTGAATTCCATTTGTCTTACTGGTCTAAATCAAGTTAGAAACTTTACACGTTCTAACGTGAAACTTCAGGTATATTTAGAGTTTTATTAATATTAAATATTAAAAATGTTTTTATGTTCAACGCGTGTGATTGAACAAGCAGTAGAAGATTACTGAGATCACTCGTAACAGATTCGTATCCCGATAGTACATTCACAGAAACTATCCCCAACGTAAATATTACTGCACACAAAAAATACTGTGGTACCGATAAATTTGTCGTAACTGTTAGAAACGTTTGTCAGAGAATGTGTGTTTTCCGTGCGCGTATGCTTTCATTTGTATGTTTACAAAATAATGTGAAGTACATACATGACATATTATTATAGTCATAGGCCTATTATAGAATTAAATATAATAATAACAATTATTATTATTTTATAGAAACAAACTCTTTTTTGGACCATCAAACCGACTTAGGTGTGGCAAGGTAGACAATCAGTTTGAGCTGACGATGAAGAAACAAGGAGATGTGTTGTATTTGCACACACACACACACACACACACACACACACACACACACACACACACACACACACACACACACACACACACACACACACACACACACACACACACACACACCAATTTAGTGCAATTAATCTAAATCACAGAATAAAACAAACGGCCAACATTATTCATCATACCAACTGCTACCAAAAAAAAGTTTAATTAAAATTTTGCTAAAACAAATGCGATGATGTTGTCCCAAGACACCCGCGTGTAAGCAAAAATTAAAAACAAGTGATTGCATTTGAAAACATATTCGAAATAAAATTGTACACACGCACATATAGAAGTGTCTTTGTGATATATTTATGTCGAGACGGTGAAATTAATATTTTTTCTCTTAGACCACTGCGTGGTTGGTCGTAACTTTTGATAAAAACATTTCTTTAGATTGACAACCACATTGAGACTAATAACTCAGCTTTACCACCGAGGATGGCGCATAATAGTGCAGGCGAAAAGTTTTATATTTACGGTAAGGTGGATGTTAACGAAGAAATTTCTGTTATTATTGGTATAATACAATAAAGTACTGAACTGAACACTGTATATATTACGTGTTAAATAAATGCTGTATTATAACCGTAACTAAATAAAGTAAATGCACATTTCTGTAGGACTAATACGTAATATCTTCAAATAAATACACTGCAAGTAGGTTTATTTTCACCTGACGCACGTTTCACAGAAATTATTCTGTATCTTCAGAGGTTTGTTTGAATTGTAATTGAATATTTCGCTTACAGTACAGCTAACGGATAATCGAACTTGCTTCGGTTCTATTTTCGATCGTTTTAGTGTTTGTGCAGTAGCTATTAATTATATATTTAATGTTTATTCTATTATTCTAATAAATGAATGATTTTAAATAAATCATCTTGTTTTGTTATCAATGTTTCAATGTTCCCAGTTCTGTTACACAACTTTCTAATTTGCGGAATTATTCTCTCAGCAATGTACCCCTTATTAAATTAGCTAAATTAATAACCAACACGCCTATATGATACTGTTTTATAACTGTTTCTATAGTGTTTAAATTTTCTCCGTCTCGTTGTCTAGCCTTATTATTTCTGTAGACAGGCAGACAGACACATGCGCACACACACATTTCTATGTGTATTGTGCGCGCATTGAGTGAATATGACTGCGTGGCTGCAGATTTCAGAGTTCCTACTGCCTCTGGGAAAAAGGACTAAAATGTCTGTCCGCAGTAAAATTATAGAAATTAAGTAAAGTTTAATACGACGACGTAAAATACAATACAACATCACCATAATTTAATATGAAATAATCTGTGACGAAATTAATTTTTTAAAGACAGAATAATTTTATACTAACTGTAGGCACGACTTGGTAACTCGGTTATCCCCAGAATTAGGTTTCGCTTCCTACTTCGTTCGCATTGTTTCACCACCTACGCTACACGCGCGCGCGCGCGCGCGCGCGCTATCGAAGATTTAATAAATGCGTGGTGATAATTACAGAGTGTGTACTTTTGACGTAGGCATGGAATACATTGTGCCTCCTCGGAAACACGTGTCTTTTACATTCTAACGACCCCTTTTCGTTCCTTTTTTTTAAACACAAAATGATTTATTAAATTTAATGTAAATATATAAGTAATTTATTAAAGAAATCTCTTGTAGAACTGAGAATTTGAACAGTCACGACCACTATGGAGATCACCCCATAATACGCAGGAAGACAAAACTCAGTACATTTGCCTCAAATGTCAAATCGGTGTTGCTGTATGGATGTGAGACCTGGAAAGTGACAAAGGACATCACCACAAGGTTACAGACTTTCATAAACCGTTGTCTGAGGTACGGTTATATAAATTTGGTGGCCCAAGACCATCTCGAACACAGATCTATGAGAGACCACAAGTCAGAGTCCCATCCAACTACAGATAAAGAGAAGAAAATGGAGGTGGATCGGTCACACCCTGAGAAGACCACCGGACAATATCGCTAGACAGGCACTGAATTGGAATCCGCAAGGTAGCCGCAGACATGGAAGACCGAGGAACACTTGGGAGAGGACTATGGAAAGGGAGCTGACTGGTCTCAACAAGACATGGAGGAAGGTGAAGGCCCTGGCAATGGACAGAACACGGTGGAGAAATTTCGTCGAGGCCCTAATAAGAATTTAAGGACTTAACTAACTAACTACTAGTAGAATTGGGCAGACTCGGACCGTAGGCAAGTAAACGAACTATTGTAGTATAGGAAAGTAAGAAGTAAAGTAAAAATACACCTGTACAAAGCCATTGTAGAAAGCATTTGAGGATCTTAGAGAGAAGATGCTGCAGATTTACTGGTCAGGAATTCAGAGATCCGAAATAGAATGGAAATTAACAAAAGTACATTGAAATCAATCAAAATGAAAAGGTGAAGATGACATTGACACGTGCAAAAGGTGTCAAATGATATATGGCTTAAAGATAATGAATTGTCGCCTCCAAATAGAAGAAGAAAAATACGTAGACCGAAAATCTCTTGGAAAAAGAATGTGCTGGAAGCAATGCCGGATAGGCCTACATGTCAACCATAGAATAACCTGCTACAAAACAATTTTTAAAATAGTATTTTATACCAAAGGATATTTTAAGCAATAAACTAGGCAGCACTATTTTTTTTATAGTGGCAGGTATTAGTGCCTGTGCTGAAAAGTGAGAAAAAAGGGGAGAAATCAACAAATCACGAAGAGGAGTTTGCTTTGCGTATGTTAGCTTTCAGCATTGTCTGTACAGTGTGCGAATTGAAATATAGGTACCGGTAAATATTTTCTACTTACATATTTTTAAGTAGACCAGTGATAAAGGCTTTCAGTTTGTAACAGGTAGTAATGTGCACATCACACTGTAATGAACTTATTGAATATTACATAATTAATTATAATGAATCGATTTGAGTGTGCGTGGTTTTTTTTTTAATTTTCCTAATGTCTGAAGCATTTGTGTCTATTTTAACAGTCAATTTCACGAGTAAAGAATGAACATCATCATGGTCAAGTTAAATTCAAATTACATAATTTTCAATATTGGCTATATAAAAATCATATAGGCCTATATATATATATATATATATATACATTGGTTGGTTTAGTGCCGCCTAATGCTAATTCCTTAAAATATGCTCTGTTTTACTATACAGTACTTTGAAGGCACAGCACGCCTACAAAATGTGTTTCCACGGTAAAATGTAAAACATTAAAAACAGTTTGGTTTCTTCCCGAGCTCACCCGGCTACTTAAGGCTGCTCGTAGGTCAATGAGGATGGTGGTAATACGATACTCGGTGTCATAAACCAATATCTCACACCTATCACCGCTGCGTGCGCGCGCGCTTGGCCGTGCGCGTGTTTGGGTGCCAAGTCTACGTGACATTTATTTTTTCGTTACAAATGTTCCGTCCTGATGCTCACTCACTCTTTCCCTCTCTTATTCACTTACTCTCTCTGTCTTAGTTTCTCTCCGCTTCTCCGTTAACTAAGGACGGTAACAGGTTGGCCTGTTCGTGTGTGAGTAAGAGTAAGAGGAGGAGGGAAGGTGAATTCTTCTAATGCCCATTAGTAGACCCGTGGGAACAAACAACACAAAACATTGCTGCTCTCTCACTCTTTCTCTCTTACCGCCTGTTTTCTTTTTCTTTCTCTTTTTTTTTACTTTTTCTAAACATTTCATTTTTCTTCTTCTTCTAGTTCTTCACCCATTTATTACTATCCATATACTCCTTCAGTTAGTTGTATTTTTATTGCAATAATTCGTCGTAGTCGTTGTGTTGTCATTATTTGCATTTTCGTATACGTAGTTCGCTGAAAGATGTCCGTTGGCGTACTAATGATTAATTTAATGCTGTGACTACAGAGGCCTTACACGGTTGCGTGTAGGCGCGCGCGCACGCGCATGCTCACACGTTCACGTTGGTAGTAATGTGGTAACTAAATCAAATGCTTACAGAATATTTTGTAAAAACTATTAAAGCCTTCAGTCTACTGAAGAATCAGCGATCTCATTTTAGAATTATACTCGACCTGAATGCATGTTTAACTTTTAGCCTTTAAATGTAGGCGATATTTGTAGACGAGACCGCTATTCTATCATCTCACACTGACTGTGGATTTAAAAATAAATTTAGACCAAATACAGCCTTCTTCTTCTTTTTCTTCTTCATCATCACCATCATCATCATCTTCTTCTTCTTCTTCTCTCTATTAGGTGATGCCATATGTTCCGATGAGTCACCCACCTCTTCAAGCCATCTCTTCCTCGTTCTTCCGGGAGGTCGCTTCCTTTTGATCTTTTAAAAGAGTATTATTCTGGGCAACCTGTCAGCCGTCATTCGGTCTAGATGACGCAACCGTCGATTCTGATATTCTCCGATCTTTTCACTCAGTGAGGCAACATTTATTTCCCGGCGTAGGCCTACATCCTTATTACGTATTCTGTCTGCTCGTGTGCGTCACTTTAGAAATCTCATGTCGGAAACATGAATCTTGCTCACATCTCTTCCTGTCATTACCCAGTTCGCAGATCCATACAACATAGTAGTGACTGCTACAACTCTCTCCTAGGTTAGCACCCCATAGGCTGGTTGGCAGCAGCTCGCCATTCTTCACGCTTCTCTGCTTTTCTTTTCAACTCACAATATGATGCACAGTTCATATCGACCATAAGCTGTTTCATGTAGTCTAAACGGGGTCGTTTCATAGAAAGCTCTTCTCCTCCTGAGCTCTTCTAAAGACTTCCTCATTCGTTATCTTCTCCCTCCAGCTTATCTTGAATATTCTTCTGTAGCACCAGGTCTCAAATGCTTGGAGTCTTTTCTTGTCACTTTTTCCAATTGTACAAGAATCACTCCCTTGTACAAGAATCACTATAGGGACAACGTATGTCTTTACTAGATTCTTCTTTATTTTTAGGCTGATAGTGCTTGTGAAATGAAGAGGTTTTTCTGTTTGTTGAAAGCAATTTTAGCCTGGGTAATTCTGCTTATAATTTCCTTACTGCTACGTCCATCCCTTGTGATTTTACTTCCTAAGTAGTTATATTCTTTAACTGCTTGGAGAACATTATTTCCAAGAGTTATTCTGACTGGATCGTCTTCCTTCCGACTACAGACTAGGACTTTGGTCTTTTGTTCATGTATTTTCATATTAAATTCATTTTTCATTACTTGATCCATTGTGTCAAGAATCTTTTGTTGATCTTCGTTGCTCTCTGCAGTCACTGTTATGTCATCTGTGAACCTAAGCATGTCCACTTTATAAAACTACAACTCTATAAAACTTTAATTAGGTCTCCTTTCTTTTTTAAACTTCGAATCGCACCACAGGTCGAATTATAGCGTCTGTGTCGCTGGTGTTACCGTAGACGATGTCATATCTCAGATAGTGGAGGCGGTTACTTGTTCAATGGTTGCTCCATTATCTTTGAGCTGAGAGGGTCCTTCCCTGTAAAAGCCATCACCTTAGTTTTAACTGTAGATACTTCCACGTTATATTCAGACGGAAGCTTATCAACAAGGTAGACCGACCTTTGAAGGTTACCTTCAGTCTCCTGAAGGTATCATCAGCGTAAAAAATAGTATTCGGTGCATGTGGCTATTAATTGTTATCCCAAATGTTGTGTTGGTTTTCCAGTTGTCTTGTTTTTTTTTCAACACAATCGTGGATGAAATAGTGGAAGACGAAGGACACTGATAAAAGAAAGAAGTAATATTTCTTTCTTTTCGTTGCCAGTCAGCTCAAATTTGTGAGTTCAACACTTTACGTAATAGTTATTCCTGTCTTCTTCTTCTTCTTCTTCTTCTTCTTCTTCTTCTTCTTCTTCTTCTTCTTCTTCTTCTTCTTCTTCTTCTTCTTCTTCTACTTCTTCCACTTCTTCTTCTTCTTCGAACCATTACTGAGATGATAAAGAACAAACGAATCTTTCTTGATTCACTTTAAATTGTGTGTTTCTTTTTTTGTCCTTTCCAATGATATTCTTCAGATAGCATTACTATTAAATTCTACATCGCATATTTATTCTAAGGTAGTCGCTGTTTAACACGAAAACATCAGTTTGCTAACACTTTTTTTCCAGTTTCTTACCTAGTAACGTTCTATTGTTTTCAGAATACGCGATTACCGCAAAAACATCAGCAGCAGTAAAAGGTTTTGTCCGAGCCTTACAATGTGTTCTGTGCCGGGATTGTTACAGACGATTTTTTTAACAACATGAGGAGTCGTGGAGAGGCACCTATTTATACGTTTTTTAAAGGCAAGAAAGCATAATTAGACTAGACCTACATAAATTCGTAAGATCATGCTCTCATAAAACGTCAAGCAGAAGTGCTATGTCAAAAAATACTGCTCTCTCTCTCTCTCTCTCTCTCTCTCTCTCTCTCTCTCTCTCTCTCTCTCTCTCTCTCTCTCTCTCTCTCTCTCTTTCTCTATCTCTCTCTGGTGTAGAGACGTGACAGAAAAAAACTGTAGAATACTTTCGGCATACTTACTGCATTAGTCCTTACTACTGATTTACGATAATAGGCCTACTCTGACACAAATTGAACCTGTTGTAACTTTCGCTTTGATTGTACATATTAAGAATAAATAAATAAGTGTACACACACACACACACACACACACACACACACATTACCATTACTTTAACTCTAGTGCCAATAATACGTTGAAGTCAGTAACAAATCGGGAAATAGATTGCTTACATCACTTACAGGTAGATAAAGGAATTGTGCTGCCTGTGTAATAATATGAAACGAAATTACAATAAAGCTCGCGAGATGACGTTTTCTGGGAGCAAAAACGGTTTTCAAATATTTCTGTTTGATAGCCTCTTAAACAATGACGACGAACACTTACATTAAGAAAAGTAAGTATAATAAATTTACTTTTGCTTAAATGCTGTATTAATGATTAAATAAAAAAAAAAGTTGGAATACGTAGGTCTACGTCTATTGTGACGTCAGCATTCCTGGCATTCTCTGTACCAGTTGTGGCTGCCGCGGTGTCGATTTCAGGCTGATTTCGTCGCAAGCATTGTTGCTCGTTCCTCCCGTTCGCTGCGTTGTCCGTTCTCGTGTTTGAACTGAAAAGCAAAAACTCGTATCTGAAAATTTCATTAAACATTTTGAAATTTACTGCCTTTGATTCAAACCAACTGCTTTAAAAATACCGTGATTTTTAACATGATAATGTTTTTAGGCTGGGGGTCATTCCACAAAATCGTCATCGAAAAATGTAACGCTTCCACACTTTCGATTCCCCACAGTCTAGAAATCTTTTGTTTGCAAAACATTATCATGGTTCGATGTTTCGGTTTCGTCGAAATTCTTTAGGCGCGCGCGCATGTGTGTGTAGGGAGAGAGAGAGAGAGAGAGAGAGAGATTTTTTTTCCACTGCGTTCGCTTATGACACGCCGACAATTCGTTTCGATTCGAACACTTCATAACATAAAGCCGTTATGGAATGCATGTCTAGCAGTGTATTCTACATAGTTATACTGGTAGTATATGTATACTTCCCACACTTCTTTATGGATCTGAGAATTAGACTTTAACGAAAGGCCAGGCCAGTCGCATCCAAGCGGCTGAAATGAGATTTCTCAGGCACGTGGCAGGGAAAACTCCCTATGATCATAGAATAAACACAGATATACGGCAGGAACTGAATATTATGAGTATACTCGACAGGATCGCCCAGTATCGGCTGAATTGGTGGGAACGTCTTTGCCGAATGGATGACTACCACATCCTCAAACAACTCTGGAACCATAAGCCGAGGGGACGGAGAGGTGTGGGACGTCAGAGGAAGCGCTGGAGTGACCAGCTGTAATATTTGCCTATTTGAGACCGGAACAAACCATCCTTGGTTTAATCATAAGATGATGATGATGATGATGATGATGATTATGTTTACCAACACGGTGAACATACAAGAAGAACCAGGATTGCAACAGAAGCCCCCTGGAGGAAGAAAAAGTGATAGACCTAGAAATGGTTGGACAATAAAGAGGATAACTTAACAGTAATGAGCATTAGAACAACTGACTAGAATGAATTAGTTAGAATAGCAAAGATTCATCCTGAATTGTAATGCCATTAGACACAAAAGAAGACGTTTAATTTTTTCTTTGTTTTGGAATGTAAAGTATTGATCGAGGAATCCATGATGAATTTTTTGATGATTTCTTAAGCCATATGTATTTGCAGTTTTTGCAGTAATCAGTCCCTGAGGGCGTAATCTGTTATGAAAAATGAGGATGAATGGGATCATTCTTACATGAAGGTAGTAGACCCTATCCTTTTATATAAACAAGCTAAAATATCATCTATTTATAGCTGACTGAATGCCTGGTTGTAGTTGTTATACATCGATCAGAAATAGTCATAGATGAGTTTTTTCATATATTGGAGTCTAAAATGTTCCACTCCAAACCAAGAATCTGTACACTTCCAATTAGTACTAGATAATTTTTGAATTCTCAGAAAAATTAGGAAAACCCCAAAATTACCATTTTGCAAGTAAAAAATAGTTGTAAATCAGACTGTCATGCAATAAACACTAAAAAATCCAAACTACTACATCGGGTTTTTAGTCAAATGGCCAACTATAATTTTTTTTTATAACTATAATGCCCAAATGACAAATACTTTAGTCCTAGCTTTCAAGTTTATGTATGTTTCCAGAAATATGTTTAGACCTCTAAACATCTAATACTTTTCAAAAACATACATAACCAATAACAATATGTAAAGTTTCTTGCTTTTGAAACATAGCTTACAAGCTTTTCCGTAAATTTGAATGCAATCGAAAATTCGCCAGGGATGTCGAAAGATAGGCTATTATTTTTGTCAAACTTACTAAAGATACAGAATTTCTATTTTGAATAAAATTCCTCACTCATAACTTGATGCCACAAACAGAGTTTGTAATAATTATGAATTTATTTATCGATAGAGCAATAATATTTTACTGTCAATTGTGTTTATATTTGTGAACGCTGAAGAACGACGGTGTGAAGAAAAAATTGTGTTGCTAACACTAATAGATAGTGTTTTGGTGCGTTATGGTATACCAACAGTGACGACGACGACGATGACGATGATAATGTTGATGATGCTGACAATTACGACGACGACGACGACGACGCGATAATAACGATATGATTAAAACTGCTCCATCTTAATCCGATACGTCCTGTTGTGTAGTATGTTAAAACAAGAAGAAAGGGAATTACGACTGGAGATAAAAGTGAATAAAACACAAGGCAAAGTCATAAATAGGAGTGAGGGGGGCAGCCGTAGGCATGTGATTATGAATAGTGGAATATTTCGATAGTAGATAATTTCAAATATTCGGAGTTAATTTTAACAGTTTGAAATCGTATGGTAAACAAAAGAAGACGGTTATCAAGAATAGTTCTTATACCTAGCAGACCAGCTCCTCGATAGTTCTTATACCTAGCAGACTAGCTCCTCGATAGTTCTTATACCTAGCAGACCAGCTCCTCGATAGTTCTTTTAAATATTTAAAATTAAAAAAAAAACATACACAACAACACTTTGGTCTCTTGTAAACACATTACAACGACAGAACTGGTCCCTAACACGTTTTTTATCAGACAAGTTCTGGTCGTTTGTAAACAGAATTTTCGAAAGAATTTTTCGACCACTGAAATCATGACCAGTCAACTGAAAAAGAAGAAGAATATATCTCGCAAATAAAAAACATATTATGGATTAAAAAGCACCTGACATCTAGCTTCATCTCAAGAAGCACGAAATGCAAAACCTACAAAACACTTATCAGGCCATTGCTGACATATGCTTCAGAAACCTGGACAGTGACAAAAAATAGCGAGAGATTTCTAGGTTGGTGTGAAAGACAGATTCTAAGAACAATATTTAGAGGAGTACAAAAAAATGGAATGTGGCGCAGGGGCTATAATCTTTACAAAGAGCCAGACATTGTCAGGATAATCAAAATACACAGGCTAAGGTGGGTTGGACACATAGAGAGAATGGAGCATGGACAGACTACGAAACATATTTTCTACCAGAAACCCATGGGTAGTAGAAAAAGGGGAAGACCCCGAAGTAGATTCAAAGAGCAGATAGAGGAGGACCTCGGAAAGCTGAACATGAGAAACTGGAAAGCCAAGGCATGCAATAGGGCGGAATGGAATCGACTCTTGGACTCTTGGTGGCCAAGACCCACCAAGGGCTGTAGCTACTCAACAGCTAGTTACTTATAAGCCCCAAGAAAGGAGTGTCAATAATTACAAGGTGGATGGAACAGGACAAGTGAACCGTGTGAGGCCGGAACGAGTGCTGGAGTCTAATCCTTGGTGTAGACGATGATCATTTACCGTATTCGCTTCAGTTTGTCCCAAACAGCAACATAGGTACTAAAAAACCATCTGACGGAGACAATTTTATGCGGACATGAAAAACGTTTGGTTCGGATGTTGCGAGTCTTCTTTACGGTACCTTGGAGGTTAGGAAACTTAAGAACTTCTCAGGGTCTAAGTTAAATTTTATGCAACATTTAAAAGTCAGATCAATTTAATTTTGGGTAGATGTAATTACATCTAACGATTTACTGTTACAGATCCCTCAGATTAAACTTAAAGTAAAAGATGCATGGTCATCATCATCATCATCTTCACGGATTAAACCAAGGATGGTTTGTTCCGGTCTCAAATAGGCAAATATTACAGCTGGTCACTCCAGCGCTTCCTCGGACGTCTCACGCCTCTCCGTCCCCTCGGCTTAGGCCTATAGTTCCAGAGTTGTTTGGGGATGGGGCAATCATCCATTCGGCAAGGATGTTCCCACCAATTCAGCCGATACTGGGCGATCCTGCCCAGTATACTCATAATATTCAGTTCATGCCGTATATCTGTGTTTCTTCTATGATCATGGAGAGTATACCCTGCCACGTGCCTGAGAAATCTCATTTCAGCCGCTTGGATGCGACTGGCCTGGCCTTTCGTTAAAGTCTAATTCTCAGATCTATAAAGAAGTGTGGGAAGAGCCATCATCTTGTAGAATTTTAGGCGTGTTCCTTTACTTGCTGACTTAAGGGTTCACCTAATGGTCCCGCATATAAGGTTGAACTTATGGAACTTATTCACAACGTCGTTGCATGCATTATAAGAGATACTGTAGCCCAGGTATTCAAAACTGCTAACTTGTTGCAGGACAGTACCATCTATAATAATTTTTTCCCGTACGGGATCAGTTCCACGAAAAGCATGGTTAAGTAGCATTTTAACCAATTTTGAAAGGGTGCCGGGAAGCTGAAAATAACGAAATGGGAAAAAACGTAAATTTGGGAATCGTTGGTACAACGTAGGCCTAATGTCTGGTTACGGAGTAAATTGGAAAGATTAACAGTGTAGTTGACAGCCATCTGGTGGTGAATATATGAACTAATTCAATGTGTCCCTTGTACATGACAAATATTTTTTACATAGAATAATTTGAATTTAGATATTGATCTTAGATCTGTCTACATAAACGATACGATCTATCTCACTGAATATTGTAAATAACTGACTAAATTTTGTTTAATAATACGATAATTTTTATGTGTCTTCAAAATTACCAATAAATGTTATAGAAAAACAAGTATAGGGTGTTGTTGTGTTGTTTTGTGTTGTAAACTGTGTCGGGCGTTACCTCCGCGCACTTTTGTTACTTACTCTGTTGACTGGATCCTCTGCAGTGATGTAGTTCTGTAACACAACTTAAAACTATGCTTTTTGTGGGCGCCACTTGGAAACGTTTGTTCCAAGAAAAAATTAAATGTGAGTGATAAAATTTTTAAATCTACGAAAAAATTTAAACAAGTCAGTTTAGCTTTGAAAAATCAGTTATGTTTAATGATTCTTTAAAAACAACAAACAAATCGTCTGAAGGACTATCATTCATAAAAATTATAAAATTGCAGAGAAAAAATTTTACAAGTTATTATTATTGACAATTTTTTTATATGTCCAATCAAGTATCGGCTAGTATTTCAGATTTTGACTCAGTTGACAAGCATGAGTTTAATATGTGAAAAAACTTTAATCTCAGGACGTGACTCCTTTGAACTACCAAGACATATCAATTAGATGCCTTACAAGAAAAAAACTAAGTGATTTGAAGGTGTATGTGTGGCGTGTAAAGTACAACTGTGTGATAATTGCAACCAGGTAACAAATGATTTTAATTTTTGTAACTCACGTTCCAACGGTCGTTTATTCTCTCACTGGACACTTCCTTCGGGTAGTTTCTCGATCTCGCCTCTTCGGGTGTACACTGAATCTATTTAAAGTCAATTTTTTCGATCGTTACTTTTTCCGCACTTTTTGTCAAAACGTTTGGCAGTAAAATCTCGTTCAAACGCCGCCACTACGAATCATCTGTTTAGCGTTGATTCAGAAATCTGCCACCGCAGCGCTGACTCCCATGCAGTTTTGAGGAAGGCTCAGTGTATTGTTTTGTTTACGTTCGGGGGAATTATTTGTCACGTTAGTCAGTCAATGCGAACACAGCAGAATTCGTTCTCTATTAAATGTTTGGGACCCTCCTGGGCCGTCGACGTTCTGGCTGCGTGCTTTCTATTAAAATTTGCCGTATCGCTGCTCTATTTCAGCGATACTTTTTGGCGTATACTCTCGTTGAGGTTAAGTCAGTCGGGTATGTCTATGTACGGGAAAAAGCCTTCCTGCCGTGTCTTGTCGATTTTTCGCCTCTCGGTTTCGCCTTAGCTGCGTTGATCAGTGTTGTGTGAGATGCATCAGCTCTGGAGTTCAATCTTCAAGTGTTTTTCGGTCAAATTTTGTCTCGCTTTTATACTAAATCGGGATGACTGTTTTCGTCGACTTCCGGTATATTTGTGTAAAAATTCTTTCTAGATTGTTCGAGAATAAACGAAATGGAATGTCATAGAACAATTTTCACTTCCGTAGAAGCTTTTAGAACGAATTTCTTATTCTTCATACAATGGATATTTCAAAATTTACACTGGTATTTATCAAACAGTTTCACATTAGTACTTACAATTTGTATGCCATTAATGTATTTAAATTCCTTGTTTTTTACTGAATCTAGCGATACTAAATATGATTGGTATCTAATTAACTTAAGTCTAAAAAACATTACAATTTACAACCCTCACCTTGAGTTGTAGTCATTAAAAACACAATATTTATAACAAAAATTGCTGTGGAGTTATAAAGTTCCCTTCACAAGCTGGACATCTACTACTACTACTCTCCTACAACAAAATAAACAAATTTTAACATCAATAAAACACAAATAAATACAATTTTATATGGCCTCTGCTCATGGCCTAGGTTCTTGTCAGTTTTCTAATGCAATGATTAGTCTTTTTCCTTAATATATGTGCTATTTCACCACTATACACACAGAGTTTATTATTTTGTCTATCTTTTGTGATACCTGGTTACTTTGTACATATTTTATATTTATCACAAGATGACATAGCATCATTGATTGTCTTGAGATGTCATTTTTTTATGGTGTGACAAATCTCACTCTAATTAGTTAAATTCTTTTAGAATTGACTTTACTTTCAACTGAGTTTGTTTCTTATTAAGGTATTCTGATGTATTGTACCTTTCTATCTTATTTTGTTAGTATTTTGTAAGTATTTTAGCCAGATCTGATTATTTTTGTACTGGATAATTGGCTTCAGCCATACATGGTATAAGTAAATATTTTGCTGACTTGACTATTACAATGTTAAAGTTGGTCAGGTATATTAGTATAGTTGCTTTATATCATATTACAGCTTTCTAATACAGTTTGGTTGCATTTTGGCAACATTAAATTCATAAATTATACAATATTAGATGCCTGTTACATGTTTTTAGTTAACACTGTTTTTGGCTATTTTGGCTGCTTTTTATTCATTTGACAGCTTCCTTTATTTAAGATAAATTGTTCACTATTGTCTGCTTGACAATTACATATAGTTTTTATTTAAATCTGATAATAATTGATTTTTTCATGAAATCTTAGTGTATGGTCTCAAATCCAACACATTAATATTTTTTGTCATTGCAAATATACAATTTTTATTTTAACTTAAACTCTTTCTAATAATGTATTTAAGTCATTTAATACATTTATTTTATTTACATCACATAATATAATGATGGATCTTGTCCATTTATTCACAAAAAATAGTTTTTAATACTATATTCATAGTTATAAAACTTAATAATTATTGACTTTATTCTGGTGGATTCTGACATTATTTCTCTCTCTTATAGTGTCTTATATTTTTTTCACTCTTATACACTTTAATAATATGTATGGGGTTTTGTCTTAGTCATAGTTTGGTCGTTTTTTCAAGTTGATAGAAATAATTATTATACAAAATTACACAATTTTTTGGGACTACTTGGGTTCGATACTGTTCACTTCACTTTCCTCTTATGCTAACTTACTATATAAATGATTTCTTTTTATGGAACGTTCTGTGACGTTACATATGCCTCCCGTTAAAGTTGATAATTTTGGAAAAACATATCTTTGGTTTTGATGAAATTATCATCTCTATAATAACCCTTTATTATTAGCTTTTTTATATTTCATTCTTTTATCTTATAATTAAATTCCTGTACTACTCCTTTAATATATTAATCCAACTCAATATTCCTAGTTCGTTCTTTGTCATATCACCTATTCCTTTCCTTTTTACCTTGATGTTTTATAATTAATCTTTGATATAATTCCCTATCAATTCCCTAACTTACATAGAGGGTTGGGAGTCAGAGTGGCTCGCTATGGCATACATTCTCTGTCCCTTCCTGTCTATAACTACTGAAATCAGAGGCAACACATCCCTGTTCAGAAAATAATAATTGCACCTTTGCAACAAATAATAATAATAATAAAAAAAAAAATACAATATTCAAAGATCATAGGCTCCTACACATAAATTCCCTTTCTTAAACTCTTCTGATTAATTCACAATTATATTAATATATCGTTCTCCGCAGGTTAAAATTATCGTTTAAAATCATTCAATGTTAATAGCTATATTCATATTCATCATTACCTCCTTATGTAACACACTGTTTTCCTTTTTTTTTTTTTTTTTTTTCATTTATCATTTATCATTTCCATTTAGTATCAAATATATGACAGTATTTCTCCTTCTTTCTCCTTTACTAAGTGTCCATCTTGTAATATTTATTTATAATAATCTCTCTCCTTCTCTAAGTACGGGTAAGTTGGTAAATATACGTTGACATGGCTATTGGAAATAAATCTATATTTTATATATATCTTTATGCCTTTGGTGTAAGGTGTCCTTCTCGTAATATTTATTAATAACAATCTCTCTCCTTCTCTAAAATATTTATTAATAATAATCTCTCTCCTTCTCTAAGTACGGGTAAGCTGGTAAATATACGTTGACATGGCTATTGGAAATAAATCTTGCCTATGGTGGAATGTGTCCATCTCGTAATATTTATTAATAACAATCTCTCTCCTTCTCTAAGTACGGGTAAGCTGGTAAATATACGTTGACATGGCTATTGGAAATAAATCTATATTTTATATATATCTTTATGCCTTTGGTGTAAGGTGTCCTTCTCGTAATATTTATTTTATTATAATCTCTCTCCTTCTCTAAGTACGGGTAAGCTGGTAAATATACGTTGACGTGGCTATTGGAAATAAATCTATATTTTATATATATATCATTATGCCTTTGGTGTAAGGTGTCCTTCTCGTAATATTTATTAATAATAATCATTATACAATAATATTTATATTTATTTAAAAATCTCTACCTCCTTTCTAATTATGGCTGTTAAAAAAAATTCACGTTGACATGTTTAGTCAAGGTACCTTCTCTATGATGCTGTATTTGACTTGGGTCTTTGGTCATGGTACTTGGTTACTGATTGAGTATTCGACTTGCGATTTTTTTTTAATCATGGTACTTTTTTAATGAAGTCTGGTTATACGTTCCTTTTACCTTGTTCCTGATTGTGTCAGTTACCTCGTAGGTATTGTTTTCATGTTTGATAATATTTTGGTTATATTTGTCAGTTTGGGTTAATTACGTTGATTATTTCAACCCCTTTTGGTTGTGTTCCATATATTATGTCCTTATTTATTATTCCCATTCCTTTTTAATTCCTTCTCTTTTCAATATTCGACCTTCGATGTTTATCACCTCTACTCCTTCAAATGCCTGGTCTATGACATTTATTCTGGATGATTAGTTTCATGGCCTTACCATCTCATCACATGTTTGGGCCATAATTTTTCTGCATAGCGGAATTCCTCCTCTCTCTCACTTTCAGTTTGGGGATCATTATCTGGTTCTCGGCCAGTTTCTGCCAATACATGGTTTACATAAAATACTCGGGGTTTTTCGTCATTATTTGCCTGATTATGTTGTAATGAAAAACCCGGATTTTAGTGAACTGTTCGGGGTCTTTCGTCATTACTTACCTGGGGCCTATTCTCTTGATTCCTTTTCTTTCTTATTTCTCTTATTGCCTGAGCGTATTTTTCTATAAGCTGGCCCATTTGTTCCTCATAATTTTCCTTCTTTTTGGACTGTATCTTTTTTCTAGGCACGCTTACCTTAAAAGTATTTTGGCCTATGATTTTCTTTGTAGTACACTCTTTCTTTTTGTCCCTTTTCATTAAATTCTGTTTATATTCTTTCATATAACTCCTTTCTCTGTGGTCAGTGACCGGGGGGTTAAGTATATTAATTAAACCGCTTTGAGTCATTTCTCCTATTTCCTTTGTATACTCCCTGTTTGTTTTCCTCGGTCTGTCCAATCTATTAGCTATGTTTTGTTCCGTTTCTACTGTTTCTTTCTCTATGGTTTCAGGACCGGTATTATTTTCTGGAAGACAACGAAATAGAAACTGTAATCCTTCTACCTGTTCCTCCATTACCTCGACTTCCCTGTCATTGTCGGTTTTACTCTCCTCGATCTTTTCGTCTACTAATTCGTAATTTGCATTATTATTTTTCGTAACGGACTCTACCCATTTTTGAGTTTCCTCCCTCAAGGATGCTCTCCACTTTTCACCTTCCTCCCGAATTTTCTGTATTTGTTTTTCATTCTCCTCTCTTTCTTTCTGTCTATTCTCTCTCAGGGATTCTCTCCAAGATTCTATCGCCCCTATTCTTTCCTCCTTATCTTCCTGTCTGTTTCTTCTCATATCCTCCCTCAAGGATTCTATATTTTTGTTCATATCCTCCTTCAGGGATTTTATTATTTCCTCCTTAAATTCCCGTCTACTTTTTTCCATTTCTTGGAGCATCGCCATTATCATCTCCATGTCACTTTTTGTCATTTCTATCATTTTTGCTGGTTCGTTTTTTTTTGTTTGTTCTACCATTTGTCCTTTTGTTTGCGATATCATGATCTGTTGGTAGTTGCCGGGCTTGTTCCGTCTTTTTCAAGCCTCACTAGTTGGGCTGCCAATTTATAGAAAAACAAGTATAGGGTGTTGTTGTGTTGTTTTGTGTTGTAAACTGTGTCGGGCGTTACCTCCGCGCACTTTTGTTACTTACTCTGTTGACTGGATCCTCTGCAGTGATGTAGTCCTGTAACACAACTTAAAACTATGCTTTTTGTGGGCGCCACTTGGAAACGTTTGTTCCAAGAAAAAATTAAATGTGAGTGATAAAATTTTTAAATCTACGAAAAAATTTAAACAAGTCAGTTTAGCTTTGAAAAATCAGTTATGTTTAATGATTCTTTAAAAACAACAAACAAATCGTCTGAAGGACTATCATTCATAAAAATTATAAAATTGCAGAGAAAAAATTTTACAAGTTATTATTATTGACAATTTTTTTATATGTCCAATCAAGTATCGGCTAGTATTTCAGATTTTGACTCAGTTGACAAGCATGAGTTTAATATGTGAAAAAACTTTAATCTCAGGACGTGACTCCTTTGAACTACCAAGACATATCAATTAGATGCCTTACAAGAAAAAAACTAAGTGATTTGAAGGTGTATGTGTGGCGTGTAAAGTACAACTGTGTGATAATTGCAACCAGGTAACAAATGATTTTAATTTTTGTAACTCACGTTCCAACGGTCGTTTATTCTCTCACTGGACACTTCCTTCGGGTAGTTTCTCGATCTCGCCTCTTCGGGTGTACACTGAATCTATTTAAAGTCAATTTTTTCGATCGTTACTTTTTCCGCACTTTTTGTCAAAACGTTTGGCAGTAAAATCTCGTTCAAACGCCGCCACTACGAATCATCTGTTTAGCGTTGATTCAGAAATCTGCCACCGCAGCGCTGACTCCCATGCAGTTTTGAGGAAGGCTCAGTGTATTGTTTTGTTTACGTTCGGGGGAATTATTTGTCACGTTAGTCAGTCAATGCGAACACAGCAGAATTCGTTCTCTATTAAATGTTTGGGACCCTCCTGGGCCGTCGACGTTCTGGCTGCGTGCTTTCTATTAAAATTTGCCGTATCGCTGCTCTATTTCAGCGATACTTTTTGGCGTATACTCTCGTTGAGGTTAAGTCAGTCGGGTATGTCTATGTACGGGAAAAAGCCTTCCTGCCGTGTCTTGTCGATTTTTCGCCTCTCGGTTTCGCCTTAGCTGCGTTGATCAGTGTTGTGTGAGATGCATCAGCTCTGGAGTTCAATCTTCAAGTGTTTTTCGGTCAAATTTTGTCTCGCTTTTATACTAAATCGGGATGACTGTTTTCGTCGACTTCCGGTATATTTGTGTAAAAATTCTTTCTAGATTGTTCGAGAATAAACGAAATGGAATGTCCTAGAACAATTTTCACTTCCGTAGAAGCTTTTAGAACGAATTTCTTATTCTTCATACAATGGATATTTCAAAATTTACACTGGTATTTATCAAACAGTTTCACATTAGTACTTACAATTTGTATGCCATTAATGTATTTAAATTCCTTGTTTTTTACTGAATCTAGCGATACTAAATATGATTGGTATCTAATTAACTTAAGTCTAAAAAACATTACAATTTACAACCCTCACCTTGAGTTGTAGTCATTAAAAACACAATATTTATAACAAAAATTGCTGTGGAGTTATAAAGTTCCCTTCACAAGCTGGACATCTACTACTACTACTCTCCTACAACAAAATAAACAAATTTTAACATCAATAAAACACAAATAAATACAATTTTATATGGCCTCTGCTCATGGCCTAGGTTCTTGTCAGTTTTCTAATGCAATGATTAGTCTTTTTCCTTAATATATGTGCTATTTCACCACTATACACACAGAGTTTATTATTTTGTCTATCTTTTGTGATACCTGGTTACTTTGTACATATTTTATATTTATCACAAGATGACATAGCATCATTGATTGTCTTGAGATGTCATTTTTTTATGGTGTGACAAATCTCACTCTAATTAGTTAAATTCTTTTAGAATTGACTTTACTTTCAACTGAGTTTGTTTCTTATTAAGGTATTCTGATGTATTGTACCTTTCTATCTTATTTTGTTAGTATTTTGTAAGTATTTTAGCCAGATCTGATTATTTTTGTACTGGATAATTGGCTTCAGCCATACATGGTATAAGTAAATATTTTGCTGACTTGACTATTACAATGTTAAAGTTGGTCAGGTATATTAGTATAGTTGCTTTATATCATATTACAGCTTTCTAATACAGTTTGGTTGCATTTTGGCAACATTAAATTCATAAATTATACAATATTAGATGCCTGTTACATGTTTTTAGTTAACACTGTTTTTGGCTATTTTGGCTGCTTTTTATTCATTTGACAGCTTCCTTTATTTAAGATAAATTGTTCACTATTGTCTGCTTGACAATTACATATAGTTTTTATTTAAATCTGATAATAATTGATTTTTTCATGAAATCTTAGTGTATGGTCTCAAATCCAACACATTAATATTTTTTGTCATTGCAAATATACAATTTTTATTTTAACTTAAACTCTTTCTAATAATGTATTTAAGTCATTTAATACATTTATTTTATTTACATCACATAATATAATGATGGATCTTGTCCATTTATTCACAAAAAATAGTTTTTAATACTATATTCATAGTTATAAAACTTAATAATTATTGACTTTATTCTGGTGGATTCTGACATTATTTCTCTCTCTTATAGTGTCTTCTATTTTTTTCACTCTTATTCACTTTAATAATATGTATGGGGTTTTGTCTTAGTCATAGTTTGGTCGTTTTTTCAAGTTGATAGAAATAATTATTATACAAAATTACACAATTTTTTGGGACTACTTGGGTTCGATACTGTTCACTTCACTTTCCTCTTATGCTAACTTACTATATAAATGATTTCTTTTTGTGGAACGTTCTGTGACGTTACAATGTTAAAACAGTGGTTTCATTATTCATAAAGACCTGTGAATAAACTCACCTCAGGACAAATTGATAGTTACTTCAGTTACGTCACTCTTTAATTAAATTAACTATATTAACCAATTTATTTTACGGAACTTTGAAACAATTTCTAATCGCATTTTCGATTTCATACAGTAAGAAGGCGTGAACACTTCCACAGCCACCTAGTTCAAAGTATGAGGGAAACGAAAAGTAACATATTTTATAAAACGACGTTATATTAAATTATGTCTTTACATCAAATAAGATCACGTTTTTTAAATCAATCATTAAACAATTCATGAAAAGAGTATAGATCAAAAAAAATATAGCCGACAGTGACTTTGTAAAGTAAGTCCATGCAAGGTGACAATCCCGTGACTGCTTCTTCATTTGTATGCCAGTTTTAGTCTGTTCTTAAGTACAGTATATGCAAAACTATATTTAAGGACAACTAACCAGGTAATTTTGTTGATATGCAGCATATTCTTCCACACATTTTTCTAATTTTAAGTCCTTTTTTTTAGTCACAAACTACTTAAATTCAATCTCTACATGGTTCCTATCTAGATCATAAAGTATTAAAATAATCTTTATTCATTACTTTCCTTTGTTTCATGCTCTTTTTCGGCTGTAATATATTTTATTCCTTGTTAATAACCTTAGAATTTTTGTTACAAAATTTCTATAACATTTTTTGATTTTGTTGTCCATGATGTGTCCGTTAATTTAACTAAATATAATTAAATCACTATCGACTCGGAACACAAAGTTTTTATGGGTAAAAACGGAAAGGTTTACCCTTATAGCCTGAACCAGTTTTCGCTTTTAAAAAGCTTCTTCAGAGACTCCCGGTGGGAGCACTGACCGTCTTGTTGTTGGCGTGTGCTGAGTCAAAAGCACAGAGTACGAATATATAGAGAGGGGAAAGCCAATGTTAAAATTTTGACTGAAGTTTCTAGCGCTCCTGGTGACTGTGTTGCCCACTAAGTGGAGCTAAATGATAATGCAGTATGGTCACGTGACTCCAGTATACTGTATTATCCTCTGCTGCATAGGCGGGAAATCTAAAAAAGGAAATGCTGCTAGGCTTTATTTGAAATTACTCTTAAATGTTTAGTTTCATCAGATATATTTTCATGTCATTGTAATTACAGAAAAATGTTAAAAAAAAGAATAATTACAATGTTTCAAGGTAGACATGTAAAATGTCTAAAAACTTGAAACATTTTAATCAAAATTTAGTAAGCAAATGCATGAAAAGTGAATTAAAATGTTAGAAAACTTACATTTACAAACCATTAATTGTACTAGTTACATCAACAAAGTAATTAGGTTTTTTACAATTTTTAAGTACATCACAAAACATTCTGTGTATAAAACGTTCATAAAAATTTATCTTTCAATAAACACTTGTTTACAAATAATTGAAAATGTCTTTACTTTGCTTTAATGAAAATACACGTTAATTGCCTTTGGTTTCAAGGATATTAATCATTTGTTTTTGAAAACCACTGTGCATTTTATTGACATAAGGTCACAAATAGTTGATAAACACTTAGGTAAAAATCAAGGAAAAACAAATTTAAGTATTTTATTTTTACTCAAAAACATTTTAAATTACAAAAATACATACAGTGAGTAGAATTAACTAAGCAAATTTATAAAATATTACATAACACATAATAATTCAAATTCCAGTTCTACTAGTTACATACAAAAGTCAAACAAATCTACAAACACTTCACATTATGTACAAGACCTAACATCGAATCACTACAGAACAATCTGAAATAATACAAATATATAAACGGAAACATTATTTTGAAATATTATACAAATGAACAGACTTGAAGTTTATTATAAAAAACCTACTCAATAAAAATTCACAAAACATGACTAACACATAATGCATTCAAATTTCAGCTCTACCACTTATATGCAAAACTCAACACTAATCTACAAACACTTCACATTATGTACAAGACCTAACAGCTAATCACTACAGAACAATTTGAAATAATACAAATATATAAATCCAAACATTATTTTGAAATATTATACAAATGAACAGACTTGAAGTTTATTATAAAAAACTTACTCAATAAAAATTCACAGAACATGAAATAACGCATAATACATTCAAATTCCAGTTCTACTAGTTACATACAAAAGTCAAACAAATCTACAAACACTTCGCCAGAACAATTTGAAATAATACAAATATATAAACCCAAACATTATTTTGAAATATTATACAAATGAACAGACTTGAAGTTTATTATCCAAAAACTTAATCAATAAAAATTCACAAAACATGACATAACAATAATACATTCAAATTTCAGTTTTACCACTTACAGTATATGCAAAACTCAACACAAATCTATAAACACTACACATTATGTACAAGACCTAACAGCTAAACACTACAATTTGAAATTATACATATATATATACATAAACATTATTTTGAAATACAGAAATCATCAGACTAAGAAGTTTATTGGCAAAAGACCCAGAAAACCTTTAGATTAATGAACTGCATAGAAGCCCAATATGAATTTAAAACCTCTCATTTTCTTGCACTTCTTAGTTAATTTTTTGATTTCACTCTCCTTTTTCTTTGCATATTTGTATAAGGACTTCTTCCTGGGGGTATCCAACTGTGAATTCCTTGTCATTGCAATTTTTTTAAGGTTAGTGAATCAACCTGATAAGACAGATCTGATGAAGTAACCGTGTGAGATAAACGTTCATCAAATTTGCCTTGGTCAGCATAAGAGTCCTCATACTGTGCTCCAGAATAAAAAGATGGCTCTGTCAATATTTGGTCAGCAGGACTAGGAGTGCTAAAAGGTAATCTCTTTTTACAGTTAGGAACAGGTGTGGACGTAGCAGAAATATATGAGGTAGTAGGATAGGATGTGTCTGGTGATAATTCGAGAGGAGTTGAAGTACTCGGAACTTGTTGATTCCTTGTCTCAGCAGGCTCATCTTCTCCTGTGGCAAGTGGCACTTGCATTACTTCTTCAGCAATGGGTGGAGGACCACGAAGTTTTGGTATTGCAGTAGGCCGCAGTCTGTTTCCAATGAAATCCTCTGGCATAAAATGGTCCTCACAGACTGCCCTGTATACGCGGCCTACTATATTTTCAAAACTTTTGTCCTGACAAAAGTCCACCCACTGCTGAAACCTGCAACACACAAGTGTATATACTAAACTGGTAAAATTATGTGGCTGATTTTGATTATACTTTTATACACTTGAAAAAAATCATAGCAAGGTAAGTGTATCAATCACTGACACTAATTCAGTTACTGTCTCATGAGCTTTACAAGTCAACAAAAGTAAATATTAATAAAATATGTGTACAGAAAAAAATGTAAGTATATATTGTTATGAAAGATATATAAACATTCTGAAAACATACAGCGTAATGTGATTAGTGTGAACCGTGTCAATCCAAATGCACACTAAGTAAAATATACTACATTTACAAAGTTACAAATAAAATTGTCACAGTAAATACAAGTTTAATATAACTTAAATAAGTTAATCAGTAAAATCAGAAATATGTAAATTTATAAAATCAATATACAAATAAATAAAATAATCTACTTTCCTTAATCAACAGCATATAGAGAATAATATATATTTTAATAAGAATAAAGTACAAATACTTTAATATATATTTTCCTTTATTCAGCTGTGAGATGATCACGTTTGATATGAACTACTCTTGGTTCTACTAACTCTGATAATAATGATTATACTGTGATAAATATTAAAATTATGTAACAGTTTTATACTGTGAGCCTTACAAAGAAATAGGCTCACCAATATCTAGCCTACAGTTAATTTACAACTGACCAGAAATAAGTTCTCCTCATATGCTATAGGGTGTATTGTTGACATACAATAATATTCTGTCTTCAATCGTCTACTTGTTTTGTTTAAGATACAATAAATAAATAAATCTATACACCAAAAATCTCTTACTCTTCTTTCAAAATAATTTAGTACAACTATACTACAATAAATCTATACACATTTCATAGGTATAGATTAAATTTCTTTTCCAACTTTCTGTAAACACATCAGTAACAGATTACATGGCAGCTACTATTCGTACTTAGTCATACTGGCACTAATTTAATATTTAATATAGTAAAGCCTGTTGAAATGTCTAGTTCAATGCAGAAAGTAAATACCTGGTCTTTCAATTTTAAGGCTTCGTTACAGATATAACTGAAGGTATCAACAACAGGTAAACAATATATGCTCTTCGATTTCGTTTATACTCTTGGTATCAACAATTATATTCAACATATAGACCTACTATTGTGATCTGAAAATATTCACAACCTATCTAATTACGAAAACTAAATAATTATGACTCACACTTCATTAACCTATCATTATGTATAGTAATTATCAAAGCTACTTAAAAATTAAGTTTCTTGTAAGGTACTTACCGTGCTTCTTGTTTCCGTTGTGGAAAATAAAAAAACTGTCTTCTCCCATCATCAATATTATAACAGCCTCTCACTGTACAATTCTTCTTCTTCATTTTTACAAAGACAAAATAGGACTGTGAATATAACGCAACCCAAACAATGACCAAAATGGCGTCTTCCACGTGCAAAGCCCAAAAGAAGCGCCAACCATTCGCTAACTCACCAATTTCTCGTTTCAGCGCTGCCAGCTGCCGCACTAGCGCTCGTAGTGACTGTGTGGCGCAGTTTTTAGCAGACGACAAAACTTATGACCAAAACTCCTATTTAACTGTCCTACCCCTGGTCAAAAGACTCAGCGCTAGTTCAGTTATTTACAATTGGAGAGAACTGTAATTGACGATCCTAAACCGGGCTGCTATCTAGCGGTGAGTCCTCGCGTAAAGACGGAATAGTCCGCTTGACGTTATTGGCAGTACAGAATTAAAGCCATAATTAGTGCTGCGCTCTACCCGCGGATAGGAGAAACTACCGTTTTCTACTCTACACTATTTGATCGGTGGCGGCATCTACTGATTTTCTCCAGCAGTATTAAAAAGCGGTGCTGCATTCTGCCGAGATCTGCGGTAGGTAAACCAGGAAGGAGCAGACTCCATTTAATTTTTTAGGTCTAACAAAATACTTGGTGGTTGAAGGTCGCATTTTATTCTCTCTGGTGGAGAGATTTATTTGAACTACATCTCCTTCAACCTAATGAAGAGATAATTCGTAAACGGCTGCGGGTCCGCCGAACAGAGAAAGAAGTCCTGCTGCATGGCTGAATGATGTCCATCATAAGCTCCACTCGATACCGGAGAGAATTAGATCACCACAACAACACCTAAGATGCCAATCATGAGATCGCCACATTACTAATAAAAGAGACCACCCTTCATGGACCCAACCACAGGTGAAAAACAACCATTTATAATTTACACGTAGAGTCAACACGGCACCACACCCCGTGAACAGTTATACATAAGCATCAGTTTCTACATTTCAAATTAAACATTCATTTGGATCCCCAATATTTATAGTAGATTGTCAGTTCAGAGACTGATATGGTTACAAGACAGCATCCAACATAGATTTCCACTCATTTCATTATAGGGGTTTCTCTACAGATTTTAAGTCAGTTTTTGCTATTAGTAATTTCTCATGTTCAATTCACCACGTATAAAAATATATATATTTTCTCTTAGATTAAAAATCAGTTTATTTCATTTGTATAAAAAGATTACTGGGGAGGTAGGTGAATTTTTAACTAGTTTCAACCAAGCTATGCATGTCGAAACACCTTTCAACTTGTTTGTCGAGACAAGTTTGTTGAGACAAGCCGAAAGTTGAATGAACATGTCCGTCTCTGACCCAAGTGCATTTTTTTATAAGGTGCTAATATTGTGCAATTTTTCTCTTTTCATTAATTGGCCCTATTTAAGTATATATAAATTCTTTATACTAATTATGATAACTGGGGGGCATTATTTATTTTAAACAATTTTTATTTCTCACCATAATTAAGTACTTAAGCACTTAGCCACTTAGGCACTTAGTTTTAAATTTTTATGTCCTGGGGACCAGTGTGGGCTTTAGCATTCTCTTATACACATGACGTGCAATTAACCCACACCATGTGGGTACAATTATAAAAGTAAATTTCTAATCCTAATTGGGATTCGTATAAAGAAAAGGTTAGAATTTATATACACCAGAAGGGTAATATAAAAAAGGGCGTGGCAAGAGACCTTTATGTATTTTATGTATACTATTGTATAATGTATTTTTGTCTTGTGGAACATGTTATGTGTGTATATTTCTGTGTACATTTTGGGGGATATAAAAATATTATGCATTTACTGTACTTTTGGTGGGAACTTCGAATATAGGGATTTATTGTTCAATGTCTTTTACAACAGAAAGTTAACACATGTAGTCATGTGGGTATATCCTTTTCATTTCTTTTTAAGGGAGGTATTCTATCTCAATAATCGTTGCTGATCATTTCTTTAAGGAAATTATTTAATTTATTTAACCTTATAACAAGTATAGGAATTGTCACCTTTAAAATTTATTTAATTTGTTGAGTAATTATTTTTATTATTAATAGTAACAAGGTATGGAATCATTTATCTTCATTAATTTATATACAGCATTCTAAAAGAAACATATAAAATAAATTTTTATATTTTATTAAATAGTTTAATGGGAGCTCTATTTCAAGGTTAATTATTATTTTAAATTTCAATTCACTGATAGAGTGACATAGCAATTATTTTCTTGGATTCAGTTAATATTTTTCAGGTGGCGTTGTTGAGAGAGTATACTTATTTATTTAACTATTTAAAGGGGAATTATAGATCACTGTTGTATTCATTTATTATTAAATTGTTATGAGATAGAATAATAAAAAGGGATTTGTTAATTATTTAATTCTTGAGTTTTCATTGCAAGTCCCGTCTCACTGGATCCAGCACAATTTTTAGCTTCTCTAGGCCTTAGCCTAGTTTTAATTAACTTGTGGCCCCTCTTTACAAAAAAGAAATATTCTTTTTTTTAACTGCTCGAGATAAAGTGGGGTTACAGGCGACGGTATCGACTTTTGAAATATCGATATTGTGTGTGCGTGGGGTGTGATATGTTCGAATAATGCGTGTGATTTGAATTGTGTCTGTTCGTTTAGGATGTCATTTTTATGTGTTTTCGTGTGTTTGTATATTTCCAATTGTTCAAGAGTGTCTAGTTTTCGGCCTTTTGTGTGTACGTTTAGAATATCCATGTTATTATCGATGTTTTTGTATATGTGGTTTGCTTCAATGAGGTGGTTTGCAAAGGTGGATTCAGTAATGGAGTGTAGTGCCTTTGTGTGTTCAATGTATCTTTGTTTGAAGCTACGTCCTGTCTGGCCTATGTAGAATTTGTTGCAATCTGAGCAGTTTAGTTTGTAAACACCTGTTATTTTATTATTTCCTGTGATGCCTTAGAATTTTTGTTACAAAATTTCTATAACACTCATGACATTTTATGACGATATTTAGATAGTTCTTGAAACTGATGAAAACATACAGCACAGGTACAATGCAATGCAATGTAGTAGACACATCTGTGTGTGAATGTTTTAACATGGCCCAACAGGAAATACACAAATTAACTATTGACTGTGATGCTATGATACCTTATGAATATATAAATGATAAACTAAGTGTACTGGGACTTATTGCAGGGTGTATCCGGTGGAGTGGCACTGACAACAACTGTTATCGGGATGGCACTGCAATGTCTCACATCAGAAATCACCATGGAAGATGTAACAAAGTGTCGCCATTATAAAGCCGATTTTAGTTTCAGCCTTAAAGCTGTATGTAGTGGTTAATTTATAGAACACTGACACAATTAATTTGTAAAATTTACAAATTTTATTATTATTTAATAATATATTACTTAGAGAAAATTTAATTAATTCCTAGAGTATGACTAATGATAAGCACAGTTTGTGAGTAAACTGAGGAACTCTAAAAAGGAGGCACTTAGGACGATGTCAACAGCTTCAGTGAGTAATCGGCTATTCACGTCAAATTCCCATATTCTTCTTGTTATTCACTTCTTGGCTTAGATGTACTGCCTGTTTGTACTTCAAATGTCTTTCCACCATTTCTATAGTTTTCCATTTTTTTATGCCTTTCCCCTTTAATTGAAAAGGGAATTCTCTGCAAATTGAAAAGTCGATTGACATGGCATGATGATGTTACCGACAATTCTGTGAATAACAGAGACTTTTGAGTGAATTTGCTGTAGGCCTACAAGTAAATTCATCACAGCTTACAAAATATATTTCTACTCAGAAGTTAAGTTCTTTAATAGAACAAAAGTAAGTTAATCTTTGGTTTATCTAGTTAAAGATATGTGTATATTTCTAATAAGATGTGTATGCTGTAAAAATCAGATAGCTCGACAATAATTAATAGTGAAATAACGAATGTAGGGGAGGGGGTTCTATGACTGAGCACGGCTCAAGTGACTGCCTTGTAGCCTCCGCATCCTTAGGACTCATCGGCTGCCAGTGCTTCACTTCTTGGCTTAGATGTACTGCCTGTTTGTATTTCAAAGGTCTTTCCACCATTTCTATAGTTTTCCTGTTTTTTTATGCCTTGAGTTCTGCAAGTCGTCTCTTGTTTGGTGACCCTGTTGTGAGATATTTTGCTTACACTACCTATGCTTTGCTTTCCCTACTTTCAATGATTTGATTCCTTATTATATATCTCAACTGTTTTAGTCTTTTAGAGTTAGTCTTCTATTGGTCAGGTGTTGGGTTTGAGTTGGTCAGATTTCATTAAAGAAACAGATCTTGTTTAAGTTTTATGACATAATATATTATGCATGCCTTCATGGTCTGCAAAGAAGTTTCTTTATCAGTTACAAAGTAACATTATGCAGTACTGTAGCTTATTATCTGATATTTTAATACTGTATTGTTTTATGTTTCTGATGATATTTCATTCATTAAACTTATTACAAGCACAACTGAAAAATATCATTATTCAAAGTCAAAAATAAACAAGAATTATATACACAAACAAGGACAAACCCCTACTAGTAAAGATGCCCTTAATCAACAACAGTACAATCTCAACTATAGGAACTGTCTAGGAAGAAGTCTTCAATGCTGAAAGAAGTATTTCATATATCTATTTTGTTTTCGATAAACCTTTTTGATATAATATTTATTAGGAAGAAGCAGTCTTAGGTTCTGGTAAATTACTGTAAGTGTAAAAGTATTAAATTAATGTACCCTAAGTGACAATTAAGATAGAAAGATCACTAAGTTGCTTGCTTCATTTTTTATTGGATAAAAAAATAAGATTTCAAGTGTATGTACAAGCCAATGGTGAAGTTACATGGAAGCAACTGAGGTAATGCCTACCCAAAAATCCTGTAGACTCGTAAACATAAATAATGCATAAAGAGATTGTGAGTCTTTGTGATTGTGAAATTGTAATTAGATTTGACTATATAGTACAATGCTATGAGTGAGACAAAGTTGAGTTACCTATCTTCTTAATGCTTTACATCATGCAATGGAGGGAACTGTCCCCCATCCCTCTCACCCAATCTATTGAGGCATGACTCACTTGACTAGTTCCTGTTGTGTGGCACAAAGGTTTTAACATGTATGGTTGATTTTATGGCCTATCATTCCTGTGAATTCATAGGAAACCAAGACCATTGTTGGCATTATCACCAAAGTCCCTCATACGTTTTTAACTTTTTAAAATTTTCAGAGTTTTAGAAATCCTACTTTCTGTTGCGTTTGAAGACAGTATTGACTTTTGTGTTCATTTGTATGCCAGATGCCAGTTTTAGCTGTTTTCAAGTATATGCAAAACTATATTTAAGGAGAACTAACCAATGATTTGTGACATTAATAAAAATAAAACCAGCTTTTAAAATATAGAGGTTTAGTTAGTTGTGTATCACGCACATAAGACTAATAAGTGTGTCATCCAAAACAAGTGAACATAACCCTTTTAAGTCGCCATCAAGTCTTTTAAACTTAATAATGAGTAAGCCATTTTCTTCTTGGACTAATGAAGAAAAATGTAATGGCAAAAACAAAATATTTACACTTAATTTAGACATTAAATAATTTGATGTTAAAGTAGCTAGAAAATTCTAGTTTTCTTAGTATCTGTGATTTTAATGGTCGATTGGCTGTTATAAAAAAAAAGTTTTTGTTATACGCATTTTTTGGTGAAAAGGAATAGATTATAAATGGAATAAAATATATAACTTTGGAATAAAATATATAAAATGAAAGTTATATACAACTTTCTTAGAAAAGTAGAGAAACATCATAATTAAGAAAATGTACTCGGCATGAGATTTGCTAGGACAAGGGAGAACAGAACATACTTTCTCTGAAGGAGCAACAGTTCATGCTATTAAACATAATGAAAAAAATTAGGCTTGTTGTTGAGAAACTTGATGACATTGTGTGTTTTCTTGGGAAACATGACCTTGGATTTTGAGATCACTATGACGAGGAAGATTCGGACAACAGGAGTAATTATTAAGAACTATTAGATCTTCTTTTGAAGCAGGAATAGTATATTTGAGATCATCTTCAGTATACATTAAGTTTTAAAGGGAGATCAAGTGATATACAAAACAAATTAATTGAATCTGTAACTGACATAATTCAAGAGAAGATTAAAGCAGAGTTAGATTCTTGCTATTTCATTGAAATTCAGGCAGATGCAATTTTAGACATCTCAAAATTTAATATCTATTTAATAGATCTGAACTTGGTATAATTTTCAGATCCTGTTCAAAAGAGATTCCCATAGAAAGAGTCATGGTTTTATAGTGTTTCAGTAGATAAGCTTCTGTAAGGCTCACCATAATTATTTGTTAATGTTTTAAAATAATTGAGTGTAACTGAGAAAGTAGTCTGTCACACATATGATGGAGCCTCTGTAATGACCAGAAACCATGGGAGGCGTTCAGCAATATGTACAACAGACAGGCTTAATCATTTGTACATTGTATTCTCATAAGGTAAACCTTGTTCTTCTTCATTACTTTAAAATTGGTTAGCTTCTTTGTTTGTAATCTGTCAGCATTTCACTAATTTTTCTTTTGCAGATCCTCTAAAAAAACATTTCCTAGAATCTAAAGACTTTTGCAAGCGTACACTACACATTGGAATTTCCTTTCCAGAGAAGTTCATACAATCTTTTCCTACTATAATGATTTGAGATTGGTTTATGAACACATTACAGAGAAAGAAAGGTTGAGATAGTGACCCATGCAGTTTTTCTTTTGTGTTTGTGTAACATACTCAAAACCTCATTCATTTATTTGCGTTATTTCTATAGAGAAATACCAGGTGTAATAAAAAAAGTACCAGGATTTATTTTATTTACAAAATATTCAAGAGTTACATATTTATAAATTTGTCACTATCAAAATACTCCCTTTCCACAGCCACACACTTCTTCCAGCACTTTTCCGACTGCTCAAAGCATCTGTTACAGTCACCTTCAATAAGAGCCATAAGTTCCTCGTTGCATATTGTTTTAGGTCGTCTATATCTTGAAATGAATCTGCCTTTCAAATGATCTTCAGAAAGAGAAAAAAGTCACAGGGAGCCATATCTGGCGAATGTGGATGATCCTGAAGCTGTGGAATATTGTGTTTAGCAAGAAAATACTGAACAGCATGTGACATGTGGGCAGGTGCATAGTTGTGTTGAAGCCACCGTTCACCATGTTGATGGAACTGTAACCTTTTTCATTGAATTCCATCTCTTAACCACTTAAAAATCAGAAATGTAGTAATTCTGGTTTGCTGTTTGCCATGCTGGAGCATATTCATGATGAACAATCCCCTTATGAACAAAGAAAATTGTAAGCATGGTCTTGACTTTGCTTTGCCTTTTTTAGTCTTGGAGAATTTGGTGTCTTCCACACTGAAGATTGGGCCTTAGTTTCTGGATCATATCCATAAACCAATGTGTCACCACTAATCAAGATTCATCACTTATTACAATCATTTTAATGTTCTCATCGTCTTTAGCACATTCAAGCAGGACTTGAGCGACTGACACCTGGGGATCTTTTTGGTCAGCTGTGAGCACTTCTTTAGTACAAACTTTGCAGAAAATCATTCCCAACTCATCAGTAAGGATGGACTAAACTGATCAAAAGCTAATATTTAAATCATCTGCTACTTCACGAATTGTGATTTGGCAGTTTTCTCATACAGCAGGATGCATAAGCTCAACATTGCATTCTGTCTTACTGGTTAAATGTCTTCCTGAATGCTCGTCACTCTCAGCACTTTCTCGCCTATCTGCAAAACACTTAAACCACTCATAAAACTGTGTATGACTCATACAGTCTTCTCCATAAACTTTTTGTAACTTCTCAAATGTGTCTTTACATGTTTCACCTGTCTTTTACTATTTTACATGTAACATGTATCTTTTTGACATAATCTGATACAAAATCTCTGACCAATTTCTTCTAATGTGGTAAATGCATCAAATTAAAGTAACACACTACACAACATTGGGCATTCGTAAACAAACTAGATCAACTATTATTGCAAAACTTGTACTGAGTATTTAGTATACTGTAAAGTAAACATATGTGTTGTTTTTTTGGAGTCAACTGATTTGGCATTGACAGTACCAATTCGGATAGTTTTTTATCAAACCTCGTATTCACTTACACTGATTGTCTCTTTTGCCTGCTGCAACACAAAAGTGCCTCTGATATCTTTCTCTGCAACACTGAAATTAAGAAAATCATTATTATCCACACGGTGCAAAGAAATTAAACACTGTATATTCTTATATTGAAAAGTATTGTCAAAAACGTAAGTAGTGAGGTAAATATAGGTAATAGTGAATTCTTACCTGAAAACTTAATTTTGTGTATGAAGTTCTTGATGTTTTGATTATGTAGAGCTAGAGATGTTTTATTTTAGCGATTTTTGAAAGTATCCTGTTTGTTGAGTTGTTTGGTCCAAGACACTTCACTATTTACAAAGAGAGTATCCCTTCCACTAAGATGAATAAATAAATAATCTTTCTGATAAATAAATACCCTATGTTTAACAGAAAAATTGGGAAATGAATTGATAAGGATATATTCTGATCTTGGAAAACAGTTGTCCCCTCAGAGAATATTATATTATACAGTATTTAATGACTTTGAGATTGTTCAGGAGTTGGAGTAGTCAATAGCTAGAACACAGTCTGGTAGGTTTGTGTGGTTTCGGAAACATGAGGATGACATGTTTTCATGTGCACAGGACTTAATCGAGTTGTAGGCTGGCAGTGTACTGATACATATTTTTTCCTACAATGTACATGTTAGTTCCCAAATGTGATTTGATTTGACAATGTTGCAAGGAAGAAAAGAATCTATGTGGAACTTTTCTACAAAAATATTTAAGGGGAGCAAGTCATGAGCAGGGTCAAAAAAATCGATTTTCTCAAAAATGATGCTAAAAATTTCTCCATTTCTTTCTGTTTCAAAAAATCTATAACATCATATACTTAATTCACCATTTAACTGGATAAAAATAGTTTTGAATAGAAGCGTGCACTGTATGCAACGAGTGAACTGACTGCGAAACCCTAGCGCGGCTTACTAACTACATTCCCCATTATACCTTACACTAGTTGTAGCATAGGTTTTGTTTCTAAGTCAATAGTATTTTGTTTTTCATGTTGGCTAACCTGTAAGAAGCAGACTCAACAGTTGATCTGGCACATGCAAAAGCATGTAGACTCTAGATTGCGGAGACTAAAAAAAAAGTTAATATTGGTTACTAAACTTTCACTTGTGAACTTACGTTGTTTCCTCCCGTACGGTACACATTTCGGCATGATGTGCGCCTTCATCAGCAGTGTGAGACAGACTGTCTATAACTTGTAACTTTTTTTTTAGTCGGTTGAGTGGTGGAGGGGGTGGAAGGGAATTGGCGCGGGGATCCAAATTATTGTTTGTTTTATGCATAATTGTGTCAAAGAGTGTGTGTGATTTATAGTGTAATTGGTCGTTAAGTATGTTGTTTGGTTGTGTTGTGTAGTGTTTGTATATTTTATATTGTTCTGCTGTGTTAAGTTTTCGACTTTTAGGCAAGTAGTGTAATATCTCAAGTTTGGTATCTATGTTGGTGTAGCTGTGGTTTTTTGTGTGTATGTGTGTGGCAAACGCGGAATGTATGTTGTTGCTGGATAGAGCTTTTAGGTGTTCAGAATAACGTGAAGAAAAAGATCTTCCCATCTGGCCTATTTTATAGTTGTTTTGATAGTTCATCTTCTTTTTTCACAGCACTAAATTAATATTGGTTATTAAACTTTCACTTGTGAACTTACTTTGTTTCCTCCAGTACGCGTTTTGGCATGATGTGTGCCTTCGTCAGTGGTGTGAGACAGACTGTCAGTAACTTGTAACGGTTTTTTTAGTTGGTAGGTTGAGTGGGAGTGGTGGTGGGGGGGAGGGAATTGGCGCGGGGATCCGAATTATTGTTTGTTTTATGTATAATTGTGTCAAAGAGTGTGTGTGATTTATAGTGTAATTGGTCATTAAGTATGTTGTTTGGTTGTGTTGTGTAGTGTTTGTATATTTCATATTGTTCTGGTGTGTTAAGTTTTCGACTTTTAGGTAAGTAGTGTAATATCTCAAGATTAGTATGAACACCTAAAAGCTCTATCCAGCAACAACATACATTCCGCGTTTGCCACACACGTACACACAAAAAACCACAGCTACACCAACATAGATACTAATCTAATACTAAGGAAGGCTCACTGATGAAGAAATAAGCCAGTTTCAACAGTACTATGGATTAGCTATTAGGTGAAACCTTATTATTAGTGTTGAAGCAATGAAGAAGGCGATCTGGGCGACTTACTTTCATAAATCTCATCAGACGAGAAGCCGCAACATCAATTATGCCCTACCCACAGTGAAACATGGTATAAATGTAATAAAGGCCAACAGAAATGTAAAAATACACACATAATAAACATTCATTACCAGAGGCAGTTATGGTTGTGTGAAGCCAATATTCAGATTTATCAAATGTCAACCTACTAAAATACTTTCTTCATGGGAAACCCCAAAATCCCAAAGAAAGTGTAAATGGAATCATTTGGGAAACAGTACAAAAAACAGTTTTTGTAGGCCTTCAGGTATAGAAACTAGGAGCAACAAATGCAGTCCCATGTTTTAATTATGGTTCTGTAGCAAAAGTAAAGATGCTTGAAACCTTGGGCTTCTGACCAGGTAAACTAATGGTTGAAGGCCTGATGAAAATTGATGAGGAAAGAATACAAAAAGCTGACAAAGAGGTGAGAGAAGAACATAAAAAGAAAAGAATGAGAAGAAGGCTAATGAAGAGGATAAGAGAGAACAGTGACAGTGCAGAATATTGCTCTGGAGCATTTTAGTTTAAGTGTACAGTGCTGACAATCTTTTAAACTCGTTTCCCCAAAAGTACAGTTTTTAGTCTTTAGGTACCATTTGTTAATAAACTATTAAACCCATCAACTTCAAATTCGGGACAAGTCTTTCTTATGGTATAATGAGTAATTTCATATATTTTTGTTAAAATATATTTACTTTTACCATACTTGGAAAATTTGTGTATATTTAAAAATGTCCATCAAAATAAAACTAAAATAAATAATTTTTTCCTCAAACATGATTTACACTATTTTGTTCATTTAGCATGAAATTGAGCAGGGTACTATGCTAAGTAAATTTACAAAATTTCAAGTCAGTAGCTTCAATAGTTTTTTAAATAATGGTACCTAAGCATTGATGTGTTCTCCATATGATTAACATGGGAGTACCGCCTATGACCTGCTCCCCTTAACATAAGATTTTCTGCCAACCCATGCATTACCTACTAGCTTTGCCACTGGTATAAGCACTTAATTTACAAATTTCTTGAAAGTTTGAATGACATGGTACATGACTTGATTGCTGTATGTGCAGTGACCATTTAAATTATTCATAAAATGATTATGCAAAGGTCACTTGAAGAACGATACTACTCTACAATTCTGCTGAATACATTATACAGGGGAAAGTGTGCACCCTGCCACATAATACATCTTTTAATGCACTTACACTTGTGTTGTTAATGAAAATATCATTACCTGAATTTAATTTACAGCTATCTTTGCGGGGCCCTTGGTACATACTGTACACAACTGACTTAAAGAGAATGAGGGAAGTAGACCATATTAATCGCACTTATACAGAAAAATCACATAAACTGTATCAAGTCAAAGAGATTGTAGTCAAGTAAGTATTAAGAACCACCAGTTTTAAAATGGTTAAAAAACTAATTTAATGCTCACTGTATACTGTATCACCATAAAACACTTATCAATTCTGCCAGTTTACACAAACTATATTCTTGGTCAGTCTACATAAACTCACTTATTTTCATCAGTAAATAGACTAACTGTGAAATCAATCATACTAAATAGTATTATTTCCTAAGATTGTACATCTGTATATACGTTAGCATTGCACCAGACAAATCTTACCAGAAATTAACCATGTTTTAAACCCACCCCATGAAGTCTTAACTATTGGCAAAATATATTCATCTCAGTTATTTCTGCTTCTGAATAAATTGCAGCATTATGTCCATTTAAGAACTGTAAATTAACAGCCCCAAGTACTTAAACATCTTAATACTGAAAACTTAATATCTGTAAAAAGAAAATTATGATTAAAATTCTACTACAAGTGGTACTGTAAGACAAATTTTAGGGGATTAATCTTCATCGTTCCTCCAGAGAGCTATAGAAAACAGTAAGTGTCCAAAATTAAAAAAATACTGGTAAATATGAAGTCATATAAGTAAAATTAAATACCGGTAATTAGGATAATTATTTATATGAGTATGAACATTTTTAATTGTGATACACTACAGCCATCTTGTAAGTACAAAAATTGTTTCATGTAATCATTGCTAATTGTCTCTATGGGATGGGACAAATATTTATCCTAGTTTTTGAGTTTATGTCCTCTTAATGAGTAGGAAAGAAGCAGCCATTGAAAGTTTATTCAGGCCATAGTGTAGGCTTATTAATTCAGATTTATGGTAATTATAATCCAGTTATTTATAGCACCTCAGTTTGAAATGAAATGTTCCTATACTACACAGTTTTTTGCTTGCTACTGGCAGCCTCTGACAAAGCTTATAATAAACAAAAACTGGTTCAGGCTACAAGATAAAAATTTTATAATTTTACCAATAAAAAACTTAGTGTTCCAAGTCAGTAGTATTATACGTATAATTAGTTAATCATCGGACACGTCATAGACAACAAAATCCAAGAGTTTATTTATGTTTAAATATATTCTTATTAATTATGTTCAAGTTATTATATTAATTTAATGTAAATGGAAAACAAAAACATTTGTACATTTTTTACATGTTTAAGACAATGGAAACTCTAATGGAATGGAATCAAGATTGTTCACAGAAAACCATGCCACTCCGAAAACCAAGGGTCCATTGAACCGAACCCGGTTTATAGCTTGTATGAAAGACAACAATTCATCAAGTTGGGTTTCTGGTTTTTGATCTGTTCAAAGGTCAAAAAATTTTAGTTACCATGTGTGGAGTAAAGAGAATTCTTTATGAAGCTTTGTTCGGCAGTCCAAAGAAGAACAGTTTGCTTGATTTCTGCTTGCTAGTTGATATAGCTCAAAGTATAAGTCTGAAGAAGAGCTTGAAGATCATCTGTCTAATATTATGCAGAATTTTGGCAAAACGGATGTCCAAAATAAAGATGACGTCATTGAAATTAATAACCAAAACATTTCACCATTATGGACACTGTTGAAGTTTATAGATGTTGCCATGTATACTATGAGAAATATAATGAAGAAAGATCCTGCTTTGAATGTGCTGAATACTTTTGTTTGACATGCACCTGAAATTCCATACCAGAATCTGAAATTCCTTTATGTCATCTTTGTGACACTGACAGTTCTCACAAACACTACAGACGTGGATTACGAGAACAATCACAGAAAATGATTTAGATGTCTCAGAGGAAGTTTCCACTGGTCCATGCTGGTGATAATATTTTAGCAAATATATTCCAGATCTTGATCATGGACGAGTGATTCCCCGCAACATACTGGCTTGTAACGCTTTTTTTTTTTGAAAATTTGGGATTGACGTGGACACACAAGGGCAGGCGTTGGCTGTCACAGTATTGATGAATGTGTACGCTAGTAGCAACGGTCATTCAAAGAAATGGGTTGACAGACAACTGATCTACGCCTTGCTCGACATGAACAAAGAACAATAAGTGTAGCCGAAGCGAAATAGGGTAAAGCGTACTGCATTGTTTCGAACGGAAATGTAACAATGAAACGGCCAGCACATAGCTTACTTAAAAATACTTTGCATATAGTCGATAGTATTGTTGGTAATATGTTGTAACAACACGTTTACAAATAATATTTTGTTAATTTATAAATGTCGGTGTAAAAATTTTTTTTTTTAATTTGGTTCTGTGGTGTTTAGCACTTTTTATTATTTGTATTAAACGAATTAAATCCTTTTCTGTATTTCTTAAAATTCCTCCACCAGTTAATAGAATTGTCTCCAAGAATGATCGATACATGAACTTTTCTTATTTGGAGGTTATCTTCCTTCTTAGTGGTGAAATTCTGGTAGTTAGCTCAATTAAAATTTCGTATTATGTTAATTATCTTTTAGGAATAAATAATGTTCAATTTTGTAGTAATTAAGAAATTTTATTAACAAATAGTTATTATGTCGACTCTTTATTGTTCAGGGTATCAATAGTTGTACAATTATTTATATTCGGGTTCTTTTAACAGTTATTTTAGGTATAGTCAGAGAAAAAGGGCAAAGTATGAAAAGTATAACATTACAATATCTATCAGCTTAAAAATTAAGAGTACATATATGACATTTAGTATATAACAGTGATTAAAGAAATTTATCAAACCATACAACTTCGTAGATGGAGTCGCATTGAACTGTGGGAAGAAAATGGCTGCCGCTAGTCCAGACGTAAGACGAAGTCACTTCGCTGTTTCTGAGTTCAATAAAAGATGCTTTCCCTCTGAATTTTCGTCCCTGGGGCTGCGATTATTCCTTCTTGTGTTGGTGGAATGTTTCTGGTGCAGTGTTAGTGTTCTACTTTGAAAAAATGTGTAGTATTAAGATAATTTCACTTTCGTCTGTTAGGCCGATATTTGCACTTTTGTTTCGTGATGTGTTATTACTGTTTTAATCGTTTAAATGTTATATTCACTGGTGTTCTGTTCTGTATTGTATTGATTTAATGTTCGTAGGTGTTTGTTTCACTGATTTTCCGTTTAAAAATGTGTTTTTATAAAACTCGCGATTTTCGTCAAACTAGGCTTAGTAAAACATGCGCCATTAACGTATCAGTAATTAGGTTAGACTTTGCTTAAGCGCTCGTCAAGTGTACTATTCAACGTTTAATAATGAACTAATTAACTTCCTCCGTCTTGTCCAAAAGTCTTAGCCAAATTAATATTATTCAATCCATTGTTCCAAAATTATTTGCATCCTGTGGATCTGAGAATTTTACATTATATAACTGATTATATTTTTGTTATTATTCAAATTTATTAACTATTAAACACATAATCTTCTTCTTCAGTTCATTCTGCTTAATTTGATACCATATAATGTAGTTTTATTAAGTTTTTGATCTAAAATAGTATAACGTCTCACCTACGTTATAACATCGGGAACCTGTGCATATTTACCTCAGATCAATTGCACGGGCTGCCATACTCGTAATTAACTTTTTATTATTAATTAAACCAGCTGTAGTTATAACTAAAGGAACCTTTACATGGGGTCTGATGATTTATTCACTCAGTATTTTTGTGTAAAGTAATGACATCTCTTTATTAAACAATTACTACAACAGCTCTACATAAATATTCCCACATAAGGTTTTCTTAACAAAAAGATTACAATTTATAAAATATTTTGTGAAAAAAAGGGGGGCCTAAACATAAGGATTTATATGTGCTAGCATTATCCACGGATCCGGGACCTTAAACTTGTTTGTGAGTTAAGCTCACTTATTCGTATTCTATCATACTATTTGGGGGCCATTTGAAGAATGGACTTAATCTAAAATTTTTGTATCAGTGAAGCTTTATATATATACATAAGCATTACTTGCTACTACAAATATTTTTGAAACGTAAGACATACTACATGTTTTCAAGTGATTATCATTAAAGTATTTATATATTTATTTAAACTGTCTTTAACAATTCATTTGTTAGAATTTTAATTAATCACGGAGGACAAGTCTCCGTGTCACCTGTGATATCCAGAAGTTTACTCGATGTCTGGGTCCTTGGTCCTTGTGGTGTTCGTCAACGGTTGATCTTTAGTGGAGTTTACTTTCCTGTTGAAGTTCCTGAAGTGATTAGTTCATAATGAAGTGGCGTTGCGGTCCTCAGAAGTCTAGTAGTTAAGCATCGTTAGTAGTATAAGTGCCGTAAATGTTCTTGTTTGTTGCAGAAATGCACGTCACATTATTGTTTATAAAAGTTCTCACTTTAGGTACCTCGTACCTTATTATTTTAAAACAACATTGAGATCTTACAAATTAGACAAATGAGATGTCATCCCTCACACAGTTATTTATTCCTTTTGGTTTTATAGATTACATTTAAACTTATTACCACACTAATTTTTCGCTGCACATTGTTATAGCTGTACTCTAAATGAAAAAAACATATTGTCGTTCTTTGGGACATGGTTCAAGCGTGTGTTTACTACGCGAGCGCTCCATCTCAATTGAATTACTATGTTAGGACGGGTCAGTTAATCGCGTGGAGTTTACGCATCGCAACAAAATAGTTCCTCCTTTCTTTTTTATTTAAGGGATTAAAGTTTGACCTTTTAATTATCCAAATATATTCTCTATTACAGACTTTATTATAATACACTACTGTGTTCTTGTTTATTTATTTATTTAATATCAATGTACAAGGATTATTAGTTTGTTTATGGGTCGGTAATCAGGTTAATTCCGGTTAGCGCATGTCTATGCAGGATAAAATTAATAAAGGGTTTCCCTATCTTTACACTCGCATTACTTTTTTGCCATTTAATCTCTTTATTAAATATTATTATGATTTATGGTAGTGATATAATATTAGTTTAAATGTGCGATTTATTAAAATTAAATTTCTCAGCTTTTACATTTCCTATTTTATTATTTATTTTATTTTTAATTAATGAAATCGTCACAATGGTATTTTTTACCTCATTTTGAAAATTATAAGTTTTAAGATCACTTCCTGTCCTTTTCCAAAATTCTGCCATCTTACAAGTTATATTAATGATTATATTAAATCTCAGATTGTAATAAAAGGTTTATCTTCCCTTAATTTCTTGAAATTAGATTAATTGGTTATGTTTTAAAATATTATACAGCAATATATGACTCCCATATCTGGATTTTGAGTTTGTACATTTGCATTTTTAACAATAATTCTGGCCGTCTTTTTACAAAATCTTTCTTAACTATATTTCCAATTACATGACTTTATTACTGATTTACCTTATATAAATTCCTTCAGTTTAATTGTTTTTCTGTACTTATTTCATCAAATTTGATGCTGTTTAGTTTTTAACATTTGGCCTAGATTTCTAACAGTTTTTACATACAAAGTTTTTTAAATAATACATGTTGGTTTATACCATCTCTGACTTTCTTTGCTATTGTGACATTAATTAACATTTTCTTATTTTAACAAAATAACAATTAGTATATGGTTTATACTATTAATACATAACACATAATTCAAATTAACATTGGTCTTTCAAAATCAGACATTTTATACTTAATGATTAACAGTAATACATAATAGATATATTATAAATAAAGAATGTTGTTTGACTCTGACATCTTATACTTGATTATTAACAATAATACATAATAAATATTTCATAATTAAAGAATGTTAGTTGATTCTGACATTTTTAAACTTGATTACTTCTATTACCTTATTCTACATAAACAAAACATAATTATTATAATCTTATACTCTATTTTTTATTAGGTTCTACTTTCCATTTTATCTGTTTTTTATTTATGGGGTAATGCTACCTTGTCCCTTCACTTTTATTATGTATGCCCTGCTCTTGTTTTATTTTCGTCATTCTAATGAATGTTATATAAAAAGAGTGGCAGTTATTTAAAAACACATGTATTATCGGTCATGATAATACTTTATTAAATATTATTGATGAACATAATTTAAGCATTTTAAAGTTGTAATATTTCACCATTTACTTAGTTTGTGAACTTCCATATTGAAACATAAGGTTTATTTTTTATAACACAAAAACTTGCACTGATTCTCTTTTTATTCCTTGATTTTATTTCTAAATAGTTATATAGTTTTGTTAAAATCAAGAAATCTATTTATAGAATATAATGAAGGTTTGTGTTTTGGTATTATATAATTATTTCACATTGGTTCACTTTCAATTCTACTTTATACACTTTTTGGCTTACATTTATTTTATATGTGGTTTCTACATTTGATAGCTTGTTATACTTTTATTTATTATTATTTTTATTAGTTTCTTTTGGGGTTTGGGGTTTTTTTTATAAGAGCACTCCTTCTTCTTGTGGATGCTGTCTTGTTCTTGTTTCTTCATTGATTCCTCCTCTTCTTCTTGTTCCTTATAAACATATCACCTTCTATGGTGGATCTTGTCTTGTTCTGGGTTTCTTCCTTACCTACTCCTATCCTACCTGGGTATTACCTTTTTCATATATTTAGTTTATAAATTTATTTTGATGATTCATCACTCATTGTAACCTTTGGTTTTAAATGAACTTTTGTTTTAATCTATGATTGCACTTCACGGTGGTTATTAATTATTTCTTTATTTTGCTTTCTCAGATTTTACAATGTTTTTATTTTATTTTTATGATCATTTTACCATTCAGAATTCTTGGCATTATCTGTCATGCTACAGATTGCTCTCATCCAGAAGTGATTATTTCAGACTTGATTATGGATGAAATAATTGCTTATGATAACTTTATTATTTTTTATTCTTCATTTTCCTCTCCATTTCTATATCGACTTTTTCATATTTGAGCTTAATAAACTTTATAGTCACTAATCTGACTTTGATTCTTCTTGGATAGTTAGTGTTTTCTGAGATATATTATTATTATTATTATATACGTTCTTTTTCTAAACTTCGTGTTTTATCCTTGGGATATTAATTCCCTAATGTCCCCTAACATGTGAGCTGGGGCAGTTCAGAGAAGCACTTGTGGCTACATATACTCTGCTGGCCATACATCACTTCAAATTGAGTCCAGAGGCAATTCATCTCTGCTCAAAAACATAATGCTGCTGGAATTATCTACAGACAGTCATCGAATAAAAATTACACATAAAATAGTCTCATTGTCGACTAATAAAAATATCTTTGGATACTTCACTTCGTTGTTTCTCAGATTATCTCACATTTTCTATCTTAATTATTCTTCTTAATATTTATTATTCTCATTATATATATTCTTCTAATTTTTTAGCTCGTCTGATATATTTATTTTTATTACGGTTGGAAACTTTTGTTATGGTTTTTGTTACTAGTTATGGTGTAACTTTTTCCTTCTTCATCTGAATTCTCATTACATTTTCTTCTGGTATTTACATTGATAGCATACTTTTTTATATATATTATTTTCTCTTTAGTTCTTATTAAATATTTGAATGGTATTATTTTATGTCAGTTAATTTTTCAGTTGGTTTCTTTGTAATTGATATTCAAGTTGTTATTGTGATCATATTATTTAAACATATTTTTCATTCTTTTCTCTCAGAAAGTTATTAATCCACTTTTGTATTCATTAAAATTAATTTATTAATATTATATTTCATGTGGTACTTGTTTCTCTTTGCTTTTCATAAATGTTTTATTATTTTCTTGTCAAAATCATTTTCTTCATATGATTGGCATGAGTTGTCCTTCTTTGTTTTTTCAGAACTGAGTAATATTATAATCACCTTTCTTGATTATCTGCTTCCATAATAGTTTCATAAATAGTTAGTCATAGGTTATTCTTATTATATTCATTTTTTCTTTTTTAGTTTTTTATTATTTTATTATAATAATGAATTCTTCTCTTTATTTCCAAATTATTGCCTTCTCTTGTATATCACACTTTTTTTTTGTTTTTCTTCTCTACTCCTTCAAATGTTAGATATTCACATTTATTCTGGATTATTTTTAATTCTTTTTCTTAATTAATCACCTTATTTTCTTTTAAATTTATTTATAAGTGGATCTTATTTATATTTTGAAATTTTGGGGATCTTTTTCAAAATTCATTCTTCTCCTTCTTAATTATTTCCAAATGTTTTCTTTCAAAATTGTTTGTATAAGTTGACCTTACTATTCTTTTGAATTTTGCGGGTTGTTACTAAATTCTTCTTTTTTATTTATTTCCAAATTATATTCTTTAAATCATTTATAAGCTGACCTTATTATTCTTTTGAAATTTTGGCAGTTATTCAAAATTCTTCTTTTTCTTTTTATTTATTTCCAAATTGTTTGTTTTTAAATTGTTTGCGTAAGTTGATCTTACTAATATTTTAGCATTTTGGCAGTTTTTTATTAAAATTCTTCTTTTTTATTTATTTCCAAATTATATTCTTTTAAAATTATTTGTGTAAGTTGACCTTACTTATATTTTGGAATTTTGACATTTTTATCAAAATTCTTCTTTTTTATTTACAGTAAAGCCCCGATTATCCGCGGAATTGGGTGGCAAGGGCACCGCGGATAGTGAAAATCGCGGATAACCCGAAAAAAGACCATCTCGGCACCCTAAAAATGAGGTGTAAACACGAAAAAATATTTCAGCATAAAAACTATGTTTTATTGTACAAAAAACATAATATGTAAAACTTTCAAAATATGTACAGTACAGCAGAAACCTTTGCTCTACGTCTAAATCACTAAAATAAAGAACAGTACACAAAAAACAATACTGTACTGTTAACAAAAAGTGTTCAGTTACGCCTTTTTAAAAAAATCAGTCACTCGTTTTTGCTTCTTGCTTTGGAAACACCTTTTCTTTATTTTAGATTGTACTTTCCTTAACATGAGTTTTTCTGCCAGATGTGCGTCGTTGTCTTGTTCCTCTAAATATTGAAGCAATCCGTCTACGTGCTGCAAAGCAGTTTCGTGTGTCATCCGCGCAGGCGCCTCGTCTTCTTCACTTTCACTTTGTTCTTCTTCGTTCTCGTTCACTCCCATTGCTTTGTTCGTTATCTCTATGTCAGTCAGTCGTTCAAACCCCAGCTCACTTGCGTCGCATTCCAGCCACTCTTCTATGTTCTCTTCGTCGACATTCTCACCTCCCGGAACGTATGTCACTAGGTCAACAAGTGTAGCGGTCGGCATGACTTCATTCTCTTCTTCACAAATGTTTTGGTTGACATTTGTTTCGATACTCGGAAAGAGTTTTCTCCATGATTTAACAAGGGTTGAGGGTTTGATGTAATCCCATGCAGACGCAATATCGTAAATGCTATCCAAAATTGTATAATTCTTCCAAAATTCTTTGAGATCGCAGCCTTCTTCGATTTTTGACAGTAACAACTTTGTTCTGTATGTTCTCTTCATGGTTGCAATGACTCCCTGGTCCATAGGTTGTATCAGCGCAGTAACATTTGGGGGCAAAAACTTTGCGAAGATTTGCCCGTCAGAAGATTTAAGCACACATGTAGCTGGGTGTGAAGGCGCGTTGTCAATTAACAATACAGCCTTCTTTGGCAAATGTTTTGAGTCAAGATGTTTACGTACTTTAGGCACAAAAATGTTTTCAAACCATTCTTGAAAAATCTGCTGGTTCATCCAACCTTTTTTTGGTTGAAATAATCAACTGGTAAAGTTTCTGCTCTTGTCCCCTTAAAAGACCTCGGTTTCTTAGATTTACCGATTACAAGAAGCCTAAGCTTGTGACTACCCACAGCGTTGCTGCATGGCAAGATTGTAATTCTTTCCTTGCTACTTTTGTGACCTGCCGCTTGATGTTCACTTTCAAATGCTAAAGTACGAGTGGGAAGACACTTCCAAAAAAGCCCTGATTCATCAGCGTTATAAATTTGTTCATATGACAGATCTTCAGACAACACAAACTCTTCAAAATCACGTTGAAAATCATCAGCTGCTTGTTGATCACCACTCAGCTTCTCTCCGTGTAGACCAATCTCTCTAATTCCATGACATTTCTTAAAACGATGTAACCAACCAGACGACGCATCAAAACTTCCTTCCAGGCCTAACAAATCAAAAAAGATTTTTGCTTTAGCTGCAATGGTAGGACCAGACACGGGGGTGCCCTCACTTCGCACCTGAGCTAACCATTCCGCTAATGCCGAGTCAAGTTCATTATAGGTGGAGTTCTTCATTTTTTTCGTTTTTTCATCCCAGAAGCACTGTCCGACACTGATGCAAAGGCCAACAGTTTGTCTTTTTGCTTTAAAACGTCTCGCACTGTTGTTTCCCCGATCCCGTAATTCAAACACATCTGCTTCCTTGAAGCGCCATTTTCTATTTTAGAAATCATTTCAAGTGTTTGTGCAATCGTTAACAAACCTTCTTTTTTTTCAGCCATTATTAATTTCAGGAACTAACGAACTGATCACGACTGATCACTAAGCACGCTTACTGACAACTGACACCACTGGCAGACCGAGATAATATGTACGCAGAGGGGGAAGGTTAGTGAACTTGACCAAAACAAAAGAGCAAGAGTCAAAACAAAATTCTGTGAAGGCCTATAGGATTACGATGCACAATAAAGCTGTCAGAAATTTTCGACTTTCGCACTGTAGGGCCTATTGAATTTTCCCTGTTGTTGGCTTGGATTAAAATTGGTTTTTTTGAGGTTCGTAATTAAAAAAATTTTTCGCGGCACTCGCGGATAATCCGCACCGCGGATCATCCGCTCGCGGATAATTGGGGCTTTACTGTATTTCCAAATTATATTCTTTAAATAATTTATAAGTTGACCTTATTCATTTTGGAATTTTGGCAGTTTTTATCAAAATTCAATCTTCGTAATACTTTTTTATGGAGGCTTTGTTGTACACTCCTTTAACTCTTCCGGAAACTATTTCTTTCAGTTCGTATGTATTGTTATGATTATTTTTGGCAACGACATATGGTCCAGTATATAGTAACAATAGTTTTTTTGTTATCCCTTCTAGAGTGCTGGGTAGTTCTTGGTTTTCATTGATGGGTATCCCGGTAAAATTAGTGGGTCGACTTCTCAGGACTTCCATTTCTTCTTGGCTCTGCCGTACTTGACCCGTGATATTGGTCATAGCCTCTTCCATCCCATCACACCTTTCCGCGACTTGGCTCCGTACCTTCCCGAATTCTTCCTGAGTTTCCTTCCGGTGTTCTTCCACTTTCCTGCGACTATGCTCTTCAATATTAGTAAACTTGGTGTTTACCACTTCCTTGAATTCTTGTACTTCCCTTTCGGGTTGGTTACATTTTCCGTCAATTTCCCTGATTTGTTGGTTCATTATTATGGTTTCTTCTTCCAATTTTTTATTTATGGATTTCTTGTTATCGTTTAGTTATCGTTGCTCATTTCTTCTCTTAACAACTCCATCCTTTCGTCTAGCTTGTCCAGATTTTCCTGGTTAACCTCCTTTAATTCTTCCCTTAGTAGTTGGTTATCCTCTCTTAATTCTTCCAACTTCTCCCCCATCTTCCCTTCCATTTTCTTGTTATTCTCATCCAATTTTTCTTCCATTTTCTTACTATTCTCCCTCAATTCTTCCTTCAATAGTTGGTTGTCATTTTCTATCTTCTTCCTAGTTTCATCAATTTTCTTATTTGTGCTTTCAATTTTATTACTCAATTCTTCCTTGGTTGTTATGAATTCTTCCTTGGTTGATTTGAATTCTTCCTTTAACAACTGGTTGTCCTCCTTCAAATCTTCCAACTTCTTATTTAAAGACTGGTTGTCTTCCTTCCTTTCCTTACTCGATTCTTATTTTGTAGAATCCATTTTCTTCTCCATTCCTTCCATCTTTTTACTTAAGGATTGATTGCCTTCCATCATCAATTTTAACATCTCTTGTATTGTCATGTCCTCTGTCTGTGAGGGTTTCTCGGGTTGTTCCTCTGGTGGTGCGGGTTGTTTAGGTTCCACTGGGGGTAATAACCTTTCTATGTCTTCTACCGGTGTCGCCTCTTTGTCCTCCATATCGATTTCAATTTCCTTTTCGGCCTCCGCCGCCCGTTTCTTCGAGGTTGCTTGTCGTTGCATTTTCCCTTTTCTCTAACTTTATAGCTGCTGCCAAGCTCCAATTAGGGATTGGGCAAATTGTAGTGGCCTGTCAATCACTAATTAAAGCCCCTCAGTTGGTCGCCAATTTGTAACAACACGTTTACAAATAATATTTTGTTAATTTATAAATGTCGGTGTAAAAAAAAATTTTGTTTAACTTTTTTTTTTTAATTTTTTAAAATTAATTATTTAATTATGTTCTGTGGTGTTTAGCACTTTTTATTATTTTAATTAAACGAATTAAATCTTTTTCTGTATTTCTTAAAATTCCTACACCAGTTAATAGAATTGTCTCCAAGAACGATCAATACATGAACTTTTCTTATTTGGAGGTTATCTTCCTTCTTGGTGGTGAAATTCTGGTAGTTAGCTCAATTAAAATTACGTATTATGTTAATTATCTTTTAGGAATAAATAATGTTCAATTTTGTAGTAATTAAGAAATTGTATTAACAAATAGTTATTATGTCGACTCTTTATCGATTTATAATCGTTTAAATGTTATATTCACTGGTGTTCTGTTCTGTATTGTATTGATTTAATGTTCGTAGGTGTTTGTTTCACTGATTTTCCGTTTAAAAATGTGTTTTTATAAAACTCGCGATTTCGTCAAACTAGGCTTAGTAAAACATGCGCCATTAACGTATCAGTAATTAGGTTAGACTTTGCTTAAGCGCTCGTCAAGTGTACTATTCAACGTTTAATAATGAACTAATTAACTTCCTCCGTCTTGTCCAAAAGTCTTAGCCAAATTAATATTATTCAATCCATTGTTCCAAAATTATTTGCATCCTGTGGATGTGAGAATTTTACATTATATAACTGATTATATTTTTGTTATTATTCAAATTTATTAACTATTAAACACATAATCTTCTTCTTCAGTTCATTCTGCTTAATTTGATACCATATAATGTAGTTTCATTAAGTTTTTGATCTAAAATGTTATTTTTTACCTCATTTTGAAAATTATAAGTTTTAAGATCACTTCCTGTCCTTTTCCAAAATTCTGCCATCTTACAAGTTATATTAATGATTATATTAAATCTCAGATTGTAATAAAAGGTTTATCTTCCCTTAATTTCTTGAAATTAGATTAATTGGTTATGTTTTAAAATATTATACAGCAATATATGACTCCCCTATCTGGATTTTGAGTTTGTACATTTGCATTTTTAACAATAATTCTGGCCGTCTTTTTACAAAATCTTTCTTAACTATATTTCCAATTACAAGGACTTTATTACTGATTTACCTTATATAAATTCCTTCAGTTTAATTGTTTTTCTGTACTTATTTCATCAAATTTGATGCTGTTTAGTTTTTAACATTTGGCCTAGATTTCTAACAGTTTTTACATACAAAGTTTTTTAAATAATACATGTTGGTTTATACCATCTCTGACTTTCTTTGCTATTGTGACATTAATTAACATTTTCTTATTTTAACAAAATAACAATTAGTATATGGTTTATACTATTAATACATAACACATAATTCAAATTAACATTGGTCTTTCAAAATCAGACATTTTATACTTAATGATTAACAGTAATACATAATAGATATATTATAAATAAAGAATGTTGTTTGACTCTGACATCTTATACTTGATTATTAACAATAATACATAATAAATATTTCATAATTAAAGAATGTTAGTTGATTCTGACATTTTTAAACTTGATTACTTCTATTACCTTATTCTACATAAACAAAACATAATTATTATAATCTTATACTCTATTTTTTATTAGGTTCAACTTTCCATTTTATCTGTTTTTTATTTATGGGGTAATGCTACCTTGTCACTTCACTTTTATTATGTATGCCCTGCTCTTGTTTTATTTTCGTCATTCTAATGAATGTTATATAAAAAGAGTGGCAGTTATTTAAAACCACATGTATTATCGGTCATGATAATACTTTATTAAATATTATTGATGAACATAATTTAAGCATTTTAAAGCTGTAATATTTTACCATTTACTTAGTTTGTGAACTTTATTACAGAATGTGTATCCCGTTGTTATTTTAATTTGCCCGTGTTATGCTTTGTAAATGTTAAGTTGTAACAAAAAGTTGTAAATAGTGTATCAGTTGATCGTGAATTATTTATGTTGCGTATTTTGTAACGTAATTTATTATATAAGTTATGAAATGAATTATTCTGCCTTGGTTTAATAATCAGAATTATTATTATTCCAATTCAGCAGTTAGAACTCCAAAATCAATTCAAAAATAGCGGTCGAGTCATCCCAAACAATTCTCAAGTCACCTTCGATATTAGGCTTAACCCTATTCTTTGAGGTTAATCTTGGTTTTGTAGTTTGTGTACTTCCAACGATTCCCCGACGTCTTCTTATTCTTGGTAATTGTAAAATAAATGTTGATAATATCTTATGTTCATGAAATAATAACGCATGGATATGATTTATTAACATAATTGTTTAATTTCTGTAATATGAGTTCAAATTGATAGAAATTTCCATTCGATACACACGTTAGTAACAATCGATATTTATCTCAGGAGTGAATAATAAAATAGGTTTAATATATTTCGTGGGAATTCTTGTGGCTGCTACGAAAAGTTCCATTACATGATCATTAACAATATAGAGTACCTTTACAAATCGTATAGTACTTATAATCTAAAAAAATACAAAATTAAATAAGAAAAATAACATACAATGTCTGATGAGATTCAATACGCTTCGTAAAAAGCATGCTGGTTAGAGTGACGTTATCATCATGGCTGCCGTCGTCCGTGTCAGAGAATAATTGATGTTTATTAAATGTGTCAAAATAAATGTTTTCCTTGTAATCACTGATTCTTTTAGATATGGAATTTGTTTTCACTTGTTAAAATGTTCACTAGTGATTAGTGTTAGTGTGAATTGGTGTGTTGTCTAGTGGTTGTTCTTTTTTGGATAAAAAATATTGTCAGTTATTAAGTCAAATTATACTTTACACATCTAGGCGATATTGCTGAACGTCTTCTGGTTTATTCTTTATATTTTCTTAATTGTGTGTGTTCCTGGTTAGTGAGATGATTGTAGTTAAGGAATTATTTATCTTCAGTGGTGGTCATAAAAATTTTCCTTCACAAATGGTTTAGTACTTTAGATTTTCATTTTTAATAACATCTCGGCAAGCACTATTAAACTGTTCTCCATCACAATTAACAATTAAGTGTTATTTCTTCTTTTTTAGTCACCGAACTCATACAAACTTCTTAAATTTTGATTGGCCATTTATGTACAGGTTAAGTGTTATATGATCAATATCCATTAACTACTTTACATTTTATAAATTACTTTAAATATATAATTTTATTATTATATTGTAATGATACATGCAATGTTTATATGATTATTAATTAGATAATTATGAACAATTTGGTACTAAACATGCCTTGGGTTATACCTGTAAAACCTTAGTAATTTGAATTTCTCTGATATATGGTGGAACAATTTGTTATGGTTGATTGTAATTTCTACCTGGACTCCCTGAGATAAATATATTTAACTTAATTAACTGATAACATAAATTCGTATAACATATAACAAAACTCTTAATAATAATACTTGTTTTTGACAGTTTTAGTTTATTTATACTGTTAAACTATTGTCTGTATTATAAACTATTTTTTCTGTCTGTTAATAATAATAAAACACTTTTTATAAAAAATAAATAACACTGTTTAACGGTAGTTTGTGTCACTATTTATATTATGTCACTCATATCACTGTAAGGGGTGGTGTCCCTTTTTCTTTCCTTGATTATAGGCCTATACAATTTTGTTTAATACAATTTTATTTTATGAATAGGTACTCTTTATTGGGTTTGGTTGGGTTATTCATGGCAAGTTAGTTAGGCCTACTAGGTTTATTTATTTAAATTTTTGTCTGTTTACTGCCCTATTCTACTGGGTCTCTTGATGATATTAAATAAGTCAAAGGTTGTTTTTATTTAGTTATATTTGGTTCCTTACTAATTTCTTTAAAACTTGGTATTTTCCTTTAATTGGGTATTAATTATTATTTCTTGTTCCCTCTCTGGATAGGATTTCCATATTATATTTACAATTCTTTTTATAACATTTTGTTTCGTTACAAATTGCCTCCCTTCAGAAGTAATTATTTCTTAACACTTCATGAGGTGTGAGGACATAATGACTTATGTTACATTTTCCTTTTCTTCCTCGTGATATTTTTTCATGGATTGTTGATTATAATTGCCCTTGATCTTCTTTGAAATGGGGTCGGTTAATTCGTACATGTTGTTGTTGTTTTTTGTTATGGTGTAGGGTCCAACGTATAGTAACAATAACTTCTTTGATATCCCTTCTAGAGTGCTAGGCAATTCCCTGTTCTTTAACAACACTTTCTCTCCTACTTCATATTTAATTATTTTACCCTTTTTTTCTGGTATTTGTTTCTACGTTTTTCCAGATTCTCCATCACCTGATTATAAAATTTTAATTTATTAAATTGGTACTGTGGAGACTTAGGAAATTTAATTCATTCTTGGATCTCTCTGGGTGGTTGTTTTTCATACATGGCAGTGTATGGAGTGCAATTTATAGATGGATGATAAGCCAAGTTTAAAAAATCTTCTGTAGCTGATAAGTAATCAGGCCACTTCCTTTGTTGTTGATGACAATAGGTTCTTAAGATTCTACCAACCTCTCTCAGTATTCTTTCTGATGGATTGCTACTGGGGTGGTATACAGAGGTCTTATAGCTTTTGATGTTCAGTTCTAACAATGTGTTCTTCCATTTTCTGCCTCGAAATTGTGTACCATGGTCCGTAACTATTGAGACAGGTATTCCTATTTCTGGAATGTATTTAGTAGTTATTACTTCAAGAATTTTCTGCGAAGTTGCTCGACTGATTGAATACAATTTGGTGAATTTGGTGAAGTGGTCCATAATGATTATAATGTATTTATACCGGCTTCTACCTTCACTCCTAGGAAATGGTCCGCATATGTCAATGAATAATTTTTCCAATTTTTGTTCTGACGATATAGGTATCATTACACCTTCCTTTCGTTCATTATTAATTTTGACCAATTGGCAGATATGACAGGGTTTTATATAATTTTGTACTTTCCTGTGTATGTTCTTAATGTAACAATTCTCCTCCAATGCTTTCACTACCTTTACTGCACCCATATGTCTGTACCTTATGTGATATTCCAACACTAGTTCTTTCTCCATGATTCTGGGAATGATGACCTTCCAGTCTTCTTGGTTCAATGTATTTTTTATAAATAAAATTCCTTCTTGTTCACAATAGAATTGGTTTATTGAAGAGTTTTGGTTGTCCAAACGTTCTTTGATTTTTATTAATTTTGGGTCTAATATTTGGTTTGCTCTGATATTTTGTAACAATGCCTCCAAATCGGATCTACTTTTGAGAATGTTGTACACCTTGATGATCCTTTCCTTCTCACCCTCAAATGTCTGGGTGTCCAGGTTTATTCGAGATAACACATCTGCTATCACGTTTAGACTCCCTGGAATATATTCCCATTTGATATTATACTCCTGCAAGGCGAGTATCCACCTTGTAAGCCTTCCGTGACTCAGCTTACAACTTCTCAAAAATGAGATGGACTTATGATCTGTTCTGACAGTTACAGGATATCCTAAAATGTACGTTCGGAATTTACTACAAGCAAAGACTATGCTTAATAGTTCCTTTTCAGTAACATTATACCTTCTCTCACAGTGGTTGAACACACGACTGGCAAAACTGATGACTAAATGGTTTCCTTCTTTGTCTTCTTGGTACAATACCGTCCCAAGACTGACATCACTTGCGTCACAGTTCAAAAAGAATGGGTGATCAAAATTTGGATGATGCAGGATTACTGTCTAAGAATTTATCCTTTATCTGTTGTAGTATAGCATCTTGTTCATGTCCCCATATCCATTTGTTTTTGGAAGACAGCTGTTCCTGAAATTTAGATGTTAATGCGGAATAATTGCGTTGGAACTTCCGGTAGTAATTACACAGTCCTAAGAAGGATTGGAGTTGCCTCTTATTCTTTGGTTGTGGGAACTTCTGGATTGCAGTAACCTTTTCTTGTGATGGGGAAATACCTTGTTCAGTCAAATTGAAACCTAAGAATTGAACCTCCTTCGCTATTAATTGGGATTTTTCGAGTTTTAGTGTTATGTGGTTCTCTGCTAACTTACTCAATACATATTCCACCCTGTGACAATGTTCCTTCCAGTTGGATGAGGTAATCAACAAGTCGTCTACATAAACTGTGGTGAATTGTAACGCTTCCTGACCCAATACCTGGTCCATACATCGTACAAAAATTGCTACCGAGTTGACTAATCCAAATGGCAATCTCTTAAACTGGTAGTTTCTACCCTCGAAAATAAAAGCCATATATTTTCGACTCATCGGGTGCAACTCCACCTGCCAGTAACCACAAACTGTGTCCCAGGTACTGATGAATTTTGTACCGTGAAATTTTTTTAGAATTTCTTCTAATTCTCCAGGTGACGTGCGATCATTTACTATATGTTTATTTATTTCTCGGGCATCCAAGCAAAGTCGAACCTGCCCGTTCTTCTTCTGAATTGCTACTATTGGGCTAGTATATGGTGATTGGCTATGCTCAATTATATCATTTAACAACATTTTATTAATTTCAGCCCTAACCGCCTCCTTCAATGAATATGGTATAGGATAGGATTTTCTGTGAAATTCTGCTGGTTCTTTAAATTGTATTCTACACTGATAGTTTTTTACTTTTCCTGGTTTTTCTGAAAATACATGTTTATACTTCTTATATATCATAATGAGATCTTCTACTTGTTTTGCTGTCAAATTATTAGTGCCTTGGTGTCTAAACTCTTTTATCTCCTGTAATTTACTGTTCCACAGGTCTTCATTTGTCATATTATAGATTATTTTTCTGCATTGGGTGTCATTCTTTAAAAAATTTAATTCCCTAACTTGGTGATGGGTACGGTTCAGAGGGGCACCATCGCTTCCTATTAACTCTGCCATCCACATAACACCTTCTGAGTTCAAGGACACCTTCTCCTTGCTCAGATCAATAATGGCTGAATATTTCCTCAGCATATCGCATCCGATTAATATTTCGAATGGTAGGCCGATTGCGACCAGACATATAATATTAATTGTAACACCCTTGCTTTCTAGTTCCAATGACACTTGTTTTCTCACTGTTTTATTTTGACGCCCAGTGGCACCTATTAAAATAACATTATTGACAGGTAAGGTAGGTATTATATTTTTACTTTGTTTCTGTATTCTCTCCAGTTCAGCGTCATTAATAAGTGATATATTTGCACCAGTATCTATCATTATTCGTGTAGGAACTCCTTCAATTTGAGCAGTTATGTATAAGATTTCATTATGCTGGTTGGTTCTACTTGTCACCGTTTCCTCCAACAGTTCTTCTCGAAGATTCTTCAAATAATAATTGTAAATAATAGTAAGATTTTGACTATCCATCCTTAAGATTTGGTGGTTTTTGTACCCAGTAGATAGGAGCAGTAAGAGGTCGCGAGGGTTTATTACTGCCTCACTCTGTTTAAATTAATGCCATCATGATTATTTTCCAGGCATGACTGTTGATTTGCCTGGAATGGTATGCCGGTTCCCGGTTGTTCAACCTCTCGGTTGTCTAATTGTTCACTCCCCCTTGGTTCTCGGAAGTCCTCCTGGCTTCTACTTCTTACTCGGTTGTCATGGTGATTCATCCCTCTGGGATTTCCTCTTCGATCATAACTGTTATTAAAATTGTTCCTCCGAGGTTGATGGTATCTCCAGTAATCCCCTTCTTCTGCACTAATATAATTTATTCGTGGTCGGTACGTACGATTATTATTATAATTACCCTGGTTATTATTATTGGTATTAACTCCTGTATTATTTCTAAAATTATTATAATTTTGGTTGGTTCGGTAATTATTATAATTATTATTAATTCTATTACCCGGATTGTAATTTTGATTGGGCCTGTTGTTACTATTATTGTTAATTAGATTTCGATTGAAATTTGCTTGTTGGTTATTATTTGGAGTAAAATTTTGGTTGTAATTACGATCGTTGCCATTAAAGTTATAATTATTCCGGTTATTCATATTATTATGGTGATTATTATTCATACCATGGTTATTATTTCTTGAACCGCACTGATCAGTTCGTTGTCTGCTTCTTTTGTAGTAACCCTCGTGCTCTTAATTTTCTAACAAGTCAGCCATTGCGTGGACCATTTTAATCTGGCTTCCCAGGCATGCTCTGGCAATTCCTGTGTCATAATGGTATGCCATTTTAGTTACTAGGGATTCTTCCGGTATTCTTGGCTCCAGGTGTCTAGCCAAACGCACCTTTCCCCAGAAGTAAGTAGTTGGAGATGTACCTCTGTTTACATCATATCTTCCCTGACAAATGTTGTCCCTGATAATATTTTGTATAGCTTCGGACCAATATTTTTCTTTAAATAATTTTTTAAATTGAGCGTAGTCCATTATCTCATTCCTGGTTGCTGTCCACCAGTTGTCCGTAATCTCCCTAAAATGCTCATCCAACATCTCTCTAATCGAGCTCCAGATAGTTATTCGATGTTTGTTAAAATGTTCCTCGATTCTGGCCAGGAATTCCATGGGGTTTCTACGATAATTTTTGAAATTGATCCCTTCTCTGGTTTCATTTTAATATTATTTGGTCTGGTTCTAATTAATTCAATTTCTTCTTGATTTTGGTGTACTTGACCAGTTAAATTGTTCACTGTAGAGTTAATATTGTCACACCTTTCTCCGGTTTGTTTCTGTAAATTTACTAAATTTTCTTGTTCCTTTTGTATTCCTTCTATTTGAATACGATTATTTTCTTGGACCTGGTCTATTCTAGCATTTACCATTACTTTGTTTTGTGTGATGGTTTCGTTAGCTTTTCTCAATCTCTCATTAGTGTCAGCTGTTTCTTGCTTCCTTTCCTCATCGATTTTGTCCATCTTCTGGTTAATTGTATCATTTACTTGTTCAATCCTCCCATTAATTCTTCTTAAATTCTCTTCATTGATTTGTCTGAACTCTTCCTTCATTTGGTTATTATTTTCACTTATAGTTTGCCTTAAAGTTTCATTAGTACTTTCCTTAATACTATCAATTTTTTCATTTATCCGTTTATTCTCCTCCCGGATTTGTCTTAAATTCTCATTATTATGCTCGTTTTGTTTCCTAAAATTTTCATTAGTTTCTTCTCTGTTTTGATCAAATCTCTCCTCCATCTGTTTTATTAAATTTTCACTCATTTTCTCATTTTGTACCCTTGAGTTCTCGTTAATCTCTTCCTTCATACCGTCTATTTTCTCATTTGTTTGTCTGTTATCTTCCTTGATGCTATCAAATTTTTCCTCCATTTGTTTTAATAAGTTTGACTCAAAATTTCATTTTGTTTCTTTGAGTTTTCACTTGTCATTTTTTTTAGGAAGACCTTCTGCTTCTTAAAATTGTCATTCATTTCTTCCTTATTTCTGTCCATTTTTTCACTCATACTATTCATTAACTCCATTAATTTTATAAGATTCGGGTCTCCTCTATCTTCCTTTCTTGCTACCGTCTCCACATCCTCCACCGATGTTACTTCTTTCTCTTCCATCCTGACTTCTTTCTCTGCCTCCTTCGTCCGTCTCAGTGACGACGCCCTTTTATGCATCTTTATTATTTCTTGGAACCTATAGCAGTCGCCAGCTAAAAATTAGGAAATTAATTTGCTTGTTTCAATTTCTTCACCTAATATTCCCTAATTTCAGCCTCACTAGTTGGTGCGCCAATTTATTACAGAACGTCTATCCCTTTGTTATTGTAATTTGCCCGTGTTATGCTTTGTAAATGTTAAGTTGTAATAAAAAGTTGTAAATAGTGTATCAGTTGATCATGAATTATTTATGTTGCGTATTTTGTAACGTAATTTATTATATAAGTTAAGAAATGAATTATTCTGCCTTGGTTTAATAATCAGAATTATTATTATTCCAATTCAGCAGTTAGAACTCCAAAATCAATTCAAAAATAGCGGTCGAGTCATCCCAAACAATTCTCAAGTCACCTTCGATATTAGGCTTAACCCTATTCTTTGAGGTTAATCTTGGTTTTGTAGTTTGTGTACTTCCAACGATTCCCCGACGTCTTCTTATTCTTGGTAATTATAAAATAAATGTTGATAATATCTTATGTTCATGAAATAATAACGCATGGATATGAATTATTAACATAATTGTTTAATTTCTGTAATATGAGTTCAAATTGATAGAAATTTCCATTCGAAACATACGTTAGTAACAATCGATATTTATCTCAGGAGTGAATAATAAAATAGGTTTAATATATTTCGTGGGAATTCTTGTGGCTGCTACGAAAAGTTCCATTACATGATCATTAACAATATAGAGTACCTTTACAAATCGTATAGTACTTATAATCTAAAAAATTACAAAATTAAATAAGAAATAACATACAATGTCTGATGAGATTCAATACGCTTCGTAAAAAGCATGCTGGTTAGAGTGACGTCATCATCATGGCTGCCGTCGTCCGTGTCAGAGAATAATTGAAGTTTATTAAATGTGTCAAAATAAATGTTTTCCTTGTAATCACTGATTCTTTTAGATATGGAATTTGTTTTCACTTGTTAAAATGTTCACTAGTGATTAGTGTTAGTGTGAATTGGTGTGTTGTCTAGTGGTTGTTCTTTTTTGGATAAAAAATATTGTCAGTTATTAAGTCAAATTATACTTTACACATCTAGGCGATATTGCTGAACGTCTTCTGGTTTATTCTTTATATTTTCTTAATTGTGTGTGTTCCTGGTTAGTGAGATGATTGTAGTTAAGGAATTATTATCTTCAGTAGTGGTCATAAAAATTTTCCTTCACAAACGGTTTAGTACTTTAGATTTTCATTTTTAATAACATCTCGGCAAGCACTATTAAACTGTTCTCCATCACAATTAACAATTAAGTGTTATTTCTTCTTTTTTAGTCACCGAACTCATACAAACTTCTTAAATTTTGATTGGCCATTTATGTACAGGTTAAGTGTTATATGATCAATATCCATTAACTACTTTACATTTTATAAATTACTTTTAATATATAATTTTATTATTATATTCTAATGATACATGCAATGTTTATATGATTATTAATTAGATAATTATGAACAATTTGGTACTAAACATGCCTTGGGTTATACCTGTAAAACCTTAGTAATTTGAATTTCTCTGATATATGATGGAACAATTTGTTATGGTTGATTGTAATTTCTACCTTGACTCCCTGAGATAAATATATTTAACTTAATTAACTGATAACATAAACTCTTATAACATATAACAAAACTCTTAATAATAATACTTGTTTTTGACAGTTTTAGTTTATTTATACTGTTAAACTATTGTCTGTATTATAAACTATTTTTTCTGTCTGTTAATAATAATAAAACACTTTTTATAAAAAATAAATAACACTGTTTAACGGTAGTTTGTGTCACTATTTATATTATGTCACTCATATCACTGTAAGGGGTGGTGTCCCTTTTTCTTTCCTTGATTATAGGCCTATACAATTTTGTTTAATACAATTTTATTTTATGTATAGGTACTCTTTATTGGGTTTGGTTGGGTTATTCATGGCAAGTTAGTTAGGCCTACTAGGTTTATTTATTTAAATTTTTGTCTGTTTACTGCCCTATTCTACTGGGTCTCTTGATGATATTAAATAAGTCAAAGGTTGTTTTTATTTAGTTATATTTGGTTCCTTACTAATTTCTTTAAAACTTGGTATTTTCCTTTAATTGGGTATTAATTATTATTTCTTGTTCCCTCTCTGGATAGGATTTCCATATTATATTTACAGTTCTTTTTATAACATTTTGTTTTGTTACAACTTCCATATTGAAACATAAGGTTTATTTTTTATAACACAAAAACTTGCACTGATTCTCTTTTTATTCCTTGATTTTATTTCTAAATAGTTATATAGTTTTGTTAAAATCAAGAAATCTATTTATAGAATATAATGAAGGTTTGTTTTTTGGTATTATATAATTATTTCACATTGGTTCACTTTCAATTCTACTTTATACACTTTTTGGCTTACATTTATTTTACATGTGGTTTCTACATTTGATAGCTTGTTATACTTTTATTTATTATTATTTTTATTAGTTTCTTTTGGGGTTTGGGGTTTTTTTATAAGAGCACTCCTTCTTGTGGATGTTGTCTTGTTCTTGTTTCTTCATTGATTCCTCCTCTTCTTCTTGTTCCTTATAAACGTATCACCTTCTATGGTGGATCTTGTCTTGTTCTGGGTTTCTTCCTTACCTACTCCTATCCTACCTGGGTATTACCTTTTTCATATATTTAGTTTATAAATTTATTTTGATGATTCATCACTCATTGTAACCTTTGGTTTTAAATGAACTTTTGTTTTAATCTATGATTGCACTTCACGGTGGTTATTAATTATTTCTTTATTTTGCTTTCTCGGATTTAACAATGTTTTTATTTTATTTTTATGATCATTTTACCATTCAGAATTCTTGGCATTATCTGTCATGCTACAACGTATACGAGACAATACGACGACACCGCTTAAAAGGGTATATGAGAACTCAGAGAATAGAATGATTGAGAAGAATACAAAAAAAAAGAATTAATGAGGTCACATGCAGCTGGAATCCATGTAACACTTGAAAAGAAATAAAGCTTGTTAGCAGAGAGGATGTAGCGAGAAATCACTAGTACAATACCACAATTCGACACGCTGGAAGTAGAGAGGTGTCATGGAGATGAAAATTTATTGCTCGAACAGTAAGACTACTGAAAGGATTGATCGACAGGCGAGAATATTGCTTTTCCATGGAATCACGTAGGATGAGAGTTTAACCAGAGTTTGGGGGTGACTACATGAACTAGTGTCGACCTATAGGAAGCCGAGGATTGACAAGGGTTGGACATCTAGACTACGTCTCCATGGTGATGAAACCAGAGAACGAATCATCTGAAGGTGGTGGAAACGACTCAAGACGGGTGGAGTTTTCTCCGGAATTCGAGATGTTGGGAGAAAAATTATCTGGAACTTAGGACCAGAATCCAATGGACATAAAAGTATGAAATAGCTTGGTGGGAACGAAGATTATAAAAGATAGTGTTCGCCACGAGGAGCGACAGTCATTTAAATACAGTCTTCATAAAGCGAGAGTCTTCTTAAAGCGAGAGCCTTCTTAAAGCGAGAGTCTTCTTATAGTCGTGAAGTCGTCTAAAGAAGAGTATTCTTAAAACTAGTCTTCTAAATTTCTCAGTTGTAAATTCAGTGTTACCATTCGTGTTTCGAATACAAGTAGACTTAGAACATTAACTAATAATGTATTATACGGACGTTTTGTTTTAAACGTAGACAATTTATAAGTGTATTATTCGGTATAACATTAACCGATGAATTGTAGACTCAGTGCCATAAACGATTTGTAAATGGAGTCGAAGTGATATGTGTACATAAACAAGGACAATGTATGCGATGCTTGTATGAACTGTATATAAACTGTATCAAGGTCAATCGATATAATTTTCTTGAATGCGGGAACTTTGAATAAATAAGTGAAATTATAAGTGAATCGTAGTATGAACAATCTGATCTTTGCGTGACAATTTGGTGACGTAATGACGAAGGAGTGCAGGACAGACGTGGAAAGCGGAAACAACCGTATTCTGATCAACAACAATTTAAACACCAAGTGACAACGGCAGCGCTGGAACGAGGATGGGAAATTCAGAGTTTAGCCAACGCTCTATGGATACTCAAATATCAAGTAACATTTAATATATTATGTTAACATAGAAAAACCACTGATCTGTAACTCACAAAGAAACCAGCTTGAGATAAACATAGTCTTAATAGAAAATTCAATCTAGTAAACATATTAATCAAAGCGGACCATAAATCTGGGGTATGAATACATTAAACGTAAAAAATGTGTAGAAGTAGAAGTAGCAATAATGTGAATTTTATTATGTGTATTTTATGTATGTGTTCTACTTGAGGATATATCCCCAACTAAGGAGGGAATTGTTTGTTCTATGTATCATTTGCAGGAATATATGTATTTTGTATGTGTAATGTTAGATGATAAGTGCATGATTATAATAAACATGTTTTGAGAACCCAGATCCACATAACTTTGTATTATTTGATACACCTTTTGATAATTAATAAACAGTCAATTAAATACTCATTATTAATCAAAAGATTATGCACATAATAGCATAACAAATTTACATTTTTTTTACACAATGTTTAATTAATAACTTGGTCAATTAAATAGTTAATCATATTAATTATCATATTAATTAAATATAATGCATAAATTTCCATTATAGGCTGTTGTAATGAAAAAGTTGACCCACATTTATTTTCAATTGGGACAAAACATGGTTAGCTTGAAAAGTTATACTCAAGGAATTAATTTCAGTTAGGACCTCACAAACTCCTGGATGTTAGTGATGTAAAAGTGAATCAAAGAAAGCTTTGTTTGTTCTAAATGATGTTATAAAAAAATCTTGTTCTTATGGCAAAAAAAATATGAAATACAATTCTAAACATCACAATAGTGGAGCATGTAAGAATAAATAAATATTGAATGTTTTTGTTTATTATTTTTGTAAATTCTGTATCACTATATTTCTTTCATGGGAAAAATGATCTAGTTTTTGTAGAAGAAAGTTTGTTATCATAATAAAACAAAGTAGAAATAAAAATTTTATTAACGACTCGGAACACTAAATTTTTTATAAGTAAAAGCATAAAGTTTTACCTTACAGCCTGAACCGGTTTTCGCCTTTAAAAGGCTTCTTCTTTAGTTAAGTAACGGACACGTCATGGACAATGAAATCCAAAAATTTTATAAAATAAAGCTTATAAAAATTGTAAAAAAAAAAAAAATAAAAAATAAATCATAACACTATGTGGTGTGGGTACATGCAAAATATTTAGAATCCATAGTGAATAAAACTGTAATATTCACAATGCATTGTGGGTATTTCAAGTGCTCACAGACCGAAAAATAATTTTTCTTTATAACTGAGTAAACTGAAATACCCACATGTTCTTGGTGTTTTTCTGTGTCCAGTAGCCAAAATAAATACCCAAAACAACTAATGGGAATTTAAGCCTATCCACGTCACATTATGGTTAAAAAATTCAGGCATGGGCAAATTTGGTGATTGTAAGTGATGAATTGTACAATGTAAAAGTACATTTCCAATTGCTTTTACATTGTACCCACAGAGCCTTAGACAGTCATTTGTTCTGTGCTCTTGTGAGAGAAACCATCTGCAGAAAGTGTTTAATTAATTGACTTATTGGCTAGTTGGTACTGCGGTTTAAAGTGCTTTTACAGGAATTCTGTAGTGAAAAACCATGTAAATTAAAATGTTATGACATTATAATATTACAAAAGTTTGGAGACGTGAGAAATTTTAGTTTCTTAGGGTATAATATACAAATTTATATTAAAGGTTGTAGTGACAAAATAATAAGAACCAAAATCCACTGAATATCATATTATTTTTAATCAGTACATTGGAATTTTTCCAGTAGCCAAATCTTGGAAATACTGTAACAACAATAATTTTACAGCATCACACTTGTCTAGTATTTGTAACTGCTTCACAGAATATCATTAAATATTATCCTTCTTCATATGTCCAACATTCATATTCTCCTGCAATTTAGCTATGATAATTATTTCATCATCATCCAGGATCACTTTCATTTTGTTAGACCTGGCACCAGTAATTACACCGTACCATGGCCATGTAATTACAATCGCCTATATAAGAAATGAAACATTTTACAAATTTATTATTTTAAACAAATTAGTGATTTTAAACACTGAATTACTGACAATCCACATGATTGTCTAAATATATTAAATTTTTCACTATTAGTTTTGTAGACTGGCTACTAATATAGAGGTCCGGGTTCGATTCCCGGGCCCGCACTATAAAATTAAGGTGCATTTTTCAGCCCCCAGGTCAACTCAGCCTGTTGAAAATGAGTACCTGGGATAACGTCCTGGGGATAATAATGGGTGGCTGAAGCATATTGCTGGCCACAGTGCTTTTCTTGTATGCTGTACGGCTCACATTGGGCAGCCTACCCTGCCTACTCCTAAGCTACTTCGGTGGTACACATGGGAGCCATTATTATTATTATTATTATTATTATTAGTTTTGTAGATATGTGTAGATGACGGAACTCAAAAAAAAACTTTCAACCTTCTAATGTGATGTTCATAATATGCCATTATATAGTAGGTTTGCTAACTCGTCAACATTATAATCATCATCATCATCATCATCATCATCATTATTATTATTATTATTATTATTACTCACTTACTTATTTAAAGAAACGTTTATTAAAGAGTCTGGGTTTCTGTTTGCAGACATAATGGAGAATCTTATGAAGAGGATTACATACATCATCATCTTTTAAATGGAACAATTATAGAAAATGTATCCGATAAAAATGGTAAATAGATATTATAAGGGTTTTATCTATCTTTTATATAATACCAATACCAAAATTCTTATGCAATGTCCACAGTTATAAAAATCTACATGTATTCATTTCTGTTAGAGCTACTGCTTCTACAAACTCTCCAAGCTGTTTCTCTGTTTAGATTAGAAGCTGTTTTTTGTGTACGTTAAGAACAATACCTGTGTTATCTTGATCCTAAGGGCTGTATGAATGGATTCTATAGATTCCATATAATTATAATAATATAGCTATGTGGATTCTATAGATATAATTATATTCCTACAGATTATTTGATGGTTATATTAGCTGGTGGAGGCTGCTAATTTCTGAGTCAGCCCAAGTTGGTAAAGAAATTTTATTATATATATATAAACTTTCACAATATGAACTTACTTTCTTTACGCTTTCCCAAACGTTGCGAGGTGATGTTCCTCTTCCTCAGTGGGAGTAAATACTGATTGCCAGTTAACAGAATAACGGTTATGGACTTAGGTGTGTGTGGTGGGGGTTGATGGTGGGAGGGAATTGGCGCTGAGGTTCAAATTGTGTGTTTGGATCAGTGTATCGAATAGTGTATGTGATCTATAATGTAATTGTTCATTTAATATGTTGTTTGTTTGTAGTGTGTGATATCTGTATATTTCAAATTGTTCAGCTGTGGTTAGTTTTCTACTTTTAGGTAAGTAGTGTAATATTTCCATGTTGTGTTGTATGTTTGCGAAACTGTGGTTTTCATTTTGTAAATGTGTGGCAAATGTGGAATGTATGTAGTCTGTGGTGAGGGCTTTTAAATGTTCTGAAAATCTGGAGGAAAAAGATCTTCCCGTCTGGCCGATTTCATGGTCTCCCCGTCCTCCAGATTTTCAGAACATTTAAAAGCCCTCACCACAAACTACATACATTCCACATTTGCCACACATTTACAAAACGAAAACCACAGTTACACAAACATACAACACAAATTGGAAATATTACACTACTTACCTAAAAGTAGAAAACTAACCACAGCTGAACAATTTGAAATATACAGATATCACACACTACAACCAAACAACATATTAAATGAACAATTACATTATAGATCACATACACTATTCGATATACTGATCCAAACACACAATTTGAACCTCAGCGCCAATTCCCTCCCACCATCAACCCCCACCACACACACCTAAGTCCATAACCATTATTCTGTTAACTGACAATCAGTATTTACTCCCACTGAGGAAGAGGAACATCACCTCGCAACGTTTGGAAAAGCGTAAAGAAAGTAAGTTCATATTGTGAAAGTTTATATATATAATAATATTTTATAAAGTGAACGAAGAGGATGGATCAACAAGATAATTATAAAGAAATTTTGTTTAGCAGTTTTTTTCACCAGTTCAATCTAAACATAATATTTTACATCTTAGTCAACACTGTCCTTGTAGACATATTTGCTGTCTTACGTTATTTCCTTAAATTCTGATACTGACAAGAATGATTCTCTTCTTTACTTACAATTATTTAATGATAACTATGACCATATGTGGATTCTAAAAATATATTTAGAAATAAATCGTAATGATTGACCAACCACTTATTGTATCATGATACCTACTAATTTAAGAATTTGTATTAACTACAAGATAATATTTTTGTATAGGAATTAAATTAAATCTCCAACTTTCATGTTGCAAAAACATTTGCTTTACACCAAAAATTTTTACTTTAATACTTCAATTTTAATATTTCAGATCTAAAATTTTGCAATACAATTTGTGCAAAATAATTTTTAGTACTCTTAAGTACCATAATACACCTGATAAAACACCTTTATTTGGGAATCCTAGATAATAGTTACTGTATTTTATCTTTTTGTGATAGAAAAATAAAAAAAATAACCTCAATGTTGTACATAACAAATAAAACTTATAGGAAGCAAATTAAATTTACTATTCATGTGTGTGTGTGTGTGTGTGTTAAAGAGAGAGAGACAGACAGACAAACAGACAATGATTGAATGAAAACAGAATTAATTTAATAAAACATAATGAAACTTATAAAAATCTGAGTCATTAATTGACGAGGTACATTAATGTTAACAAGAGTAGGTTTACAAGATTACAGTATAAAATTTTCTGTTTCATGTAGATGAAATCCAGGTCCTCTACCTGAAGGCTATAGCATTTAAAGAGTCTGAATATTATCTATTCTATCGGTGCAGTGAATATGGAGGTTTGTATCACACTTTTCAAGTATTAAGAAAGTATAGTAGCACAAATAACAAGCAGTACCAAATAACATGGAAGTCTGCTCCTATTGTAATAAATACAGCCTAAGCAGTGGTGATATTCAACCAGTTCCCACCAGTCTGTATAAACCGGTTGTAAAATTTTTGTTGTTTCACTGTGCCCTCAGTTTTGGTGTGGAAATCACTTCAGATTTCCAACGATCTTCAATTATGTTTACATAGTTAATAGATTGCAGTTCTATCTTATAGACCTATTTGCTAGTGCCACATGTGGGCGATGTCAACATGATCGATAATCAATACACACTCATCCATGTTATAGTATAATGTATTTTAGCTGATTTGAACATTGCTTAGGTTATGTTTATGCTTTTTCTGTATTTTGTAGAAGCCGTGTCACAGTGGCAGCTTAGTCCCGTTGTTTATCATGCATGTTTTGTGCCAGCATTTGTTCCTTGCTTCATTTACATTTTGTGCATGTAGCCTTTTTAAACTATGAAAAGACAATGTGTTTTGATACCTTTTGTTTTCATGTTTTGAGACGTAAAACCTCTCATTGAGGGGGGTTGTAATGGGTTACTTTACTCAGTGTATTCCACAGTACAATTTCCGTACATGAAACAGAACATCAGACTGCATGGAACTGCTTGCGTGTGACATGGGCTTTGGAAAGTGCATAGTTTCAAAACATGTTTTCACATGGTTAAGAGTCACATGCCAGACGAAAATGAGATGCAGGTGTTCAGTTTCTCAAGGAATAAGTGGAAAAGGTCAGTTTAGCGTGGGGTTTGGGTAAGCAATACCTTGCCACACTGTCAGGCAGCCGCAATCAGAACACAAGAGAGATGGTAACTGTTGTAACAGTAACAGTAACAACTTTAATTATTTTAGCATTTCTGCTATCCGACAGAACAGATGCCAAACAGAACCCATGTGCTGTAATGTAGTCCTACGTTATAAAAAAACATTACAACAGTGAATGACATTTAACATTTCTGGACACCAATAACATACCAAAAGTCTTGCAGTGAAAAGTTGGTAATTAATAGTGTGGAAATCGGGTCAGTGGCTACAACGGGCAATGAGTGTGTAATAATAAGAATCATATATACCTAGTGAGTGAACTGCATATTAAACCTATATACACAATGCTTACACTCTGATTTCATAAGTTTGTAAAAAACACTCTCTCTGAAACGTTCTTTTCATCAGTAACAAAATTTATTAGGAAGCCACTACACAAATTATTGTAATTGATATTATAGAACAAGCTCCAAAAAATATCTTTAAAAAAATAAAAATGCTCAATTATTATTGTATTTGACTATCAAAACATGATCATTTTATTTCAAAATATATATTTTTGTATATTATATTTAATTAATCAAGGGACACGTCATTGACAAAGAAATCCAAGAATATTATAATTATATGTATTTCAATAGTTTGAATTGAATTAATATTATTTAATTAATAATGAATTAAATATTTTAACTATTGAAATAAATATAATTATAAATACAGACACACACACACACACACACATTCTTTTAACAAAATAATTGTATTTGATCCTTAAAAATGAATAATTATTACTTAAGAATAAAATTCACCTACAAAACAATTACTTTAATGGCACTGCCATTTCTTCTGTATCTGTCTTAAAGTCACTTTCACTGGTTTTGTTACTGATACTTTCTGCTCCGCCAAGGCTGATAATCATACTGTCTACTGCATCCTCCATTATAGCATCTCTTTCCCAATATTCACTTTCAATCTTCACACCATGCTTGCAAAATCTAGCCCAATCTACTGCTGTAATGTTGTAGTTCATACCAAGTGCTGTTGTTTCCAGTTCATACCAAGTCTTCAAGTTTTTTAATGACATATCACCACATGCAAGGAGGAAACCTAACAACCATCTGTTCATAAGGAGAGAACAACAGATTTATTTTGTATGTTTTCTGTGATGGTTTTGTAGCATCCCGAGCGGTTTGTTGGAGGCTTGGACATATCCTGGTTGTTGGAGAGAGAGAGAGAGGGGGGGTTGAATGATGAATTCTGTGTGTTTTTTGTGTGTATGTGCATGGTAAACGCGGACTGTATATTGTTGTTGGATAAAGCTTTTAGGTGTTCAGAGTACACCAAAAAAAAACCACAGCTACACCAACATAGATACTAATCTTGAGATATTACACTACTTACCCAAAAGTCAAAAACTTAACACAGCAGAACAATATGAAATATACAAACACTACACAACACAACCAAACAGCATACATAACGACCAAGTACACTATAAATCACACACACTTTTTGACACAATTATACATAAAACAAACAATAATTCGGATCCCCGAGCCAATCCCCTTCCACCACACACCACCCCACTCAATCTACCAAATAAAACCATTACGAGTTACTGGCAGTCTGTCTCACACCACTGATGAAGGCGCACATCACGCCGAAACGCGTACAGGAGAAAACAAGTAAGTTTCACAAGTGAAAGTTCAATAATCTATATTAATTTAGTACTGTGAAAAAAGAAGATGAACTATCAAAACAACTATAATTGTTGTACATTAGTATGTACATTGATGATACGAATATAAGAGATTCAATAATAAATGATTTGTATAGATATAAGACTAGATTATTATTTGATGATGGAGGATAAAGTGTTTATTGTGTAATGAACATTTAATTATGTGGACAGTGTTTTTTTAAAGATGGATTGTTTTGGGAACTGATTTATGGCCAATGGTAACAAAATAAGTTGGATTGTATATTTTTTTGTGTATTAATGTCCAGGTATTGATGTATTCTTTATGTTGTGTATTATATGTATTTTTATATAAAACATGTATGTAACAGGAAGTCATAGTTTAGTTGATTTAATAATAAGTGTAACATTTTTTTGTTTTGACTAGATAAAGGAGGAGATTAATTGTGAGATTTTAAATAATGAGTTAAATAATTGAAGATTAATTAATTATTGTTGTATAAAAAAGATTTGAAAATGAATTTAAATGGTTTTATGAGATTTAGAGTATCTACAGAATAGCAAATGATTAAACACATAATATGGTTAGATTTAATTATTGTTATTAGGAGATAAGTGATGAATTTTCTAGTGTTATATTAAGGTGAAATACTGTAAAGGAATTTGGGTGATAATGATAAATAAGGCATGTGAGTTAAGCAGTATTAATTTTAATGGGAGTTAGAGAGAATAAGAAGTAGAAATACAAATAATGCAGAAAGAGGGTGTTAGATATTTTAGGGACACAGTGGTGTTAGTGATTATATGTAGAGAAAATGAATAATGTATATGGAGATTAAATAGTAATGGTGATATTTTGTAGATAGCGATGAGGTGGTAAGGTATGACCAATGTGCATCGTTGGGCAGTTACCGTAATTAGAGAAGGGTTAGAGTGCTTGCCGATATTTGGTGGAGGGCAAAAGGTTATGAACGTGTATATTGCCAGGTTGGGAACACACATCCTAGTACAAAGAGGAGAATAAATTGAGGTAAGTGGAATTAGTGAAGGGGGTTATTATGGAGAGATTGGTGTCACCCTATGTTAATGGTTGTTAGTAGGAAAGGAAGGTGAGTAAGGCTATAGATATAAATGCCAATTTAATAAATCGAATAATTGTGAATAATGGAGTCACCCAAATTAATTGATGAAAATGTTAGAAAGAGAAAATTCATAGTGGAAAGGTGATAACAAATGAAAGGTGATGTAACATAAAGGTGGATAATAAATTTAAATTTTTTTTGGAGAATCTCAATGGTAACAAATGTTAGATGGTTAAAAGTTGATGTAAAAGGATTGTAAACAGTTAATAGAAAGTTGAACTCGTAATGTCTTATCAATATTTATGCAAATTATATAAATGTGAATTATTCAGTCAAATGTAACTATGTTAATGTTTAATGTTCAATGTTTTATTATGTTTTTATTATGTTGATGGTAATAGCGTGTGTGGTTAGGAGGTTGCTACAGGGGTAGCAACGGTAACAAATGTTAAGTATTAAGTAAATGATGTTAATAATGGTATTGAACACAAAAATAGTTCTGATTCTGTGGTAAAGAAATATTGAAATCAGTAAAGCTGATAGATAGAATTTTAAATGTTAGTTGGTTTGCCATGATAAAAGTTATGTTTTGAATTTTATATGATAAAGATAGATAGTTGTTGTTGCTTTTGCAAATCTAAGAAATTGTTTTACGTGTTATGATCATAGTATAAGTATATATTTTCTTGTGGTAAAAGGAGTAAAGTAGTGTTGACTGGAGTCCAGTCTTGGTAAAGATAGTAATGTAAAAGGAGAAGGCATCCTGTCTTAAATCTTGTTTGTTATTTTGAAAATCTAATGATTAAGAAAACCAATGCCTCGGAACATAAACCAATGCAACTAAGGGGAGACATATCAGTTGCGGATATGGAAGTATATAAGGCCACTATTTTAAATTTTGTATTCAATGTTTCAGAGTTTGGTGGTGTTGTGATGGCGGTCCTGAGCTGGCCTGCACGTCAGAGCAGGAGCGTTAAGTGCCTAATGGCCTTGCGGTGTTGGGATCTCACATGAGAAGTCCAGTAAGGTCATGCAGGTATGGACATCATCATTGGACCAAGGGTGAGTGATTGTATTTTTTTTTATGTAAACACTACAGGGGGTTGTGGCGCCATATCTGGGCTGATCCTTTTAGAAGGTGTGAATGAGTCAATGAGAGTTTTTATGTTTCGACATAAAACCTCTCATTGAGGGGGTTTTGTGACTGTACAAAAGTCCGTCTTAGAATTTATGGGTACGGGAGCATAAATTTATTGTATTTCCATGTATTTAAAAATGGTTAGGTCAACTTTCCCTCCATGCATTACATACAACGCAGTTCATCTGTACAAGTCAACTCCAAGGTCATGGTGAACGTGCTTTTCAGCAGATATTAAACAAAGCAAATTGCGAACAAATATTGAAACATCATCAAATATGCAAGGAATGTAACGACTGTGACGCAGAACAATGGCGTCATCTGCTTAAAACAATAGAACGATGACGGCATAACCCTACCACTTGCGTAAATTGTACTAGTGGTTCATTCCCAGTCATCAACTTGAACACAGAGCGTCAACACGCTGTAAAATTCACCGGCAGACAATTGCCAGCAAAGTGTTTTTGAAAGTATAAAATGTAGCCCGATGTAACCAGTGAAAGTTTTAAAACATAAATCAGTAAATAACAATTCAGAATGTAAATTAACTTCAGTGAAACGCAGCGGAAAGCAACAAGAAACGCCCGGCTGAACATCTGCCAGACGATGTGGGACGCCTGACTACAACTTCGATTCTATACCAGCAGGGAAGTCCAAATTACCGTTACATTTCAATATTCTTTTTGAGCTCAAAATTATAACAAATTTAAAGATGTACCTTTATCAATGTATGTGTGTGTGAGAGCAAAAGGCAGCGTGTATGTGCCGGCATTCATGAATAATTGAAGCATTGGTTTGTGTAGACAATGATCTGAAACTTAATAGATCAATTTACAAGAGCTGCAGCCGATTTTAAATGATTTTGTAGTAAATTAAACACAAGAAAGAAATAATGAAAAATAAGTAATTATTAGTAAAGCGGATGCAAGGTGCCATTTTGTTTTTTGATGGTATAAGGCGCCATCTTTGTTTTTGTTGTAAGTGTAATTAATGCAAAGGCAGAGCATTAAACAAAGTTTTATGTCAACACAAATGTTATTAGAGTCATTATTTCGAAAACCCTTACTGTCTCTGAATCTCGGTGAGAAAGAATCCTGGCCCTTAGAGATGAAATTCATGTTGTTTACAAGCCACATGCTCAAACCGGATGTGGCATTGGACATACGGTAAGTAAATATATTTTATTTATTAGTAATACACAAAGAGGGACTTAGAGGTGAAAGTAACACAATTGCTTCACACCTGCTACATACAAAAGACAACATAAATCCCATGATAACAAAACAACATGATAAAACATAATAACATGCACATTATTATAAAATAAATTAAACACCAATTAATTAGTCTACTCTCAGTTAATTAATTAATTAGTCTAAACTGTCTATATTATTTTTCACATTATTTGACACTATGTTTATCGCTTACACTTTTCACTGACCACTTCATAGTTTGTATTTATAAACATTTTTATTTATTTATTTTTATTACCTTGTACTCTTATTTGGTGTTATTTATTTATTTATTTAATAAGGGTTTACTTTTCTGACCTTTATTACAATGGACAATTAGCGTTTTTTTATTTTGATAATTATACATTTTTATGTAATGTAGGGGACCTTAGTTTCATTACGTTACATATACTCCCCCTCCAAAATAAGTTTATTTTAGCTGAATGTGGTCTGGTAAAATAAACTTATAATTTTCATGTCTTGGAATATTTTCTTCTTTTCGTAGTAATTTTTTTTTTTATAGGTTATATACCTTTTATTTGGTTAATGGTAATTGACTTGATTTCCTAATGTAACATATTTTAGCAATACTCAACTCTCTCTCCTGGAGGAAAATTCACTACTGATATTCTTTCTTGTGGTGGTTGTTTATCAAACATCACTTGATGAGGACTGGTCACAATAATCAATAAAAACTTGTTTTAACACTCTCATATTTCTATGTACTTTGTAGCGGGTCAATTTTTGGGTGTTTTTATTTTAACCGTTTGGGGCATTTATATATTTTTATTCATTTCGTTTTCGGTCGGGAGCCTTATAAAATATTGCGAAATAACTGTATTATTGTGCAACGTATTTGTCCGTATAACAGACCAGTGTTGAGAAACAGTTGGAAACAAAGCGAAACGCAATCAGTGTCGAGGAATGCGGCAGAGAATTCGCTCCACCCTAAAAATTCGCAGAACTCTGTACATGTGTTTCGACGCCCGTATGCAACTCAGCCGGGCGGGGCTCGGGAATGACGCCGTGAGAAACACCAAAGTTGAGGCAAACATGGTGATGTAGAAAAAATGTTTGTTGCAGCCATCAACTCAATACCGGAAGTCGCATTAAACTCCTCCTACTGTTGGTGACATCACCAGAGCCAAGTCCAATATTAAGCTCTGGTCACACACATATATCAGCTCCATTCCATATATAAAATGGTTACCCAACAGCATATGAGCAAGGAGCGACGAAAACATAGTGGCAAAAAAGAACCAGCTTCCCTCCAAAGAAAGCAAGCGGTACCTGTTACGTTCTCCGTGACGGTCGAAAAAAAAAAGCAGAGACGCCATACAGTCAACAGGACGCCAACTCCAGTAACAGACGCTCACAGTTTTGGTTTAGGGCCCGGTCGGTAGTGTTGTAAAATGTAATTAATCCAGTAGGACCGACCGGGACCCCAGAAATTAATAGACATATCGCAGTTGAAAAATCGTTACAGGGATGTGGTAAAGTCAACGTGATAAATACGGACGTTGAATGTGCGGGACTCAGCACGTGTTCGGCCGGTATCGCGCTCGTGGACGGGTATATTAATGTATAAAACTTAACAAATAAGGGGTCATGTATAAAAGGTATGGAAGCGTGCGTAAGCAGATTGGGCTGCCTTAGATGTAAGTATAGAAAAAATGTAATTCAAATTTGATTTTGTAGCACTCTAATGTGGGCAATTATAATAAGTGAGTATAACTAATTCTCTTGTATTAATAATAATGAACATTGACTTAATTCATTAAATCAGTTAATTTACAATATAATCATGTGTTAGACTAAGTTATTTCGTCATTGCCATTTCCTCATTTCTGTGTTAAAAATTCGTCTAACGAAATCGGGGGTTTTCTGAAATTCTTTTACAGTCAGATAGCGGGATTTTTTATAAGGGCAAGAGTATATAAGTTTTCGATATTTTACCTTTTAGAAAAAATATCGTGGCGACCTTGGGCAGTTTTCAAAAGATAAGTTTTACGGGGACCATGACGGTAAGTGAAATTCTGGCAGCGGTAAGCATTATTTTATGAAGAGTGGAATGTAGTAAATATCAGTGTAAAAAAGTGAGTAACTTAACAGCGACGACCCTGCCAGGATGTTCGTATATAAATTTTATAGGAACTAGACCTATTTTAATACACAGAAAATAGGATGTGGTAATGACGAATTTGTAAACAATATTTAGAGGCTAGGTTTGTAACATTGTGATTTACAGAGATAAAGTAAAATTACAAAAATGGAAAATAATCAATCTGAAAATAGTGATGTAATGAAATATTTATGTAACATGCAGGCGATGTTAGAGTTAAAATTCAGTGAACAGAAGAGTGATTCTGACGCTAAATTCAATGTATTAAAAAATGACTCTGACGCTAAATTCAATATATTAAAAAACCAGAATAAGGAATTAAAAAACGAGATTCAAGAATTAAATAAATGTTTAAAAAGTACTAATGAGACAATAATGACTAGTTTGAATAAATTAGAACAGAGTGTGGAGCGAATGGGAGTACATGTGATGAATCCAGATAAGAATAATACAAATGAAACTTGTAACGACAAATACAAAAATGTAATGCCAGATAAAGAGTTAACAAATAAGGACAATAATGTCGAAAATAATGTACGTAATACCGAGAATATTAATGTGTTTGAAGAGTTAGTATCAGAGACTGATACGGAAAAAATAAATAATGAGAGTATTAATGAAAGTGTAGAATGTAGTGATTATGAGATGTTAATGTGTGTCAGTGAGTTAGAGAGAGAGAGGAGAAATAATGTTGTAGTAGAGTGGGGACAGAGGGCAAATTTTCCCTTTATTATTTATGATGATTTAATGTGGCCACAAGTGGTATTGAAGGGCAAGGGTCCCGTACTAGTAGAAGATTGGAGTTGTTTATTTTATTTGTATGATATTATACCCTCTGTGTGGAATGATTTTATAAGTATGAGATGGTGTTATGATGAGAGAGAATTAGAAGTATATAATTTAAAGAGAGATTATGGTGAGTTGGAAGAAGTATTAGAAGAGTATTTAAATAAGAATGATTTGATTTTTAATACAAAAGTAACTGACCCGATATTGAAGAAATTTACTAACGGAGACTTAACAGATATACTTAGTGTTGACTTGTTGCAAGATTATTTTGGTAAGACGGATGACTTTGGTTTTTGGGTTTATGACACACAAAGTATCAGTATGTGTGTTAACGAAATCGAAAAGTGTTATGTAGAACCAAGGTTAATTTGGAACGATGGAGGCTAAACTATAAACAATCAATGGACAATTTTATATATATTGTTTTATGGTTTTGTGACCTCGCAACCTTTGAACATTGAAGTGTGATATGACTAAATAAATAAGGATGCAGATTTGTAAATAAATGTTTAGTAAATTTATTTGTGTGTATGGTAGAATGTTAAGTAAACAATATGTGTGTAGATGATTGTTGTAATACTAATATTAATATTTGCAATTTAAACAAATAACCGAATTAATTTTGAAACTAATTGGCTAATTGTAAATGTTTAATTAATTTAATTAAAATAATTTGAAAGGTTTTAAATATTTTGATTAATTCAAAGATTATATAATTGAATTTTTTGATGAATTTAAATGGTTTAACGATAAGTGAAGGTGGTAATTAAATGATGAATTGTTGATTTGAAATAACTTTTTGTTAAAAGTTTCAGAGGTTACTTGGAGTAGTGGTGTATGGTGTATATAGTTGTGTATGTCAGTGTATGAATTATGGACTGTAAGTATAAAATTTTTATGATACAAGTCAAATATAATAAAATGTACACAAATGTTTAACTTAATGGAACGAATTTTAACTTCAATAATGAAAATAACTTGAGATAATGATTTAAAGGGTAATAATAACTGAGATATGATGATAAATAAATATGTATCTTTCATATAATTTATTCAATTGTGAGATGTATTTTTATTATGTTAGGATATCAGCTGATCAGCAATACCATGTCACTGGTATATTGGTCTATAAATGTTACAAGTAATTAATGTTTAATGTACTACAGATATTTTGAAGTAAAGATAAAAAGAATATGAGAAATAAAATAACAATAATTTATGCAAATTAATAAAAGATAATTCATGGGTGATAAATGTTTTATGGGACACATAGACCTGTCCAATTTGAATTAAAAGTTGAATGTGAAATGATAGAGATGAATATGATGTAATGTTGTTTTTGAGTTAATGTAATGTAACAGAGTTGGTGAAGTATTAATGTTGACACAGTGGTAATGGAGACTTTATGTAGATTTTGAGTGACATATTGTTGTTTTTATAGTTAATGAGGTTATTTTGTGTATTTGTAGTAATGTAATGAGATTGAGAATTTTGGGGATGGCAATTTTGTATTAGGGGGTAGTGTATTTGGGGAGTCCGTAACAAGGGTTGGGACGGGATAGGGATAGATTTTTGTGGGGAAGGGGCCGCCTTAGGTAGAATCCGGGCCGCCAAATAAGGGAATTGAGTTTTGGGTAGGGGAAACACGTATCCTATGTACAAAGGGATAGAGTATATTTTTATTATATGTAGAGAAGGCGGCGAATTGTGTTAAATGGTAAGTTGGGTTTAGAGTGTATTGGGATAGATGTTTTGGTAGAGATGGGTGTCATGGTAATTGAAGTTGATTAATATTAGAGTCATAGGGAGAGGTAAAGATTATATATGTATACAGATCTAGTAATACAGTAAATGAGAATGAATAATTTACATCACCCACAGTAGATTAACGTAAGATTGTTGAATAAAGAGAGAGAGTTATGATAAAGAATATAAAATTTTTATTTTTTAGAAACCAGTGACAGAAATTTTAATAGAATTGAAAATAATGTAAAATTGAGAATTGTTTATTTTAAATAATTTAAATGTCAATCTGTTTATTATTTATATTAATATTTTGTTCATTTTCAATATTTTATTTTATTATGTTTTGTACTTTGAGTTAGGGTATTACAGATGTTCAGTGTATTTTCAGAAATCATACATAACATATGTAGGTCAAGGATCTTGGACTTGACCTAGTTACGATCAGCTGATGAGGTCATACACCTACTAAGCTTGTATAGTAGGAAGCCAATTTTAATTTGTTTGTTTGATTAATTCAAACCAATATTTGAATAATTTTAATAAATGTTATTTAATAAATAAATTTAATAAAATTTTTTTAATGAATAAATTAAAATTTTTTTTTGAATTTTAAAATTTTTGAAAATTTTAATTTTTTTGAAAAAAAAAAAAACTTGATTTTTCGCCTGCCAGCGAATGACTATTTTAGGTAATGATTATTTTATTATGTGTGCATTAACCATGTTTATTTTATTGTATTGCATTGTATTGGTAGACTATAAGTGGTTCTCATGTTAGAGTAAGGATGTGTTTATATTAGTAGAAATGTCTAGGTTAAGTCATGTGAAACAAAAATTTAGAAAACAAGGAAGAGAATTTTTTGATAAAATATTTTTTTTTGAATTTTGAATTTTTTTAAATTTTTAATAAATTTTATGAGAAATTTTTTATTTTTTAGTGCGTTATGGCAATATGTAATGTGAGTGTGTGTGAGCCCAGTATCTGCTAAAGGCAGCCCAGCTTGCAAAAAGGGGATCTATATCGGCGGAGGAGCTGGAATAATTTTAGCCAGGGATTGAGGATTTTGGGGGGTAGCATGTTGGAAGGCGAGGCGCGCTGTGGTACAAATCTGTTCGATTTCTCGGTGTTGGGATCTCTTACGGAGAAGTCCAGTGATCTCGTTCAGATGAGCCCATGGTCGCTGAGCCAGGGGGGTCGTGTACTTATAAGATTAAGAACCAGGGGGGTTGTTGGCCCCAGTTCCTCACCGGTCCTCTTCGGGGTTATCGATGAGATTTCTTCTGTTATGAACAGCAGCATTCTCATCGAGGGGGTATTGTAGCTGGTCAATTTTTGGGTGTTTTTATTTTAACCGTTTGGGGCATTTATATATTTTTATTCATTTCGTTTTCGGTCGGGAGCCTTATAAAATATTGCGAAATAACTGTATTATTGTGCAACGTATTTGTCCGTATAACAGACCAGTGTTGAGAAACAGTTGGAAACAAAGCGAAACGCAATCAGTGTCGAGGAATGCGGCAGAGAATTCGCGCCACCCTAAAAATTCGCAGAACTCTGTACATGTGTTTCGACGCCCGTATGCAACTCAGCCGGGCGGGGCTCGGGAATGACGCCGTGAGAAACACCAAAGTTGAGGCAAACATGGCGATGTAGAAAAAACGTTTGTTGCAGCCATCAACTCAATACCGGAAGTTGCATTAAACTCCTCTTACTGTTGGTGACATCACCAGAGCCAAGTCCAATATTAAGCTCTGGTCACACACATATATCAGCTCCATTCCATATATAAAATGGTTACCCAACATCATATGAGCAAGGAGCGACGAAAACATAGTGGCAAAAAAGAACCAGCTTCCCTCCAAAGAAAGCAAGCAGTACCTGTTACGTTCTCCGTGACGGTCGAAAAAAAAAAGCAGAGACGCCATACAGTCAACAGGACGCCAACTCCAGTAACAGACGCTCACAGTTTTGGTTTAGGGCCCGGTTGGTAGTGTTGTAAAATGTAATTAATCCAGTAGGACCGACCGGGACCCCAGAAATTAATAGACATATCGCAGTTGAAAAATCGTTACAGGGATGTGGTAAAGTCAACGTGATAAATACGGACGTTGAATGTGCGGGACTCAGCACGTGTTCGGCCGGTATCGCGCTCGTGGACGGGTATATTAATGTATAAAACTTAACAAATAAGGGGTCATGTATAAAAGGTATGGAAGCGTGCGTAAGCAGATTGGGCTGCCTTAGATGTAAGTATAGAAAAAATGTAATTCAAATTTGATTTTGTAGCACTCTAATGTGGGCAATTATAATAAGTGAGTATAACTAATTCTCTTGTATTAATAATAATGAACATTGACTTAATTCATTAAATCAGTTAATTTACAATATAATCATGTGTTAGACTAAGTTATTTCGTCATTGCCATTTCCTCATTTCTGTGTTAAAAATTCGTCTAACGAAATCGGGGGTTTTCTGAAATTCTTTTACAGTCAGATAGCGGGATTTTTTATAAGGGCAAGAGTATATAAGTTTTCGATATTTTACCTTTTAGAAAAAATATCGTGGCGACCTTGGGCAGTTTTCAAAAGATAAGTTTTACGGGGACCATGACGGTAAGTGAAATTCTGGCAGCGGTAAGTATTATTTTATGAAGAGTGGAATGTAGTAAATATCAGTGTAAAAAAGTGAGTAACTTCACAACTTCTATAAATGTGCTTTCTCAAAATTGAGCTTCTGTCTGCTATCTTCCTTCCGTTTTCTTCCTTCATACTTCTGGAATCTAATATCAATCTTCTCAGCTGTTTTATTATCCCTTAAATATTCAATTTCCCTAACATTCCCTAACACGTGAGCTGGGACAGTCCAGAGGGGACTTTTGGCTACATACTCTGCTGGCCATACGGTACTACACTTAAATATAATACTGATGGAATTCATCTACAGACAGTTATAAAAATAAAAATAATACCATAATAGTCTATTTTTTTGACTAATAGTCTAATAAACACTTTTGGGATTCTTCACGCTGTTGCGGTTTACATTTAATTATATATTTCTTTTTTCTTCTTGATTCCTTCTTATTTTCAGTAGCTAATTTCAGATAACATTATTGACAGGCATTATTTTTAAATCCTTTTGACTTTCCTTCTTGTGACAGATGTTCTTCGTACTATTTCTTCCTTTATCATTTTCAACTCCGAGAAATTCTAAATAGTAGCTGTATTAATTATTATCATTCTTTAGATTCATTGTAATTATAGTCATTATATTATCATTGTTCTTCTTTTTTCTTTTACCTTCTTGTCTGAGCACATTACCATTAATTGTTTTCATACTTTTTTTCCTTCTTGTTCCCATTAAAGTATTATTTTTTCTCTTATTTCATTTTAAATCATATTGTTTATAAATAAATTATGTAATCTGTTCTTACATTCTCTTGGTGTTTTGTTGTTTATCTTAAATTATATTGTTTCGAAATATCTTAAGTAAGTTGTCCTTAGATTCTTTTTGAATTTTGCTGTTCTTCTTAATTGATTCAAAATAGTTTCTCTGAAGTATCCTGTAATTAGTTTATTTCATTTAATAGTTAGTTTAATGTATTTTAATTAGTTTCTCATTATTTTCCTTTGATTTGCTTGATTCTGTACCCATAACATCCGTCCCTTTTCTCTATATTTTGTTTGGAATCTGTTTAACCATGGTCCATTATTTCCTCTGTACTGATTGTTTGGATTTCTCTGGTGTGCAGAATTATTTCTGTCCTTGTGACATATCTCACTATCATGTGGTTCCGCCATTTTGTTGCTACAAAATTTTCATTTATGTTAAGGTCTATGGTCGTGTTTCGAACTGATTCTGTTCTCCTTAATTCTTCTTTTATTTTCTGGTTTAGTTGTTCCAACGACAGTTTCCCATCCCGGTTTATTTCTTTTATCAATGGTTGGTGGTTCTCATTCATTCTTTTATGGATTTTGTGTATTTTCCGGCAAAATCTTTCCCTGCGTTTTTCGTTACTGGTATCTTCCAGGAATATTTCCATTATCTTCTTCACTGGTTCATCCATATTGTTTCTTAATCGTTCAAATGGTTCATACATAACCTCCATAAGTCCTCCATGCTTCTTGGTTAGTTTTGGTTTTTTTGGCTCTTCTAATCTCTCCAGGAATTCAATTGTGGTTCGTTTAGAGTTTCTAAATTGCCTTACTTCTCTTGGTTCTGTAATTGGTATATTATGCATCTTAACTAATCCCCTCTTAATCATCTCCAATCCTTCCCGTGTATTTATTAATTTCCTTTTACTCGTTTGTCTCATTTTCTTTGTCTTCATTTCATTGTTCACCAGTTCTACTCTTCCGGCTATGTTAATTTGTACTTCGTTCAATTTTTCTTGGGTTTCTAGTCGTACCTCTTTTACTCTAGTCTCATTATTGTTTTCTATTTGGTTTATTCTGGCTTCTACTTCCACTCCGAGTTGCATGATGGTTTCATCCGTCTTTTCTAGACCTACCTTGGTTTCAGCTATTTGCTGTCTTACTTCCTCTTTGTAATCATCCACCCTTTTGCTAAGTGTTTCATTGACATTTGCAATCCTTTCATTTATGATTTCTCTCAACGCTTGGTTTTGTTCATTTATAATTTGCCGCAAATCCCTATTACTGTTTTCAATTTTTCCGTCTATTTGTTTGTTTTTTTCATGAATCTGCCTTAAACTCTCGTCGTTCCTGTCAAGCCTTTCGTTAATTTGGTTTAATCTTTCATTTATTTGTCGGTTATTCTCATTAGTTTCCTCTTTATTCTTATCAAATTTCTCGTTCATTAGTTTGATTAAGTTCTCACTCAAAATTTCGTTTTCTTTCTGTGAGTTTTCTTTTATACTGTCTATTTTATTTTCTAGCTTTTCTGAGTTTTCTTCAAATTTTTTATTTAATCCTTCCTTCTGTTTGTTGGAATCTTCTTTAATACTGTCTATTTTCTCATTAGTTAGTCTATTATCTTCTTTAATACTGTCTATTTTCTCATTAGTTTGTTTATTTTCTTCTTTAATACTGTCTATTTTCTCATTAGTTTTTTATTTTGTTCCTTCATGCTACTCATTAATTCCTTATTATCCTTCTTCATGCTACTCATTAATTCCATTAATTTTTCCCAATTTAGTCCTCCTCTGACTTCCTCTTTATCGCCCGCCTGTTGTTCCATTTTGGTGTCTGTAACTATCTCTGCTTCTTCTTCCCGTCTATCTTCTTCCGTTTCTTGGTCCTTCGCCATCCTTTTAGAAACACCTCTTGTATGCATTCCTGTGCCTCTAATAGTTGCCTGCTCAAGTTAAGTAATAGCGATGTAGTCGATTTTTTACTTAACTCAAGCCCTACAAGTTGAGCGCCAATTTGTTACGAAAAGCCAATCAACGTCGTATATGTTTCTCTTAAACCCCACTGTTGGGTTCGCCAAATTGTTACAAATAGTTAATTTAGCCCCACGTTGGGCGCCAATTTGTTATATAAAGCTAATAACTCCTGTATTTAGTTTATTTCTTTAAACCCCACTGTTGAAATTGTCAATTTGTAATAAAAAGTAACTTGTGATATGTTTTTTTTTGTTTGTGAACAGTCACCTGTTGTAAGCGTTAATTTGTAATAAAAATTAATGAGAAATATAATATGTTCCCATCTCTAATATATCATGCAATAATTAAATTTGTTCGGAAAGAGTAGAGTACAATATTAGTGAGTATATTGGATGATTATCTTGTTACTATTCAGGCCCAGTCTGTACACAACATTAAGAGAGGAGAGTAAGATCCGTAAATAGTTTTTCTCTTCTCTCGTAATTCAACAGCTGTATGCAAGCTAGCGCTGTGGTTGATAGTCAGCCGGTTATTATAGGTTAAGTTGTTCTAAGCCTTGTATTCCTCTCATTTCTCCCTCTATATGCTATAAATTCTTCAAAACACACTAAATCATCAACAAATAATAATAACTCATCAATTTCAGGAAAGATTCTTTATTTTTATTTTTTTTCAAAACAGATGTTTTCTCTTGGCACAGATACAACACATCGATCATACTGGAATGAATCGATTAGTTACCGAATTTGGGTTTAGATGTCTTGATTGTTCATCTCTTCTTTCACAGCACTATCACTTTACTAAAAATGAACTTTATCTTGTGAAAAACTTACTTTTTTCGTCGGACGCGTTTCGGCTTAAGTATCCGCCTTCTTCAGCTTTTAGTCAGACTGCCATCATTTCGTAACGGTTTTTGTGTGGAAGGTGTAGTGGGGGCGGTGTGTGGAGGATGGGGATTGGTGCAGGGATTCAACTTGATGTTTGTTTTTTGTAAAATTGTGTCAAAAAGTGTATGTGATTTATATTGAAATTGATCGTTGAGTATGTTGTTTGGTTGTGTTGTGTGGTGTTTATATATTTCGTATTGTTCAGTTGTGTTGAGTTTTCGGCCTTTAGGTAAGTAATGTAAAATTTCGAGATTGGTGTCTATGTTGGTGTAACTGTGGTTTTCTGTGTGTATGTGTGTGGCAAATGCGGAGTGTATATTGTTGTTGGTTAGAGCTTTTAAATGTTCAGAATAACGGGATGAAAAAGATCTTCCTGTCTGGCCGATGTAGAAACTATTGCAGTCATTACATTTTAATTTGTAAACACCTGTTTTGTTATATTTGTCTATGTCTGTGTTTGTATTATTGATGTGTTTTGTAATGGTATTGGTTGTTCTGTATGCTATTTTGTATTTGTGTTTTCTGAATGTGTTGGCGATTTTGTGTGTGTAGGAGTTGTGGTATGTGAGTGTGATGTATTTATTGTGTTGTGTGCTGATGGTATTTTGTGTTTTGTTGTTTTTGTTTTTGATGCGTTTGTGTAGTGTGTTTATTAAATTAGGGTTGTAACCGTTTTTGATTGCTATGTATTTTATTGTGTTGAGTTCGTCGGTGTAATCTTGTTTATTTAAGGGTATTTTAGTTAGTCTATGGAGCATATGGTTGAAGGCCGCATGTTTATGCTCGAAACGAAACGAACGAAACGCGTCCGACGAAAAAAGTAAGTTTTTCACAAGATAAAGTTCATTTTTAGTAAAGTGTTGGGTTTAGATGTTTTAATTTTAATTATATTGTTATTTTTTCTTAATCTCAGGGTACGAAGAGTTCTTGTGACTATTAGGAATGTCAGAAAATGCAAAATAAGATTACAAGGCATTACAATTTAATCACAAAATCCCATTAATTAATATTTAAACATAAATTGAGTTTTGACAAAGTTACTCGTAATGGCCACGCTCCGATAGACTGGTGCTGGTAGTCGAATGATGGACAAATGTCTGAAATATGTCAGTCTCCAGCTTCTCAATAAAAGTTTGTTGTTTGTGTCCCAGGATGTAGTGGAAGTTCCAGTTCTTAATCTTCGCTAATGTTTGCGTTTCTGGTGGTTACGGGTCCCAATGGATTTTGTGTAGTATTAATTCTTCGCTTAGTCGTACAAAGTGAGGTTCAGGGTGTAATTTTAATTCCTTTTTTTTCGTCTTGTAAAATACTTAATTACTTTGATTTCTTCAGGTCTTGGGTTGTCTTCATTTATTTATTATTAAATTTCATTATTACTCATTTGAATGGAGTTAATTAGTAAATTTATACTTTGAGATTTTTATTTAATTTTATTGATAGGTTGAATTATACTCTCTGATTGATAACCCTCGAAAATCAGCCAATTATCTTTTTTGTTAATTAATAGTTATTAGCATTTACTAAGCAATTTATTCTTCAGATTTTTCTTTTTTTTCTCGATTCATGAAACAGAATTGTCCTCATTCATATATATTACAATTGAGTGTAATTGAATAAACAAAATTTCTTGCATTTTGTCGTCCTTGACACCAGTCTTCGTTCTGTTATTGGATAATATTTGTTATCCTAGAGCTATAATTAAAAAATGTTCTTCCACTTACTTAATAAAATACTCCCTTACTAAAGTTACATTACATCATATAAAACTTTCACATAATCTTTGTTATTAAATTATATACATTTTGCTATCTTTTCTTCTTGATCTTCTTAGTCTAACAAGTACTGTCTTCTCATTACAAAATAGTAATTTTGGGACTATTTATTCTACTACATATGTTATGATTTTATTGTATTTTAAGTCACTAATCTTTTTATTAATTACTACTACTGCTTTCTTTTAATTTATTATATTACATTTACCGGTAGTGTTTTTACATTTTTTAGTTACTTAACTTTCCTGACCTGACTTCCTGTACAATGTGTCACTAGCTTATGGCCAATCATTCCATTTTTATTTAATTCTGATTTTAATTTATTATTACTTATTTTAGTATAGAACCCTTCATCTGTTTACAACATAATTACAATAAACCCTTTGGCATCTTATCACCAATTATTGCCTTCCTGGCCAAGTTTACTATTATAATCTAGCAATACCTATATTATTTATTTAATGTGAGTACAAAAATATTTACTCTTATAAAGTTTAACACCAATTCTATGGTGTCATATTTGTTAACATAAATGAAATTAACATCAATTAATTGATATTCTCTTAAAGCAATTGCTTCACACCTGCTACATACAAAAGACAACATAAATACCATGATAACAAAACAACATGATAAAACATAATAACATGCACATTATTATAAAATAAATTAAACACCAAATAATTAGTCTACTCTCAGTTAATTAATTGATTAGTCTAAACTGTCTATATTATTTTTCACATTATTTGACACTATGTTTATCGCTTACACTTTTCACTGACCACTTCATAGTTTGTATTTATAAACATTTTTATTTTTTTTTCTATTACCTTGTACTCTTATTTGGTGTTATTTATTTAATAAGGGTTTACTTTTCTGACCTTTATTACAATGGACAATTAGCGTTTTTTTATTTTGATAATTATAAATTTTTTATGTAACGTAGGGGACCTTAGTTTCGTTATGTTACATATACTCCCCTTCCAAAATAAGTTTATTTTATCTGAATATGGTTTGGTTAAAATAAACTTATAATCATCAGACTTTGAAAGACAAATTCATTTGTTTGATAAAATCTATTAACTTATAATGGTTTCAGTTCTTCATTGTATTTCTGCTTTCTTCTCATAGATTTCAATGTGTTTGTTTGGATTGATTTCACCTTGTTGAAATATCATATAGTAACTTAGCACATAAAAATTGGTGTCGATTCTTCATACATTTTAGGTTATTCTATCATTTATTTGGTTACCTTTAATTATATCCCTGTTTTCATGTTGGAACACTTAATTTCTTCTCACTTTTCATACCTCGTGTCGTATTTATTTTTATTTCTTTACCTCGTTGTTTGTATCATCCCTAAAATACCATAATTCCCTAACATTAAATACTACGTATGGGTTCGGATTCGTAGGGGCACTCTTGGCTTCCATTACTCCACCGTTTTCCCTAAATATATCATCTGAGATCAGAGGAACTTCATCTCTGTCCAGGAAAAAATAAAAGTTGCACTATCACAACACAATACATATAATTATTACCTATAAGGTAGCTCCTTCACTACAAACTTATATTCAAGCGATTGTTACATGATTTCTTTGAGGTCTCTTCACATTTTTATTCTATTACTGTTTCACTTCTGGTGTTTTGTTTTATCACTTCAATTAATGTTCTATTATTCACAGGTAACTGGTTAACATTATTCGACATACATGTTGTATTACTTCCATCTTGGTGCTGTCAATAAATGATATTTTAGATTCTATCTTCATCTTCATTTTTATTTATTTATTCCCCTTTAATTATGCAGTTAAGTACTGAGTTTCATCATTATCGTAAGTTGTATTTGTCTATTCTTTCTTCATCTAATTCATTCTAACCCTTCTTAAATAGTAACTAGTATTAATTGTTCTTATTTTTTTATCATACTGATTAATCTGGCCATTCAAATAATTATTATGGTTATTACAGTAATATTAAATAGACATGAAGCAACGCGCAGGTTGTAGTGGGGAGAAGTCGGCAGCAGTGGAAGCTACGAGAGAGGGAAATGTCTACTAACGCAGTTGAAAATATTTGTCTACTTTACCAAACTAAATTTTACAGCCCTACCAACACCACACACACACATATGCGCGCGCGCGCGCGCATAGATATATGTAACTTACTTTTTACTAAACTAACTTTTCAATTATTCTTATAATTTTAAAATTCTTTTGTTATTCTTTTAATTGCTTTTAAGGTTTTTACAGTTTAGTACATTTTATATTTAGGCCTAATTCTCTACTTTTTACTAAGTTATTAAATAGGCATACTAAAAATTAGGTTGTAGGTAAGTTTTGATTTCGATTACGACAGTAAACGTGGACATTTTGTAAGACGAAACAAGCGTCAGACACAACAGAAGGAGACAAATTAATAAAGATGTCACACAGTTATAAAATGTTTAATACTGCCATGTAAACAGTGACATGCCGTGTTGTGTCTGTTGCAATGTTTCTCGAAAGTCGAGCCTAGACATCAACAATCGTTATAAATTTTGGAATGTGTACACTTTGGGTACATGTTACGATTCACGAAAAACGTAATAATATAATTATGATCCACATTGCTCTGGCATCTTAATTTGTTTGAATAACAGCCTCATACATGAAATGATTTTGTGTGTGTGTGTGTGTGTGTGTTTAAAAAACAAGCAGATGTAAACTATGTAAACTATCCATGAAGAACAGGAGAGAATATTAATACAACAATTAGACTGAAACTATTAAGTACCATAGAGCACATTTACTTACATGCAATTACAATAATTATTTAGGTAATTTCTTCACCCTACTAATATTTCCGTCACTGTTATCACCGTTAACCTTTTATCACTATCACTCAAATTGCCTTCACTGCTGCTCTCGTCTTACATAACTTTCTAAACGATCTGTTACAGTATCCCTTATTTGGTCCGATCTCACGTAGTCATTTTCAATTTTCATGACATCACGTCTTGATCTCTAGTCTGCAGGAGAAATACAATAAAATTCCTTTGACACTGTCTACAGAAAAAATGCACACGTTTTCTCTTTCAACCGCTTCTTCACGGTTGCCAAAGTCAGTTCCGTAAGACTAAAATCCGGCTGATAGGGTGGAAGTCATGAAACGGAATGTCCATGGTTTGCCAAAATAGCATCTATTTTAAAAGTTTTGTCAGTTTGTTTGTTTTGTTTAATTAGTGCATACACATCAGGCTTTAACATAGATGGACTACAAGCAATGTAATGGTTTTTTAACCAGTTAATCATGTCTGCCTTTTTTTTTAATGATGTTGCAGGTGGATTTATTTGTACATTGTGGTAGGAGGCATTATCTATTACTATTACTCTTTCTTATTCAAATGAAATGAAACTATGTAAACGCTTCACTTTTGATGAATACTGATGTTTTTTGAAAAGTACTCACACAATAACCTCCACAGCGTCCCGGAGAAAACTAAGCTATGTTTCTCTGTTGACGCATGCGCATTACATAACCTGCGCCATTAGCATGAAAACGGTTGATTCAAGTCTAGTGAATTTTACTGTACCCGTCTTTCTCTTCTTTTATGACTATTGGTTCAAAATAATTTCTTCTGAAATATATGGTAAGATGTTCTTACTTATTTTTAGAATTTTGTGGTTTTTTTAATTGATTCCAAATAATTTCTCTGAAGTATCCTGTAATTAGTTTATTTCATTTAATAGTTAGTTTAATATATTTTAATTAGTTTCTCATTATTTTCCTTTGATTTGCTTGATTCTGTACCCATAACATCCGTCCCCTTTCTCTATATTTTGTTTGGAATCTGTTTAACCATGGTCCATTATTTCCTCTGTACTGATTGTTCGGATTTCTCTAGTGTGCAGAATTATTTCTGTCCTTGTGACATATCTCACTATCATGTGGTTCCGCCATTTTGTTGTTACAAAATTTTCATTTATGTTAAGGTCTATGGTCGTGTTTCGAACTGATTCTGTTCTTGTTAATTCTTCTTTTATTTTCTGGTTTAGTTGTTCCAACGACAGTTTCCCATCCTGGTTTATTTCTTTTATCAATGGTTGGTGGTCTCATTCATTCTTTTATGAATTTTGTGTATTTTCTGGCAAAATCTTTCCCTGCGTTTTTCGTTATCTTCCAGGAATATTTCCATTATCTTCTTCATTGTTTCATCCATATTGTTTCTTAATCGTTCGAATAGTTCATACATAATCTCCATAAGTCCTCCATGCTCCTCGGTTAGTTTTGGCTCTTCTAATCTCTCCGGGAATTCAATTGTGGTTCGTTTAGAGTTTCTAAATTGCCTTACTTCTCTTGGTTCCGTAATTGGTATATTATGCATCTTAACTAATCCCCCCTTAATCATCTCAAATCCTTCCCGTGTATTTATTAATTTACTTTTACGTGTTTGTCTCATTTTCATTGTCTTCATTTCATTGTTAACTGTTTCTATTCTTCTGGCCATGTTTATTTGTATTTCGTCTAATTTTTCTTGTGTTTCCGCTTGTACCCCCGTTACACTAATTTTGTTATTAATTTCAATGTCAGTTAGTCGGGTAGTCACCTCTTCCTTGAACCCTAGAAGTTCCTCTTTTGTTTGGTCGACTCTTTGACTGATTGTTTCGTTAATATTTTTTATCTTCTCATCTGTATTATCGTTAATTTTGGCTATCCTATCATTTATGCTTTCATTTATACTATCTATTTTCTCATGTATTTTTCTAAACTCTTCTCTAGTACTTTCATTGGAACTGTTGATTTTCTCATTTATTTGTTTAAAATCGGCCTTCATTTGTTCATTATTTTCATTTATAGTTTGCCTTAAGGTTTCACTAGTACTTTCCTTAATACTGTCTATTTTTTCATTGATCTGTCGGTTGTTCTCATTAATTTCCTCTTTATTCTTGTCAAATCTTTCCTCCATTTGTTTTATTAAATTTTCGCTCAAAGCTTCGTTTTCTTTCTTTGAGTTTTCCTTTATTTTTTCCTCAATACTGTCTATTTTATTTTCTAGTTTTTCTGAGTTTTTTCTAGCATTTCTAACATTTGTTTGTTGTTTTTCGTTAGTTTGTTTATTATCCTCCTTCATGCTACTCATTAATTCCATTAATTTTTCCCAATTTAGTCCTCCTCTAGCTTCCTCTTTATCGCCCGCCTGTTGTTCCATTTCGATGTCTGTAATTATCTCTGCTTCTTCTTCCCGTCTATCCTCTTCCGTTCCTTGGTCCTTCGCCATCCTTTTAGAAACACCTCTTGTATGCATTCCTGTGCCTCTAATAGTCGCCTGCTCAAGTTATGTAATAGCGATGGAGTCGATTTTTTTACTTAACTCAAACCCCATGTTGGGCGCCAATTTGTTACGAAAAGCCAATCACAAATTAAATTAGGGAATGTTTAAAAGCCCCAACGTTGTCGGCGTCAATTTGTTACTAACAGCAAATCAAATTCGTATATGTTTTTCTTAAACCCCACTGTTGGGTTCGCCAAATTGTTACAAATAGTTAATTTAGTGGTATATAATTTTCTTATTTATCCTTATCCACTTTGTTTATTAACATATAAGTTATTAGTAAGTTAATGTAATGTTGTTCTGTTGATGGCCAGTGTAACGTCACAGAACGTTCCATAAAGGTAATTATTTGCATAGCAATTTATCATAAGAGGAAAGTGAGATGAACAGTATCGAACCCAAGTAGTCCTAAAAAATTTTGTAATATTGTCTAATAATTAATACCATCAATATGAAAATACGACCAGACTATGACTTAGACTCAAACCCCATATATATTATTCAAGTGAAGAACAGTGTAAAACCATAATATACTATAAGAGAGACAAATAATATCAGTAACAACCGAAATAAGGTAATTAATTATTAAGTTTTGTAACTCTGAATAGGGTATAAAAAACTATTTATTGTGAATTAATGGACATGATCCATTATTATATTATGTAATGTAAATAAAATAAATGTATTAAATGATTTAAATACAGTATTAGAAAGGATCTAAGTTAAAATAAAAAATATATAAATGTTATGAAAAAAAAATATTAAGCTGTTGGATTTGAGACCAATCACTCGGATTTCATGTAAAAATTAATTATTATCAAATTGAGATAAAAACTATATGTAATTGTCAAGTATACAAAGATGAACAATTTATCTTAAATAAAGAAAGCTGTCAAATGAATAAAAATCAGTTAAAATAGCCAAAAACAGTATTAACTGAAAACATGTAGTAGCCCTATAATATTGTAATATTTATGGACTTAATGTTGACAAAATGCAACCAAATTGCATTAGAAAGTTGAAATATAATATAAAGTGACTATACTAATATATTTGACTAACTTAAACACTGTAATAGTCGAGTTAGGAAACTATTTACCTATACCATATATGGCTAAGGCCAACCAACCATCACACAAAATAGTCATATTTGACTTAATGTTTGCAAAGTATTAACAAAAATAAAAGAAAAGGGTACAATACTGTAGTGTACCATGAAAACAAACAGACTCAGTTGAAAATAAGATCAATTATTAAAGAATTTGACTTATAAGAGTGAAATTTGTCACACAAAGAAAAAGGACCACTTAGGCAAACCAATATGATGCTAAGTATCCTACAATAAAAATAATATGTATCAGGATAAACCAGGTATCACAAAAGATAGACAATATAATAAACTCTCAGTGTATACTAGAAAAATCCCATATATATTAAGAAAAAAAGACTAATTATTGTATTCTAACAGTGACAACAACGTAGGCCATAGGCATGGACCATGTAAAACTGAACTTATTTGTATATTATATGTGTTAAACTTTATTTATTTTGTTATAGAAAGATGGTAATATTATGTGTTAATGTTATAGAAGAAACCAAACAGCTTCACAACAATTTTTTAGTTCAAAAATTGAATTTTTGTGGAAACATTCCAAGGTAAGAGTTGTATGTTGTGTTATTTTATTATAGTTAATTTATTCAAAAACCAATTGTAATTAGTATCATTAGATTCAGTTGAAAGCAGAGAATCCAAATGTAGTAAGGTTATGCAAATTGTAGATAACTATGTAAAATTGTTTGACAAATACCAGAATAATTTTTGTAATATCCTTAGTGTGAAGAATAAGAAATTTTGTTCTAAAAGCTTCTACGGAAGTTAAATTTGTTCCATGAGGTTCCATTTCATTATTCTCGAACATTCTAGAAGGAATTTTTACACAAATACACCAGAAGTTCATGTCGAAAAGCTAAAACAATGAGCCTTACAAAGTATAAAAGGAAGACCAAATTCGACCGAGAAACACTTCATGCTTTGACACCAGAAGAGACGCATCACCCACGACAATGATCACCGCAACCGAGGCGAGAAGTTGACACAAGAACGAAGAAAGGCTTTTCCCGTACATTGACAATAGACTGACTTAACCTCTACAAGAGTATACGCCAATGTGTTGCTGAAATAGAGCAGCAATACGGCACATTTAATAGAACACACGCAGCCAGAATATCAGCGGCCCAGGAGGGACCAAACTTTTAATAGAGAATCAATTCTGCTGTATTCGCTAAGACAAACTGACTTTGACAAAATCCCCATAACGTAACGTACACAAAGCCTTTCTATCAAACTGCAAGGGTATCAGCGCTGTGGCGGCTAATTTGAGAAACAAGGTGAGCAGCTGATCGCAGGCGGCGGGATTCAAGCGTAGATTTACTGCCAAACTGTTTTACGAAAGTGCGGAAGTTTTAAAAAATCACATTTTGACTTTAAATAAATTCAGTGCACAAGGAACGTCAACACGAAGAGGCGAGATTGAAAACTACCCGAGAGAAGTGTCCAGTGCGAGAATAATTACCCTTCGGAACGTGAGTTGTTCAAAGTTAAAGTCATTTTTACCTGGTTACATTTGTCACACAGTTGTACTACACATGCCACACACCTTCAAATCACTTAATTTCTGTAAGGCATCTTATTGATCTCTCTTGGTAGTTCAAAGGAGTCACGTCCTGAGAGTAAAGATTTTTCATATATTAAACTCATGCTTTTCAACTGAGTAAAATAAAATATTTGTTAGCCGATACTTGATTGGAGAAAAAACTTGTCAATAATAATAATTTATAATTTTTTTTGTAACTCTGCAATTTTACTTTTTTACGAATGTTAGTCCTTCAGACGATTTTTTAAGATTCATTAAACATACTTTATTTTTTCAAACTCAAACTGTCTTGTTCACATTTTTTCATAGAATTAAACTAACTGCTAAGAATTCAAAATTTTAATAACATTTTTCTTGGAACAAAAGATTCCAAGTGGCGCCCACAAACACATAGTAGATTAAGTTGTTTTGCAGGACGACATCACCGCAGAGGATCCAGTCATCAGTAAGTAACAAAAAGTGCGCGGAGTGTAACGCCCGACATATTACAACACGAACAACACAACACACACCATAATTTTCTTTTTGTTATAAATTGGCAGCCCAACTAGTTTGGCTTGAAAAAAAGGAACAAGCCCGGCAACTACCAACGAATCAAGATGCCACAACCAAAGGGAAAAAAGGTGAAGAAGAATGTAGAACCCGAATTAAGTGTGGAAGACGGAGAGGCAGTCCAAGTCGAGGAAACGGAATTAAAACCGCCCACACTAGAAATGGAAAGACCAATACAAACAGGAGAGGAATTAGAGGAACAAACGGGAGAAGAACCCATACAAATGGTAGACCAAACAGAGAAACCCGAACCAGAAAAAATAACAGGGAGCGTCGACATGAACGCAATAATGATGATGTTCCAAAAAATAGAATCGTCCAATGAAAAAACGGAGAAAAAATTTGAGACACTAATAGAATCCCTGAAGGAGGATAATAATAAAAATAGACAGGAAGACAAGGCGGAAATAATAGAATCCCTGAATAAAAACAGACGGGAAGATAAGGAGGAGAATAATAAAAACAGACTGGAAGATAAGGAGAAATTAGACAAAAAAATAGAATCTTTAGGGGAGTAATTACCGAGAAAATAAATGACAATGGGAAAAAGCTGGAGCTATTTCAGGAGGAGAATAAAAAATGTATAGAGTCCCTGAAAAAAGAAATTAGCATAAATTACGAAACAGTAAACAAAAGGATCGATGATAGCAAAATCGACAGTGACAGGAAGGTCGAGAATATGGAAAAACAGTTAGAAAGATTACAGGAGGGAAATAATACCCGTTTTGAAAATATAGAGGAGCAAACCGTAGAGACCAACCAAGATGTTAGAACTGTCGAAAACAAGGTAAGGCAGAACCAGGACGAAAATTCGGCAGGAAGTGGGAGAAGTCCGGAAAGACGTTAGCGAGAGGATACAGAGAACGTATGACATAGCTAACAGGCTGGACGAGCAAATAAAAACTAACAGAAATAACATACAGGAAATAGATCAGAGAGAGAAAAACCTGCAGGAAAGATTAGAAGCACTGAGGGACACACCTATATTAAATACTCATACGTGTCATAGTGAGAACAGGGAAGTAATCAACTTCCAAAACTATCGTCGAAACCCAATGGAATTTTTAGAGAGAATGGAAGAGTTTATTGAAAGAAATAGAGAAACAAGGTGGGACAGAATAAGGGAGATGTTAGACGAGACGTTTCGAAACACTAGGGATAACTGGTGGATAGCGGTACGACCCGAAATCACGAATTTAGCCGAGTTTTAACGCCCATTCAAGGAGAAGTATTGGTTGGAAACTGCGCAAAACAGAGTACGAATGGACATATTCTACGGCAAATACGACACGTCCAATGGACAATCCCCAACGTCTTATTTCCTGGGAAAGATATGTTTGGCACGAAAGTTGATACCGCCGATCCCGGAAGAATGTTTGGTGAGACAGTTAGCTGGACATTACAGCTACGGTATCAAAGATGCCCAATTGTACCAACAGCTCAGTAAAATAACCGATTTAGCTAAATTATTAGAAAATTGTGAGTCCGCTGGAAGGTTCCAGGATTACCAACCCCCCAGTCGTAAAGTAGACTATAATAGCAGCAATAACGGACCAAACCGGAATGGAGGTGGAAACGGCAATAACTTTAACCAGAATAGCCAAAACAATAGCACCCCACCAAATAGCCGAAATAATAATACTCAAGGTCCAAATAACCGCAACTATCCGGGACCAAACAGAAATAATTGCCCCGAAAATAATTACGGTAGGAACTACAATCAGGGAAATAGTTATCGCGGAACTAACTATAGGGGAAATAATTATGGTCAGCGTAATAACTATCGAAACGGGGGTAACCAAGGAGGAGGTGATAGGAGGCATCAGGAATATAGACCCCAGGTGAACTATACAATGGCTAATAGTTAACGGCCATATCCACCCAATTTACCTACTTACATGTATTACCCACAACAGACGCAAGGTAACCAGGGTAATACAACGAATAGCCAACCTATTAGTGGTAATCCCGAGGTCAGGCAGGAAACCACAGACAGGTCAGCAACCCAATGTTCCGGGAGACCGGGCCAATGAGACAGTGGCTCATGTAAACTAAACGCGGCAGTGAAAAAGAAAAACGGCCCTTCACTGAACCAATATTATGGGGTGACTAAATACAAATATAGACAGGACAAAGACAGGACTATGACACTAAGAACGAATAATTATCTTAGAGATATTAGAGAGGAATTATTAGAAGAGAGTGACAATATAGTTAAAAATCATAACAAAGGGAATAATGGTATAGTACAAATCAAGGCAAATATCAATGGCATAGAAGCAATATTACTCATTGACACGGGGTCAAACGTATCGCTTATCGATAGTGTAGAGTTGGAGAGAATTAAACATAACAGTAATTTACCAATACCCACTCTGCCTATAAATAACATTATTCTAGTCGGAGCAACGGGGAGGCAGCATAAATCGATAAAGAAACAGGTGTCATTAGAGATGACTAGTAATGGGGTAACGTTACCAATAGGGTTATTAGTGGCGAATAATTTACCCATGAGTATCCTAATAGGCTGCGATATACTTAGGCCATATAATGCAATAATAGATTTAGAAGGTAAGATTATAACTTTAAAAACAATTGAGGGAATTTGGACCAATAATTTAATTGATGCCCAAGGAGATAATACAAACAACGCACCTTATCAAGCGATAGTGAACCATTATTATTGTGCCGATCGACCAGTAAACATGCCCTTATATCAGGAGGAAAACCCAGAGTTGTGGTTAGAAAAATTAGAAGAAATACGGGATTTCCAAAGGACGAAAGCAAGGGGTCTGATCAGCGTAGCACAGGTGGAACAATTGATTACGGTATATAACAATTACAAACACATATTCTCAAACGCTCCAGGTAAAGCCAGAGATTATCAATGCACCATAAAATTTAAAACACCGGTGGAATTTAACAGAAAATCGTACCCGATCGCCTACTCACTAAAGAACGAAGTTAGGGAGGAATTGAACAGGATGATAGAGGACGACATAATTGAGTATAGTCATTCGCCCTTTACCAGCCCAATCATAGCTGTGCCGAAAAAGAATGGACAGGTACGTATATGTCTCGATGCTAGGGAGATTAACAAGATGATTGTTAACGACCGCACATACCCTGGGGACACAGAAGAGATATTGAAAAAGTTTCACGGGACAAAGTATATAAGTTCATGGGATACAGTATGCGGCTACTGGCAGGTAGAACTCCACCCTGATAGTAGGAAATATATGGCATTCATATTCGAAGGCAGAAACTATCAGTTTAAGCGATTACCTTTTGGTTTGATAAATTCTGTGGCGGTGTTTGTAAAGATAATGGACAGAATATTGGGGCAGGAAGTGCTGAAATTTACGACAGTATATGTCGACGACTTACTGGTAACTTCAGCGAATTGGGATGACCATTGTAATAGGGTTGAACAGGTGTTAGAGAAACTATCAGAGAATAATATCACCCTCAAATTAGACAAACCCTAATTCATTGCAAATGAGGTGAAATTTTTAGGCTTTAATCTAACCGAACAAGGGATTACTCCATCCAAAGAGAAAGTAGAGGCTATACAGAAGTTCCCCACCCCAAAAAACAGGAAACAGCTTCAATCATTTTTAGGAATCTGTAACTATTACAGGAAGTTTCGGTCCAATTATTCAGAACTAACTGCCAGGTTCCAAAAGCAGTTATCAGCTAAAGACAAATGGACTTGGGGACCACAGCAAGATGGAGTGCTCAATCTAATAAAGGAAAAATTTTTAGAAGCAGTAATGTTGCATCATCCCGACTTTACAAAACCATTTTTTCTAAATTGCGATGCCAGTAACGTGAGTTTAGGTGCAGCCCTATATCAGGAAGATCAGGATGGGAACCATTTAGTAATTAGCTTCGCCAGCCGCGTGCTGAACAGTTGCGAACGAAACTACAATACTACCGAAAAAGAATTGTTGAGTGTAGTTTTCGCATGCGGTAAATTTCGGACGTATATATTAGAGTACCCCATCACGGTTAGGAGTGACCACAAATCTATATCATTTTTAAAGCATTGTAAGCTGAACCAAGGAAGGCTGGCGAGATGGGTTTTGGCCCTGCAAGAATATAATATCACGTGGCAATATATACCCGGAAAACAAAAGGTAGCAGCCGACGTCCTATCCCGCATCAATATACAAGACCAAACCTTTGATGGCGAAAAGGAACAATTAGCGAAGGTATACCATATTATTAAGAGCAGGGAAGATTTAAAAAATATTTTAAACGATGTAAAGGCACAACAAGAGGCCGACCCAAAACTAGGAGATATTAGAAAAAGGGTACAGGAAGGCGATGAGGTCATAAATAGATATTACTGTATACACGACACTTTGTTTATAAGGAATGCCCCGCACCAGGAGAATTGGAAGTTAGTAATTCCACCAGCGATAGAGAGATCACTAATAATCGACTATCACGATAGGTACGGACACATGGGTGCCCTCAAGGTAAGGAAGGCATTGGAAGAGCAAACATACATCAAAGGGATGAATAAAAAGGTGCAACTGGCGATACAGTCGTGCGATATTTGTCAGAAAGTAAAATGTAATAACGAGGGAAAGGAAGGGGTCATGATACCCATAACATCCACCGAAAAATTGGAAAAGGTATTTCTCGATATCTGTGGACCATTTCCACGCAGCGGTGGGAGACACAGATATAAATTTATCGTAATCATCTTTGACCATTTTAGCAAATATACCAAGCTATACCCAATAACTAGGGCATGGCCCCCACAAGGGGGGGCTGACGGGGCTCTATCCTGGGGGCCCGGGATTAGGGGGGGGCCCGGCGTGGTGGGTCGGATAGCTAAGTGAGATGAACAGAAGACAAAAAGCGACTTCTTTATAAAATACTAGCTTTTTCCCGCGGCTTCACCCGCGTGGACATGAATACGCTTTAATTTCATTATTGTCAGTGGGAAGAATTAATTAACCCTTTTGCCGCGTAATTCGACTGTAGTCGAATAAATTTGTCTCTGTTCGCTGAGCAATTTGCCTATAGTCCACATCGTTTAAAAAACGTCTCCGTTTGCTGCGGTATTCGACAACATTGTCTGTATGGTATGACATCGTTAGAAATGCTTTATGATTAGTGCTGCACTCTCTGGAAGCCTTGAAAAGTAACAAAAACAGCTGATGTTTGCCTATGCAATGCGTGTTTACTTACGAATGTTTACGGTATGTGAATATCTGTGGGATAAGCTCTGCTGAATGTTTATGTTCAGTTTGAAAGTGATCTGGTTAGTGTATTACTTCGTTGTTTTGTTCACCGGCGCGCCAAAAAGTTTTTACAGGTATGTTTACTTCGTTTTTTTTTTGGAACCGCGTACATTTTTTCGTACAATATTTGGCTTGGAATTTCCTTTTGCAGTCATTAAAAGGACATGGAATCGATAAAAACTTACAACTGCAAATGCAATGTGAGACAGCTAAGTGGAGAGCGCTTCTGCAACGGATTGTAGACGTAACGTTATTTTTATCATCTAGAGGTTTAGCTTTTCAAGGAGAGAACACAAAGATTGGAGATGTTCATAATGGGAATTTTTTAGGAATTTTAGAGTTGATTGGAAAGTACGATGAAGTGACACGACAACATCTCGCCAAAGTTCAACAAAATCAGGTGGAAGGTAAAAGTATGAAAGGACATGCACATTATTTGTCGTGGTATTCTCAAAATGAGTTTATTGGCCTTTGTGCAGACAAAGTTCTCCAAACCATTCTTGACCAAAGAAGAGACGCATTTTTCTACGGAATAATAGTAGATGCAACACCAGATATTTCTCACAGTGAACAAAACGTCTTAATTCTCAGATACATATCCCAAAACCAAGACTCAAACGAATTCGAAGTGAATGAACGTTTCATTGAGTTAATGAATTTTACTGGAAAAACTGGAGAAAAAATAACTGAAGAAATACTTGCAACTCTGGAAAAAAACAATATACCTCTCCATGATTGCCGTTCGCAAGGCTACGATAATGGCGCAAATATGCGTGGCGAAATAAACGGTGTTAAGTCCCGCATCTTAGAAAAGAACAAATGTGCCTTGTTCTCTCCCTGCGGAGCACATTCATTGAATCGCGTAGGAGTCAACGCTGCAAAGCTCAACCCAGATGTTATAACGTTTTTCGGGAATATAGAAAACTTCTACTCTTTGTTCGCTCACAGTCCTGCACGCTGGGAAGTATTGAAAAAACACGTAACATTATCTCTTCAAAGTCTTTCAGAAACAAGGTGGAGTGAAAGAATTCAAGCTGTGCGCCCAATTGTTAAACATTATCCCAGCATACTTGCTGTGTTAGATGTCATTCTTGGAGAGATGGCTACAGGATTAACTCCTTCAGCACTGAACACAACTAAAGGCCTAAAAAAATATTTCAGATCTTATAAAGGTCTGCTAATGACAGTGTTTTGGCACAAAATATTAGCAAGTATTGACAACAAGAACGTTGTCATACAAAGTAAAGGAATATCTCTTGATGTCGAGACTGCACTTATAAGAGACTTAGTGCAAGAGATGCAGCACTTATGTGACTCGTGGGAAAGTGTTGTTCAAGAAGCAAAAGTAGTTGCTGAAGCAGTAGGAGTGCAACCTCAATTTCCCGAAAACCGAAAAATTTCTATAGAACCTGAACAAGATTTCAGAATTTCCGTAGTTTACCCAGTATTGGATTTTATTATAAATGATTTAATGACACGACTTGAAGCAGCAGATACCATATGTGAATTATTCTCACCCATTTTGAGCTTCCAGAACTTAGACGATGGTCAACTTACCGCAAAAGCAGCAAAACTTGTAAATACATATGAGAAAGATTTGTCAGAAGACTTTCTGCACGAAATCCTTCACCTTAAAAGTATTCACAAGACAGTTTTCGGTACTGAAAGAACCCCAATTAGACTTCTGAACGCAATTTACGACAAAAAACTGCAAGGTATATTTGCCAATGTCTGTCTCGCCATTAAACTGTTTTGTACAGTACCAGTTACTGTTTCTTCAGCTGAAAGATCGTTCAGCAGACTGGAAAATTCATTGAAAACATGGCAAAGAAGCACAACTAGTCAAGAGCGACTTAATCATCTAGCAATATTGTGCATCGAAAATGATTTAGCTAAGCAAGTTGATTTTACTGAAGTTATTGAAAAATTTGCGTCGACAAAAGCTAGAAAATATATTTTGAGATAATTTTTTATATTATTGTAAGTTTTTATTATGTAAATCCATATAGTTTTTTAAATAAATATAAATATTACTTTTGTGTCATCATTTAAACTGACTTATTTTATCCTAAATGCTGTAGAACATTACGCTGCCCTTAAACTTAGCGGTAGGTAGGGAGGCCCGCCAAAGATCCTGGCCTGGGGGCCCGCTTCAGGATGTGGGGGCCATGAACTAGGGCTACGACCAGGAAAATTATAGACATCATAATAGAATGGTATATAATGGAGGTAGGCAGACCGTATTCTATAATTACAGACCACGGTACCCAGTTTAAGGGAAAATTCTGGAAAGAAAACCTTGGAGAACATGGGATAAAAACGTATAAGACATCCGTATATCACCCGAATAGTAACCCAGCCGAGAGAGTGTTGAGGGAAGTAGGACGGTTGCTGAGAACATACTGCCATAACGAACAGAAAAGATGACATGAATATTTAGCATCAACCGAGGATTTCCTCAATTTCTCATATCACAATACCATAGAGGTGTCACCATACACAGTTATGTTCGAAAGACCCCCACCACGAGAGATAAAAGAGATTATTAATTTTCCCGACGAACCCGAATACCAATTTGAAAGAACCAAATTTTATAACAAGGTGTTAGAAAAAACGGAACAGCAGCGGAAGAAATATATCCAATCCCAGCCCAAGGCAATTAAATATAAGGTAGGAGAAAAGGTGTTAGTCAGAAATAGAGAATTGCCCAGTGCTATACAAGGCATAACGAGGAAATTGTTACTTTTATATACAGGACCTTTCACGATCACAAAAGACAATGAAAACAATATATACGAGGTAACCGACACTGTTAGTAACAAAGTAAAAGGTACGTATAACCAAACGTCATTGAAAAGGTACCATGATTAAAAAACACAAGTCAAATGTAGCATCGTTGAGAAAGTACCATGAATAAAAAACCCAAGTCAAATACAGCATCGTTGAGAAGGTACCATGACTAAAAACATGTCAACGTAAGTTTTCCAACTTACCCGTACTTAGAGAAGGAGAGATTATTAATAAAAATTACGAGAAGGACACCTTCCACCAAAGGCAAAAATATATATATAAGATATAGATTTATTTCCAATAGCCAAGTCAACGTATATTTACCAACTTACCCGTACTTAGAGGAGGAGAAAAAGGAAAGAAGGAAAGGACATAATTAGTTAAATGAATTATTAAACAATCAAATAACAATTGATATTACTAAGGGGGAGAAAAGGAGGAGAAATACTGTCATATATTTGATACTAAAAGGAAATGATAAATGAAAAAAAAAAGAGAAAACAGTGTGTTACATAAGGAGGTAATGATGAATATAAATATAGCTATTAACATTGAATGATTTTAAACGATAATTTTACCTGCGGAGAATGATATATTAATATAATTGAGAAATAATCAGAAGAGTTTAAGAAAGGGAATTTATGTGTAGGAGCCTATGATCTTTGAATATTGTATTTTTTTTTTTATTATTATTATATGTTGCGAAAGTGCAATTATTATTTTCTGGACAGGGATGTGTTGCCTCTGATTTCAGTAGTTATAGATAGGGAAGGGCGGAGAATGTATGCCATAGCGAGCCACTCTGAATTCCAACCCACTATAAAAGTTAGGGAATGATATCAAAGATTAAATAATTAACATCAAGGTAAAAAGGAAAGGAAAAGGTGATACGACAAAGAACGAAATATGAATATTGAGTTGGATTAATATATTAAAGGAGTAGTACAGGAATTTAATTATAAGATAAAAGAATGAAATATAAACAAGCTAATAAAAGGTTAATATAGAAATGATAATTTCATCAAAACTAAAGATATGTTTTTCCCAAATTATCAATTTTAACGGCGAGGCATATGTAACGTCACAGAACGTTCCATAAAGGAAATTATTTGCATAGCAATTTATCATAAGAGGAAAGTGAGATGAACAGTATCAAACCCAAGTAGTCCTAAAAAATTTTTTAATATTGTCTAATAATTAATACCATCAATATGAAAATACGACCAGACTATGACTAAGACTCAAACCCCATATATATTATTCAAGTGAAGAACAGTGTAAAACCATAATATACTATAAGAGAGACAAATAATATCAGTAACAACCGAAATAAGGTCATTAATTATTAAGTTTCGTAACTCTGAATAGGGTATAAAAAACTATTTATTGTGAATTAATGGACATGATCCATTATTATATTATGTAATGTAAATAAAATAAATATATTAAATGATTTAAATACATAATTAGAAAGGATCTAAGTTAAAATAAAAAATATATAAATGTTATGACAAGAAATATTAAGGTGTTGGATTTGAGACCAATCACTCAGATTTCATGTAAAAATTAATTATTATCAAATTGAGATAAAAACTATATGTAATTGTCAAGTATACAAAGATGAACAATTTATCTTAAATAAAGAAAGCTGTCAAATGAATAAAAATCAGTTAAAATAGCCAAAAACAGTATTAACTGAAAACATGTAGTAGCCCTATAATATTGTAATATTTATGGACTTAATGTTGACAAAATGCAACCAAATTGCATTAGAAAGTTGAAATATAATATAAAGTGACTATACTAATATATTTGACTAACTTAAACACTGTAATAGTCGAGTTAGGAAACTATTTACCTATACCATATATGGCTAAGGCCAACCAACCATCACAAAAAATAGTCATATTTGACTTAATGTTTGCAAAGTATTAACAAAAATAAAAGAAAAGGGTACAATACTGTAGTGTACCATGAAAACAAACAGACTCAGTTGAAAATAAGATCAATTATTAAAGAATTTGACTTATAAGAGTGAAATTTGTCACACAAAGAAAAAGGACCACTTAGGCAAACCAATATGATGCTAAGTAATCCTACAATAAAAATAATATGTATCAGGATAAACCAGGTATCACAAAAGATAGACAATATAATAAACTCTCAGTGTATACTAGAAAAATCCCATATATATTAAGAAAAAAAGACTAATTATTGTATTCTAACAGTGACAACAACGTAGGCCATAGGCATGGACCATGTAAAACTGAACTTATTTGTATATTATATGTTTTAAACTTTATTTATTTTGTTATAGAAAGATGGTAATATTATGTGTTAATGTTGTAGAAGAAACCAAACAGCTTCACAACAATTTTTTAGTTCAAAAATTGAATTTTTGTGGAAACATTCCAAGGTAAGAGTTGTATGTTGTGTTATTTTATTATAGTTAATTTATTCAAAAACCAATTGTAATTAGTACCATTAGATTCAGTTGAAAGCAGAGAATCCAAATGTAGTAAGGTTATGCAAATTGTAGATAACTATGTAAAATTGTTTGACAAATACCAGAATAATTTTTGTAATATCCTTAGTGTGAAGAATAAGAAATTTTGTTCTAAAAGCTTCTACGGAAGTTAAATTTGTTCCATGAGGTTCCATTTCATTATTCTCGAACATTCTAGAAGGAATTTTTACACAAATACACCAGAAGTTCATGTCGAAAAGCTAAAACAATGAGCCTTACAAAGTATAAAAGGAAGACCAAATTCGACCGAGAAACACTTCATGCTTTGACACCAGAAGAGACGCATCACCCACGACAATGATCACCGCAACCGAGGCGAGAAGTTGACACAAGAACGAAGAAAGGCTTTTCCCGTACATTGACAATAGACTGACTTAACCTCTACAAGAGTATACGCCAATGTGTTGCTGAAATAGAGCAGCAATACGGCACATTTAATAGAACACACGCAGCCAGAATATCAGCGGCCCAGGAGGGACCAAAATTTTAATAGAGAATCAATTCTGCTGTATTCACTAAGACAAACTGACTTTGACAAAATCCCCATAACGTAACGTACACAAAGCCTTTCTATCAAACTGCAAGGGTATCAGCGCTGTGGCGGCTAATTTGAGAAACAACGCGAGCAGCTGATCGCAGGTGGCGGGATTCAAGCGTAGATTTACTGCCAAACTGTTTTACGAAAGTGCGGAAGTTTAAAAAAATCGCATTTTGACTTTAAATAAATTCAGTGCACAAGGAACGTCAACACGAAGAGGCGAGATTGAAAACTACCCAAGAGAAGTGTCCAGTGCGAGAATAATTACCCTTCGGAACGTGAGTTGTTCAAAGTTAAAGTCATTTTTACCTGGTTACATTTGTCACACAGTTGTACTACACATGCCACACACCTTCAAATCACTTAATTTCTGTAAAGCATCTTATTGATCTCTCTTGGTAGTTCAAAGGAGTCACGTCCTGAGAGTAAAGATTTTTCATATATTAAACTCATGCTTTTCAACTGAGTAAAATAAAATATTTGTTAGCCGATACTTGATTGGAGAAAAAACTTGTCAATAATAATAATTTATAATTTTTTTTGTAACTCTGCAATTTTACTTTTTTACGAATGTTAGTCCTTCAGACGATTTTTTAAGATTCATTAAACATACTTTATTTTTTCAAACTCAAACTGTCTTGTTCACATTTTTTCATAGAATTAAACTAACTGCTAAGAATTCAAAATTTTAATAACATTTTTCTTGGAACAAAAGATTCCAAGTGGCGCCCACAAACACATAGTAGATTAAGTTGTTTTGCAGGACGACATCACCGCAGAGGATCCAGTCATCAGTAAGTAACAAAAAGTGCGCGGAGTGTAACGCCCGACATATTACAACACGAACAACATGACACACACCATAACTTTCTTTTTGTTGATGGCCAGTCACCTGCGGTAAGTGTTAATTTGTAATAAAAATTAATAAGAAGTATAATATGTTCTTATCTCTAATATATTATGTAATAATTAAATCTGTTCGGAAGGAGTAGAGTACAATATTAGTGAGTATATTGAATGATTATCTTGTTACTATTCAGGCCTAGTCTATACACAACATTAAGAGAGAAGAGTAAGATCCGTAAATAGTTTTTCTCTTCTCTCGTAATTCAACAGCTGTACGCAAGCTAGCGCTGTGGTTGATAGTCAGCCGGTTATTATAGGTTAAGTTGTTCTAAGCCTTGTATTCCTCTCATTTCTCCCTCTATACGCTATAAATTCTTCAAAACACACTAAATCGTCAACAAATAATAATAACTCATCAATTTCAGGAAAGATTCTTTATTTTTATTTTTTTTCAAAACAGATGTTTTCTCTTGGCACAGATACAACACATCGATCACACTGGAATGAATCGATTAGTTACCGAATTCGGGTTTAGATGTTTTAATTTTAATTATATTGTTATTTTTTCTTAATCTCAGGGTACGAAGAGTTCTTATGACTATTAGGAAGGTCAGGAAATGCAAAATAAGATTACAAGGCATTACAATTTAATCACAAAATCCCATTAATTAATATTTAAACATAAATTGAGTTTTGACAAAGTTACTCGTAATGGCCGAGCTCCGATAGACTGGTGCTGGTAGTCGAATGATGGACAAATGTCTGAAATATGTCAGTCTCCAGCTTCTCAATAAAAGTTTGGTGTTTGTGTCCCAGGATGTAGTGGAAGTTCCAGTTCTTAATCTTCGCTAATGTTTGCGTTTCTGGTGGTTACGGGTCCCAATGGATTTTGTGTAGTATTAATTCTTCGCTTAGTCGTACAAAGTGAGGTTCAGAGTGTAATTTTAATTCCTTTTTTTTTCGTCTTGTAAAATACTTAATTACTTTGATTTCTTCAGGTCTTGGGTTGTCTTCATTTATTTATTATTAAATTTCATTATTACTCATTTGAATGGAGTTAATTAGTAAATTTATTCTTTGAGATTTTTATTTAATTTTATTGATAGGTTGAATTATACTCTCTGATTGATAACCCTCGAAAATCAGCCAATTATCTTTTTTGTTAATTAATAGTTATTAGCATTTACTAAGCAATTTATTCTTCAGATTTTCTTTTTTTTTCTCGATTCATGAAACAGAATTGTCCTCATTCATATATATTACAATTGAGTGTAATTGAATAAACAAAATTTCTTGCATTTTGTCGTCCTTGACACCAGTCTTCGTTCTGTTATTGGATAATATTTGTTATCCTAGAGCTATAATTAAAAAATGTTCTTCCACTTACTTAATAAAATACTCCCTTACTAAAGTTACATTACATCATATAAAACTTTCACATAATCTTTGTTATTAAATTATATACATTTTGCTATCTTTTCTTCTTGATCTTCTTAGTCTAACAAGTACTGTCTTCTCATTACAAAATAGTAATTTTGGGACTATTTATTCTACTACATATGTTATGATTTTATTGTATTTTAAGTCACTTATCTTTTTATTAATTACTACTACTGCTTTCTTTTAATTTATTATATTACATTTACCGGTAGTGTTTTTACATTTTTTAGTTACTTAACTTTCCTGACCTGACTTCCTGTACAATGTGTCACTAGCTTATGGCCAATCATTCCATTTTTATTTAATTCTGATTTTAATTTATTATTACTTATTTTAGTATAGAACCCTTCATCTGTTTACAACATAATTACAATAAACCCTTTGGCATCTTATCACCAATTATTGCCTTCCTGGCCAAGTTTACTATTATAATCTAGCAATACCTATATTATTTATTTAATGTGAGTACAAAAATATTTACTCTTATAAAGTTTAACACCAATTCTATGGTGTCATATTTGTTAACATAAATGAAATTAACATCAATTAATTGATATTCTCTTAAAGCAATTGCTTCACACCTGCTACATACAAAAGACAACATAAATACCATGATAACAAAACAACATGATAAAACATAATAACATGCACATTATTATAAAATAAATTAAACACCAAATAATTAGTCTACTCTCAGTTAATTAATTGATTAGTCTAAACTGTCTATATTATTTTTCACATTATTTGACACTATGTTTATCGCTTACACTTTTCACTGACCACTTCATAGTTTGTATTTATAAACATTTTTATTTTTTTTTCTATTACCTTGTACTCTTATTTGGTGTTATTTATTTAATAAGGGTTTACTTTTCTGACCTTTATTACAATGGACAATTAGCGTTTTTTTATTTTGATAATTATAAATTTTTTATGTAACGTAGGGGACCTTAGTTTCGTTATGTTACATATACTCCCCTTCCAAAATAAGTTTATTTTATCTGAATATGGTTTGGTTAAAATAAACTTATAATCATCAGACTTTGAAAGACAAATTCATTTGTTTGATAAAATCTATTAACTTATAATGGTTTCAGTTCTTCATTGTATTTCTGCTTTCTTCTCATAGATTTCAATGTGTTTGTTTGGATTGATTTCACCTTGTTGAAATATCATATAGTAACTTAGCACATAAAAATTGGTGTCGATTCTTCATACATTTTAGGTTATTCTATCATTTATTTGGTTACCTTTAATTATATCCCTGTTTTCATGTTGGAACACTTAATTTCTTCTCACTTTTCATACCTCGTGTCATATTTATTTTTATTTCTTTACCTAGTTGTTTGTATCATCCCTAAAATACCATAATTCCCTAACATTAAATACTACGCATGGGTTCGGATTTGTAGGGGCACTCTTGGCTTCCATTACTCCACCGTTTTCCCTAAATATATCATCTGAGATCAGAGGAACTTCATCTCTGTCCAGGAAAAAATAAAAGTTGCACTATCACAACACAATACATATAATTATTACCTATAAGGTAGCTCCTTCACTAGAAACTTATATTCAAGTGTTTGTTACATGATTTCTTTGAGGTCTCTTCACATTTTTATTCTATTACTGTTTCACTTCTGGTGTTTTGTTTTATCACTTCAATTAATGTTCTATTATTCACAGGTAACTGGTTAACATTATTCGACATACATGTTGTATTAATTCCATCTTGGTGCTGTCAATCAATGATATTTTAGATTCTATCTTCATCTTCATTTTTATTTATTTATTCCCCTTTAATTATGCAGTTAAGTACTGAGTTTCATCATTATCATAAGTTGTATTTGTCTATTCTTTCTTCATCTAATTCATTCTAACCCTTCTTAAATAGTAACTAGTATTAATTGTTCTTATTTTTTTATCATACTGATTAATCTGGTCATTCAAATAATTATTATGGTTATTACAGTAATATTAAATAGACATGAAGCAACGCGCAGGTTGTAGTGGGGAGAAGTCGGCAGCAGTGGAAGCTACGAGAGAGGGAAATGTCTACTAACGCAGATGAAAATATTTGTCTACTTTACCAAACTAAATTTTACAGCCCTACCAACACCACACACACACATACGCGCGTGCGCGCATAGATATATGTAACTTACTTTTTACTTAACTAACTTTTCAATTATTCTTATAATTTTAAAATTCTTTTGTTATTCTTTTAATTGTTTTTAAGGTTTTTACAGTTTAGTACGTTTTATATTTAGGCCCAATTCTCTACTTTTTACTAAGTTATTAAATAGGCATACTAAAAATTAGGTTGTAGGTAAGTTTTGATTTCGATTACGACAGTAAACGTGGACATTTTGTAAGACGAAACAAGCGTCAGACACAACAGAAAGAGACAAAGTAATAAAGATGTCACACAGTTATAAAATGTTTAATACTGCCATGTAAACAGTGACATGCCGTGTTGTGTCTGTTGCAATGTTTCTCGAAAGTCGAGCCTAGACATCAACAATCGTTATAAATTTTGGAATGTGTACACTTTGGGTACATGTTACGATTCACGAAAAACGTAATAATATAATTATGATCCACATTGCTCTGGCATCTTAATTTGTTTGAATAACAGCCTCATACGTGAAATGATTTTGTGTGTGTGTGTTTAAAAAACAAGCAGATGTAAACTATCCGTGAAGAACAGGAGAGAATATTAATGCAACAATTAGACTGAAACTATTAAGTACCATAGAGCACATTTACTTACATGCAATTACAATAATTATTTAGGTCAATTCTTCACCCTACTAATATTTCCGTCACTGTTATCACCGTTAGCCTTTTATCACTATCACTCAAATTGCCTTCACTGCTGCTCTCGTCTTACATAACTTTCTAAACGATCTGTTACAGTATCCCTTATTTGGTCCGATCTCACGTAGTCATTTTCAATTTTCATGACATCACGTCTTGATCTCTAGTCTGCAGGAGAAATACAATAAAATTCCTTTGACACTGTCTACAGAAAAAATGCACACGTTTTTTCTTTCAACCGCTTCTTCACGGTTGCCAAAGTCAGTTCCGTAAGACTAAAATCCGGCTGATAGGGTGGAAGTCATGAAACGGAATGTCCATGGTTTGCCAAAATAGCATCTATTTTAAAAGTTTTGTCAGTTGGTTTGTTTTGTTTAATTAGTGCATACACATCAGGCTTTAACATAGATGGACTACAAGCAATGTAATGGTTTTTTAACCAGTTAATCATGTCTGCCTTTTTTGTTAATGATGTTGCAGGTGGATTTATTTGTACATTGTGGTAGGAGGCATTATCTATTACTATTACTCTTTCTTATTCAAATGAAATGAAACTATGTAAACGCTTCACTTTTGATGAATACTGATGTTTTTTGAAAAGTACTCACACAATAACCTCCACAGCGTCTCGGAGAAAACTAAACTATGTTTCTCTGTTGACGCATGCGCATTACATAACCTGCGCCATTAGCATGAAAACGGTTGATTCATGTCTAGTGAATTTTACTGTACCCGTCTTTCTCTTCTTTTATGACTATTGGTTCAAAATAATTTCTTCTGAAATATATGGTAAGATGTTCTTACTTATTTTTAGAATTTTGTGGTTTTTTTAATTGATTCCAAATAATTTCTCTGAAGTATCCTGTAATTAGTTTATTTCATTTAATAGTTAGTTTAATATATTTTAATTAGTTTCTCATTATTTTCCTTTGATTTGCTTGATTCTGTACCCATAACATCCATCCCCTTTCTCTATATTTTGTTTGGAATCTGTTTAACCATGGTCCATTATTTCCTCTGTACTGATTGTTCGGATTTCTCTGGTGTGCAGAATTATTTCTGTCCTTGTGACATATCTCACTATCATGTGGTTCCGCCATTTTGTTGCTACAAAATTTTCATTTATGTTAAGGTCTATGGTCGTGTTTCGAACTGATTCTGTTTGTAACTTCTAACTTTAATCTTATTAATAATTAATTCTTACCTTCGGGTTTTTTCCTAGAGTCGTACAGACGAAACTGCTGCAGGAAGGATTATTCGAGATACAAGGGGTAAAGATCAAATACACAGTTTTTGCTAAAACAAATTGCCTCTGGTTTATTATGCAAAATAACTACTTCGTCTCTCTTTCATGACATTTAGATTAAATACTTGTTGAATAAGTAACAATTTGTAAAAATCAAATAAAGTGACAAAATGAATATTTCTTAATTAACTAGCTTATGACAACTATGGTATACCACAACTATTTATTTTTAGCAATGAACCAATACGTAATTTAGCCACACACTCACACACATTCGTTCTTTGACTTTGTCGTTCTATTTAAACCCCACTTTGAGATCTCTGATGTACATTTAAGATTTACAATTTATTTATGTTGAATTATACTCTGGAGAAAAAGGTAAAATGATATTGGTTAAAACTCAGTTAATACTTAACGTCTGAAGAACTCCGCTGTTTTGCACCTCTGCTGTGAATGCACTGGTTTTTTTTTCTTTGGTTAACACACCATAAAATAGTTTTGACACTGTTTAACCGCGGTACTGTTATTGATTATTTCGTATTCGGTTGATGCGCCACTATTATTTTAATCCACTTTAGAATAACATTTCTTTTTATTTTGTCGGCCGACATAATTTTTCGAACACTTAGCTCGTTTAGGTTGGCCGCGCTATATTATTTACGTACTTTTATTTAAATGTTTTCACACGTTATTAGATAGGCCGAATTTGTTTTAACGGCCTATCTTGTAAACCCGAGGCCACTGTTTTTAAATTCACAAACTTTACTGTCTGATGCTGCTTACTACTGTTCACTCTCTGATGACAAACTGCAGACTGTGATTCACAAAAAGCCTGCTGCTGGGGCAGTTATGCAATACGTCTGGGCAATTGTTTAGGCTAACTGTGTGCATTGCTGTACTGGGGCTCCTCACAGGTGAAAGTTAACAATTGGAAACTTGAACTGAATTAATATAAAGTAAAATTAAAACTGTGGTAGCCTACAATTTTTGTACCGTTACATGTTCTTGTTAATTCTTCTTTTATTTTCTGGTTTAGTTGTTCCAACGACAGTTTCCCATCCTGGTTTATTTCTTTTATCAATGGTTGGTGATCTCATTCATTCTTTTATGGATTTTGTGTATTTTCTGGCAAAATCTTTCCCTGCGTTTTTCGTTATCTTCCAGGAATATTTCCATTATCTTCTTCACTGGTTCATCCATATTGTTTCTTAATCGTTCGAATGGTTCATACATAATCTCCATAAGTCCTCCATGCTCCTCGGTTAGTTTTGGCTCTTCTAATCTCTCCGGGAATTCAATTGTGGTTCGTTTAGAGTTTCTAAATTGCCTTACTTCTCTTGGTTCCGTAATTGGTATATTATGCATCTTAACTAATCCCCCCTTAATCATCTCCAATCCTTCCTGTGTATTTATTAATTTACTTTTACGTGTTTGTCTCATTTTCTTTGTCTTCATTTCATTGTTAACTGTTTCTATTCTTCTGGCCATGTTTATTTGTATTTCGTCTAATTTTTCTTGTGTTTCCGCTTGTACCCCCGTTACACTAATTTTGTTATTAATTTCAATGTCAGTTAGTCGGGTAGTCACCTCTTCCTTGAACCCTAGAAGTTCCTCTTTTGTTTGGTCGACTCTTTGACTGATTGTTTCGTTAATATTTTTTATCTTCTCATCCATATTATCGTTAATTTTGTCTATCCTATCATTTATGCTTTCATTTATACTATCTATTTTCTCATGTATTTTTCTAAACTCTTCTCTAGTACTTTCATTGGAACTGTCGATTTTCTCATTTATTTGTCTAAAATCGGCCTTTATTTGTTCATTATTTTCATTTATAGTTTGCCTTAAGGTTTTACTAGTACTTTCCTTAATACTGTCTATTTTTTCATTGATCTGTCGGTTGTTCTCATTAATTTCCACTTTATTCTTGTCAAATCTTTCCTCCATTTGTTTTATTAAATTTTCGCTCAAAGCCTCGTTTTGTTTCTTTAAGTTTTCCTTTATTTTTTCCTCAATACTGTCTATTTTATTTTCTAGTTTTTCTGAGTTTTTTCTAGCTTTTCTAACATTTGTTTGTTTTTTCGTTAGTTTGTTTATTATCCTCCTTCATGCTACTCATTAATTCCATTAATTTTTCCCAATTTAGTCCTCCTCTAGCTTCCTCTTTATCGCCCGCCTGTTGTTCCATTTCGATGTCTGTAATTATCTCTGCTTCTTCTTCCCATCTATCCTCTTCCATTCCTTGGTCCTTCGCCATCCTTTTAGAAACACCTCTTGTATGCATTCCTGTGCCTCTAATAGTCGCCTGCTCAAGTTAAGTAATAGCGATGGAGTCGATTTTTTAATTAACTCAAACCCCACGTTGGGCGCCAATTTGTTACGAAAAGCCAATCACAAATTAAATTAGGGAATGTTTAAAAGCCCCAACGTTGTCGGCGTCAATTTGTTACTAACAGCAAATCAAATTCGTACAACACGAACAACACGACACACACCATAACTTTCTTTTTGTTGATGGCCAGTCACCTGCGGTAAGTGTTAATTTGTAATAAAAATTAATAAGAAGTATAATATGTTCTTATCTCTAATATATTATGTAATAATTAAATCTGTTCGGAAGGAGTAGAGTACAATATTAGTGAGTATATTGAATGATTATCTTGTTACTATTCAGGCCTAGTCTGTACACAACATTAAGAGAGGAGAGTAAGATCCGTAAATAGTTTTTCTCTTCTCTCGTAATTCAACAGCTGTACGCAAGCTAGCGCTGTGGTTGATAGTCAGCCGGTTATTATAGGTTAAGTTGTTCTACGCCTTGTATTCCTCTCATTCTCCCTCTATACGCTATAAATTCTTCAAAACACATTCTTCAAAGAAGTTACATTGGCTCCCGTAACAGTGACGCGAGTGTAGGTTACAACTTACATTCGCCAGACCTAACCAAGCTGCAGAACGGGTTATTTGGAAGTGAGGGCATAAATAAAGTAATTTCAGAATGGAGAATGAAAACATGTCAACTGAGCCGGCCAATAAAGGCGACTCAGGAATTCAAATGAGTGAAAATAATGATGAAGTCAGCTTCACTGATAGTAATAGCCAGTTAACAGAATCAAAAATAATGAAAGATGTCGAACATCAATCGACACCTATCCAAAGTAAAAAATCTGACGATAGCTATGAAATGTTTAAAGTAATACAAGCAATGATAGAAAAACAGAGTGTGAAGTTTGATGAACAGAGAGTAAAATTAAATGAATTAAGTAGCAATGTCAACACAAAATTTGACATTATAGATTGTCGGTTTGATGAAATAAATAAGCAGAATGCCAAGTTAGAAGATAATACCGATAATATTAACAAACGTTTAAGTGAGACAAAAATGATATGCGAAAGTAGTTGTAACGAATTGAAACAAGATATTGAGAGAATAGTAGAGTCAGTAGAACGGATCAAAAGTAAGAGTAATAATGACAGTAAGAAATTAACAAGTGATAACAATAAGGTCGAAAATGAGAATATAATTAAAAATGTGGTAGTAGAGAGTAAGATAACAAATGTTAACAATGATATTGAAAGTGGTAATGTGATTGAAAGGGTGGTATCAGAGAGTGATACGTTGAAAGTAGATAGTGAAATAGTGAGTGAGAAAGAGAGCGTTATGTAGTAATTAGTGTTGATGAATTAGAAAAAGAATGGAAAGAAAGAGTAGATGAATATGGAGGGCAGAGGGTAAATTTTCCCCTTATTTGTGATGAACCAAGGTGTTCAAAAATGTTATTATTGGAGGGCAAGAGACCCTTATTAGTGAAAGATTTGAATTGTTTCCCTTTTTTGTATAAGGTTGTACCCTCTGTGTGGAAGGTTAAAAGTGTGATATGGTGTTATGATGAGAAAGAGTTAGAGGGAGAGTTGTGTGTTGGTAAAGAGATAGAATTATATAAACTAAAGAGAGATTATAATGAGTTGAAAGAGATGTTAAATGATTTGAAGCACTTACTTGTTAAAATAGAGAGTGAAGATTATTTTGATGATACATGTTTAAATAATAATAATTTACTTTATGATGAAAAAATAACTGACTTGATAATGAATATAACTACTAATGGAGGCTTAACAGAAATAAATAATGTTGACCTGGTATATGATTATTATGGTAAAATGAATAAACTGAAATTTTATGGTTACTATACACAAGATAACCGTATGTGGAATGCAAACAAAATTGAAATATGTTATGTGAAACCTAGGCTAATTTTTGACGATGGAGGCTGAGCCTTAAATTCACAAATGAACAATTTTAAATATTTTTGTTTTATGGTTTTTGACCTCGCAACCTTGGACATTGAAGTGTGGTATAACTGAATAAATAAGGAGAAAGATTTGTAAATAAAAATGTAGTGAATTTATTTGTGCGTATTGTAGAATGTCAGGTAAACAACCGAATTAATTTTAAAGTGGATAACTAATGAGTTGTAGTTATTGCAATGGGTGAAAGTAATTAAAATGTTGTGCTTTCAATAATTGATTTAATTAAATAATTTGAGAGGTTTAAATATTTTGACTGATTTAAATGTTGTATAATGAATTTTTCTAATGAATTTAAATTGTTTTAGGAGATTTGAATTTGATCATGATTCATTAATAAATAAATGTTAAATGGTTTGATATGAAATAACATTGTTGTTAAATGTTTCAGAGGTTACGTGGAGATATTGGTGTGTATATTTTGTGTTTGTGTTAGTAGATGAATAATGTACTGTAAGTATAAAGCTTCCAATACCAATTAGATAAAATAAAATGTTTACTGGTGTGAAAAAATTTTGATTCAATAATATAAATGAATTGAGATAATGGTATTAAATAGAAACTGTAATTAAAAGGTAATAATAACTGAAAGGTGAATTAAAGTTATATTTGATTTGAACTGTAATAAATAGACTTTGTTAAATATGTTAACTAAAAGATTTATAAAAATTGAAAAGTGCAGTACAGGTGTTAGAGGTGAGGTAAGCAGGATGTTTAGACTGAAGGAGTGTTTATAACAGTGTTTATAACACCAGTCTGGCAGACGACTGTTTATGTAAACAGGTGTGTGTTGTGTGACCAATGTTTATAGCCATACTTGGTGACAATAACAAAAATGTTGTAGTCTGCTGAATCATTGCCAGTAGGAAAATCCTATTATGAAATAAAAAGAAATACCATATGTGAAGAAAGGAATGTAAATTTTTTGAATAATGTAGGTAATATTTTGTCGGATCATTTTGAAAAATGTAATTAATTTCGAAATTGTTAATTAAAACAATATGATTTAAATTAAATGAAATTGGTAATTAAAGTAATTGAAAAGATGATTTTAATAATGAACTTAACTTTATTTTCAAACTGGAATTATAAATTAAATGCTAATTAAGGTAAATAATGATTAAAATATTCATTTAAAATTGAAAACTGAAGGAAATTTTGTATAAATGTAATTCTGTATAATTAATGTGTCATTGTGAGGGGAACTTATATGTACTCCTGTATTGTATATATCCTATATTGTTTTGTTAATACTATTTTCTAGGATTAAGAGATATTTTATAATATAAAATGAGCCAGTACATTGTCAATGAACCAGTATGGCTAAGAGGAAACATATCAGTTGTGGATATGGATAGAGAGAAGGCCACTATTTTAAAATTTTATATTGCATGTTTCAGAGTTTGGTGGTGTTGTGACCGCGGTCCTGAGCTGGCCGGTGCGTCAGAACAGAAGCGTAAAGTGCCTCATGGCCTTATGGTGTAGGGATCTCTCCGGAGAAGTCCAGTAAGGTCGGATGGGTGCTGTCACAGTCACCAGACTAGGGGGGTAAGAACCCATGATTTTAGTAGAGTGCTCAGGGGGGTTGCAGCGCCATATCCTCACTGACCCTCTTAGGTTTAGGCAATAAGAGTTTGAACGCTTCGGCCTTCAACCTCTTATTGGGGGGGTATTGTAACGGTACAAAAATTGTAGGCTACCACAGTTTTAATTTTACTTTATATTAATTCAGTTCAAGTTTCCAATTGTTAACTTTCACCTGTGAGGAGCCCCAGTACAGCAATGCACACAGTTAGCCTAAACAATTGCCCAGACGTATTGCATAACTGCCCCAGCAGCAGGCTTTTTGTGAATCACAGTCTGCAGTTTGTCATCAGAGAGTGAACAGTAGTAAGCAGCATCAGACAGTAAAGTTTGTGAATTTAAAAACAGTGGCCTCGGGTTTACAAGATAGGCCGTTAAAACAAATTCGGCCTATCTAATAACGTGTGAAAACATTTAAATAAAAGTACGTAAATAATATAGCGCGGCCAACCTAATCGAAAAATTATGTCGGCCGACAAAATAAAAAGAAATGTTATTCTAAAGTGGATTAAAATAATAGTGGTGCATCAACCGAATACGAAATAATCAATAACAGTACCACGGTTAAACAGTGTCAAAACTAATTTATGGTGTGTTAACCAAAGAAAAAAAAACCAGTGCATTCACAGCAGAGGTGCAAAACAGCGGAGTTCTTCAGACGTTAAGTATTAACTGAGTTTAAAACCAATATCATTTTACCTTTTTCTCCTTTTAATTTATTATATTACATTTACCGGTAGTGTTTTTACATTTTTTAGTTATTTAACTTTTCTGACCTGACTTCCTGTACAATGTGTCACTGGCTTATGGCCAATCATTCCATTTTTATTTCATTCTGATTTTAATTTATTATTACTTATTTTAGTATAGAACCCTTCATCTGTTTACAACATAATTACAATAAACCCTTTGGCATCTTATCACCAATTATTGCCTTCCTGGCCAAGTTTACTATTATAATCTAGCAATACCTCTATTATTTATTTAATGTGAGTACCAAAATATTTACTCTTATAAAGTTTAACACCAGTTCTATGGTGACATAGTCGTTAACATAAATGAAATTAACATCAATTAATTGATATTCTCTTAAAGCAATTGCTTCACACCTGCTACATACAAAAGACAACATAAATCCCATGATAACAAAACAACATGATAAAACATAATAACATGCACATTATTATAAAATAAATTAAACACCAAATAATTAGTCTACTCTCAGTTAATCAATTAATTAGTCTAAACTGTCTATATTATTTTTCACATTATTTGACAATATTTTTATCGCTTACACTTTTCACTGACCACTTCATAGTTTGTATTTATAAACTTTTTTTTTTTTTATTACCGTACCTTGTACTCTTATTTGGTGTTATTTATTTATTTATTTAATAAGGGTTTACTTTTCTGACCCTTATTACAACGGACAATTAGCGTTTTTTTATTTTGATAATTATAAATTTTTATGTAACGTAGGGGACCTTAGTTTCGTTACGTTACAATATCTGTGTCTGAACTTGTATCATCACTTGAGTCAGCATTATTATTATTAAGATTGTTCATTGTCCACAACATGTCGGTAATGTGGGCCAACTGCCATAGCTTATCATCTTCCTTGATTATATGCTGCATACAATGACTTCACTTGTCCACCATTGTTTCATTTACCGCCTTCTCAATAAATTGTTTTATGTCAAGCAGCTAATATTGTCTTGTGACGGGCAACATATCATTTCAACTGGCTCAATATTAATTCAATACGGTATAGAATACAGTGATAAGGAGGAAGTTTAAAAACAAGTGGCAAGATAACTCTCACATGACTATACAGACATTCTGCACATGTGCATAACCTCCAAAGGGCCAAAGAAACCTCAAGTGGTGCATCATGTGACTTGCATGTAGTGGAAGAGAAAGAAGTGAGTGAAAATTTCTCAGTAATACAGAACTGCTTCTAAATAACAATGGGATGTGTGATTATTCAAAGTAAAAAGCAGTGGGTCAGTTTTATTAGGTTTGACAAAATTAGCAAAATGTCTTAACTGCTCAAAAAATAAATCAGTATTTCTGAATCCTGAATCAGATATGAGTGGCAGACTCCCATCTGAGGCATTTCGATAAAGTTCTGTATTCATTCGTTTTCTTGGGAATATGATAGCAGGTGGTATGTACAGACCAATGGATGACATGCATCATAAACCATTACTAGTTGGCCTCTTTTGCCAGACACCACTTTTTAAACATGCCGCTTTCTCTTGAGTGTGATTACTTTAGGAATTTGATTGGAAACAGTGGATACCCCACTTACATCCATGATAAATACTCGATGAGGTGGGATTTGTCTTCTATTAAAGTTTTCAAACTTTTATACAAAAGCTCACACTGTACTTTATCAAAACCTATGGATCTACCAGTACTGCATTTTTCTGGAGTGCGTACACTTAATTTGTTTCAGTTACAAAATCCATAAATCCAGTTTTTGCCTGAAATTTTAGTTTCTTTGTTTAAATTATAAATGATGTTATTTTTCTGCAGAATCAAATGAGATTTTCATTAGTTGTTTACAAGTGATGCTATAGAATCTTCTATCTAAATCTTTTATGTGATTAGCTAGTTCCCTTTCTTCCTCTGAATTAAAAACAGAGCAAATTTTATTCTACCAGGTGATGTGGGAACAATGCCCCACTGACTATAATCTTATGAAAAAAGTGGAAATATATTGCAAAAGAATTTTAAGACAATAAGAAAAGAAAATCGACAGATTTTGTGTACCATGAACTAGTCAAAGGAAAGGTAAAGGAAGGTGTTGCACAGAAATTACGCCTGAGATGAGCAGTGAACAGACAAAGAACTCATTCCTTGTGAGTGTTCTAATTAACAATATGCAGTTGAATTGCTTGTCCTTGTTATGCTTTTATACAGTCCTTATGTATAACTCATTCCTTAACTTCTGTTACAGAGGGTGACTTTGATGGAAGATTTATAATGTCACTGGAACCTCACATCAGTGAAGAACTGGAAAAAGAAGTTTTAAAAATAGAAGATAAACAAAATTTCCTTGGAGGCCTGTACAAATTGCCACAAAAACTGTTGAAATTGTGACAGCTGTGATCTCACATAATGTTATTGTGTGGTCTATTTTTATAAGTCTGATGCGTATTCATTACAGCTTTATCTGATCTGTAATGTGAACATACATTTATTGAAGCTCTATATAAGGAGTTAGACTGTATCTAACAAACTCTTTAACTCAGACATATCTCATAATATAATCTTACAATTCTTTTTCTGAAAATGGACGACAGTCAAGAGTAGAGATTAATCACAAGCAATTTCCTCGTGGAGGGGAAGGGGAACTCACATGATGTAACAAATTAAATAAATTCTAAAATTTGTTAATTTTGTTTTGTTTGTAAAAAAAATTTTTGTTGTTTATATATATATATTTTTTTAATTAATTATTTAATTATGTTCCGTGGTGTTCCGAACTTCTGGTTATTTGTATTAATTTAATTATGTCTTTTTCTGTATTTGTAATTCCTTTCACCAGTTAATAAAATTGTCTCCAATAACAATCGATTAGTGAATTCTCCTTATTTGGAGGTTATCTTCCTTCTTTGTGGTGAAATCCTGGTAGTTATTGCTCAATCTTATATATAAAAATGAATGTTTCTTTGTTTGTCCCATATGCGTTCCTATACCATTCATCCGATTGCGATGAAACTTCGGTGAGTTGTTGTGCGCACGCCCGCGAATGTTTCTGAATTAGTGGTGTTTTTTCGATGGGGTCCTTTGGGGTCTTCCACATCTTCTCCTAAACAACTGGACCGATTTCAACCAAACTTGGCACAAATATTTTACGCAACGGGAGAACCAACATAGGATAGGTGTTTTTTCGACGGGGTCCTTTGGGGTCTTCCACATCTCCTCCTAAACCACTGGACCGATTTCAACCAAACTTGGCAAAAATATTTTACGCAAAGGGGAACCAACATAGGATAGGTGTTTTTTTGATGGGGTCCTTTTGGGGGTTCTTTGGGGTCTTCCACATCTTCTCCTAAATCACTGGACCGATTTCAACCAAACTTGGCACAAATATTTTACGCAACGGGAGAACCAACATAGGATAGGTGTTTTTTCGACAGGGTCCTTTGGGGTCTTCCACATCTCCTCCTAAACCACTTGACAGATTTCAACCAAACTTGGCACAAATATTTTACGCAACGGGAGAACCAACATAGGATATGTGTTTTTTCGATATGATCCTTCGGGGGTCCTTTGGGGTCTTCCACATCTCCTCCTAAACCACTGGACCGATTTCAACCAAACTTGGCACAAATATTTTACGCAAAGGGAGAACCAACATAGGACAGGTGTTTTTTTTCAATACGATCCTCTGGGGGGTCCTTTGGGGTCTTAAAAAACTATTAGATTTGGTTACTATGGCAACCCAATAGAATAGATTCTGTTCTAAATATATTATCGCATTAAATTGAAGACCACGCGAACAAAGTCGTGGGCAACAGCTATTTATTTTTAAGAAACCTACTTTAATTGAACTTTATTAATTAATTAAACTAACATTTTCATTACGTACAACGTGAAACTCCGTAGCGAAGCACGGGTATTCCACTAGAACTTCTGGTTATTTGTATTAATTTAATTATGTCTTTTTCTGTATTTGTAATTCCTTTCACCTGTTAATAAGATTGTCTCCAATAACAATCGATTAGTGAATTCTCCTTATTTGGAGGTTATCTTCCTTCTTTGTGGTGAAATCCTGGTAGTTATTGCTCAATTAATTATATATTATACTAATTACTAAATAGGAATAAACAATATTCAATTTTATAGTAATTAATGAATTTTATTAACAAATGTTTATTTAATTGATTTTCTATCGACTGATTGATCGATTCTCAGGGTATATCAATAGTGTTTACAATTATTTAATATCGGGTTCTTTTAACAGTTATTTCATAGATAGTCAGAGAAAAAGGGCAAAGTATGGAAAGTATAACATTACAAAAATATATCAACTTAAAAATTAAAATACATATATGTCATTCAATATATAATGGTGAGTATAGAAATTTTCAAACCGTTCTGTCGAATAGGCAGTGTTGCATTGGATTGTGGGAAGAAAAAATGGCCGCTTCGAGTTCAGATGCAGGATGAATACACCTCGCTAATTCTGCGTTCAATAAAAGCTGCTTCTCCTGCGATTCCTCGTTCCTGCTGTTGCGATTATTCCTTCTTGTGTTGGTGGAGTGTTCTTGGTTAAGTTTTAGTGTTCCACTTGGATAAAATGTGTTGTAAGAGTTACGTTTCACTTTCGTATGTTAGGTCGAGAATTGCACTGTTTGTTTCGTTGTGTAGAATTAATGTTTAAATCGTTTAAATGGTGTATTCACTGTGTTCTGTTCTTGTTTGAAGTTAGTTTAGTGTTTGTTTCCCTGAATTTACTTTTAAAACGTATTTTTACAAAACTCGCGTTTTTCACTTCAGGCTAGGCTTGTCGCTATATGCCATTTATGTCTCAGCTACTAGGTTAAATATGCTTAAGAGCTCGTGTCAAGTGTACTTCACAATATCTAATAATGAACTAATTAACTTCCTTTGTCTTGTCCAAAAGTCTTAGCCAAATTAATATTAGCTATTCATTGTTTCAAAATTATTTTACATCCTGTGCATGTGAGAATGTTACATTATATAACTGATTATATTTTTGCTGTTATTCAAATTTATTAACTACTAAATACATAATCTTCTTCTTCAGTTCATTCTGCTTGATTTGATACCAAATAATGTAGTTTTATTAAGTTTTTGATGTAAAATGTTATTTTTATCTCATTTTGAAAATTGTAAGTTTTAAAATTCACTTCCTGTCCTTTTCAAAAAAGTTGCCATTTTACATGTTATATTAAAGATTGTATTAAATCTCAGATTGATATAAAAGGTTTATCTTTCCTTAATTTCTTGTAATTAGATTAATTGGTTATCTTTTAAAATATTATACATTAATATGTGACTCCCCTCTCTTAAATTTTCAGTTTTTACATTTGCATTTTTGACAATAATTCTTGCTATCTTTTTACAAAATCTTTCTTACTTATATTTCCAATTACATGACTCTATGATTGATTTACCTTATATAAATCCCATCAGTTTAATTGTTTTTCTGTACTTATTTTATCAATTTTGATGCTGTTTAGTTTTAACATTTGGCCTACATTTCTAACAGTTTTTTCATACAAAGTTTTTAAATAATACATTTTGTTTGTACCCTCTCTGACTTTCTATTCTATCATGACATTAATTAACATTTTCTTATCTTAACAAAAGAACAATTAGTATATAATTTATACTCTTAATACATAATTGAAATTAACAATGGTCTTTCAAACTCAGACATTTTATACTTAATTATTATTAGTAATACAATAAATATTTTATAACTAAAGAATGTTATTTAATTCTGACATTTCAGTCTTGATTATCACTAGTAACTTATTCTAAATAAACAAAACATCTTGGTCCTTCCATCATATACTCTATTTCTTATACTAGGTTCTATTTTCAGTTTTAATCTGTTTTTGATTTTGGGGTAATGATACTTTAACACTTCACTTTTTATATCCCCTGCTCTTGTTTATTCTACTATCATTCTACTGAATGTTGTATATTAAAGAGTGGCAGTTATTATTCAGAAACACCAGTATTATCCGTCATGATAATACAGTAGACGCCCTCTTAACCGGTCAGCTTGGGACCAGGGGGTCGGCCGGTTAAACCGAACAAAATCAAACACTTATACAATACTGTATCGTTAAAAGTTGTTTATTTTACAGACATAACATTAACACTGTATACAGTATATCAGTTACACTTTAAAAAAATCCGTGATTGTTTTTTGCTTTTTAAGTTTGAATGAATTTTTAAAAGCGTGGTCATGCCACTTTCGCATAAACATGACATCGACACCAGACGCCTCACCTTGTTGTTCGACGTATCGCACTGCCAGCTGTAATGCTTCCAATGCGTCTTTGTGACTGACTTTTCCCTCGCTGTCTTCTTCTTTTTCTTCTATGATCCCATCTTCGTCAATATCAGTTTGCTGGCAGACAACACTTATGATTTCCTCATCAGCCAAAGTTTCGTTTTCAAGCTCTTGATCACCATTTATCCATTCTTCGACATCTCTTTCTTCGCATTCTGCCATTATTTTTTGCAGATCACAGAGTAAACTTTGATTGTCGTTATCTGGGATACGTGTATTTTCTTCCGTTATCTGGTCAACGTAATTCTCAATGCCTGGCCAAGCTTTCCTCCATGATTTTATAAAAGCAGTGTGGGGAATTTCTTCAAACGCAGCTGTTATCATGTTACATGATATCATGACCCACATCTTTGATGTTTATAGTCTTTACAGAGTCTACAAGTCCTGAGTTTTCATCTTCCATTTTACCCAAAATTTCAGATAACAATTTTCGCCTATACCGTCTTTTGAAACTTGCAATAACTCCCATAGGTTGTATGAGACTAGTTACGTTAGGAGGCAAAAATAAAACGCTGATGTCTTCCTCACATACTAATTGATCAGCACTGGGGTGGGTCGGTGCATTGTCAATGACAAGTAGAGCTTTTACAGGCAATTTTAGATTGATTAAATGGCTTTTAACTTTTGGTATGAATTGCGTTATAAACCATTCTTTGAAAAGATGGGAGTCCATCCACGCAGATTTTTGAGATCTATAGTAAACCGGGAGGGCTTCCATATTAACATGTTTAAACACACGCGGTTTCTTCGATTTACCAATCATAAAAAGAGGAATCTTATGTGTACCCGCGGCATTGCTACAGAGAGCAACAGTAAATCTTTCTTTGTTAACTTTCATTCCCGGTGCTGACTTTCATCTGCCATAGCGAAAGTTTGTTTTGGTAGAAGTTTGAAATTTAAGCCCGTTTCATCTAGGTTATATATCTGCTCTGGTTTAAGTTCTTTTTCGTTTATGATTTTTACGAGTTCTGTTGTAAATTCATCTACTGCTCCTGGAATAGCGGACAGCTTTTCCCCACACACATCAAACACATGTGTTCCATGCCGTTTTTTCCACCTCGATAACCACCCATCACTAGCAACAAATTCGACCTGGTTTTCAAGTTTTTTGTGAAAACGTAAGGCCTTTTCTTTTAATATTGGCCCACTAATCGGCATACCTTTTCGACGTTGTTGGACAAACCATACCCAAAGGGCATCATCAACAATGTCGTTGGTTGGTTTTCTAATTGTGCAACGGGACTTGAGTACTTTTTGTGATTCAACCTGCATACAGTAATCCTGAAGTGAATTTCTGTTTCTCCGCCAGTCGTTGACAGTACTTTTTCCCATGCCTAATTCGTTACATATTAATTGTACCGATTCACCTTTGTCTAAACGTTCTAAGGCGTTAAGTTTTTGCGTGATACTGATTACTACACGTTTCCGTTTTTTGTCACTCATGTTTGTAGCACACGAAAAAAATAATGAAACTGTACTTACAGTAGTACCCAGTACAGTAATAATCGACACGTCTTCACATTGACAAATCAACCACTAAACTGACTAAAGACGTTCAATAAAATAAACAAGTGCAAATCATGAAACTTTTTACATGCCGGTGAGCCGTGTCGGTGTAATTTCACATTTATGTTTACGCGGTGCAATCGAAAGCCGCTTGATTACTAAAAACATAATTAGATAATGTATAAACATCTGTTGAATTAATGGATATCGAAAGCGTGGGAAACAGACGAGTCTGAGGGTCGGCTGGTTAAAGCGGTAATCGAAAGCCGCTTGATTACTAAAAACAAATAGAAAATGTAGAAACATCCGTTTAATTAACAGATATCAAAAGTGTGGGAAACAGACGAGTCTGGACGGTTAAATCGGCGGCCGGTTGATCCGAGGCCGGTTAAGAGGGCGTCTACTGTACTTTATTTAATATTATTCATGGACACAAATAAGCACTTCAACGTTGTATTATTTCACAATTTACTTAGTTTGTGAACTGCAATATTGACACATAAGGTTTATTTTTTATAACACAAAAACTTGCACTGATCCCCTTTTCATTCTTGGATTTTATTTCTAAATAGTTTTATTAAAATCCAGAAATCTATTTATAGAAGATAATGAAGGTTTGTTTTTTGGCATTATAAAATTATTTCACATTGGTTCACTTTCAATTCTACTTTATACCCTTTTGGCTTATATTTTTTTTGTTTACATAGTTTCTAAATTTGATATTTTGTTATACTTTCATTTGTTATCATGTTTATCATTTTCTTTTGGGGTTTGGGTTTTTTATAAGAGCACTCCTTCTTCTTGTGGATGCTGTCTTGTTCTGGTTTCTTCATTGATTCCTCCTATTCTTCTTGTTCCTTATACAAGTATTTCCTTGTCTTCTTGTGGATGTTGTCGTGTTTTGGGTTTCTTCCTTACCTACTCCTATCCTACCTGGGTATAACCTTTTTGTATATTTTTAGTTTTTCAGTTTATTTTGATGATTCATCACTCATTGTAACATTGGTTTTAAATGAACTTTTACTTTAATCTATGATTATACTTCACGGTGGTTCTTTATTAATTTTTTATTTTATTTTGCTTTCTCGGATTTCAACAATGTTTTTATTTTATTTTTATTGATCATTCTACCATTCAGAATTATTGGCATTATCTGTCATGCTACAATGATCTGTGAAAATGCACAACTACAGTTCTCTTAATTCCTTTGACTTGCAATTTTTTGGAAATTACTATTTAAATTAGGATTCCTATTTTATTATAAAAAAGATTAATTATGTGTTAACCATGTCTAAGGAAACTTTTTCTGTTGAACTCCATCACATTCAGTAAAAAACAAATAAAAAAGGTTTGAGAGTGTTTTTGACTGTTGATATCATTAGTCAGTACCCTGCAGTTCTCTCTCAAATAGTCTATCCTCTGACTTTTTTATACCACACACACACACACACACACACACACACACACACACACACACACACACACACACACACACACACACACACACACACACACACACACACACACACACACACACACACACACTGGTTTTGGACTTTAAACATATTTTAAAGTTACTTCTTGGATTTTGTTGTCCATGACGTGTCCGATGATTAACTAATTATAAGTATAACACTACCAACTCAGAACAAAGTTTTTATTGGTAAAATTGTAAAATTTTTACCTTATAGCCCTGAACCAGTTTTAGCTTATTATAAACTTCACTGGCAGCCTCTGACGAAGCTTATAATAAGCGAAAACGGGTTCAGGCTATAGGGTAAAAAGTAAAAATTTTATGATTTTACCAATAAAAACTTTGTGTTCTGAGTCGGTAGTGTTATACTTATAATTAGTTAAATTTACTGTATTAAAAATTCTGTTGCTGTAAAAATTTAATCCATTATATACACATCATCAGCACATATCATTACAGCATCTGTTTATGCAAAATTAGAAGAATACATCTCCATTTTGTACTCTGATAAAATAGAACAGACTTCTGTATTTGGATTTTAGCCTACAATCCAAAAGCACTGTAATTTAAATTATTATTTGACAGTGACTACATGAAAGGTTACTGTCATGTTGCGGTACCCCCGGAGTAAAGAGCCCATGCGGACACCCTTCCAGGTAAGTAAGGGTATCTAATGAAGCCGGTCATTTGTCCAGCTCTTTCCTCGGACAGCCTGAGCAATTCAGACTCACCTTCCGTCATCCGGCTTCAGCCGGAACCACGCTCCCTGGCTGTTGGCAGAGGCAGCCCTGCTCAGCCAGGATGCCCCGCACAGGCGTTCACCCAACGAGCAATGAGTTGCTCTCTCTGTCCTGCTCCACATGAGCGACTCACCAGTGTCCCCTCCGATGGAGATGGACTCCTTCCCACATCTGTGGATGGTCTCGCCATCCGGAGACGGGCCTTGAAACCTTCATACCGGCTGAGCCATGAGGATGGAACCGGTCATCCTCGGCCACGGCCATGGAAATGCCCCCACCGATGGCGAAGCCAGCCCAAGGGTCGTCTGCTGCTGGTCACACACTGCAGATCTTCACCCACAGCGTGACCTTAAGCTCCTTGGGGGCGATACAGTGAACATCGTTGTCTGGGAAATACTGGAATAGCGGACAGCTTTTCCCCACACACATCAAACACATGTGTTCCATGCCGTTTTTTCCACCTCGATAACCACCCATCACTAGCAACAAATTCGACCTGGTTTTCAAGTTTTTTGTGAAAACGTAAGGCCTTTTCTTTTAATATTGGCCCACTAATCGGCATACCTTTTCGACGTTGTTGGACAAACCATACCCAAAGGGCATCATCAACAATGTCGTTGGTTGGTTTTCTAATTGTGCAACGGGACTTGAGTACTTTTTGTGATTCAACCTGCATACAGTAATCCTGAAGTGAATTTCTGTTTCTCCGCCAGTCGTTGACAGTACTTTTTCCCATGCCTAATTCGTTACATATTAATTGTACCGATTCACCTTTGTCTAAACGTTCTAAGGCGTTAAGTTTTTGCGTGATACTGATTACTACACGTTTCCGTTTTTTGTCACTCATGTTTGTAGCACACGAAAAAAATAATGAAACTGTACTTACAGTAGTACCCAGTACAGTAATAATCGACACGTCTTCACATTGACAAATCAACCACTAAACTGACTAAAGACGTTCAATAAAATAAACAAGTGCAAATCATGAAACTTTTTACATGCCGGTGAGCCGTGTCGGTGTAATTTCACATTTATGTTTACGCGGTGCAATCGAAAGCCGCTTGATTACTAAAAACATAATTAGATAATGTATAAACATCTGTTGAATTAATGGATATCGAAAGCGTGGGAAACAGACGAGTCTGAGGGTCGGCTGGTTAAAGCGGTAATCGAAAGCCGCTTGATTACTAAAAACAAATAGAAAATGTAGAAACATCCGTTTAATTAACAGATATCAAAAGTGTGGGAAACAGACGAGTCTGGACGGTTAAATCGGCGGCCGGTTGATCCGAGGCCGGTTAAGAGGGCGTCTACTGTACTTTATTTAATATTATTCATGGACACAAATAAGCACTTCAACGTTGTATTATTTCACAATTTACTTAGTTTGTGAACTGCAATATTGACACATAAGGTTTATTTTTTATAACACAAAAACTTGCACTGATCCCCTTTTCATTCTTGGATTTTATTTCTAAATAGTTTTATTAAAATCCAGAAATCTATTTATAGAAGATAATGAAGGTTTGTTTTTTGGCATTATAAAATTATTTCACATTGGTTCACTTTCAATTCTACTTTATACCCTTTTGGCTTATATTTTTTTTGTTTACATAGTTTCTAAATTTGATATTTTGTTATACTTTCATTTGTTATCATGTTTATCATTTTCTTTTGGGGTTTGGGTTTTTTATAAGAGCACTCCTTCTTCTTGTGGATGCTGTCTTGTTCTGGTTTCTTCATTGATTCCTCCTATTCTTCTTGTTCCTTATACAAGTATTTCCTTGTCTTCTTGTGGATGTTGTCGTGTTTTGGGTTTCTTCCTTACCTACTCCTATCCTACCTGGGTATAACCTTTTTGTATATTTTTAGTTTTTCAGTTTATTTTGATGATTCATCACTCATTGTAACATTGGTTTTAAATGAACTTTTACTTTAATCTATGATTATACTTCACGGTGGTTCTTTATTAATTTTTTATTTTATTTCGCTTTCTCGGATTTAAACAATGTTTTTATTTTATTTTTATTGATCATTCTACCATTCAGAATTATTGGCATTATCTGTCATGCTACAATGATCTGTGAAAATGCACAACTACAGTTCTCTTAATTCCTTTGACTTGCAATTTTTTGGAAATTACTATTTAAATTAGGATTCCTATTTTATTATAAAAAAGATTAATTATGTGTTAACCATGTCTAAGGAAACTTTTTCTGTTGAACTCCATCACATTCAGTAAAAAACAAATAAAAAAGGTTTGAGAGTGTTTTTGACTGTTGATATCATTAGTCAGTACCCTGCAGTTCTCTCTCAAATAGTCTATCCTCTGACTTTTTTATACCACACACACACACACACACACACACACACACACACACACACACACACACACACACACACACACACACACACACACACACACACACACACACACACACACACACACACACACACACACTGGTTTTGGACTTTAAACATATTTTAAAGTTACTTCTTGGATTTTGTTGTCCATGACGTGTCCGATGATTAACTAATTATAAGTATAACACTACCAACTCAGAACAAAGTTTTTATTGGTAAAATTGTAAAATTTTTACCTTATAGCCCTGAACCAGTTTTAGCTTATTATAAACTTCACTGGCAGCCTCTGACGAAGCTTATAATAAGCGAAAACGGGTTCAGGCTATAGGGTAAAAAGTAAAAATTTTATGATTTTACCAATAAAAACTTTGTGTTCTGAGTCGGTAGTGTTATACTTATAATTAGTTAAATTTACTGTATTAAAAATTCTGTTGCTGTAAAAATTTAATCCATTATATACACATCATCAGCACATATCATTACAGCATCTGTTTATGCAAAATTAGAAGAATACATCTCCATTTTGTACTCTGATAAAATAGAACAGACTTCTGTATTTGGATTTTAGCCTACAATCCAAAAGCACTGTAATTTAAATTATTATTTGACAGTGACTACATGAAAGGTTACTGTCATGTTGCGGTACCCCCGGAGTAAAGAGCCCATGCGGACACCCTTCCAGGTAAGTAAGGGTATCTAATGAAGCCGGTCATTTGTCCAGCTCTTTCCTCGGACAGCCTGAGCAATTCAGACTCACCTTCCGTCATCCGGCTTCAGCCGGAACCACGCTCCCTGGCTGTTGGCAGAGGCAGCCCTGCTCAGCCAGGATGCCCCGCACAGGCGTTCACCCAACGAGCAATGAGTTGCTCTCTCTGTCCTGCTCCACATGAGCGACTCACCAGTGTCCCCTCCGATGGAGATGGACTCCTTCCCACATCTGTGGATGGTCTCGCCATCCGGAGACGGGCCTTGAAACCTTCATACCGGCTGAGCCATGAGGATGGAACCGGTCATCCTCGGCCACGGCCATGGAAATGCCCCCACCGATGGCGAAGCCAGCCCAAGGGTCGTCTGCTGCTGGTCACACACTGCAGATCTTCACCCACAGCGTGACCTTAAGCTCCTTGGGGGCGATACAGTGAACATCGTTGTCTGGGAAATACCCGTTTGTCACCATGTCCTTGTGTTGCTTGAATCCCAGAAACTGGACTACCATACCTTTACTCCGAAGCATATCAGACACCTGTCCTTTGTGCTCAGGGGTTTGGGCATGGATTCCCCTCTCAAGGATATCCTTGATGAACACTGAAACTTCGGCTATCCCATACGCTCGATTTTCAAGTGTACACACCTGATAGACCCAGGCGCCCGCTCACTCTTGTCAATCTCCTGATAGACAAGGGTGAAGCAGGAGAAAGCCTTCTCTCTCTCACCCGGCTCTTCAGGTTCTGTGTAAAGGTGGAATGCAGCTGAGCTCCCAACACTACCTCAGTGCCACAGGTGTCAACGGTTCGGCCATCATACTGAAGCTTGCAACAACATCTTTGGTTGCGTGAGGTGTTTTCTTAGTCATCTCACCAAACCTTTTGATACCTCCATATTCAAGGAAGTGGTACATCCATTGCGGCGGCAATCACCCCACCAACTATCGGTCCTGGCCAGTATAACAGCAGGAGCTCAGCAGCAAAAACCAAAGGGGCCCCTCCCTCCACCGAGGCACCCGAGCGTTGGTTCATGACCTGCAACTGAGCAGACTGGCACTACCTAAGCTGCCGTGATTGCCGCCTCAACTTCTAAAGTTACTAAGAAGCCCAAGTGGCCAAGTATGAATGGTTTCTTCAGTTTTGTGGAGGAGGTTGTTAGAGGTAAAGACAGGACCTACTGTGCCTTTGTTTATTGTGCATTTTATGAGCTCCCACAGGAGTTAAAACAAAGACTTTGTAACTATGGCACTGACCAGGACCAGGATCCTAGCATATTGAAGAGAAGGATAATTTATGACACAGAGATCATAAAGTGGAGGTGGGGGAGGCAAGACAGAGTAATTTACCCACGTATTCCTCCAGATAGTATCAACTCATCGTCTGAAGGATCTGCAGTTGACATTACCTTCCAGAATGATCAAGAGCATTTGAAATATGCATTATGCTGGCAGCTGAGTAAGGATGGAAAGTTTTTCTTCAACACCTACGCTACCTATATAATTCACAGCAGCTGCCTTTGTCAGTCAGTTATAAGTGGCAATTTATTGAAGTTCGGTTCGAAGTATTGTATACTGTTTCTGTTCTTAGCTTAATCCTGATGTAAACAAACAGGCGTGGTACATCTGAAACAGTATTTGCTGCTTGAATTAGAGGCGTGTCACTTTTACAGAAGGAGTACAGACAGGTTACATATAATGTTGATACTATATAAACGTGTAAATTGTAATAATTTGTCCTGACCAAAATAAAACTCAGACTGACAGTGAAATATTTTATAATACAGAGAGTTAATGGCTTTTTTATTCACTGTTTGAATATCGCAAGAAAAAAGAATAAAGTAGGGCTATATTTAAAGGGAAAATAGAAGCTGTGATAATTACTTACCAGTATACTGTGTATTACCAGTTGCTGTCAGGGAGTAATTCTATGCCTTCCATATCTGTGTCGGAGCTTGATTCATCACTTGAGTCAGCAGTGTTGATGATAAGATTGTCCATGACAGCGTTGGTAATTTGGTCCAGTTCCCAAAACTTGTTTTCTTCTTTGAATACATGTTCCACACAATGACTCCACTTGTTCGCCGTTATCTCATTTACCACTTTCTCTATCAGCTGTTTTATATCGTGCAGCTTATATGTTGTGTTGTGATGGGCAATGCATCCTTTCAAATGGCTCCATATTAATTCAATGGGATTCAGAGTACAGTGAAAAGGAGGAAGCCTTAAAACAGCGTGCCCCGATCTTTTGGCAATATCATTTACTACAAACTTCCACGCGACAATATCGGCTTTCTGCCACAGTCTATTTGGAATACGTTCAGTAATCACGGAATTATATGGGGCGTTATCGACGATTATTACACTAATGTTTGGTAACAATGTAACAATCTTTTCAAACCATTTTTTTAAGACGTCACCATTCATTTCAGTATGATAATCCCTACTTTTTTTTACATTCGAACAGAAGTAAGCCCCCATCTAAAAAGCCATGTTCGTTACCAATGTGAAGTAATATACGATGGTTCCCTTTGTCACGTGGTGGTTTTATTCCAGTTGACAGACCTGACAGAAAAACCTGTCGTAATGTTTTTATTGCGGAATCACACCATACATTACGAGTCGTGTGTCCTTCGTGAATCCACATCTCATCGAGGTAAAAAATGTGGCGATTCTGTCCTGAACTGCTTGATTGACTTTAAGGAATTTCTTCGCCAAGTCAAAATGTCGTGTCTATCTAAAATTACAGATAATTTATTTTTTAAAATAATTTCAAACCCCATAGATTTCAAAAGTCCATGGAGACTGGTACATCCCATATGAGGTAAAGCAGGGTCATTATTAATTTCTAATAATAGTTTTTTGAGGATTGGAGCTTCATTACAAAAAAAAAAGTTATGGACTTTACAACGAAGTTATCCCATTTACCCAATACAGTACTCTCGCGTTTTCGTTTCTTTCCTGGCGTAACGAGTTTTCCTGGTTTTTAATCTCACTTTTGATGCTTTGAACACTACTTTCTGAAACACCAGTAAATTATGAAGTAAGTTTTTCTAATTCTTTGATAGCAAGAGTCGGGTATTTTTCATTTAGCTTATTAAAAACATTAAATACTATTAATTTTTCATCACTTTTTAGCAGTTTACCCCATTTGTGTTTCGTAACAGACACACTTGATGGACCAGCTGTGCTATCCATCTTAACACAAAATGTTACAAACAATGCTCTAAAAATGAAAAAAGGCAATAAGCTTCACCAGGTTTCACTAAAGGCATTGGTTACACTAAAGGCATTTCAGCAGCTTACACCAAACACATCAATTGTGTAGCACTGAGACACTTACACACTTTACACTCGTACCCTTAAACGCTAACTCGTAATCGATATATTATCAATCAGTGGCAATAAAGCCCTACTGTGTACTCATAAAGATGATTAAACATAATCAAAAACCACTTGTTGCAGTAAAACTACAGACAGCAGGTAGGCCAGACAACTCTCACATGACTGTACAGACATTCTGCACATGTGTGTAACACATTACTGTGTAAACAGTGTCAACGCCCCTGACCAATGGCATTTCAGATGAGCCACATGGGTTTGTTTACATCAGGATTAAGCTAAGAATGGAAACAGTATAGAGAAGTGATAATTAGTGTGGAACTTTAATAGTTGTCATTATTATTGCGTGTGGACAAATTACTTGAATTATTGTACAAGACTACCTTACTGATTTCAAATTGTTATTTGTGATTAATTAAAGCTGGTTATTAGTGACTTAATTGGTGTCTGCATTTGTTTACACTGTATCATACGATGATCAGTAAGATCATCATAACAGTGGTGTCAGAAGTGGGATAGAATCTTTAACAGTGGAAACAGAGCAGACTTCATAGAAGAGTAGTAACTGACAAAAAAAAAGAATGGATACCAGTCAGATGATAGATGCATTCCGAGCAATGCTATGGCAAACACAGGAACAAAAAAAAGCAGAACGATGACAGGAGGCAGAAGAAACAGTAAGACGCCATGACGAAAAACGTAAGTGTGAAAATGAAACACCAGAGAGCTGACAAAAAGAAGAATTCAGTCGCCAAGCAGATGATGTTAAAGCGTTCATACAAGGGGATACTGCAAAATTCGTCCTGTTGTGAGGTGGGCTGAACAAACAAGTTGACAGAATATCTGAAATAGCAAAATCTGTGTCAATGAAATATGTCAACTTCAGAAGATTCTATTATTACAAATTCAATAAAACAAATTAAAAAGGAAGTTGAACATTTAGTGAAATAGTTGATAAACAAAGACCATTAATAAATGCTGAAGAACATTCAAAATATGAGAGAAACCAAACTGTAGTCGGGCCAGGTTACGCAAAGACCCCAACGTTTGATGGAAGCACTCACTGGGCAACTTATCTTCGCCAACTTGAAGCTGCCGCTCGCTTAAATAAATGGACAGAAGAAGAGAAAAGCCTTCACTCATTCTTGCTTTAAAAGGACTTGCTGCAGAGCTAATACAGGAAGTGCCATCTGAGTCAGAAGATCTACGCCGAATTAACAAAAGCTTTGTAATTACGGTACAGTGATCAGCATTTGTGTGAAGTGCACTGTGTTCAACTTAAAGCAAGGCGACAGCGTTCAGGGGAGAGCCTTTAAGAGTTTGAAGGAAATGTCGACCAACTGGCGAGATTGGCTTATCCCGAAGAATCAGAAGACTTTTGAACGTGGATTGCTCATATTGTGTTTATTGACAGTATCAGAGATAGTCAATTACAAGCGTTAAGAATGGCATGGTATCATAATAGCTCAGGCACTCTTGTTCATACTCTCCGTTTGAAGCTGAAGCCGGCAACCTACAATAATCAAATTATGTCATCACATTGTAGCCAAATGGATCTAACATCACAGTATCGTCATAATGGTATAAAGAGATGAATCAAGAACAACAGTTGAAGAAGTCAGTAGCACCACAACAATCTTTCAAACCAAAGGAAAAAGATAAAAGGCCTAAGTGTTATAATTGTGATAAAAGTGGGCATCTTCAAGCAGATAGTTGGAAGATGAAAAATCAGAGAGAAGAGCGTGAATGCACCAAATGGAGATGTAAAGATACGGAACTGCACACAGTCTCCATGTTTCATACAACTGCAGGTAACCTGATTGTGAAAGGATTAATTAAAGACAAACCTGCAGCATTTACAGTTGACATGGGCGCTACAGTATCCATTGTGCGCTCTGACTTAGCAACCGCCAGCCTCAGACTCTTTAACTCTTGTACAATACAGACTGTGTCTGGAAGCCCCGTCAAAGTGTTAGGAAAGGTAGACATACGTGTACACCTGGGTCTCCTTTAGCCACCACATGCTCGTTGCAGACATTGTCGATGAAGTGATTCTTGGGACGGACATTATGAATGCCTACAGATTCGTTGTGGACTTAAGAGAGAATGTCCTGAAGATTGGCCAAGAGAAGATAAAGCTTTGCATGGTTAAAATGATGGAGTCCGCCAACCATTCGATCAAGCGAGTGGCATTGGCTGAAGAAGAAGGAGTTAACAGGTGTGGTCAAGAGGAACCATTCTTATTGCAAGCGGAAATTGAAGAACTAGCCGAGGAAATACCAATGTGTGTAACGACAAAGGAAGTGATTGGAATGCCAACTATGCATGTCCACGAAAGGCTCTTGATGTTCCTGAGATAATGGACGTGCCCAGGGGAAAAGTTGCTGAAGATGAAGTTATGCAAGAGGTTGTTGACGAGAACCAAACAGACTGGGACCAGCTAATGTTGCATATACAGCTAAAGGTCATTAGTACATGACACAACCGGCATGAGTCCAGCAAAATTGGCGTTTGGGCGGGAGATTCGTCTTCCTGGGGGCTTGATGTTCGGATCACCTGAGATTCAGTCCCAAGAGCCGTAGAACTATTCCACGCAATTAGAAAACCAACTGTGAGAAACGAATCGCTTGATAAGAGGACGGCTGAAGATGGCCAGTGATAAAATGAAAACTCGGCATGACATTCGCAGCAATAGTGTGGGTTTCCTAGAAGGAGATCAGGTTTGGTTGTACAATCCATAGCGCCGTCGTAATCGTTCACCCAAACTTCAGACTAACTCGGAAGGATCTTACCCTGTGAAAAAGAGAATCAACGACGATGTCTATCGGATTCATAAGGACAGCGAAAATTCAAGGTCATCCACCTAGATCGGCTGCCCAAATATTACTTCAGAGACAGCTTAAGGAGGGGGCAGTGTTACGCAGTTACAGAACACTCTAGGACAGTCGAGAGTGTCATTCTAAATGCTTCTCGACTAGCCCAGTGTGCCTCGTCTGTATCAAGGCCATCCACTCAGATAACACTCAAGTACCTTCTAGAATGTTCAAGAGCACTTGATGTACGCATTGTGCTGGCAGCTGCAGTAAGGATGGGAAGTGTTTCTCGAACACCTGCACTACCTATATATAACCCACAGCAGCTGACTTTGTCAGTCAGTTATAAATGGCAATTTATTGAAGTTCGGGTCGAAGTATTGTTGATAAGTGATAATTAGTGTGGAACTCTAATAGTTGACATTATTATTGCTGTGGACAAATTTAACTTGAATTATTGTACGAGACTACCTTATTGATTTCAAATTGCTATTTTAGTGATTAATTAAAGCTGGTTACTAGTGACTTAATTGGTGTCTGTATTTGTTTCCACTGTACCATACCACGATCAGTGAGACCGTCGTAACAATATGTATCTTAGTGATACATATAGGTTGCATATGTTGAATGATAAGTAAATTCCGTTATAGGGGGTGATATTTAATTAAAAAGTATCTAAACTAAGTTTTCTTGTATTGTCTGTAATAATCTTACATAAATAAAATTAAATTATTGTCTTTGGCACGTATAAACTATAACTTAAGTGTTTATGACTCTTTTATAAATATTTATAACTGTTGGATGTTACTTGACAAATGAATTCCACATGTAGATCTTTCTCTTGTTTGTGGTGATTCCAGCTGCAGTGTTTTGTAGTCCGCTTAACTTCGCATCTATTCGCTAGATACGATAATTATTTAGTTAATAATATTATTATCTCAGGGTTCATTTATATAGGTTTAGTAATTTAATAACTCTAGTGTGCTGAACTTGCACTTATTCCAATCTTGAAGTGTTCTCGCTATATTCTTAAGTTCTTCTTTAGCACTGCAGCCCAACACAAGTCCTGGCTTCCAAAACTAGTCTTCTCCAATGTCTCCTATTTGTTGCCATCTCAACATAACCCCATACACCCATTCTTCTGAACCATCCAGTACATATCCAACCATCTTATGTTAGGTTGACTGCTCTTTCTGCTTTTATACATCTGTGCCCTCAGGAATTTCTCTGGCATACGCTGATCATCCTCTTTAGGTGACCTAGCTATTGCATTCATTGAGCCCATACAACTAAAAAATTATAGGCTTACACGTTCAACAATCACTCAAAAATCTGTCTCCAGAAGTAAGCCTCTTTTCTTATCTGTAATTCTAATGCTAGGATTTTATTGTCCATGACGTATCCGTTGATTAACTAAATATAAGTATATCACTACCGACTCGGAACACAAAGTTCTTTTATTGGTAAAAAGGTAAAAGTTTTAACTTATAGCCTGAACCAGTTTTCGCTTATTATAAGCTTTGTCAGAGGCTGCCACTGGGAGCACTGTCTGTCTTGTTCTTGGTGATGGTGTCGACTTTTGAAGGATCGATGTTGTGTGTGTGGGGTGTGATATGTTCAAATAATGTGTGACTTGAATTATGTCTGATCATTTCGGATGTCGTTTTTATGTGTTTGTATATTTCCAATTGTTCAAGAGTGTCTAGTTTTTTGCCTTTTGTGTGTAAGTGTAGAATATTCATGTTGTTGTCGATGTTTGTGTATGTGTGGTTTGCTTCAATGAGGCTTCATAATGGTTGTAAGACTTCAAAAGTATAGGTACAATGAAAAATGCTTTTGTAGTGATTATCAGCAGATACCATAAAATAACTTTTAATGCTTAAAATTCATCGAAAATTTAGGTTAAAATGTATAAGGTAATATTTAATATGTTCAAGAAAGCATACAAATTTTCATTATAGTTTCCTGTTAAGGGAAAACAGCTTTTCATTAAATATAACCTATAAACAGGCGGAAAGGCAACGGAATAAAAAGCATAACATCCAAAAGTTAGAAAGGCAAGGGAGTAAAAGTATAACATCCAAACGTCAGAAAGACGGAGGAGTAAAAGTATAACATCCAAACGCCAGAAAGGCGGGGGAGTAAAAGTATAACCTCCAAACGTCAGAAAGGCAGGGGAGTAAAAGTATAACCTCCAAACGTCAGAAAGGGAGGGGAGTAAAAGTATAACCTCCAAACGTCAGAAAGGCAGGGGAGTAAAAGTATAACCTCTAAACATCAGAAAGTCAGGGGAGTAAAGGTATAACCTCCAAACATCAAAAAGACAGGGGAGTAAAAGTATAACCTCCAAATGTCAGAAAGCCAGGGGAGTAAAAGTATAACCTCCAAACATTAGAAAGGCAGGGGAGTAAAAGTATAACCTCCAAACGTCAGAAAGGCAGGGGAGTAAAAGTATAACCTCCAAACGTCAGAAAGGCAGGGGAGTAAAAGTATAACCTCCAAACGTCAGAAAGGCAGGGGAGTTAAAGGTATATCACACTTCTGACACCACTGGTACGATGGTCACACTGAATGTGGGTACAGTGGAAACTGAATAATTGACACTAATGAAGTCACTAATTACAAGCTTTAACTAGACTTGAACAACAGTCAGAAATCAACATAGATGCTCTTAAACAATCAGTCAAGTTAAATCTGTCTAACACTCAACTATAAATGTCGCCTTATTACAGTTTCACAATGATTAACACAATTATCACTTACCACTAAAATGTAACAATAATCACGCACCGCACTTGAAATATCACCAGGTGTAACTGAACCGAGCAACTTCGAAATCCAGTATTTATATATCCGCCGGCTTGCATTGTAGTAAGACAGCAGACCTCGATGCCAGTAGGGTAGTCAAGTAATGTCTGTAAGGGGGATTACATAATTCTGCGGTGTAGAATGATCTGTAAACGTCTGTTTGGAACAGCCTCACGTGACGCAGTGTGCCAGAAGCCACGTAGACACTCAGCGTGTGAGCAATCTTATTATAAAGAAAATATACTTTATTTACACAAATGGTTTTATTTGTAAAATTGCAATAATAAATTACATACCATTTTAAAATAATGTGTACATTTCTCCTCTGTTTAATTGAATACCTACTGTCCTTTGTTTATTAAAAATTAGTTTAGTTGTGTCAGTTTTGAAGTGAATAAACAGCTAAGCATGTTTAGTTGTCGAGTTTCAATAGAGTACAGCTGGTGTAGCCCTACAAATTGCTGGGGCTGAACAGGCGCGGAGCGAATTCATAGCACAGCATTAGCAATCCAGTAGTATTGTGCCGGTGTTTGCATAACCCGGCGTTCGTATGAAATAAAAATACAATATTTCTAATAATAAATTCGATATTATTTCTCTATGTCGGTGGACGAAGCGTAATTGTTGGTAAGCGCGATATCTGTATGACCGTGTCCCGGCTGTGAACGTGATCTAGCGGGCCGAATTCAGGTCTTGGTTCTGTGCAAATGGCGAGATTCAGTTCCTGCCTCGCTTCCGCTGCGTTAACTAGTTTACTCCTCTCGCGTCAGCAGAACATTTTCTTGTGCCTTCTCTCATCTATAATGGCAAGCTAAGCGTTTAAGACCTGCCGGGTTCTCGCCTTCGACGGAGATCTGACCAGAGCATGGTGTGCTGTGACCTTCACCATGCCATGAACCGATAAAACTTCGTTCTGCGACCGAGGAGAGGGACGTAACTGCTGCAAACAACCATGTAACCGCCCGCATATTATGAGGTGATATTCACTCATTTATTTATACAAATCTGGCCTGCAGATAACACTATGTGAGGTGTATGTAACATTAACTTCAGATTAACTTAATACAGTGACACAGTTAATTGAGTGTATGTGCCGGCAAGACAATTTCAAAGTATCTTTAATTAATAATACCGTTCAAATAAGTACAGTTGTAAACTGGCCTGTGGGAGGGTACCAGGTTTTTAATTCTGTTTAATGGGTGCAAAAGTTGGGGAGAGACCGTTTTATTAAATTAAGTATAGGGGTATGGTTTCCTTGATATACCGAACCGGCTGGTTTGGATTCAGTTGCATTTGATTACAGGGTTTTGCATGTAAGTTTTTTTGGCATACAAGGACTGGTGGTTTTTTTTAATTCTGTTTCCGGGTTATTTTTTTTACATTTTTCACTAACCAAAAGGTGGGCACCTGTTGGTGCCATATCATGCGGGTTTTCAACAGGTCAGTCTTTGTCCAATCAAGCATGCCCTGGTGCACTCCTGCGGCCAGGTGAATTCAGTATCTCTTAAAATATATGTATATGTTTATAAAATTAATATTTTGTTTTTTTAAATAAAATTGTACAGGCAGTACTTAAATTTTAATTCACGGTTGCATATGTTGCTGTTATGGTTAAATTGAATTGTTTAAAAAAATTGTATTTCTTAATAAAATTGAAGCTTCTCTTTTTTCTAATGAACAGATACAGGCTGTTCACTGATATTTGTATTTTGTAGATTGTATTTTCGGGCCATTACATGTCAAACCTGGCTTGCTCAGATCCATCAATGGTTCAATTGGTAAAATTCATGCAGGCTGTGTGTAGCCTTAATTTGCAATTATGTTTTGATTACGAGCCTGTCATTATTGTTTAATCTTTTAAATTTTATTAAACTCGTACGGCCAACCTTTTGAATGATCTATGTTTTATAAGAAACCAAACAGTTTTACTTTTTTGCAGAAATAGACAAATGGTATCAATAATTTAAATTGTAATCATAATTGCTATTATGGACCATTAGAGTGCCTCTCAAGTTTATAATGTATAATTGAAATTGACATAGTATTGTTACCGTTCTTGGGTAATTATGTTGGAGATTGTGAGTAAGCTATAAGCTAGTTGCAGACATTATAAAAATCTATAGTGCGATTTCTTAATGGGGGATATCTGTTCTCAGTTACTAGATACTAAAGGGTTACAGGCATCTTATTTTTCTATACGGGGCGATGAAAGGATAATATACAAGTGAAACGCGGGGCGTTGTGGGTATGATGTGATAGCGCGTTGAAATTGTGATTTTTTGAATTATTTGTGATTTTACAGGCTGTTATGTGTTAGGTGGTTGAGTGAGATAGATATATATGTATGTATATTTTTATAATGTCGAGATTCAAAATATTTGGGATACTAAAGTTTTGTTGAGTTATTATGATGAATTTAAATTGAGGGGAAGATATATATATATATATAGGTTGTCACCGGACAAAAGGCTTGCCGCATGACAAATGGCGCCAATCGTACACTCTAGTTATTTTGGTGGCCCTAAAAAGGACCGAGTAGCGAGAAGGATGATGTTGGTAGTGCCGCGCTGAGATGTTTGGCGGCTGCGTCCACTGTTCGTGGCGTACTGCAGTCCTCCTCTTCTTTCGGCACCGGTTGTAGAGTCGGCTGCCGGCCCAGCGAAATCCATCGCTGGCGCGGAACGGGAGTGCGAAGACGCAAGAACGGCGGCGGTTCTATTCTTCGGCTGACTTCACCTCGATGTCGTCCGAGAGAGGAGAGGAGATGAAGTGCGTCCGATGGAGTGGCGATGAAGTGCGCAAAATTTTCTGCCGGCCCGGGTTTTATTAACTAACTGGGATCGCTGATTGGTTAGCTCCGAACGCTGATGCCGGATTGGCTCGCTGTGTCCACCGCTGGTACCGGAGAGCAGATGTTCGCATACCGCTGCCATCACAACTCCACCGGTAGCTGAATGCTACTTGTGATGGCAGCGGTATGCGAACATCTGCTCTCCGGTACCAGCGGTGGACACAGCGAGCCAATCCGGCATCAGAAATAAAGCCAATAAGTACCAAAAATAATGAGGGGTTACAGCAGGGGCGTAGCCAAGGGGGGGCAAGTGCCCCCCCTAGATCAAGTTACAAAGTAAAAAATACAAAATAAAAGTAGATAAAAAACGCATGCGAGGAGTGCTAGAACAGGAGCAGTGATGGACAGTTATCCTTACTTTACTTTAAAGAATTAAAGAAACATATATAGTTAATTTACAGTTTTGAACTTCCCGCTTTTGTAAGTCCCTAGTTTTAAAGCATCCGCCATTTTCCTGGTGAACAGACCAGTCGCGTTATAGTTCAACTCGGCTTTGCAAGCTTCTTTTTAGTTTCCGTCTTTATTTAAATATAGTGTAACCTCATCAGAGACCTCACTTCATCCACAGTACCTACAGGACACATCAATAGTTAGTAGTAAAATGGATATACGAAAGTTTTTTAAAGGTAAATTAGCCATTAATTTTTTATGTCGATTTCTAAAATTTCAGGATATTTCTACAACGTTGAATAGTATTAAAATATATTGGTCACGTAATAGTATTTATAATTATACCTATAGTGGTTACGTTATTTTGTTTGTCTCAAAAAAGTCAAGACTACAGAACTCTCCCTCAGTGAAGAAAGTTAGGTTAAGTTTCGATTATTCGGACGCTTCCAATTTCCAAAACTAAAATTTCGGATACACTAATTACAAGCAGATGTGTATTTTATGATTTCAAAATACCTCTCGCAATAACAAGATATAAAAAAAGAAAAAAAATTACATTTTAATCGGCCATTTCGTCTCGTTCCACTTTGCGAATATTCACTTACTTGGCGTAATAACCAGGGTTGTGAAATTTTTGAAAAAAGATGGTGGATATAATTTTTTTACAACGCTTGTGATCAGGGTTGTAGCAGAGTAAGCATGAGAGTATAAGTCTAGTCTAGGGATAGTAGTGCTGATGCCTTAAGATTGCTGATAGGGTTGGGTATCGATATATATATATATATATATATATATCAAAATATCGATATTGTCCCTTCAGTTATCGATGTTTTTCTTATTTTATGATAATGTTTTCTTATTTTCTTGTTTATGTCCTTGACAGCTGAATACGAGAATAGTTGACTTCGTGTGGTTTTATTTTAAAATCAGTTTCAAATTACCTTTTTTCAGTTTTTTTGCGGAACAGTTTAGGAACCACTCAGCTATTCAACATCCATTTAAATGAGTGTCCAAGTATCGATATTTACTATTCATAATAACAATTGGTCTAAGTGATGTTTGTTTTTTACATTATTTCTATCCAAGTCACATAAAAGATAAACAGAATCAAAGACGGAACAGACTCACTTGGGGGAAATTATAAATCTCTGTACTTCCAACTTGAACTTAAATAATGACCGATATATCGATGGTTTTCCTTCGATAATATTTATATATCGATGTTAATGACTCGATATTTTATCGATATCAAATATTAATAAGTTGGCGATCGATACCCATCCCTACTTGCTGATTGGTTTCCGCCATATTCAAAACTGCTATGTTAATTGAGCCGGTGAGAATGAAAGTGGCATAAGTCATAAAATTTGAATATATAAAGTATATAAAAACATGCAGAATACATATTTATAAATCAGATTAATCACTTACATGTAGACAGTGATCAGTTTTTAGTATTACAGTATCTTTTTATTTGATTTTTCAATAACAATTTTAACAAACCATTAAATTTCTCCAATTAGCCATAAAGCATTCTCACCGGCTCAATTATATTTGCCTTGTTTCGGCATCAGCAGCGCCACCCTAGCGACTTCTTGATGAAATGTCTAAACGGTGAAAAAGTATATTTATATAGAAAAATGTAAAGTTATTTCATTTAATCAAAAATTAAAAGAAAAGTAACAAACTAAAAGAAATTTGGACACACCTTCCTGTATGCGGTAATGTAAAAATAAATTTGTTTAATTTTTCCTGCATAATCTTCTTTATTTGGGAATTCTCATCTTTATTTTAGGGAGCAAAAAAAGGGATTTAGATGACAGTGATAAACGTGAAAGCGAGAAGAAAGTTAAAACCTCACCAGCACCTTGCCCTGTTGAGCTTCAACCAGGGCCTTCTTCCATTCCAACACTCAGTGAGTCACCTAAACCTGATGTTGAAGACTGCTGTGAGTGTGAGAATGATTTGGGTCGGTGGATCGGACGGACGTCTCAGATGACAGCGCCAAAAAAAAAGGAACTGTTGACAAACTGTTGGGTTCCACCCACTACTTATGACTTTGCTAAAGATGTCGGCCTCTCAAGCAGGAAGTTTAATCACGGTTGGCTTCAAACTTACTCCCCTTGGTTAGCATATTCGAAGGGGTCGAAAGGCGCACTCTGCAAATTCTGTGTGCTGTTCCCACCCCTTCTTGGTACAGTGAAGGGTGTTTTAGGATCGTTCATTGTAACTCCTTTTATACGTTACAAACATTTACATGAAAATTGCAAAAGTCATGCTTCCACCCACTGGCACAAAGCTGCAGTCAGTGCAGCCAAAACCTTTATGGACGAAATTCCTGTCGACGTTCAGGTGATATCGGGCCACAAGATACTAATAGAAGAAAACAAAAAAATCTTAGCATCGATAATTTCTACAATCGTATTTTGTGGTACCCATGATTTGCCTCTGAGGGAAATGAGCAGCATGAAGGTGTATTTCAAGACCTGATCCACTTCCGAATCGATGCTGGTGACCAAGAACTAAAACGTCACTGTGATATCCTTAATATGAGAAAAAATGCAACATATATGTCCCCTCAGATCCAGAATGAAATTATTGATCTCTGCTGAGCTGTTATCAAAGATGACATTATAGAACAAGCAAAGAAGGCATTTGCCTTTAGCGTGCTGGCAGATGAGACTGCTGATATATCAGGGAAAGAGCAGCTGTCTATCGGTTTGCGCTTCTTCGATGAAAAAGAAATGCAAGTTCGGGAAGAGTTTGTGGGTTTTGTGGAACTTCCTGCCCTCAATGCCACCACGATTGCAACAGCGATAGACAAGTTTCTGGAAAAAGTAGGACTTGACCCGAAGAAATGTGTAGGTCAGGGTTATGATGGATGTTCAGCTATGGCTGGCAAGTATGGAGGTGTACAATCAATTATAAGAAATAAGTATGAGAAAGCTATCTTCTTTCATTGTGCATCACACAAATTAAATCTTGTTGTAAATGACTTGAATAGTGTTCCACAAATACGCAACACCATCGCCACTATCAAAGACATTATAAGGTTCTTCAGAGAGTCAGTGTTGAGAAGACGCTACGCCCCGAACATTCCAATGCTCTGTGAGTTGCGATGGTCCCAAAAATGCAAGAATATTTCAGTTTTTAACGAGCATTTCATAAAAATTGTTGAAGGGTTGAAGAGATTATCACTGGAAGAAGGAAATTCTAACACGAGGAATCAGGCATTTCAATTACATTCTGCAGCCACAAAACCTGATCTTATTGTTGCTGTTGCCTTGATAGCCAAATATTCTGCCTTATTGGAACCTGTTGTAAATGTTCTTCAATTTAAAACCCTGGACCTGGTCCAATGCTCAAAACACATCAAACGGATCCTTGGAGTGATAACAACTCATCGTAGTGATGCAGAGAAAGTTACTACAGAGCTTGTAAATGGTGTCAATGAGATTACCAAAGATGTTAGAGTGGAATTGACAGTCCCAAGATCTATTCAAAAACAAAAACATCGCTCCAATCCTCCAGCTTCCAGTCCTTTAGAGTACTGGAACAGATCCTTGGTAATTCCTTACTTCGATTCATTAGTTTCTTCACTGGAGGCACGTTTTTCAGATGAACACTCACCTGCCTTTTCAATTTTGTCTCTACATCTGTTAGATGATATCCATGATAACCATGAAAGACTTTAAAATAAAAGGCAAGGAGTTCTCAGATTTTTATAACTTAAAAGATGTTGCCTCCGAAGTTGAATTATGGTACACTATGTGGGAGAAGAAGAAACTCAATAAAGAGCAGCTAAAAAAACTGACAATAGCAGATCTAGTAAAAGAGGCTGAAATCTTTTACCCGGCCACAAAAAAAGCGCTGCTTATCTCTATTACTCTGCCTTGCACCACTTGTACTGTAGAGCGGTCGTTTAGTACGTTGCGGAGAGTAAAGACCTGGCTTAGGTCGACGATGACAGGGGAGCGTCTCAATGGACTATGCTTAATGAGTGTCCACAGAAAAACTGCTTTAGAAAAAAAGGAGCAATTGGAGAAGGAAGTGCTGAAAAGGTTTTCTGAAAATCCAAGAAAACTTATTTTAGTTTAACATTTTTTAGTTATTTGATTTAGTTTTTATTTTAGTTTAACTTATTTTAGTAACATGTTTTAGTTTAATACTTTGTGATAATATATCCTTTGCTAGTTTGCATACGAAAAACTAATATTGTTTTAAAAATATATAATTGTATAAAATTATACTGTACTATACTAATTTTATATCATACCGTACTATAAAACTTTAATTTTGTCATTCATCACGGTATTTGTAAGTAATTCTGTTTTTTCATTGTTGCCACGTTTTAATTAAAATCACATTATTATTTGTGACTTTTGGTGATTATTTAACCCTTAAAGCATCTTGGGGTCTCAGACACCCCAGAACATCTTTTCTTGGATCAAGTGTTCCAATCTTTAATTTCACCCATTGAATTAAAATATTTTTGAACTTCTTGCGGTATATATTGACAATCTAGGGTACCCTCTTAACAACCAAATAGAAGTAATCGCCCAAGAATATAACAGTGCCTAGTACAGCCACGAAAGTAAAATATATCAAATCTAAGTGTGCACTACTATGGTTAAATCTGAAACATTTCTTCGTAGTATTCTTCATTCCAGAGAAAAAATTCCTGAAGTTTTTAAATAAAGGAAAATTTTAATTTTTAACTCGATAACGGTGCGTGTTACTAAAAAGTAGCTAATAAAAAAAAATTTCATGTGCGAGGTAACTCACAAATAAAGTAACATAAAAGTCTTTTAAATAGATCCGACAATCACTGCTTTGGATCAATAGAGTAAAACTTTTTTAAATTCCCTTTTGGATTAATTTTAAAAATTTCTTTTTAGCTTAGATTCCTATAATAGGTATGCGATAGTTATACTGACGAGCCTTAATAACATACCGAGACGAAACAATTTGCTTATCCCCCCCCCCCCGGCGCTTTTTAGGTAACCCTTTAGTCCTCTGCCCCCCCTATCCAAAATCCTGGCTACGTCCATGGGTTACAGTATATATCAGTATATATTGTTACAACACAAATAAGCCACCCCAATACTAGGGATAAAAAAGATGAATCAACAATATAATAAGTAGTTCATAATATAAAATGTTTAAAATAACGAAGATAAAAAGACAATGACACGACAAACGACGACATGACCTAACCCAAGTGATTGACCCAACAAAAGGAAACGAAACAAGAAGGGAAGAACCAAACCAAATGAAGAAGAAAGTGAATGAACCAACAAAAGGAGCACTTATTTATCTAAATAAAATAAAACCGAAGGAGAAGGTGGAGAACCAAGATATAAATCAAATACACTGAAAGTGAAGAAGGAGGAAAAATGAAATAGAAACAAACCCAAGATAAAGGGAAATAAATAGAAAGGAAATCAAATGATAAGACACAAACAAGTAATAACGAATAAAAGCAGGAGAAATGGTACACTCAATGTAATGTTGAAAAAGGAACCGATAACTAACCTAAGTAATAAATAAATATTATTATCAATTAAGTAATAAAGGTAAATGATATTTGATGAAACTCGATGAAAGAATGTTAAATATAAAAACAAACTAACCCACAAATTAGAGTTAGATGTAATGATGAAAGATAAGAGACGTAAAATTGTTAATATTAGTAATGAAAGAGATAGTACGGTAGTGAGAAAGTAATTATAGGGATTACCCATTTAGAAACACTTAAAACAAAAACATTTAAGAAGTGCAAAAGTGGAAGTGTAAAAACCCCAAAGTAAAGTAATAAAGAAAAAACACTAAATAAATTATAATAACAATAGATAATTTCAAAGTGAAGGTAGTGAATAAATAAGAATAATGTATTAAGAATGTTAGTATTGTGAAAAATAGTGAAGGATAAAAAATAAACACTTATTAAAGCAATAAGAAATACTAAAGGATTAACAGTGAAAAATATTAGTAATTAAGAAAGTTGTTAAGAATAGTATTAAGTGTAAACAATTAATTAAGATGTAATGAACACTGAAAAGTGATGATAACTGTATTAATTAAAATAGGAATCACGTTGATAAGATTAAAAGTATCCAATAGTATTTAAATGGGAGAATCCCATGAAAGAGGAAAAAGATAGTGTTACCATGGAGTGAAGGTAAAGATTATTTAAAAAATAAGAAGTTAAGACAAATCAATAAACACCCCATGTTACAAGGGATAATTATTTAAGTAAGTTCAAAAAATGTGATGTTGTTTATCACCCAAAAATAATGTAAAATGAAATGAACTGTATACAAATATTATCTAATAATTGTTAAATGATTGTTTCAGCAAATTTATGAATAGGATATGGCTGGAAGAAAGTATACACACCATAGGCCTAGATGTAGTATTTTATGTGATCAAAAATAGTAAATAAAAGCCACATTGTTATTATTGGCAAATTAAATAAGTATGACTTAGAAAACGAGAAAACCAGTTAGTAGAAAATTAGCAATCCATGATGTATAAAATAATAGTAACATAATAACACAAAAACAGCTCCAAAACACATCAACAAATAACACAACCAATTATAATAACAAAACAAAGCTCATTAAGCTAAAATGAGATGTAATTTGTACGAAATAAGTAAATACCAATAATGGCTACTTAGGCCTAGGAAATGCCTAACTGTCAAAACAAACAACTACAAATTGTAATAAATTAACAAAGAAATTAGCAAATCCAAGGCGAATAACTAACCAAGGATAATTTGTAAATCATATTAAAAGCAAAATATTAGAATAAGGATTTAAATTAAAAGAAAATATGACTCCACCCAACATGAAAAGGACGCAAGACATACTTAAGCCCCAAGATTAACGAAAATTGAATACGATTGCAGCCCAATCCAATTTTGACTGACAACTATTTATACCAAGTCATCTGATTCGATAAGTATCCTTGATTTACCCAAATTCCAAAAATAAACTGACTTTGAATATTTCTAAAAGTAATTTGAACACTCACTATAAACTGAATATTCTTTTTCAAAGATTAATTAAGGAAAACAAAACACTGGTAATTTGTTAACTTAGGATATAACCTGTTGATCGAATACGAACTTTAGAAACACACTTATCTACACCACAGAACAAATTATAACCAAACACTATATTATTGAAGTACATAATATTATAAGGTAATGTACTTTTTATTGTAACCATAGAAAATATTTTTCTTGTAATCAAAAGGACTCCAGATTTTGAACGATACAATTGTTGACTAACAAAACGGCAGCCATGCTGGATTGATTCACTCGTTACAAAATCGATTCGTCAACCCAGGAGAAAGACGTCTCAAAACTAATGTCGGTGAAAATTTATTAATCAACAAGTATAATATTATTGTCAAACTGAAACATTGCAAATCAACCATTAAAATAACTAGTACAGAGTGGGACCATTGTTTTTATTTCATAGGGAGTGTATCATATAACTTGTGTTTATTAGCGAACTATATTTGACGGCCAGCGCTCACGGTGCGAATCGACAAACTACCTGATTGAGTCAGTAAGTCTAACCAAGGCGGGAAGTATTTGAATGCCCCGGCCGTCATCGCTGAGAACTTCTTTATAACATATTATTTAATAATTTTAATTGTTTTCAAAAAACAATTTGACGCCACCCGGGATTCACAAACCCCTATTTAAGAACAGGTAAGGTTACTACTGCGTTGTACTGGTAATTATAGCATCGCTACAGACTTCGTTAGCGAAAGAATTGATGTAACGACACCAGTGTGAGGCGAACACACTACGCTATACACACACGTCTTTACAGAGACAACAGCATCATCGCGTTACAATATACATCTATGCTCACAATCAGCTGACTGTGACATCGGTCATCAAGACCTCACTACCTCCAACGGCATGTGACGTCACACCAGCTGATCATGAGGTCACTTCCTGTTTCAGCTCCCCCCCCCAAACATACTACTGTCAGAAATCAACACTTCTGACCTAATTCGAATTAGGTCTGTCCAACACTTAACTGTAAATGTCGCCTTATTACAGTTTCATAATAATTAACACAATAATCACTTTCTACTAAAACACAAAAATAATCCAAAACCGCACTCGAAATATCGCCAGGTCTAATTGAATCATGTTGCTTTGAAATCCAGTACTTATACTGGATATAATAATCCAGCGCCTTTTATTTAATATAATGCATTTTTGGACTAAGCCCCAAAAATTATATACAAGTGAGATACAAAAATTAATTTACTTGAATTTTTTTTAATTTTGTAGTGTATTGTAACTTAATTTTTTTTCATACTAAAACATAAAACTTAATTTTTTTTTCTTTAATACATCAGATTAAAAAGGAAGAAATGGCAGTATAAGGTTAAGCTGACAACATATAATTGGCTAAGTTGTAGCATAACACTAAAAAACTCCAGGACACCATGAGTAACATCCCATGTGGGTCCAGGTCTGAAAGTGTTAAGTGAAAAATTGTGCAATTTGGGCAACTTCACCCTATCCACTTCTCGTTTTTCCTTATATAACTGAATTCCCACCTTTTGTAACAACCTCCCATTAACTCCATACACTAAGACTCACAGATTTTCAGGATTATATCATATTTACACTGTAATTCCCCCCCCCCCCCCAAGATGTTACCAGCATTATGGAGGTCAAGAAAGTAAGGGATGTCGGAACAACCACACTTGTCTAATCCATGACAGGATGGCTAATATTTAGTTCTGTACTCAACAAATACGCTATCTTATACAGTGAATTAAATATGGACATTATTAAAATATAAATTTGCAAAACAGGTTACAGATCACAGCACAAAACACATAGACACAGCATGAAAAAGAAACAAACAGATCAATTATACATTAAACCAAAGTTTTTTATTAGAAAGAAAGGAAAGTAATGAATAAATAAAATATTAACAATTATAATAATTCAAATTTAATATCTATAATACATAGCAAATAAATTTACAACGATACTGTAAAAACATTAAACAAAATAAAATTTTACCCAAGACATTTTATGGAAAAAAAAACTATTTTTTTCAAACAGAATTGCCACATCAACTAATTACAACACAATAGTTTACCTCTGAACATACAACAATTAAGAGCAAAACATATAATACGCTTGTACGTATGCTCACAAGAAATACTATTTCTTGTTAACAAAAAAATCCTTATATACACACATTTCATCTTTATTTACTTTAAAAATAATTTGCTTAGTAATCTACATACAAAACTGTATAATATGTATTATCATCAGTATATTCATATGCATTAAAAAAAATATACATGTTAAGTTGAATATGAGATCTTACAGAATCACATATTAGATAACGAGTAGTAACAGAAACAAAATAAGTGTTTTATTTTTGTAGCCAGTGTGACCTGACACTAACTACATGCAAAGGCATTTATATTCTTAATTTATTATTATTCTAAAACTATATAAAACATTTCTACAAAACAATACAGTATCTTTATTTTTGGTGACACACTATTTATTCAATATGGCAAGCACTTAAACTGGTTCATTTTACAAAAAAAATAAGTAATACATTTCACTGTACAAAAATTGAAACTATAAACAACCAAAAGGAAAACAATGGTATACAGGGTATTACTACTACACAAACAAATAAAACAGAACATACATATAATATTCATAATATATACATACAAGATTATATTGTACTAATTATTCTATACATCTGATGTATACAGAACAACATGACAGTAACTAAGTAATATGTACATTCTGTGCTATTAAATAAACAATAAACTATCAAAAGTATATTCATTAAAGCAATAATTTATGTTATTTTCAAACCACTCAAAAGAAAACTGATCTTCAGAAACAGTGTATTTTGATAACAGTGTCAAATTAAAGTGTTATAAAATGCTTTCTGACTTGTCACAAAATATTTTAATCAATATAATAGAAAGCTTGTCATATAATTAAATACAATAACCAGTAACAATAAATAAAGACCAATAACAGAAACTGCCTCTTTACAAAAAAATACAATTTGATTGTTTTATTAATGCTGGATTTTATTTTTGTATCACATAACAAAGATATTTTTTAAATTATAACGCAAGTAACAATACATAAAATAATATATAAATACAATAATAAAATGCAGCAGCTTAAAACATTTCTCTGACAGTTTCCAGTTTTTTAGACAGAAAAATTCAAAAGCACTGATAACACTTTGTGTGACTGCACACATAGGCAGTTGATTGTAAAGACAAGTGCATAATATAAGTCATGGATCAAACAAGACATACGAGTATCTGAAATGTACATACACAAATTATATATACACAATTACCCATTGAATAGTTACTAAAAATGATACAAACCCATAATTCTTTTGTCAGTAACTTTTAACTATAAATGTTTATGATGTGCTAGTACGCATCTTTCATCCTAGAAATTTCAAGTTAAAAAGGCACTAACTGTCGGAATTAGTCTGACAAAAGAATTATGAGACCACGATATGATACAGTTTAATAACACTCAATGGCTGCAGAAACAGTGGGTTTCCACATGTGTAAATCATTTTTTTAATTTAAATACAAAATAAGGCATAAACAAATTACTAATTGAAACATGACTGACAATCACAGATCACTGATAAAAAATAATTCTTATCTTCAAACTACCAAACATATTCTTATTACCGAATGTTTCACTGTTATTAATAAAGCAAAACCAAACAAAACGTACACACTTCCTTCTCTGTATTAGGGGGAAAAACTGACTTTAAACCATGAATTACCTCAAAGTCACTGCACTGAATGATAAGTAAGTTTTTAGAAGTATTTTACACATATTTTTGTCAAACATTTTAGAACAAGATGAGAAACACATGGCATTAACGTCCACTAAGCATTCTATAGTATAAATCAATTATGACAACTTTCAACAAGCCACTGACCCAACATTGTTATAGCTGGCGGATATCATTCATTTCATTATCATAATATTGTCATCATCTTATTTCTTATTCTACAAGGATTAAGCCAAAAACAATTTGTTCCGGTCCCAAGCAGATAGACTAGAATGTCTATCATATCAGTGTTTCTTCGATGTCCCACACCTCTCCTCCATGCTTTCAGTTTATAATTCAATAGTTATTTGGGGATTCGGCAGTCATCTATTCGGTTAAGATGTTTCAATATTGGGCATTCCTATCAAGTATCCATGCCATACATATGCATTTCTTCTATGATCTTGGAGAGTATGGCTTCAAGAATTCTCATTTTGGCCCTCAAATATTACTGGCTTGGAAGTTGGTTAAGCTCTCATTCTCAAACCTACAGAGAAGAGTGGAATGCACATGGAGTAATCTGTATTGACTACCTTAAAAAGTGGGTAACAATTAGTGGCGAGTACTGTGTAAACTTACCGCACCTTTTAAATGACAAAATTGAGAAGAAACAGCTACATACAGAAAAAAATAAAGTGTTATTTCACCAAGACAATGCACCATCTTACACATCAACTGTTGTGATGGCTAAAATAAAAGAAGTTCCAATTGCTTGTTCACCCACCCCACCTGATTTAGCCCCGAGCAACTTCTACATCTTTCCTAACTTCAAAAAATGCCTCAGTGGAAAAAGATTTACTGATGACAATCATGTCAATGATACTGTGCATGGCTACTTTGAGGACCATCCTTTTCTTTGTCATTATTGCCCCTATTCACTCTCTTATCAATTTATGCCTACCATTCATTTCATACTTTTGCAAAGTTTTTCTTCAACAAAATATGAATAACAAAAACAATTACAATACAAAAGTTTGGCAACAAATTTTACACATGCCAAACATTTAATAACTCCCATAATTTAATTTAACATTTGCTTTTTGCCATGTATCATGCCTGCAGAAATAAAAAGTATTTTCCCTATTTGCGGAGCATTTCCACCTACTTAAGGCTCCTTAACATTTTAACTTCAAAACTGTATTTGAATTACACTTAAATAAGTACCTGTCTTAACCACATTATAAATTCTGGTTGTTGGGTTTGTTTGAAGGTACCAGATGAAATATCAGTTGATTTTCCTTTTATCTTTTGAAGACATTGCAAATGACTGAATCTACAATGAACATGCCTGAAAATCTGGCCCCAATTTTGTTTACAAACTTTAGAGCCTAGACCATTTTCACTTAGATCCTTATACTTAGTACTTGCATCCTTTTCAAACTGAATAAATTTTGAAGCCTTTTAATTTTGAATTGTTTTTCTTAATTGTATAAACAGCTGAATGCCACTAATATAGCATCTTACTCTTCTCTTTCCTGCTGCATGTCTCTTTAGCATTTCTTCCATTCAAAACACCTATCTTGCTGATACTGTAAACAAGTGTACACACAGATGTTAGAATGAGATTGTTTCTATGACTCAGTCATATGATGTGTATCAGATAATAATGAAGTGTGAAAACTGAAGAAAAAAATCATTTATTTTGTCAATGTGCTGGTGTACAGTAGTGTTGAAGAGCATTCCAGGAAAGTTCTTGCTGTAGTATCTGCTGAAGGATTGTTTTTTGGTATGTTTAGGCATTGTAACTTGTGAGAGATTATTTGTGCCAACACAGTTTTGTTTTATAGCCAATAATGTTGGTACACTTTGCACCAGGTGGTACTTATTTAATAAACCAAATGAAAGCCTCAAGTATGGACATTATGGTTGAGAAGTAGATCAACCAAGTTATGGTAACACATTTGTAACGTTGAATCATTGAGGGCACACTTCAACCATTCTTCAGCTGTGTACATAGTAATTTTCATGCCTTTTGTATTTGTATTACTTTCATGTCAGACAGTTTTTTCTCATGTCAAAGAAGTTATTGACATAAAAAACACACTTATTAGTGTACTTCGGTCATTTTCAATCACTGTCCAATTTTCAAATTTTCACCGAGCGATTAGTTAAAACAATGGGTAACTGCAACAGTATGCTTCAAGGTTAATTAAAACTGCGAACAGATGGGCACAATGTAGGCCTTTGTGTAGCTAGTACAAAATTAGTTTGAAAATATTTCCAAATGTAAATGCCATATCTTACGTATAGACGCTTAATGGAAAAAAAACAGCAACTGAGATAATACATGGTGGAAAACATCTAGTAAGTAGTATTACTACATTTTTCAATAACACGTAGGCTCTTGACTAATCATACTCATACACATAATGAAAAATAAAAGAAGCACAGAAGCTGATTCAACATGGCACAAAACTGTCTGATCAACAGTTTTGTTATTGTTTCATTATTCCCTACCAAGTCCTGTTACAAGTTGTATCACTATGTTATCAATTGTTGTCATGTCAGTCTTAAAGTTAACATAAAAATATTTGTTTGCTAACTGATGCACATACCAAAGTACAAAATACACCAATGTTAAAAGTATTTCACATTAATTTCCATTCAACAATTTCACTTTTTATTGACTTTTAGTCGATATGAATTCAGCCTCTTACCCACTTGTGTTTAAGAGCACTTATTTATTGATAATACAATACAAAAGCTATGACAGGCAGGCTTTACTTCCAAAAAACTTCATCAGCTTTACGGATAATTTGTATCATAAATTAAAAGTGAACAGTTCCAGTTTTTAAAAAGTGCAATGTATTAACAAGTGAAATTAATTGGGAGAATCGCAATAATGACAAAAAACACACCATCAAATTTACAAACTGTGCCAAAAACAGTTATATTTACAGTGGGTTATACAAATGGCAAACTACTCCATTGTCTGAAAATACAACAATAATAACGAGTTTCAACTATTTTACATGCTTCTATTAATTTAAAAAATATGTGATAAGTTGTGATTATGATTTCATTAAAGCAATTTTAAAATACTAATATACACAGGTGTCCCATGAGGAATAGGGCATACTTCAGGAGTGCGTTTTACAGGCTGAAATAAAGAAGAAATTTCATATAAACATAGGTCCGAAAAAACTTCGTTTTCGATTTATGGCTTGCAAAAAGGTTTGGACTGATTTCTGCTCGAAGGGTACAATTAAGCTCTATTGAAATTCTAGGAACTTTAATTAAAGGGTAAATTTGATTGTTTCATTTGGCTTTCGACCTGCAAAATTGAAAAATTGAGGATCCTACAGCAGTAGCTTGGTAGTTTTATGGAAACTTTTCGTAAATCTAAAAAAAACTTATGGTGTTAAAAAACACTTTTTAGGTTTGATGTAAATTTACTTGTTTAAATTGCCAATAAATAAATGTAATTTTGTAACACAATTTACAAAGAATTTAATTATGAAATATTTGATGTATGTAAAGACAATAAAAAACAAATTAATGATAGAATTTAAAAACCAAAAATAATTTCAACAACATTCACTAAATTGGTTTAGTAAAGTTTTTAAAAAACTACAGTTGGCAATACTGTACTGTTCAGACTCAAAATTGAATTCAAATCAGAAAACAGCTGTTTAACAACTAATTTGAATTCAGGACAAGTTAATTGTATACCGCTTATTATTCAAGATCGCTTTATTGGTAATGTATAGATTTTTCACAAAATTCAGTGGCCAACTGTGTCGAAGACATACATCTTGAAAAGAGGCTGCAAATGTTCTTTCAACATGATGGCACACCACCGCATTATTCCCATGAAGTTACATAGCTCTTAAATCTAATTTGATTTGTTATAATGTTCATTTGTTTTCTATTCACTTCACATACATCAAAATTCTCAGAATTAAATTCTTTATACAGTGCTTACAAATTTACTGGCAATTTAAACAAGTAAATTTACGACAAATCTAAAAAAGTGTGTTTTCCGAATCAAATTTTTTGAGATTTACGACCTTTTCTATAAAACTACAAAAATTCAGTTCTGGGACTACCTTTTTTTCTTTTTCAGGTCTAAAACCACATAAACCATCAAATTTATATTTTCATTTAAGTTCTGCGAATTCCATAGGGACATATTGTAGCCTTGGGACAGAAATAAAGGGGAATTTTTTCCAAGCCATAAATCGAAAACAACGGGTTTTTGGACCTATGTTTATTTGAAATTTCTTCTTTATTTCAGCCTGTAGAATCCATTCTTTAAGTATGTTCAGTTCCTTTTGCGACACTATTAAACTTCACTGCTCAGTTATCTATACACTATCAAATTTGTAATTCTTAATAATAAATTCTCAGGCAGCTTTACAAACAATGTATACACATGTAAAAACATCCCTGTCTTGCTGTAAACTGAATGCTAAATATAACATATAGCATATGTTATAGACAAAGTGCTAAAAGAGGTCATTATGCTTAATGCTTGAACGTTATGCATAGTGACAAAAGTGGTCACGCAAACGGATATCTGCTAATTTATCATTCTGACTGGGCAGTATGTACCACATTATCTGGGCAATGTGAAATCCAGTCCAGTACTATCTTGCTGGTCGAGTGGGGGATAAATTTAAAGTACTTACCTGCTAAGGCAGGTTAAACTGTAAGGCTTCATATACCAGACACAGACTCAGCACACACTAGTGGAAGAAATATTGTAGGCATGTTTTTTAATTATTTTTAAACATTATAAGAGCAAAATAAATTAGTCTTAACAGATTGTTTCGGTGCAATTTAATTTTATTAATTTATTGTTTTTTTTTATATATTGGAAGAAAGGTAATACTTAAGAAAACCAATATACAGTGCAAAACGTTTAACGTGAAATGACGGGGGGGTTAACTGTTATTTTGTGTTAACCAAATTTTGCATTACACGGACAACAAATGAGATAAATGAACACAACTGTATAGATTACTTACCGTATTGTGTAGTACAATAAAGCAATAAAGAATATTCAGAAGGTACCTACATATATGTTTTATTTATCCAGAATAATTTCAGGTTAATTTATGGGGGAAAATATGGTTATTTTTTCTTAAAATTTAGTGTACACGCACTGTAGCTGACCTTTACTTAGTCTTATGACTTATATTTTGTTGTGCAGTAATACAGTATAGTTTGTAGGTAAAACTTTCATGTTTACCCATACAAACTGTAATTGTAAAATAGAAGCAAGTATCCATGACCTGAGCCGTATTTCATATTAACTGTTTTTGTGTTAAACATTTTCCACTGTTCTCACTGTTTAAGTGCCACATAAAAAAAAAAACTGTTTACTTAGGAGTAAGTTTATAATGTTAATATTCTGTAGTTACATACAGGTGGTAAGTATTGTTCTGTATCTTCAATAAAGAAAGAAAAAGAAATTATTTAATTTTTTCAATAAAAATATTAAAAAAAATCATGAAAATAAATAAAATAAAATAAATTAATTAGAAATAATCACAGTGTCCAGCAAGTGGAAACTGTATATAAAATGCCTAGTCAAAATGATAGGAAAACAAAAATCTTTGATCACTTTTCTTAACTACTTTGGGCATTATGCATAATACATGGGCATTTTTCATAGAGTACTGTTAATCAGTTTGTTTACAATATTCAACACAAGCAAGACTGCGCGCGCACTTCAATAAATTATGTAGTTTGTAGTAAGTGCATTTATCATATTACCTAACAAAGTTTATTATCTACAAAGTCGGGCACACGTTACACTGCCAATCCAAATTTATATCCACAATTCAATTAATCTTTAAACTTTTATTTATTTAATTTTTACATACAATTATTATAAATATGTAATCTTATTGAAATAAATTAATCACAATATTATATTAAAATAAAAATATTTCGCTTTATTATGTCCGGTATTTTATATTGAGTTTTATCTTTTCTCTACAAAAAGACTGTTCAATCTCTATTTACAACAAAACTTAACCTAATAATGTCTTTACTTGACTTATTTCTCTGAAATATACACTTGGGCCATTTCTCTGAAATATACATTAAATACATAATATATAAATAGTTCTTTTTAAAATTTTTTCCTATAGATACAACCTTTGTTAGTATTATTTTATTATAATTATTACTATAACTGTTGTTGTTGTGTTTCATCTACCTTTCAGTTTTTGTACTAATAGGTTTTGAAGCAACCATGGATCCCACTGATTAAATTTTCTAATTCATCCATTTTCTACAATTTGGTGCACCACAATTACACGGTATTTTATGTTGATCATCTTCTATATCAAATTTGTAGTCATAAGCAAGCTGAAAACACAATTAATATTACATTACTATGTTTCATTATATAATATTAAAAAAATGATTATTTACATTACAGTGGTCAACAATGGTAACTGACCCAGTTATTACAAACTGGTAGCTAATTAATCATTTTATACAGATGCTTGTCTTTTAACAAAATCTGAAACTATATGATTATTTAACAATAAATGTTAGGGGGATTTGCATTACACAATAGATATTTGGATTTTAATTTCTTAATAACTTGAAGACTGTATAATATTTATGTTTCCCAAAACATTTTTTATATACAGAAGAGCAAAAATAATCCATAAATCATTACGTCTTTTACAACCCATTAGATTTCTTCAGTAAAATAATTGTGTTCTTCTACATTTACAACTCATGCCTTCTATTCACATTTTTCTCATCAAACATTATCATTTTCTGTCTGTTGATAGGTCAGAGACCACTTCATAGGGAAAGAGCTAGAGGCCATTTCTTCCAGGCAAAGTCACCTAACTTACCAAATACACTATCACAAACAGCTATCGCTATAACTGATGAAGCTGTTTGTGGCAGTAAAACATTTAAAACCACATATGTTTTTTATTATGTATATTGGAAAACAATTGATTCAATACATTACTGGCTTCTTCTATAATAACTGTTAATTAAAATTTATTATACATAAAATATGAAAATATAGTTAACCTAGACACTATACAAAAAACATAACAATCATAAAGTAAATTTCAAGAACCTTAAAAAATTAGAATTTATACAACAAAAAAAGATAATGTCAAGATAATGGTACGTGTTCTATGATCTTCAGAGTTTGTACAAATAAATACAAAAATACAATAGTTAAAAATAACAAAAAATTTAACATATCAACATGTGTATGTTTTAAGTAATTCAACAAGTACACATATTTACCTCTTCTCCTCTTGAAATACGTCTTTTTGCAAAGATGATAATTCGCTGATCCCGTTCTACCTCAACTGTTTCTGCAACACAGTTAGGGTTACACGAATGATTGATGTATCGTGCCAAGCCTCCAGACAGGGTTGCATCCACAACACGGTCCTCGTCTAGTCTGAACATGTAGATGCCACGATTCTGCACAAATATTCATTGTGATCAGAGCAGGAAATTAAAATATCAGATGTTGCAAGAGAAATACATAAACATACCATAATTTGTAAACTTACGCTGTTATTTCTAACTAACAGTTATTTCAATGTACTGTTATATTTTCAGTGAAACGAAAATTGCATAAGTAAAACATATTGCTTGTATAATGAAATATCATCCACATTATGTAATATAGCGATATGTAATTAACTATACTGAGGGTTGTAAAATCCAGGATGTCATGTAGCTGAAATGCCGATAAAAAGCAGGATGGGAGAAGCCCATCTCACTAGTAGGCCTAATATCAATAACCCATCACTGGCATCTCCAAAAGAAATTGTAAACAACCGGTACAGATCTGGATTCAACATAAAAGTTGAAAATTAGAAAATTTAATAACAAATTAGCCTATACTATTTCACATTTGAATTTTTTTATCAAGCTATCTCCTTGAACATTACTGCAAAAGGATTCAGAATAAAAGCACCCTTTTCTGGTTATAAATACAAAAGTATAGTTGATAAGGCAATGAGGTTACTCATTAAAGACAATTAAATTTCACCGTAGCAATACGTTTAAGTTATTGAACTTAATTAATAATTAATAAGTTGTTGAAATTAATAATTTTCTAACCTTTCTGAAAGACAGTTTACTCCCTGATGACTTTGAAATTACCTTTAGCATAAAAAGTATCATAGGACTTTGCGTAAACTCAGCGATAAACATAAACACAAACTTAATAAGTTGTTGGATGAACAAAACCGTAATAATGAACCACCGGTTCACACTAAGAGACATTTTATTTATTATTAATCTTTCAGACCACTCCCTACTGGAAATCCAAATTCGAGTTTCAAACAAAGGACTTGAGTTTGCGCTTCCATATAGGAAGTCCCTGCACTAAACTTAATTTTATCAATTGAATCTGGCATCCAGAAATTATCCAAAGAAAAAAAGTGACTTGTGTTGTTGAATCAAAAACGTTATCAATTAGAAATGTAGTGTTTAACTGAACCTAGATTGTGAAGAGTTGAATGGAGTAAGACAACTACATAGTTATAAAGCGAACACAGGGGGAGCCATTGTAGTAATGAACCATTTCGATTATGACCACAAATTTTAGTTTGAATCTTCAAAGCTATAAACAGAGCTGAAATGTTTCAAATATTGTGTTGCATATTAACAACAAATGAAATGTGTTTTTGGTGTAGCACAACAGGCATCTGAAGTCGAACAGTATTTTCTTTGGTTGTTTCTCTTTTACAGTCAGTTTAACTTAATGGCAAGGTATGATTTTTGTCTGTTTGAAAAACATTTAATATGCAGACTAATATAAATCCTGTATAGCTTAAAGCAACGTTCTGTGTGTAGTGTTCTAACAGCACTGAAGGTTCTGTTAAATTTCTCTCTTACCTTTGCTTCGTACTGTTTTTCTCTGGTTTCAGCAAGTTCTGTGCGAATTATTTCACCGATGTATTCGATAACCATTGTGTGTCGTTCAAGATCTCTTGCAGCATATAATCCCAAGCCTTGAATTTTGGATCTACAACATTCAACCGAAATTACTACAATGGTGTCTTAAAAACACAGCAGATATTAGCAGATTTAATAACAATGTGTTTCTTGTTCTGCACTGCACAAATTAAATCTACTGTTCTACATTTTTAAATACAGTGCACAGTATGGTTTCCGAATTTATGAACTTTGACAATAAATAAAAAAAAAATAAAAAATTAAAATTGTATAAAAAACCTTTAGCGATGCTGAACAGAAACTGAATCAACAAAACATGCATTTTAGCATGGACATAAATAAAACTATATATGGAAGAAACTGTCATATGTATCGTATGTGTCATATATATGCTAAATTGTGACCGACCAGCCATGCACAGGACACAATCTGAAAGCTGTCAACAGGACGTCTGAATTGATCTTTGCATTCAATAAGCAATATCAGTTACATAAAAACCCTTATGACCCAAAATATGCAACAACGCCCCAACTGGCCAGAATGCGCATGGTCAACTGACCATCAGAAATATAACACACAACACACACATACAAATGAAAATGGCAAAAAACAATTATATAACCAGAGACCTGTGCCGATTGAATAAAATCGGCGCTAATACGCAAAAGTAAATAGCGTATAATAAAAAAATCTTGTACTGCATTTAACGAATATAAAGAAAAATAGGTTCTGTATTTAGCGGTGGGCGTTCTGCCGTACTGTGTTTAACGGTTAGCGCAGAATCTACATGAGGTAACGAAGCGGCGCTTGATTGGTGCTGCTCCCTTGCGGACGCCTTGAAGCGCGAGTTGAAAAATGCGTAGAATAAACGGTTCGGAGCTTGTCTGATTTCGCTACTCCAACTAACCGCCTCGCCTCTCTCCGACAGAGAAGTTTTTATTAACCGTTCCATCTTCCACCTATGGCAGGATAAATTAAAACAGATCTGCGGTAAGTGAGTGCAGTATACTTATATATATTTAATTTAAAGTAACGTAAAAGGGGTTTTGTTTAATATACGTACAAGAATGAATGAAAATTGTTAACCTGTTACACCTACGCCGCGTGGCGAATTAGAGTATGCAAAATGAGTTAATTGTATAACAGTAATTGAAGTCTTAACTAAGGCCCCGTAATTGACCAATGTTAACGCAAAATAATATGTACTTTAGCCAAACTTAATGTTTTCAAAGATAGGGCCACATGCCCGTATAACCTGTTGTAGAGTGTGTCAAACTTTCATTTCAAGTAGGCCTAAAGCAGTGTTTAAAATTATAAATGGATTTTGGTGCGTGTGAGAGTAACCTGGGGGAATAAGTGTTGGAGCATCTCGCTGATAATATTTGTATGCTTAGGGTCCCCTGCTTCAAGTCGAGGACCAGCTCCAAATCATGACCTGAACAACCGAACATCAAAGGCTCTCAGCTTCATCTGCCGGAGGAGAACAGCGAGGAACAGGCCATACCAACACAAAAATGCTCTAGACCAGGACTTCAAACTCCACACAAGGGAATAAATCAGGTGACACCAACCCAATATTACTTTTTAACACAAGTGAATGTAACCTACTAGAACTCGTGGGCATATAGCGACACACCCTAAAATGACTTTAAGCTTTACACATTTCGATTGGGTCCCCAGTCAACGGGACAGAATAGTGCGCGGACTTGGGGGGGAATCTTCTGTACATTTTGTAATACTATTTATATTAAGTGTGAGCCCAGAGGTTGGCATGTATCCGTGGCTGATTACCATTCAGGCATGTAAATTTCTTTCTAGTTTTCAGTAAAAGGGTTACCTTAGTGCTAGTAATTCTATCATTCATCATGTAATTTCACAGATTAAATTTAGTTTTCAATTGATTCGTTAATTTCATATATTTATATTCAGTTTGGGTCCTATAATGGATAGGAGTTTCTTTTGTTAGTTTCATTCGGGTCCCCAGTTAATCCTGTATAGGCGGATTTGTCATGCAGACTTGAACATGCTCCTGGGACAGGTTTAGTTAGGCACGATCTTGCCTAGGAACATGTCGGCCTTTGGGCCAAATTAATTCTTAAAGGTTATAAAGCATCATGGCACATTACTGTTATTAAATTTCTTTCACGAAAATATTACTGTTATTAATATTTCACAAAAATTTATCACGCTTAAATTCTTTTTAATTTATTATGGTCACTTGTATTTTGACTGAATTATGATTATATTTCCTCCAAGTCTAAGTGCTCAGTGTGGGAGCACTTTATAGTAGTATCAGGCATTATGCCAACCCCTGAATTTTAGTATGCCCTTGGGGCACTGGGGTTACACACATATATATATATGGATTATTATATATTAAGATCTTTCAATAGGTGCTGCGTTCAAGAATATTTATGAATTGTGAATTATGTACCTTATGGGGTGAAAGAGGTGTGGCAAGATATTAATGTTGAAAGTTGTAATTGTCCTGTGATGTGGAACTTGTGTATGTGTTGTAGTTGTAGACATATATATTTATATGTCCATTTATATGTATTGTATATTCATGTGTTATTTCTGGGGGTTAGATATAGAGCTAAGTGGGGAAAAGTAACCCCAATTGGAAAAGAAAATCGATTAATCATTGTATTAATTTCATTTAAATTTTATATTTATTTTTGAAGTAAAAAATTAACAAAAATATTTTAAGGAGAAAGCACTGACTTTGTTGGGAGATAAATATTTAACGTTTTGTTATAAAAAAAAGAGAAGGATGTAATAAAAATTTATTGGTTGTTAATTTTGTGAGTTTTAATTGCAAGTCCCGTGTCACTGGATCCAGCGCATTTTTGGCTTCTCTAGGCTTTTGGCCTAGTTTTAAATATCTTGTGGCCCCTCTAAAAAAAAAAAAAAATTTATAAGTCAATAAAATACTTAAAGAAGGGTTACATTTGGTAGCAGAGCGTGGTTGAGATTAGGGTCAACCCTTGGGTCCTTTGGGTGTGACGGGGCTTGCAAACTCAGGAAATATTTTGGGGTTCGAATCGGACTTGGAATAATTACTAGACGTCCCTATATCTATAAGTACCTATGTCTTGTTATGTTTTGTTAATTATATGTGTGTATCATTGCCCGCCTGTTGGTATTGTTGAACTGGAGGTCGCCACGGGGTGTGAGATTTTAGGGGGGAAATTCCTTGGAAACTCGAAATATCGCAGATCTGGGCCGAGGTGGAGAAATGGTTTTCGCGTATTACCTTGCCAATAATAGGGAAGGCGTTTTTAGTTATGCGGTATGGCCCGATCGGCAGTCGGTCTCCTCCGAGATACGGGAGCCGAAGTTATTGCAAATATTTATATGAGAATTTGTTGTTGTTCGTTGGTCGGTAATTTTGTCATGTCGTGTATTAGTGTGTGTGTTGCGTTCCTTCGTGTGTAGTGTTGTTGAGAGCTAGTTCAGGTAAGTGGGCTGGGTCCTCGCAACGGTAGGGGGACCCGCAGTCTGCTTGAAGGAAGGACAGTACTCAAGTATTCCTGTGTTCTTTATTGTCAATTTTTGTAGGGTGTTGTGTTTTCGGGTGCCGACCGCGAAGCTCGAGGATGAGCGTCCTAAATCCAGAGTCGTTTCTGTGTGACGAAATCGAGTTCGAGTTACGAGCCCGGGGGAGAGACCCGAAAGGGGCGGTAATTGTATTGCGACGGCAGCTCAGAGAAGCGCTGTCCGCGGGTGAAGCGCTCTCGACTGTCGCCATCGCTGACAAAGAGAGTGAATTCGAAAAATGCATCGAGAAGTGGGAGGAGCTGCAGGAATTAGCTCGGTGTGTAGACAATTTGGAGGAGGGACCGGGGTGCTCCATCGGCGTCCGGCGAATCCGGCAACGCCTGCAGCACGTAAAACTCAGGCTGCAGAATCTTGACCAACAATGGGGCGATCTTGAGCCGGCCCATGATGTAAAAGGTCTGATCCAACAGATCACCTCGACCCTGCAGGAGGCTCAACCGGGTAGACCACCTACGCCAGCCCCAGTTGCTGAGTCCGTGGTCTCAGCTGTAGAGTCATCTTATAGAGCAATCGAGCCTGCCGCAAGTACCCCGGTTTTCTCCGGTTTGGTGGCGGCGTCATATCACAAGCTGCCCAACCCACTGTCTCAAATCATCCAGCAATTACCGGTCGTGGATGGGCTGGATGTGGACAAATTATTGCAGTTTTTTAAAATAATTTTTCAATTGGTCGATTTCCCGGGTATGTCGGATTGTACCGTCCTCGAGCTCGTTTATCCTTATTGTCGCGGCCCCATGGCTGAGAGGGTGGCGGGTGTAATGAGGCGTAGTGGTGGAGTGGCGGAGTTCGTTGGAGGCGTTCGTGCCCGGGAGACTAATGCAGCTATTACGTCACCGACACTTTTATCGCGTGCAGGCGAGGGGCGAGAGTCTTGCCCAATTCGTGCAAAGTATTCGAGAGGTAGCGCGCATACTGGGACTGGGCATGTCGGAGGAAGAGGTTGTCCAGAATATTCTTGACGGCGTCTCCTCAGAAGACAGATTGCAACTCGTATTTGCTGAGCAGCCGCGGTGGTTTGCGGACTTGGACCAGCTGTGTGTGATGTCCAAGGCCATTCAGATGAGCGACGAGGCGAGGGGAGACAGAAGAGGGGAACTACCCAGACCTCAGAGAGCGGAAGGACGCAGTGAACCTTTCCCCCCCCCCGACAGGCCCAGTCAGTTCGAAATCGCGAGCGATGGGGGGACATCATCTGTTACAATTGTAATCGCCCGGGGCACGTGGCTTGATCATGTACCCAAGGGATCGCGCGCGTCCAGCACCTCCATCGTCAAGACCCATCCCAAAAAACTAAGTAGACAGGGGAAGATATGTCGGTGGATGTCTTCCCCTCGCACTAAATCTTTACACGTTCCAACTACCTCCAGGCAATTGCTAGGATCCAACTCTTTCGACATCAAGGTCCGGTCCACTACCTCTCAACACCTTTCAGTATGCCCCTTTCTGTCGCTCGAGGTAAAAGGGGGTCAGCTCAGAGCATTAGTTGACTCCGGTTCAGCCCGATCCATCATCTAATCGCGGGTATGCGCGGACCTTGAGAAGCAGGGCTTGATCAAGGGGTCGAACCTGTCGTCTGTGGTATGCTGGACTGCATCTCGAGAAATCTTGCCCATCTCCCAGGTGATTACCTTTAAATTTAAAATCGATGGGTTTTCTTGGGTGTGGCCTTTTCTGGTTTCTCCTGCTCTGGGAGTGGATTGTATCATTGGTGCCGATTTCATTGTGAAAAGTGGTCTCATGCTGGACATCCAAGCGCACCAATGCTATTTCAAGTTTAATCGGGGAGCTCTTATTCCGTTCCTTGGGTACCAGGGAGCTAAGCCAGGTATCCAAGAGGTGGCTTGTCCCGATTCTGCACGAGATCATCTCACTCCATCCCAGCAGAGGGCCTTAGACCAATTGTGTGAGGAATTTCCCGAGGTGTTAACTGCTACATTGGGACTCACACACCTGCTGGAGTATAAGATCCGTCTTACAGACTCTAAGATAGTAAGGTCGCACCCTTACAAATTCGCACCTCTGAAGATGACCATTCTGCGAGAGAGGGTTCAAGAGTTGTTAGAACAAGGGGTGATTGAACCTTCTCATTCTAGCTATGCCAGTCCAGCGTTTTTGGTACCTAAGCCTGGGGGTAAACACCGTATGGTCATTGACTATCGGAAGTTGAACGCAAATATCGAGGTGGATTCTGTTCCCCTCCCAGACTTACATTCGGCCTTTGATTGGTTCAGTGGGGCCACGTATTTCACCATAATCGATCTCAATGCGGCTTATCACCAAAGAGAGTAGACCGTACACGGCCTTTTGTGTACCATGGAATTTGTACCAATACACAAGGGTTCCCATGGGTTTGGCTGTGGGGGCCCAGACACTCACTCGTCTTCTCGATACCGTTTTTCATGACGTGAAATTCAGGTTCGTCTTTAATTACTTAGATGATTTGTTGGTGTACAGTGAGACATTCGAAGATCATCTGGGTCATCTCCGAGAAGTGATGTGTCGGTTGATAAGATCTGGCCTCACTGTCAATCCCGATAAGGTTCGTTTCGCCCAGGAGAGTATTTCTTTCTTGGGCCATTTGGTTTCACACCGGGGCGTTACGGTCGACCCCGAGAGGACACAGGGCATCCGTGACTTCCCCCCTCCTAGGGATGCGAAGGGAATAGCGAGTTTCGTAGGTATGGTTAATTTTTATCGACGATTCATACCTAATATCGCAGAGATTACCGCACCCTTGAACGAGCTGAGGAAGAAGGGCGCTAAATTTACATGGGGCGAGAGTCAACAGAAGGCTTTCCACACCTTGAAGGAGGCCATCATCTCCCCACCGGTGTTACGGATGCCCGACTTTTCGAAACCATTTATCCTACAGACAGACGCGAGTTCGGTTGCGCTCGGGGCAGTTCTGTCCCAAGTTGTTGATGACGCTAGGCAGCCTGTGGCTTTTATTTCCCGGAGATTGACCCAGCAAGAACGAAAATCATCCGTCTATGAGCTAGAGTGTTTAGCTGTTGTGTACGCTCTAGACAAGTTCAGGCGTTTCCTGGAACATGCTGAGTTCCTGCTCGAGACCAACAATCAGGCTCTCTCTTGGCTTCTGGCTCATCCCCGGCAACTGGGTAAAATTGGTAGATGGGTGGTGAAGATCTCATCCTTTAAGTTCAAAGTGCAACACGTTAGGGGATCTCAAAATGTAGTTGCAGACGCCTTGTCCCGCATGTTTTCCCAGCCCAGTGATGCCCAATCTGAGCAACCCTGTTCCGTTCTGCTAGACTTTCCATTAGCCTTCACTGATGTGTTGCCCCATCAGTTGAACGACAAAGAGCTGGGTCCAGTCATCCAAAATATAAAGGAGGGTAACGTACAGGCCCCTTACTTCTTGTCCAAGGGAGTCCTATGTTGTAGAGAGAGAAAAGGACGTGCCCCTAAGATCGTGCTGCCTAGCAAGTTAGTGCCCATGGTCTTCAGTTATTACCACAATTCCCCAGTAGGAGGCCACAAGGGAATTTCTAAGACCATTTCCAGCATTAGGAGACATTTTATCTGGAAGGGCATGGATACGGACATCGCGACCAGGGTTAAGAGCTGTCATCTATGTGGCTTGAGCAAGGCTGCCCAGAACACCAAGTTAGGGTTGTTGTCATCTGATGTGGCGAGCAGACCGATGGAGAAGTTGTTCATCGACTACGTGGGGCCATTCCCCCGTAGCAAGTCAGGTAATGCTTACCTGCTTGTTTGTGTGGATGCTTTTTCAAAGTTTGCCTGGCTATTGCCCTTACGGCAGGCAACGGCACGTTTAACCATAAACGCGCTCCAAAACAATATATTTCAGCATTTCGGTCTTCCAACCATCATTGTCTCGGACAATGGCCCTCAGTTCATTTCGGGCGAGTTCCGGCGGATGTGTTTCGCCAGTGGGATCAAACACGTAACCACTTCCCCTTATTACCCACAGCCGTCCCATGCGGAGAGATTCAATCGGAATCTCCGGTCCGCCCTGATTGCTTATCACGCTGAGCAACAGACCACCTGGGATCAGAATCTGAAGTGGTTACAGTTAGCTTTTAATACGGCCCGACATGACAGTCATCAGGCCGTGCCCTTTGAAATCCTGTTTGGATTCTCGCCCGCACTCCCGTTGACCAATTTGTGGAACATCGAAGATCTTCTGCCACGGGAGCCAGATAATAGAACTGCAGAGAGGTGGAAGGAGGCTCGGAAGAATTTGCTGCGAGCGCACGAGCGGGTCCGTCGACGATATAATCAGGGGCGAATTCCTAACCCCTTCCGGACTGGGGAATGGGTCTATTGCCAGAGCCACCCACTCAGCTCAGCCGTGGACAAACGAGCCGCAAAGTTATGTTACCGCTGGTCGGGGCCATATCGCATCCGGGGGTTCACGTCACCGGTGACGGCTCGGCTGGGCGTACCGGGGTGCGATTCTACAGAAATGGTTACTCATGTTTCAAAATTGAAGCTCTGTCAGAGGGAGTAACCTGACTAATAGAAGTGGGGGGTAAGATTTGGTGGTTTCCATGTGTGTAGGGATGGTGATCCTTCGGTGGTGTGTGCTCCGGGGAAAAGGTAAGAACCTGGTATGGTAGCGGGTAGATGTTCCCCACAATCCGGGTGGTGTACGTCTACTTCAGGGCTGCACCCCTGCCTACGCGAGCCTTGGTTTTCTCCACTCCTCCTTATTTTCGGAGGAAACCCTGTCCTCACCCTTGACCTTTAAGGATCCTTACCCTTTTCATCCTCCCGATTTCCTACCCCTTAAAAAAAAAAAACTAGAAAAGCAGAAAACATAAAAATTAGAAAAAGAAAAGGATGAGAAAAAATCAAAAATAGGAGTAAGTAGAGCAAGTCGTAGCGCTCCAACGAGGCCAGGTAGGGACCTTGGTGGCGTTGTACGACATGGACAATGTCCTAGGAGCACACATGTATTAGGTTATAGGAAGGGATATACACATTGGGTAAACAAATTATGGTGTCATGGAAACCACCTCCCCCGTTCTCTCCCTGGTCCTGTGGGATGTAAGAGGGATTCCTGGGATAAAGTGTTACTGGATTTTGGGGGGTTAGTCCCCGTGTAATTATAGGGCATGGGTCCCTGTTGAGGTAGCATCGGAGTTCCCGCATAAGTGGTCAAGCCTCAGGAGGTCAGAACCCAGGGTGCACCCGAACACTCTTTCTTCTTTTCTTCTTCTGTCTTTCTTGCTGCATGCTGGCCCTGATCAGGTCAGTGTGTAGTGCCAACACACTCGCATTCTACACGTCTTCTTCCTGTTTTTTCGACTTCCTTCTGAGCCACTGCTCTCCTGAGAACAAAGGCAACTGGGAAAACTGAGGAACACCTGCGTTTTAGTAGAAAACATTGGGGTACACTGCAGGGTACTCCTCTTTCCAAGTGTGGGGCAACTATGTTGCCCTTTTGGGGTGGGGGTGTGCCAATTGAATAAAATCGGCGCTAATACGCAAAAGTAAATAGCGTATAATAAAAAAATCTTGTACTGCATTTAACGAATATAAAGAAAAATAGGTTTCTGTATTTAGCGGTGGGCGTTCTGCCGTACTGTGTTTAACGGTTAGCGCAGAATCTACATGAGGTAACGAAGCGGCGCTTGATTGGTGCTGCTCCCTTGCGGACGCCTTGAAGCGCGAGTTGAAAAATGCGTAGAATAAACGGTTTGGAGCTTGTCTGATTTCGCTACTCCAACTAACCGCCTCGCCGCTCTCCGACAGAGAAGTTTTTATTAATCGTTCCATCTTCCACCTATGGCAGGCTAAATTAAAACAGATCTGCGGTAAGTGAGTGCAGTATACTTATATATATTTAATTTAAAGTAACGTAAAAGGGGTTTTGTTTAATATACGTACAAGAATGAATGAAAATTGTTAACCTGTTACACGCACGCCGCGTGGCGAATTAGAGTATGCAAAATGAGTTAATTGTATAACAGTAATTGAAGTCTTAACTAAGGCCCCGTAATTGACCAATGTTAACGTAAAATAATATGTACTTTAGCCAAACTTAATGTTTTCAAAGATAGGGCCACATGCCCGTATAACCTGTTGTAGAGTGTGTCAAACTTTCATTTCAAGTAGGCTTAAAGCAGTGTTTAAAATTATAAATGGATTTTGGTGCGTGTGAGAGTAACCTGGGGGAATAAGTGTTGGAGCATCTCGCTGATAATATTTGTATGCTTAGGGTCCCCCGCTTCAAGTCGAGGACTAGCTCCAAATCATGACCTGAACAACCGAACATCAAAGGCTCTCAGCTTCATCTGCCAGAGGAGAACAGCGAGGAACAGGCCACACCAACACAAAAATGCTCTAGACCAGGACTTCAAACTCCACACAAGGGAATAAATCAGGTGACACCAACCCAATATTACTTTTTAACACAAGTGAATGAACCTACTAGAACTCGTGGGCATATAGCGACACACCCTAAAATGACTTTAAGCTTTACACATTTCGATTGGGTCCCCGGTCAACGGGACAGAATAGTGCGCAGACTTGGGGGGGGGAATCTTTTGTACATTTTGTAATACTATTTATATTAAGTGTGAGCCCAGAGGTTGGCATGTATCCGTGGCTGATTACCATTCAGGCATGTAAATTTCTTTCTAGTTTTCAGTAAAAGGGTTACCTTAGTGCTAGTAATTCTATCATTCATCATGTAATTTCACAGATTAAATTTAGTTTTCAATTGATTCGTTAATTTCATATATTTATATTCAGTTTGGGTCCTATAATGGATAGGAGTTTCTTTTGTTAGTTTCATTCGGGTCCCCAGTTAATCCTGTATAGGCGGATTTGTCATGCAGACTTGAACATGCTCCTGGGACAGGTTTAGTTAGGCACGATCTTGCCTAGGAACATGTCGGCCTTTGGGCCAAATTAATTCTTAAAGGTTATAAAGCATCACGGCACATTACTGTTATTAAATTTCTTTCACGAAAATATTACTGTTATTAATATTTCACAAAAATTTATCACGCTTAAATTCTTTTTAATTTAAAAAGCTTGTCTGATTTCGCTACTCCAACTAACCGCCTCGCCGCTCTCCGACAGAGAAGTTTTTATTAATCGTTCCATCTTCCACCTATGGCAGGCTAAATTAAAACAGATCTGCGGTAAGTGAGTGCAGTATACTTATATATATTTAATTTAAAGTAACGTAAAAGGGGTTTTGTTTAATATACGTACAAGAATGAATGAAAATTGTTAACCTGTTACACGCACGCCGCGTGGCGAATTAGAGTATGCAAAATGAGTTAATTGTATAACAGTAATTGAAGTCTTAACTAAGGCCCCGTAATTGACCAATGTTAACGTAAAATAATATGTACTTTAGCCAAACTTAATGTTTTCAAAGATAGGGCCACATGCCCGTATAACCTGTTGTAGAGTGTGTCAAACTTTCATTTCAAGTAGGCTTAAAGCAGTGTTTAAAATTATAAATGGATTTTGGTGCGTGTGAGAGTAACCTGGGGGAATAAGTGTTGGAGCATCTCGCTGATAATATTTGTATGCTTAGGGTCCCCCGCTTCAAGTCGAGGACTAGCTCCAAATCATGACCTGAACAACCGAACATCAAAGGCTCTCAGCTTCATCTGCCAGAGGAGAACAGCGAGGAACAGGCCACACCAACACAAAAATGCTCTAGACCAGGACTTCAAACTCCACACAAGGGAATAAATCAGGTGACACCAACCCAATATTACTTTTTAACACAAGTGAATGAACCTACTAGAACTCGTGGGCATATAGCGACACACCCTAAAATGACTTTAAGCTTTACACATTTCGATTGGGTCCCCGGTCAATGGGACAGAATAGTGCGCAGACTTGGGGGGGGGGAATCTTTTGTACATTTTGTAATACTATTTATATTAAGTGTGAGCCCAGAGGTTGGCATGTATCCGTGGCGGATTACCATTCAGGCATGTAAATTTCTTTCTAGTTTTCAGTAAAAGGGTTACCTTAGTGCTAGTAATTCTATCATTCATCATGTAATTTCACAGATTAAATTTAGTTTTCAATTGATTCGTTAATTTCATATATTTATATTCAGTTTGGGTCCTATAATGGATAGGAGTTTCTTTTGTTAGTTTCATTCGGGTCCCCAGTTAATCCTGTATAGGCGGATTTGTCATGCAGACTTGAACATGCTCCTGGGACAGGTTTAGTTAGGCACGATCTTGCCTAGGAACATGTCGGCCTTTGGGCCAAATTAATTCTTAAAGGTTATAAAGCATCACGGCACATTACTGTTATTAAATTTCTTTCACGAAAATATTACTGTTATTAATATTTCACAAAAATTTATCACGCTTAAATTCTTTTTAATTTATTATGGTCACTTGTATTTTGACCGAATTATGATTATATTTCCTCCAAGTCTAAGTGCTCAGTGTGGGAGCACTTTATAGTAGTATCAGGCATTATGCCAACCCCTGAATTTTAGTATGCCCTGGGGGCACTGGGGTTACACATATATATATGGATTATTATGTATTAAGATCTTTCAATAGGTGTTGCGTTCAAGAATATTTATGAATTGTGAATTATGTACCTTATGGGGTGAAAGAGGTGTGGCAAGATATTAATGTTGAAAGGTGTAATTGTCCTGTGATGTGGAACTTGTGTATGTGTTGTAGTTGTAGACATATATTTATATGTCCATTTATATGTATTGTATATTCATGTGTTATTTCTGGGGGTTAGGTATAGAGCTAAGTGGGGAAAAGTAACCCCAATTGGAAAAGAAAATCATTTCATCATTATATTAATTTCATTTAAATTTTATATTTATTTTTAAAGTAAAAAATTAACAAAAATATTTTAAGGAGAAAGCACTGACTTTGTTGGGAGATAAATATTTAACGTTTTGTTATAAAAAAAAGAAGAGAAGGATGTAATAAAAATTTATTGGTTGTTAATTTTGTGAGTTTTAATTGCGAGTCCCATCTCACTGGATCCAGCGCATTTTTGGCTTCTCTAGGCTTTTGGCCTAGTTTTAATTATCTTGTGGCCCCTCTTAAAAAAAAAAAATTTTATAAGTCAATAAAATACTTAAAGAAGGGTTACAGACCCAAATAAAATACAGAATACCGGTTTGGCCGGAATATACGACGGCCTCACATATAAGACGACCCTAGACTTCTGAAGGTGTTTTACAGGGAAAAAAAGGGCCTGCACATAAGACGACACTGAACCTTTTGAGGTGTTGTATGAGAAATACAATTAAATGGTCTAAATATCATCATACGTTGAAGTCACATTAAGTAACTATGGCTATTTTACATTAAAGGTGAAATTATAATCGTTAAGTACCTTATTATTTTTAGTTCCAGTCATCATCCTCGTTTTCTTCTTCTTCTCCAAGTTCATCTTCAGAATTGGTACTGGAATCAGATTCATAACTGCAGTAGTCTTTCCACAAAATGTCATCCTCACTCTCATCCATGTTATTAGAAACATTTTTTAAACCCCTTTACAATGGATTCGCTTTTGATTTTTCCCCAGGCTGTGAATATTCACTGGGCCAGTAACCGTTTCTTCAACTTGCCTGTCGAAGTCAATGCATGGTTTCCATTTGTTAATACATTGTATCTGCCTACTTGCTCACGTGCAATCAGCCCACGCACTTACGTCATTCGTCGCAGTACTGCACGCGTCGCCAGCTGCTGCGATCAGTTTTAGTTAAGACTCAGCTTCTCATCCGTGCACTACACTCGTACATTCGCTAGCAATGGCAATGTAAATTAATTAATGTAACTTCTCATACAATTGTTTCTCTCTTCTATGCATTATGTATCTTGGCAATTTACGCCACACGTATTTGTATTTTGGCTATCTACGCCGTACGTAATTGCGTGGGCCTGCGCTTCTTCATAATATTGCAATAAACGCTACTTAACTCAGATCATACAGTCCACTTATTCATTCAAAAACATTCCAACTCCTATACCAGCATCATTTAGCTTGCCATACTAACTCTAGAAGATTTCGAGAGCGTTAAGCAAACAACACCATTAATTAACAAGTCACTATAGTTCTTCTGTAAGTAGTCCTTAAATGGATTATTAAGAACCACGTCTAAAACTTGAAGCTGAGACGTCATTCTCCCATAGATTATAACAAGATCAGTGTTCATTTTTGCAACCAGCTTCTTTATCTTCTCGCTTGTGTGACCATGAAGGAACTACCTCTCTGCCTTAGTCAAGCACCTGGCCGATGTCCCAAAACAACCTTCAGTCCAATCTGCCATAAGTTCTTCAGTCATCCACCCCTTTTCCTGTGCTCTAAAACAATCCCAGCTGGTAATTGTTCCTTAATTGCATTTTTCTCTTCAAAATAACATACAGCGGAAGTTTTCTTCTATAGGCAGTTACTCCTAGTGTACAGTAGCGCGGTAATTTTTACATTATAGGTTGGCTAATCTGCGCTTTTAATTTGCACTTTAATCTGATCAATCATGTCCGTGCGCCCGCACAGTTCATCACATACGCTCGCAAGCGGCGGTCGGCTCGCTCTCGCAGCCTTACTGTCACATTTTTCTAATACTTGCACTCAAGTATTCGAGTGTTGCGTATTCGCGCCTCTATTCTACTCATCATACGACAATTAATGTAGGCCTTAGGCCAACACTTCATATATGGCCCTTTAATCAAATTAATTTCAATGTAATACGACTTGTATTTACGATACCCTCATTAGCCAATCTCTCAGTCAAAAGTGAAACCTAACAATTTCTATGGTGTAAATGTGAACAATTAAATAAATGTATTAATTACAGTCCACTCTCTTTTCATCATTTCTGCATCCTGGCGAATCAACCTACAGTAAATCACGAACACTTCACACTTAACATTTTTGCGTCCACTCGGACCGCTTCTAAACATTTTTTGGTCCACACTTGCGGATCATTCTTCTAATTAACATTTTTTGTTCGCTCCGGACGTGGATTTCCGGATACATCATTCACATTTATTATTTTTCTGCCCCTATTTCTGGCCATCACGGGCGACTCAGCATATCCGCTGATACGCCCGTGGCGTGATTCGATCAGCATTTCGCTCGTCGCCTTTGAGTCTCCTGACGACATCATTGCAAGAGTACCAGCTTCAGTACGTCAGTCAAAGCAGTCATCTCTCCAAGCTGTCTGTTTGCCATCCTCTCCACGGCGTCGACGCTTCAGGACATCGCCTACAAGGTATCACCTCACTAACATCATTTCAAGGTGCGTACAATGGCTCAAGAAGGCCTCAAAGTGTTAGTCAGAAAGAGAGGCGGCTTAAAGTCCGCAATAGTGCGCATACAATCAGCTGTCAGTAACTTTGATACAAATTCTAATACAAAACACTTTTTAACAGTAAGACTTGAAAGTTTGAAAAGCTTGGCATCGAAGTACGACGAGGTACAATCTGAAATCGAACTTATTTGTAAAGACATAAACGCTGCTCAAGAAGACCGAGTTGAGGTCGAAGAAATGCTATATTCTACGGAAGCAAATATTTTACAATTAATTGATACCTCTAATGTTCAGACTGTACCTCCTGTACTATCGGCCCATATGCAATTAAAACCGATAAGTTTGCCCTGCTTCACAGGCAATATCTTGGAATGGCAGCATTTTCATTCAATTTTTACGGACTTGGTGCATGCAAGATCCGATCTAACGCCAGTCCAGAAACTACATTATTTACATTCTTCTCTAAAAAATGAACCGTTAGACTTAATTAAATCACTACCTATTTGTAATGAAAATTACTCGATAGCGTTGAGTTTGCTGTCCGCAAGGTATGACAACAAGTTCATACTAGCAAAATACTACATTCAAAATTTACTTCAAGTCAAGTCGACAATTAAAGACTCTGTCCAAAGTTTGGCAGAATTCACAAATACGATAACGTCTTCCGTTAATTCACTGGTGGCAATGAAACTGTCAGTGAATTCATTTGAACTTATTACTATACAATTATTATCAACTAAACTCGACCCTACTACTTTTAAATTATGGAAGGAGTCTATAGACCCTGATAATCTTCCTAACTTTCAAGATTTCACTCATTTTTTAAACGCACGTAGACAGCTGTTAGAAAATACACTGCCTATCGATGCCGGACAGCAACTCAACAAGCCGAGTTTAAGGCTCAACAATAAATCTGATAAATATAAATCATGAAACGCTGCTGGCAGTACTACATTTAAGAGTTATCACTCAGCGTCAAGCAATTATTCATGTTTGTGTTGTAAATCTAATCATCCAATTTACATGTGTGATAAATTTCGTGCACTAAGCACCGCTGAGCGAGGACAATTTGTATCAAAACACAAATGTTGTACCAATTGTCTTAGATCAGATCATTTTGTATCCAATTGTAAGAATAAGCAGGCATGTAAGATCTGTTCAAAACAACACCATACATTGTTGCACATGAAAAATGTGCCGAACTCAATCTCTGCCAGTAGCAGTAATTATTGTTCATTTAAATTACAATCCACGAATAATATTCTTTTATCAACAGCAATTGTATTTGTCATTGACCAGGCTGGCAACAGACAAAAGGCAAGAGTTCTTTTGGACGCAGGTTCACAAATAAATTTTTGTACCAAATCATTTGCAAAGAAATTACGGCTTAATTTGACTAAATCCAACATACCAATTACGGGTATAAATAATACAGCATGTCATGCCACTAATCTCGCGTCTGTACGCATTATTTCTCGTTATCAGAGATTTAGCTTCGAGGCAAAATGTGCTATCTTATCTGCATTAACCCACAATCTGCCAGCACAATCGTTTGACATAAATCAATTCAACATTCCAGACAACATTTTTCTTGCTGACCCAAATTTCAACACATCATCCGAAATCGACACACTCTTAGAGGCGCAATTTTACCTGGATTTAATTTTAGCCAACAAATACGTACGCGGCCCTCATTTTCCCATCATTCAGGAAACAAAGTTAGGCTACATTTTGGCTGGCAATCTGCCCAAACACTGCCGCTACAAGGGTCCTGCTGTTTCGTTCCTAGCTAGGAACAACGACAGTCAAATTTTGCAGTCTCTCGAAAAATTTTGGGAAGCAGAAACTATCCCTGACAACACACCTGATAACGAGTCAGCTTGTGAGGAGCATTTCGTGCGTTCTACTCATCGCAACCATGAGGGTAGGTTCGTGGTTTCACTGCCATTTAAGTCCGATCATCTCCAGTTGGGGGAATCTTACACCAATGCTGAAGCAAGATTTTTGAATTTAGAATGCCGATTCAGGCGTGATGCTAAGCTCGCGCGCGATTACGCAGACTTTATTAATGAATATAAGGATCTTGGCCACATGACGCTTATCGATAATTGCTCTATCAATTCAGAAGTGTCAAATACTTACTATCTGCCTCACCATGCCGTGTTTAAGCAGTCTAGCTTGACCACAAAACTCCGCATCGTTTTTGATGGTTCGTCCAAAACTACCAATGGCCTTTCTCTCAATGACATATTGTTGGTAGGCCCGAATGTTCAACAAGACCTTTTTTTCTATTCTTTTACGTTTCCGCATGCATAAATATGTTCTCATCGCCGACATCGAGAAGATGTATCGACAAATTCTCGTAGCTGAAAGGGATTGTCACTATCAACGTATTCTGTGGCGTGACTCTCCCCTCGAACAATTTAAATACTTTGCATTGCGAACGGTAACCTACGGCACGGCTAGTGCTTCGTTTTTGGCCACTCGCTGTCTTATTCAAATTGGTAGGGACCATCAAGCTTCTTTTCCTGATGCGGCGTTAGCTATAACAAATGATTTCTATGTCGACGATTTGCTTACCGGTGCAGACACCATCTCTGATCTGACCAAGTTGAAATCTGACTTAGGTGCGTTATTGAGTCAATACGGTCTCACGTTGCATAAATGGGCATCTAATGAACCCAGAGTGGTCGCAAGTCATGACAATTTATCACTCCCCTTAAACAAACAGGACAATGTGCGTACCCTGGGAATTCTCTGGAATAACACTGCCGATTCATTTCTGTTTGACATTAAATCATTCCCCGTTGAATCAAGCATCTCCAAGAGGAGAATTCTTTCGATTATCGCAGGCATATACGATCCACTTGGACTGATCGGTCCCGTTGTTTTCTTGTACAAACAGTTTATGCAGCAACTCTGGCTTTGCAATCTTGGGTGGGATGAACCGATCTCCGGGCAATCACGTTTGGATTGGCATTCATTGTGCGACAAATTGTGTCTGATTAGCAAAATTGTTGTCCCACGTTCTATTCGTTGCAAGTTTGAGGCAAGTACAGTTGAATTACATGGTTTTTCGGATGCCTCTGAAAAGGGGTTTGGGTGCTGTATCTATATTAGAGTCATTTATCAAGATTCATCGGGCTCTTGTCATCTCCTGTGTTCTAAATCTCGCGTGGCTCCCTTACGACAGGTGTCATTACCTCGCATCAAACTCTGCGCTTGCTTGTTGTTATCGCGACTCGTATCTAAGGTAGTTCCTGCGCTTTATTCGTTTATTAATAGTGTTCATTTATATTCTGACTCTATGGTGTCTCTTTACTGGATTCATGCCCAGTCCACGAGGTGGAAAACCTACGTCGCTAATCGTGTTGCTGAAATTCAGCATCTTACGCAAGCCTATACATGGCATCACATCAATTCTAGACACAATCCTGCTGATATTATCTCTAGGGGGTGTCTCCCTGACGTTTTGCGCGATTGTTCGCTTTGGTGGCATGGTCCCACTTGTTTGTCTCAATCTTCCGAGTCCAATCCTTTTCCACCCTTTTTACCTTCTAATCCGTCGTCTTCTGAAGTCACTGTGGAAGAGAAACAAACCCATAACCTTTCTCTAATGTCTACCCTGGCTATCGACCTTTCTAAGGACTTTTCTTCGTTGCATCATCTAACACGCGTATACGCTTACTGTTTTCGGTTCATCAAAAATATTAGACTCTCCAGTGCTGACAAAATAACGGGCATAACGGGCGCTCTTACCCCCGTCGAAATTCATCATGCTCTTAATTTCTTCATAAAACAATCTCAGTCGATCCACTTTGCTGCCGAGATTAATTGTCTTCGTAATGGGTCTTCTGTCTCTATCAGGAGTAAGTTGTCTTCTCTCGACCCGTTCCTTGATGATTCTGGAGTAATATGCGTAGGCGGGCGATTACAGCAGTCGCAATTACCTTATGACACTAAACATCCTATTGTCTTGCATCCATCGGCTCATATCACTCGCCTTATTATTGAACGCGAACACATTCGTCTGCTTCACGCTGGTGCTCAACTCGTGCATCACTCACTTCGTCAACGTTGGTGGATTATTAATGCCAGGTTAGTCATTCGCTCCATCATTCGTAAATGTGTCAAGTGTCTCAGGTTTAGTGCCAAACAGCAGGTTCAGAGGCTTGGTATTTTACCGTCTCCTAGAGTCACTCCATCATGGCCGTTTCTATTCTGCGCGGTTGATTATGGTGGTCCCTTCATGATTCGTCATGGCGGGCAGAAATTCAGAACTCTCTCTAAAGCATACGTGTCTTTGTTCATTTGCTTAGCGACCAGGGCCATTCATTTGGAATTGGTTTCCGACCTTACAGCCAGTGCGTTTATAGCTGCCTTACGTCGTTTTATGTCCCGCAGGGGTATACCCAGTCAGTTATACTCTGATAATGGCACAAACTTTAGGAAGGCCCGCAATGTTTTACATGACCTCTACAATCTTTGGCATGATAAGGATGCCACCTCATCACTCAAATCATTCACGTCCTCTCAGGGTATTTCATGGTCATTTATTCCGCCCTCGTCACCTCATTTTGGTGGCCTTTGGGAGAGCGGCATAAAGAGTTTGAAGTTTCATTTGCGCCGCGTGGTAGGCAAGTCTATACTCACCTTTGAGGAGTTTGCGACAGTTTTGTCTCAGATAGAGGCATGTCTAAACTCTCGCCCTTTATTTGCCATCTCTTCGGATGTAAATGATCCGGTGCCACTTACACCTGGCCATTTTTTGATTTGCGCACCATTAACGGCGATACCGGACCCAGACTTATCTCATATTCCTATCTCTCGTCTTGGACGTTGGCAACTTCTCCAGAAGTTTGTCCAAGTCATTTGGAAGGCTTGGTCTCGCGACTATTTATACCAGTTACAACAGCGTCACAAATGGAAATTCGCTAAGGATAATGTTTCCATTGGGGACCTAGTTTTACTTATTGAGGATAACCTACCTCCATTAGCCTGGAAATTTGGTGTAATTACCGCCACATTTCCCAGCCCAGATAACTTAATTAGAGTCCTAGACATTCGCACGCCTACTGGTGTTTTGCGCAGACCAATCCATAAATTATGTTTGGTCCCTACTAGGGACGAACAGTAAAAAAAAGGGGGTTTATTTTCCTTTGTATATATTTGTAAAAACACATAAATCAGATGTTCAAGAAGAGTTTGTTAGTTATAAGCACCTTTGTTTTTAGCATAAGCTTTAATTTGTATATTTTTTGATTCAGCAACTGTTTGTTTTACTCAAGCAAGTGTCAGTTTATTTAATATGCAAGGCTTTAATTATTATTTTGTATTTTCGTATATGCAACATTTGATTTATGCCTCATGTCTTTGCTTACTATTATGTAAAAATTTTGTTTTTCTCTGAATTTATTTTTCACAATTGTTCAATACATGTATCATATTTGTAATTAACTAAATTGGTGTTTATTATATTTATTATATAACTTGCATTGATGTAAAACATATTGTTTTTTGTGTCTACTGTATGTAACCATGCCACGCCTAGATTTATTTTATATTGTATTTTTATATGGTATTTTGTATTTTGTGATTATGCATTGCACAATTATTATTCCTGCTTAAATTATGACATACATGTCATCACATATATGCTTGTAATCAGTCAGCTATCTACAGCTTGTTCTCACACATCAACATATTGTAAATTCCTGAAACTTCAGGTATAGCATGACTCGTTCAAATTTATGACGCCATGATAGATTTACGTCTAAACATGAATAATTTGTGACAATTTTTGTTCATTGTAAGCAATACTCTGTACAGGTCTACTGGCCTCAACTATTTCATGGTAACCATCTATGACTTGCATAGGGTTACAATTTATCGGGCCATCATGTGATGAGCTTCTGATCATACATTATTAAACATTGTCAAATTATGTATTTTTCATGTTTTATAACGTTCAATATTGTATACATACAATATATGTGGGCAATACATTGCCAACGCTTACATTTCATTCGTGCATGAAATCAGTTTGCTCGCCAACCTTGGCCTACCAAACGCTTATCTTTATTCATGCTTATCGCTAAACCATTAACGTACAGCTGTTATCTAAGATTACAACTCAAGGTTCAATGCAGCCTATGAGATTGACTTTCATTAATAAGAACTCTGTATGTTATATAATGAGTTACCAAAATGTATAATAAGGTATTAAAATGTAGTAAAAAATCTACTGATTTTTTGACGGGCAGTTTATGTACAGTAGCGCGGTAATTTTTACATTATAGGTTGGCTAATCTGCGCTTTTAATTTGCACTTTAATCTGATCAATCATGTCCGTGCGCCCGCACAGTTTGTCACATACGCTCGCAAGCGGCGGTCGGCTCGCTCTCGCAGCCTTACTGTCACATTTTTCTAATACTTGCACTCAAGTATTCGAGTGTCGCGTATTCGCGCCTCTATTCTACTCATCATATGACAATTAATGTAGGCCTTAGGCCAACACTTCACATATGGCCCTTTCATTAAATTAATTTCAATGTAATACGACTTGTATTTACGATACGCTCATTAGCCAATCTCTCAGTCAAAAGTGAAACCTAACAATTTCTATGGTGTAAATGTGAACAATTAAAAAAATGTATTAATTACAGTCCACTCTCTTTTCATCATTTCTGCATCCTGGCGAATCAACCTACAGTAAATCACGAACACTTCACACTTAACATTTTTGCGTCCACTCGGACCACTTCTAAACATTTTTTGGTCCACACATGGCGGATCATTATTCTAATTAACACCTAGCATCACAGTAATGTGGGACTTTTTGTTGCCTGTAGATTTAATTATAACTGATTTTGCACCATTTCTGTCCACAGTAACATTTGACGGCATATCAAAAAACACTGGTGTTTGGTCAGCATTTGCCATTTGACCAAGCCAGTAATTGTGGGCTCAGTTTTATAATATATCGCTGATAAGCGATCAATTTGTCAGTATGATCTGCAGATAGGTGTTGCGACGTCGTAAACACAGACCCTACCTCCGCATCATGCATTTACACCAGCCTAAGTCTGTAAAACAAATGGGCTGTTTTATGTACTGTCGTATGATAAATTTATTGTTTCATATTCAAAAACATACCGCGGTGTCCTAGGAAACACATCCGGTAAAATATCGGACGAGTTGTTTGGATACATGGGCCATAATTGATTTGTTTATGCACTCATGTGCAAGTTTTTTATCGTTAGACTTTCAGACATCAGTGCTGCCAAACCTTCCTCCTGCCTAGTGTCGGCGAGGCCAGTTATACCAAGTAATCAGTGGTATTCACGTCATGGTGTGATTTAATTAATTTGTTTTGTAAAGATGGAAGACGTTACTATAGAAAGGCTCACTGATGAAATTCAGAACAGAAGAGCACTATGGGATCCTGCTTCCGAAGCTTATAAAAACAAACCGATATGCGGCATACAACACGTACGGATTCATTTTCCATACTGATGATGGCAACACTGAAAGAGTTTGTTCATGCCCACTTACGATATTTTTGATGCCTGATAAAAATCGGAGTCAACTTGGATCCAAAACTTATCATACGATTTGAATCGGATGAATAAAAGGGGCCTTAAAGTGAACAACTTTTAACGTCTGACACAATACGGTACTTCTGCACAGTGGTGAAAGTGTGCTTGGGGTTTTCACCTTGAGCTCATTATAAAATGCGCGTGTTGATTCACGCAAAACACATGGCAACCTGTGCAGCTGGTGAGTGTTGCAAACAATGCTAGGCACTTAACACGAAATTTTAATTGTTAGGTTGCGCATATAAGACGAATATGGTTTTTGGAAGGGCATTTTAAGGAAAAAATCATCGTCTTATATTCAGGCCAATACGGTACATAACAATAAAATATAAAAAATTAGATCTCCCCCATGATCATGACAGATGCCTATGTGAATTGGTGCCCTTATACAAGACTGACCCTCATAAGTGAAAGGGTCGTGTGGATAGTCCATGCCCTTGTTGACAAATAGAAATGAAGAGCTTGAGCAGCCAGAAGATAAGTCCTCCATTAAATGATACAATGGATGGGGCTTGACCTGAGCACACACAGTACAGTGAAAACTCCTAATGACATGATGCGTAGGCATATCATTATTAATTTGACTCCTACATCTTATGAATCCAAAACTCATCGGGAAAGATGCAAGCTGTTGGATTCCAAAGTGAGTTACATAACCAGCCACAGTATCCTGGGATTTAGCAGAGAAACAACCCTGAATGTACTGAGATATGTAAGTAATGGCCAGCTTCCTGAGAGCAAGTGGTGACAGTTCAGTCCCTGATTGGGACTTGAGCCATCTTACAAATAAACTAAACACTCTCACCAAACGAGACCAGGCAGATGGATAAGTATAAGAGGCAGATGGCACTGCAATCACACAAGACTGATAGGTTTCTAGATAACCACTATAACTGCCTGACAAAAGAGAAGATGATGAACAAGTGTACTGGTCTTCAAAAAGGAATTGAGGATCACACCCTATAAATGTAATCAATAAAAGCTTTTGCCAAAAATCCCAGGAAGCATAGTCTGCAGGATTCAAATGAGAAGGCATTCCGTTCCATTCACTACTGGTAGGCACACAATTGCTTATAAAAGTCTTACATTTGTAGGGTGGAGTTTATTCAATATAATATAATCATGGAGTCAGTCGCAAAAAGCTGCACATAGTGGTGAACCAACTTAGCAAGAAGATACGTTGCTAATAATCCAAGCCAAGGAATCAATAAGGATTTCAAAGATGGCACTCTGGTCTTAGCTGGCAGCAAACTGGCCCTTTGGCCACACACCAAATATAATTGTGTATGCATGCTGAGAAGCATCTGCCAATCTATGAAAGACATATTTGCCAGACAATGGCAAAGTAGTAGGGTGAGGCACCACAAGAAGAGAGAGAATATGAAGAGAATGAAGACATTCTTCCCACAATTCAGATGGAAGAGAGGTGTCCCAATTCAGGGATAAACACCAAAGGTGCTGAAAGAATGTCTTAATGAGAAAAGTATCTGGGGCTACTGCGACTGCCACATGGATCATAAAGCAACTGCTGGTCGGCCACTTGGCGTCCCTTTCTTGGACCTTGCACTAAGCTGGTTTTCCAGTTACCCTGTGGGAACTGTCCACGCCTGCAGGTCCTAATCATGAGCAATATTCTGAGCTTGCGAATTTACATGTTGGGCACATACACACGTCAGAAAACACACTTTCCCCAACCTAAGTCAAGTGTATAAATTTCATGCTGTCCAATATTGCATTTCACATTCTAAAATAACATTTTGAACTACACTGCATACAACACGCATTACATAGTGGTCATAACATCAATTAGTGTTCACATGATGAGGAACATCAGAGGGATGTATGGTCAGAGTTCTTAACGATAAATCCAGATTTTTCCAACAACGGTTGGAAGACCATAGCCTAACGGAACAACCTGCCAATAGCAGACACATATCTGCTTCCAACACAGCATCCACTGCAGCATAAGTGTCGAAGGTAGGAACCAACCTCTCTGTAGCCTCCTTAACAAGTACGCGTTGTGTAACATCACACACCATACAAGTACTGTGGGTAATGTTCTTCATGACTGTGAATGTTTCACTAAGGGAGTCACTGCCCTCCAAGATCTGAAAGGATAGCTATCAAATACTATAAGAGAGAATTTGAGCAGTCTCAATCCTGTCGATGACTAAAGTACTGCACATAAACTGATATCTAAACTGCTGCACTCAATAATCAGAAATAAATAAGGCTTGAGAAGCAGTATCCAGAATAGCTCTGGCAATGACAAGTCATTTTTGAAATGCAGAGATACCAGGTATGTTGTTGGTGAGAGATTGTGGAGGGTCCATAGTGGTGTTGGGGGAGAACAAACATTTCTCTCCTCCTATTGGTAACTGTTTGTTGGTAGCCTGTTTCATAGGGAATGTAAAAGCATGTGTTGGGAAACATTACTGCAAACCGCACGTCCATCACGACACTTGTCCTTGTGGGCTGATGACAAACAATCCATACAGAGTTTAAAGTACATAACCCATTCATAGCGATCAAACAGGGTCAGCAGTCTAAGACTAAGAAATTTAGTGCATTCCACAAGAAGATAGTTTGACTTACAGACAGGAGATTAGAGACACAGACTGAAGTGCTTGACAAAACAACACGATATGAAGGCTTACGAGGAGCTCCTTGGGGATGAGACAGGGATGTCAGTGAACTAGACAGTGTGACCTGTTCTTTATGTTCATTCATGGTTGTTAGGACTTGACAGCACACACACACACACACACACACACACACACACACACACACACACACACACACACACACACACACACACACACACACACACACACACACACACACACACACACACACACACACAGTGCCATAGGAAAGACAGCTGTTAGATAACAAGAACAAAGAACACTTATTTGAGCATCAATAACAGTAAGAACTTCAAAATAGAAGGAAGTACAAAATTTGTAACAGAGAGAATAAAAATACACCACAAGGAATACTTAAGTTCCATACATATGGAGAAAAATTATAAAACCTAAATATATGTAAATATTTGTACATGTAAAGTTAAAAACAAATGTTGTAAGTGTTTGGTATATTCATTCCTGTATAAACATTAGGTATTATGCTACACAATAAAAAATTCTTGGATAGCCTAAAATCATAACTTAAAACATGTCCAATACACACACATTGGACAGTGTAAATTCATGTCACCAATATTTCAACTTTGCCATTTTATATAATGAACACTGCAATGTACACGTCAGAATTAGAATTATATTTACCTTGCCAAATAGACGTTGTTTCTCCATTCTTGTTTCATTTTCTTGTACTGAGATGCCTTGGAATGTACAAACTGTTTTGAGTATGGACAAACCACATCACCAGCCAGAGCAACATTAGGAGTGTAGTTTGGTCTAGTAACAGAACCGGTTCTCTGAGTGTGAGCACGCTTCCAGTGACCTAATCCTTTAGGCCGCCCTTCACATCGGGCACAACCACTTGGGTTTATCGCTAATGGTAATTCTAACAATGGATTACGGCCATATTTAAAACGGTAATCTGTCAGCGTTTCCACCCCTAAAACAAAATATAAAAACATGCCAAATATACTGTATTCTTCACTCATGTGAATGGTTATTAATTTTTTTAACAGTATTATTTCATACAATGATTGATCCAGTATTTAATATGATTTGGCAAAGGCAAAATTATTATATCAATCTTTTACTTTTGTACCTCCTTTATATCATCTTAAAAATACTACAACAGTTAAGTTTTATGCTCACCTAAGTGTGGAGTACTTGTTTCGAGTATGTAAACAGGCATTAACAATTGTTAAGTTTTAAGAACACAACTCTTCTATCAAGCTGTGGATCATCTTCAAGTGTTGTAAAAGAATCAATAAAAGAATATAAAAAACAATCCCAATAAATTGTAACCGAAACAATGTGTTCTTAAAATTCAATGATAGTTAATGTCCATTAAATATTCTCACAAACAGTTACGGAGCTCACAGTGTTCCCTTTGTAAAGACAATAATTTCTGTTCTTTCAGTAGTTTTCTACAATTTACAAATAATTTACAAACAGCATATCAAATGTTATTTTACCTGGCAAACTCTCTAAAACTCTAACAATAGCAGGTTCTGTCAATCCAAACAAGTCTTCTCCAGACAAAAATTTTGGGAACACCTGTATGTTGTTGTTTGATTTTCTTAAAGCCGCTAATGGTTCTAAAATTCGTGTCCAAAGAGCACGAGGTGACGAGTCCCTCAATTCTATATCATCCTGCGTTGGTTCCTGAACTAAAACTCTGAATTCTGGTCGCCCATTTGCTTCATGTATAGAACAAATGTAACGACATCTTTTGTTACATACTCGCATACTCCAATAAAAGCGCACCTGAAAAAATTTTGTACATTAATATTGTAACGATCAGATTCTTATCGTCTCCGAAAATGTGTATTTCGTGTGTTCGCCTCACACATTGTAGTCGTTACTTTAGGTTTATGCTGACGATGTCTGTCACAATCTCACTAATTACCAGTACTCGCGAGTTGGAACCTTACCTGTCCTTTAATATGTGGTTGTATTTCCCGGGTGGCGCCAAATTGTTTAATCTGAAAACAATTAAAAAATAGGACTATCGAGCGTTCGTTCTATGACGGTATGGTGACTTCAAATTACTCCCGCCACTTGGGGTTTGATGAATATCGCTGGTAGTTCGCAGAAGTTCCGATGCCTAGCGCTTACCGTCACTTTCGGTCAACGCTAATGTACACAAATCATATAATACAATTTATTATGAAATAAAGAACAGTGGTTACAACTCTGTACTAGTTTATTAACTTGTGATTAGTTGTTATTCATTTTTATACAAAATTATATATATTGTTATTAAACAAAGTTGCTCCGGCAATCATGAGACAATTAATTCCCAAGGTAGGCGAAAGTCGATTCAGAATGATTTAGTTAGACATGGCGTCTATAAATGTTTATTTTAATTTCGTTCAATTAATCTGGATTCTTGTGGTTACGAAAAAATATTAATAATGATTACAATAAAGTACCCTACCTTACATTAATGGTACTTGTATACTATAAGGTGTTATTACAATTTGTTCCAGAAGTATTAAAAAGTGTGTGTCAAAAGTTCGTAATTTTTATCCAGGTTATATTCTGGTTTCATATACGTTTAGTGTTTTATTTTTAATTAATCCTTGAAAGAAATTGGATCATCAGTTCACAGTGAGAGTTAATAGTGTTGTGAGAAAAAGTTAGTAAGAATTTATTCCGTAAATTCGGGTAATTCAGCAATACTTATCAAATCGGTTGAATTATGGTGAAGAATTCTTCTGTTGAAATAGGCTGGGTCCTTTTTTGTCATCAATCTTCCATCATTTGGGAATGTAATTATGCCTGGCGTCTTTTTCGTATAAGTTGGTCTAAATTATTAATTTTGAATTTAATAATCTGGTCCTTGGCCTCGTTTGGATGGACTAATTCCTCATCATACTTCTTGTTTCTTCATGTTATAAAATTTGGATTACTTTTTATTGTTTTAAATTAAAATTTGAGTCATTTACGGCTTGGCGTCTATTCGTCTTGAGCTTCAATAATGGACTAACTGTTTCTAACGGAATAATAATAAATAACGTTCGGTTGTTATGGCAACTGACTGCCTCTCATTGGCTATTCATAACTTAAGCCCATTGTTATAATATTTGAATTTTTATTCAAAATGACTAAATATTATCTTCTGATTGCTATTATTCTTCTGTCTTCTTATCTATTATGAGATATTATCACAACTGTTTATATTTTCTTTCAAAGATCATTTTGACATCCCTCAAAGCTGGGTTTGCTTATGTATTAATGTTTTGACAATTATGTTAATATTATGTAATTACATTTCTTTCTTATTTTATGTCTTTAATTTAACTTTTACATTTACATATGATTCTCTAATTTTACTTAACTAGTTACTTGCCCTGGATTTTCTAATACAATAGTTAATTTCTTACAATTTGTTGATTTTGGATTTATACAGTTAGGCATTTTATAGGCCTAAGTATTAATTGGCTATATTTTCTTATTTTACACAAATTAAATATTATTTTACCTTTATACATGTCACAAATGATTTGTTTACTTTTTGAATTGAGTTGGGTTGTTTTATAATAATTGTATGTTCTCATTATTTTACAAAATCATGGTTTGTCTATTATTTTCTAATTGCTTTTCCAGTATTATTAGGTTTGTAAGAATTTATCTCTTTACTTATCTATATTGCCCTTTTTTATAACTTGTCTATTATTTACTACGATTTATAACACAACATTTAGGTTTATGGTCTGTATACCTCCTTCAGCCATATTCCTTCTCATAAACTTAGTTGAACAAATCTTATAACAGTTACTATGCAAATCTTGTTTATATTTTGTTTATTCTTATTTATTTTTTGGTGACTAACATCATCACACCATTTACTTTATTTACCTAATTATCCCTTTGAACATAGGATGTTTTACTTATTTTGCTTTTCTATTCTTTAGTATATTTTTCTTTTCTAAACTTTACTACCTAACCACGGTAACACTAATATTTTGACTCCTCATGGGATTTTTTCCCTGAATACCATTGTATTCCTAATCTACAATCACTCTTAATCCTAATAACAACAATATTCTTATTTTCTAGCACTTTTCACCATTAAACTGTAGTGTTTATCACTGGTTTTTAGGTGTCTATACCTATCAGTAGGGTTTTCTATTTATTTTGGGGGTTTACACTGGCACTTTGCACTTTTTATAGTATTTGAGTGTTACTAGTGGGTGTTCCCTAACATTAATTTCTCTTTTCTCCCTTAATCATGTTCACTATCTATCTATCTCTCACTTCATAATGGTTAGTTATACTGTTAACAAGTTTCATATCATTATAGAGTTATTTATAACATTTAATCTCTATTTCTTTGGTTAGTGTACTTTAGTTTGTCATTACTTTATTTGATTTTAATAATTATCATTTACATTTATTATTTATTTGCTTCTAATACAGTAAACCCTCGATTTAACGGACCTCGGTTTAAAACGGACTTCGGATTTAATGGACAGAATTTGGAAAAAAAAGGTTTTTAGGCTTTTGAAACGTATAATGTGCATAAACTGCAGACTCTCCTGTTCTGGCGATATTGCTTGGCTATCGCAGCATTCTTTCGTTTCTTTTCTTCTTGTTTCTTGTTTTGAAACACGCAAATTTTCTCATCTTCAATTGTATTTGATGAGAACGGAGTATTCCTGTCTTTGCGTTGTTGTTGACGCAGGCGTCGCACAGTGGAAGACATCATGACGACTAACACTGAACAATATACACTGATATGCATCTTATTTCACTGTGAAATATTCGTCCATCGGCTAATACAGCAAGCATTACAGTGGCACATAATTTTTCATTTCCCGTAATCTTTACTGTTACAGATTTGGTTCCCTTTTGGTCCACCGTAAATATACGTAAATAAAAAATACGGGTGTTTCATCGGCATTTCCCATGTGTTCAAGTGAATAATTATGCTTCTTGCGTAAATGAATGACAAACCGCTGATACTGTAGGAGTTTTTCTTCATAGTCACTCGGTAGTTTTAGTGCAAGTGATGTACGTCATTTAAGCGCAAATCCATTTCGCCGCATCATTCGTCTTATACACCTGAAGGTGGCTTTGAAACCGGAGACTTTTAATTCTTCTGCAATATCTAAAGCTTTTAATTTTAAAACATGTCTAGTGACAGGGAGTCCTTGCCTTCTTAAAAGCTGTACGTATTCACAGATGCTGGACTCTACAGCTACAAAACGCCCAACTTGAGGTCCCGTGCGTGAATGCTCATTGCGCAGTATTTCCATTTAAAAGTCGTTCCTTCTGTTTTCTCCATCGTCAAATACAGGATTAATCAATATCGAATTTCCTTGCGGCTTCGCTATTGCATGTTTTTTCTGCATTTTGTATCACAATTAATTTATAATTCGCATCGTATGGGTTACGTTTAATTTGATTTGACTGCATGCCTTTAGTCTCCTCAATATCACTCATACCGCAAACGCACTACAAAAACGCCGAATGAAAACAAAGTATAGATAAGCGATGTTGTCACTGTTACAATAGAAAACCACACTGGCAGTTTACCTGTTATTTAGAAACATGTTACACACCCTCTACTCATCCTTTGTCTTGCTGCCTACAGAAGGGTGCGAGCACGCGTGCGTGCACACGCACTTACACTTTATCTTCCTATTCTTTCTTCAGTTTGCTGTTAAAACATTTGGTTGTAGTCATAAATCATAACGCCAGAGTTAACTACAGCCAGGCAAACTGCTGTTGCTCAGGCAGTAAACAACTCATAGATACGAAAAGCGTTCGTCCCGCCAGAAGTAAGGTATAACTTCGAATTTCGTTAGCGCGCGAATGCAAGCCACAGGCCAAATTAACGACCATGTTTTTAGGAGAAAAAGTGTGGCTTGTATTCGGAACAATACGGTATTTGCATGATATTAATAGTATTAAAATTTCAAGTGTTATAGGCCTATTTGATTTAAAAATATCCTCAATAAACAAAATTTGCGATTTAACGGACTTTCGATTTTACGGACACCCCTCAGCCCCAAATAGTCCGTTAAATCGAGGGTTTACTGCAATTATCATTTGATTTTACTATTTCTCATTTCCTTTTCTATATCATTAGTTTCTGTCTTATTATATCTTCTCATTTTATTTCATTTATATTTTGTTTGTTTCCTTTTCATTTACCATCTAATTTGATTTCATTTTATTGAGTCAATCACTTGGGTTGGGTCATAGTCATTTGTCTCATCATAGTCATTTTATTTTCATTAGTTAAACATTTAATATAGTTGATTCATAGTTTTTTCCCTGGTATTGGGGTGGCTTTTTTGTATTGTAACAATATACCGACAAGAAAAAAAAATTGTTACATTTCTGAACTGTTGTTGCACACTTCAATATAAAACACTTAAAAGCTATTTGGAACAAAGCAGGAAAACAGCTGAAATAATTTTATGAAGAAAATAAAGATAATTGCTAATACATTTAGAATAACAAGTTTACCATATTTATCCTACATAACAATATTTAACATTTGCATTCCAGTTTTTCATTGTGCACAGCTTTATTACTGTCAAAGCTTGAAACTGTTGGTATTATATAATCTACGATAGTGTTTAGCCGTCTTTCTTTACTATCACTATACAATTACTGTATATTTTAACTTCAAACAAAATCATTTAAAGCATTGTTACGAGGACTGGGGTCATCATGTAAATATATATTTTTACACCAAGTGCTTATTTTGAATGTTGCCATATGAAATCATACATTTCAATGAAAAAACTTCCACCTGACTAAAAAAATTGTTACGATTTACCACATGGTTATTTTCAAGCACAGATATTCTCCCATGTCTGGCAATGATTCACAAGCTTGCCACTAGCTTATCTACTGTTTTTATTTTCAGCGGTAAAAATTATATTTTCCGCTGTTTAAAAAACCTGTATGATACAACCAAAAGCCTAAGCGCTGCAACAGAGTCCATCCAATATAAATGCAATATAAAAGCACAATGTAACGGGACAAACTACTGGGGTTTGGTTTATTCTTGAATAATTGTGGAATATAGTAGCCACTCAAGCTGAACAACATTTTGATCATAAACGCTTGACAGTTTTTTAACACCTTGCAGTCAGTGCATACCAAGCCATGCGAGGCACAAGAACAATTAAGTCTGGGAATGTAAATGGTCAAAAGGGGTGCGAATTCATGTGTATGCGTGCGAGTCGGCCAACGGTCACACGACATAAAGCACGTACATACATTCCAGCGTCGAACATGATGACGAAAACAAAGAACTAAACGTAGTAAAATCCGCCTCAGTCGCATATACAGCTTAAAGCCGGCCGGTGGTGAGAAACGTTCCGGAACGAAAATGCGGGCCCGCAACTCAAACAAAATGTGATTTATTCAAATTTATAGCGTTAACAATCATGAAGTGACAGTTTCGGCGATATATAAAAAACAAATTAACCATAATAGAATTGTGTGAAATGAAGACCAATACGCGAGGAGGCTGGACTATGGAAATACCACGATTCAGTTAAGTGATCTACAAAAGTAAAAAACAAAAAAGATTTGCAATTAGGGCTCATAAAATTCAATTTTAACTATTTTAATAAAAATGGAGATCTCCTAAAGTCATGGTGTATGTGTGAGTGTGCGACTGCAAGCGCTGGTTTCCGTATGTAAAATTAAGTTTGTAACTAGATTTTATTTTGAAACTAACCTTTTGTTGAATATTACTGAAACTAAAATATAAGAGAGGGAGGGAGAAGATTTTGTATGTAATGATGGGGTAGAAAGAAATGTATAAAGTTCTTATTTTGATTGAAAAGATAAATTTAATTGGATTCTTTATAATTTAATAAAGTAAGATTGATTTGAACATCTGAATTTGAATTAGTTATTCCAAGCAACCATCTCATTTTCAACACGTCTAATTAGAACCCTGGATACGGTAAGTAAAAAAGTTAAGTTGGCAACTAATAAAATGGCGGCGACACTAGCCGTAAGTGATAAAATGTAAACAATATTCAATTCATAAATTTATAAATATAAATATATTAAAAACACAACAAATGGCGCCCGAAGCAGCTGGACCATTTGCATAAATAAAATTATGCAAATGTGGACCTGTCTGAGAAACGATATGGTTGTTGAGAATGGGTATGTAATTAATAAGTAAATAGTAAGGTTATGTAGTAACCATATGTGGTAGTAGTAAAACAGATATCTTGTTAGATAGTAAGTTTGTGTTATATCACAGAATGATACTTTGAAAAGATATATATATAAAATTGTCGAGATGGCAGATAATGAGAAGGTCAGCTTAACTGACATTGAAACCGATGAGATTACTGCAATGATGCAGTTACTGTTAAAACTAAATAGTAAATTTGACGAGTTAAAAGCAGTATTAGATGAAAGGAAGGAAGTGATATATAAGGGTTTTAATAAACTAAAGGATGTTCTTGATAAACAAGACGAGAAGTGGGAAAGAGATAAATATCGATTAAAGGAGGATACAGGTGAATCAAACAAGGTTAAGTGGTTGTAATGATGTTAATTATAATTATGAAAGTATAGTGGGGGTGAAAAGTCCGATAAATTCGAGGAAAATAAAGACGATCAGATAACGTATAACAAGGTAAGTGGTAATTACGGTAGTGAATCTAATAGTGAAGAGAAAAGTGAGAATTATAATGATATAATTAAAAACAGGGTATTAGAGAATGAAGTGGTTAATATTGAGAGTAATAATGAAGATTTTGGTGGAGTAGAATTTAGTAACGAAGTGTTAGCCAGTGTTAATGAAAGCGAGAGAGAGTGTGATGAAAGGTTAGGTGGGCAAAGGGTAGATTTTCCCCAAGTATGCAGTAAAACAGAGGTTTCACAAGTGTTATATGAGGACAGAGTTTCCCCCCGTGGTTATAGAGACGAGGTGTCTCTAAGTAGGTCCCCTTTCATGTATCATGAGTTCCTTGGAAAAGCCCAGAGGGGTCATGATAACGTTGTGTTACCCTTTGCGTGGTATGAAATAGGTCAGTGGGGTTGTGACAGGTGTTATGATGGTGAGAGATGTTTAGAGAGAGAGAGTTGTTTATAGACAGGGAGATAGAGATATTCACGTTAAGTAGAAATTATAAAGAGTTGAAAGAGAGGTTAAATTGGAAAAAATAGACAATATGCATAGCTTACCTTGTGAAATAGATACTGATGATTTTGATGATACTGTTGTAGATAATAAACACTTACCTTATGATGTAACTGATATAGTGAAGGAATATGATGATAGAACGTACCTTATGTTAACAAAAAATACTGACGGAGACAAGACCAAAAATACCAGAGTAAACAGATTGTATGAGTTAATAGGGGAGAATAATCTGGTGCATTATTCTTATGATAGAGGGAAAATTTTAATATGCAAGGGTTATTATATAAATAGTAATAACGATAGGAGTGCAATTAAAGATAATTTTTATGTAAAAGTAAGATTATTGTATGATGATGGGGGTTAAATAAAAATCAGTGAATGGACATTTTAAATATTTTAGTTTATGGTTATGACGTTGCTAACTTATGAAATGAGGTGTGGTAAATAAGAGAAATAATGACAAGAAATTGTAAATAAATTTATAGTGAAATTAATTGTGTTTGTGTTGTAAAAGGTATTTTATGTAAACAATGTGTGTATGTAGTAGAAAAAAACTGATTTAATAATAATAATAATATTTTATCAGACTAAATAAATAATGAGAGTTGTAATAAATGAATTGTAATTGTTTTGGAGTAAAGTAATTAAAATAACTTGTGTTTTCAATAATTGATTGAATTAAATAATTTGAGATGAATTAACTGATTAATTTAAAATGTTATATAAAGAGATTTTGAAGATGAATTTAAAATTATTTTTATGAGATTTGAACTTGATAATAAATAGTAAATGAAGAAATGTAAAATGTGTTTAGTTGTGGAGTCATATGATTGTAATGTTTCAGAAGATACATGGGGTTATGTATGCTATATTTGTGGTAACGGATGTTTATAATTTTGTTTATTCAATTGAGTGATGTAATGTAAGTATGAAGTTTATAAGGCAGTTTAAATAAAGTAAAATGTTTAATGTTTGAATAAGAAATTTTAAATGAGTTTCAGAGGTTTTAAATTAAATGATGAAATTAATTTGAGGTAGTTATGAATATTTTTTCAATGGTTAACTTAATGTAAAATGTTGTAAAAGACAGGGTTTGGGTGATAATTATTTAAATAAGGCATTAAGACAGTTAAAGTTATTTAAATGGGTGTTAGACAGAATAAGAATTTTGGAATAAAAAATAATACAGAAACGGGTAGTAGAAGGGACACAGTAGTGGTAGTGTATATATGTAGAAAGAGAGGGTAATATAATTAGAGAGTAAATAGTTGATGGTGAAATTTTGTAGTGAGGGTAGTGGTGTAGGGAATGATCAACGTGTGTCGTTGGGCAGTTAATTGAGAAGGGTTGAAGAGTGTTTGCCGAGATTATGGGAAGGGCAAAAGGATATGAATGGAATTGAGAGGTTAGGGAACACACATCCTAGTTACAAAGAGGGTATCAGATATTTTATTTTAAGAGGAAAATGATTTAAGTGGAATTAGTGTTGAAGGGGGTTATTATTAAGAGATTGGTGTCACCCTATGAAAATCTGTTAGTGGTTGTTGGTAGGAAGAAAGGTGATTGAGGTTAGATATATAAATGCCTATTCAATAAATCGAATCATAGTGAACGACTGAGAATCACCCAAACTAATTGATAATGAAAATACTTAATAGAAAATCATAGTTGAAATGTAATAATAAATGAAGTGTTATGTAAAATGAAGGTTGATAACAAAGTAAAAAATTTATTTTTTTTTGGAAAAGTTAATGGTATAGTAAATGATAAATAATTGATGGCTAATTAATAAAAGTTCAATTGAAATTAAAATGTAATGTTTATAATTTTATATGCAAATTTAAAGATGTAAGGTGTGTAAATTTTGGTCAAACTTAAATGTGAATTGTTTATTTTATTGGAATAATCACAATGTTAATTATGAGTGTACTATGTTTTATTATGTTGATTAGGTATGTGGGTAGGAATTTAAACATGAATTGTATTTATGTATAACATATTTTAAATGCGATTCCCTACATTTCGGGCGATCTCAGCCTTACCAACCCAGATCGTGGTTTTGGATGACAATCAGCTGTGGGCAGCATTACTGTAAAACTAACCACAGTTGGTTGCCTTTGAAATTGGTTCAACATAGAAATTTAATGGGATTTAATAAGGGAATCTAAGATTATTTTGAACGCAGGCTATTTTCACCCAAATAGGGGTGGTAGACCTTAGGGGCATATGTTAAGATAATGAGTAGGGGTACTTACCCTGAAGTTTCTTGTAACGCTGAAGCAAGGATGGGAGTGAGAGAAAAGAAAAAAGTGCTCACTCCTTCCGCCTCAGTCCTTGTGGAGGCAACTGGACGCAACAGTTCAGGGGGGGCCATAGTGTGTGTGGAGGAGAAAAAGGGGATGATTATTATTAACAGCGTCGGATAAATAGAATTTCTGTTAGTAATAATATTTTTATAAAATGTTAAATGATTTTGAATTGTTTTAGATACAAAAAGGAAAATGGTTAAGAATTGTAAAAGAAGGGAGATATAGATGAATGGTATTTGATTAATTTTGATAATGTGTTTAAGAGAATTTTAATAATGAATTTAAATATTTTTAGATGTAATTTGGGTGATGAGAGATATTGGTAATGATGTAATGGGAGGTGGTTATTTAAATTATGATGGGAATCAGGGCAATAATTTTGAATTTTGGGATAAGAGTAAGCGAGAGAAGGGTATACAGAATGATGTTAAAGAAGTTTACAAATGTATCATGTTATTTTAAGTGTTCATATATACATGTGTGTTAAGAATTAAGAAAAACCAGTGCTTCTTAACGCAAACCAGCACAGCTAAGGGGAACCAGATCAGTTAGGGATATGGTATTATACAAGACCACTATTTGATATTTTAATTTGATGTTTCAGTGTCTGGTGACGCTGTGGCGGCGGTCCTGAGCTGGCCAGCGTGTCAGAGCAGGAGCGTCAAGTGCCTGACTGGCATTGCGGTGTTGGGATCTCAAGAGAGAAGTCCAGTAAGGTCATTCAGGTGCAGTCACGGTCACTGGACCAATGGTAAGTTAGATATTTTTTATGTAAAACGTAGAGGGGGTTGTGGCGACATATCCCAACTGATCCCCCTTTAGGAAGTATGAGTGTGTCAATGAGAGTTGTTATGCTTCGGCATAAAACCTCTCATTGAGGGGGTATTGTAACGGGACAAACTACTGGGGTTTGGTTTATTCTTGAATAATTGTGGAATATAGTAGCCACTCAAGCTGAACAACATTTTGATCATAAACGCTTGACAGTTTTTTAACTCCTTGCAGTCAGTGCGTACCAAGCCGTGCGAGGCACAAGAACAATTAAGTCTGGGAATGTAAATGGTCAAAAGGGGTGCGAATTCATGTGTATGCGTGCGAGTCGGCCAACGGTCACACAATATAAAGCACGTACATACATTCCAGCGTCGAACATGTGACGAAAACAAAGAACTAAACACAGTAAAATCCGCCTCAGTCGCATATACAGCTTAAAGCCGGCCGGTGGTGACAAAAGTTCCGGAACGAAAATGCGGGCCCGCAACTCAAACAAAATGTGATTTATTCAAATTTATAGCGTTAACAATCATGGAAGTGACAGTTTCGGCGATATATAAAAAACAAATTATCCGTAATAGAATTGTGTGAAATGAAGACCAATACGCGAGGAGGCTGGACTATGGAAATACCACGATTCAGTTAAGTGACCTACAAAAGTAAAAAACAAAAAAGATTTGCAATTAGGGCTCATAAAATTCAATTTTAACTATTTTAATAAAAATGGAGATCTCCTAAAGTCATGAGGTGTATGTGTGAGTGTGCGACTGCAAGCGCTGGTTTCCGTATGTAAAATTAAGTTTGTAACTAGATTTTATTTTGAAACTAACCTTTTGTTGAATATTACTGAAACTAAAATATAAGAGAGGGAGGGAGAAGATTTTGTATGTATGTAATGATGGGGTTGAAAGAAATGTATAAAGTTCTTATTTTGATTGAAAAGATAAATTTAATTGGATTCTTTATAATTTAATAAAGTAAGATTGATTTGAACACCTGAATTTGAATTAGTTATTCCAAGCAACTATCTCGTTTTCAACACGTCTAATTAGAACCCTGGATACGGTAAGTAAAAAAGTTAAGTTGGCAACTAATAAAATGGCAGCGACACTAGCCGTAAGTGATAAAATGTAAACAACATTCAATCCATAAATTTATAAATATAAATATATTAAAAACACAACAACAACTAAGCAGTGCATTTGAGGATGGACTAACAATGTTATTTAGCAGAAGCCTCTGCTAATTCTTCAATCCGTCAATTGAAGGCACACATTACTATTCGATTCCTTCACATGGTATTTCCTCTAACAGGTCAACCTCTTTTCCCAAATCTACTTGAAGATTTTCATTGCATATTTTCACGTTAGCACAAATTTTTGTATTTATGTTCCGTACAGCCAAAAATATTTTTGAGAATTTGAGCAGATAAAAATCCTAGCCCTTGTAGATAAAAATCCTACATACCTGCATGTTTTACTATACATTCCCCTACAAGATATGAAAATTTGTTTCTTTTACCCAGATTTGCTTATATACAACTGACTCATGATGCGGTACTTACAATTTTATATCCAATAGGATATATATAATTTGGTGTGTGAAATGCATCAAGCTGGTGAGGTAGCAGCTGTCCAACGTTTAAAAATATTAAGGTTCCGACTCGCAACAGGTGATTGTGTTCTGTATGATGCATTACGCTCGCCACTTGTCTGTTTTCATCTCTGTTTACGTACACACGACGGAACACGGCCAGAGTCGTTAGCTCATTGTCCTTTTCATTTTTTGGTACATGCATATTACAGTACAATGTCTGAAACAAAAATCATTAATAATACAGCAAAAAGTCACCACACTGTAAACATGTATGCACAAATATTACATAAAAAAGTAATCATATTTTTTAACTACATATTGTAACATGACATAAGATAGTGAAAATACACTGATGATTAATAAACAAAAAAAGCTGAAGGTAAGAAGAAATGTTAAAAAACTTATAACTCAAAGATTAATGACCAAATTATGAAATGACAATTGACTAAGGAACTGACGGTGACTTGACCCAATAGATTGGAGAAAAACAAGAAAAATAGTTTGGAACAAGAAAGAAGGAACAAGAAACCAAATGTAAACAAGAGTATAACAACAATCATTGTAATCCCCAAAATATGACTAAAATATGTATGTAAAACAATGCACTAAAACAATTAGGGCATAAATAAGATGTAACCATGTAAACAATAGAAAATAAGATAGAGATATTATGTATATTCTATGAAAGGAGAAGAAACATGTACTTATAAATATAAGGTAGGAGGTTAAACATAACAACACCCAATTAATAATAAACATAGTCAAAGCAAGTAAAAAATACATTGAGCCAAATAAAGGCAATAATTAATAACAAAAAGTGATCAATGTGAATTGAAAATAAAACAATTACTAATGACCAATAACTACACAGTGATATTAAAATAAATAGACAAACAGTGTGAGAAATATCAAAGTGAATGATATAAATAAGTGTATAAATAAATATAAGTAGGTGATAACCAGCCATGTAAATAGCATATGATAAAAAGTGAAAGTGTTAACAAATAAAGAAACCTTCTATGAAGGGAAAAGTTCAGTGAGTGTACAGTGTATAAAGTACTTAAGAAGCAGACTGTAATAGTATAGCTAAACAGCCTTTGATAGAACTTTATGTTATTAAATAAGAATGAACTAATTGTTCCATTAGTAATCTCGAACAATATATAGTAATAATTCAGTAATAGTAAATAAGAATGATCAAAAAATAAGATGAAAATTAAGTTATTAGAGTGGAAGATAAGAAAGATAGACACTGTATTTTAGTGAAGGAATTAGTAAGTGAAGTATATTGTGTAAGGTACTGTTTAAAAATTATTATTATAAGAGTTTCGTTATTGTTTAAAAAACCATAGCATTCATTAACTTATAAGATAAGCAAGGTAGAAATAAGAAACCAAAAACAGTTAGAAGTTGAATTTCAGGTATGAGCCTGGTAAGAAAATGTTTGTTTTTATAATAAGAGGTGTGGTTAGAAGCACCAATGTTTTATTATCTGTTTTTATAACAAAGTTATTCAATGTACTAATAAATAAAGCTAATGAGTTATAAGGAATGTTAAATAGTAGTATGGGGAAGTCTAGGCTCTAGGCCTAACATTTAGTGAAGGAACTTTGTAAGTTTAAAAAGAAAACAAAAACCCAGTATCAATTAGAGTATATTAAATGTTTAAGCAGTTAAGTAAGTGTACCTAGTACAAAAATGTATAATTAATATCCAGTTTAAAAATAACTACATAAGAAATATAAATAAGAAATTAAGGAAATGTTATTAACTATTCAAAAGTAATCATGAGGGATATCAAAATAATCTTTAACAAAAAAGAAAAGCAATGGTGTTCATATAATTAATGTTACTACTAATATAAGAAAGAAATCATAATTTGAAGATATTTTATAAATTTAAACCAAAATAAAACGTTAGAATATAACAATGTCATAAGATACTGACCAATGAGAAATAGCATAATTCGAAAGGTAACCATGACAACTGACGCTTATTACAAAAAATACCGTTGGAATTCTAAGGACTTCATTATTGACTAACGCGGAGGGCGGATGTATGAAGCTCTTGACCTAAAATTAACTTTAAAAAACTTTAAATTTTACTAAATTTTGAAAGAAGAAGTATTGGAGAAACGTCTAAACTACAACTGATGAGATGAACAACTATTAAAATAATTAAACCATAAAAATCATGGTAAAACTATAAAGATATCAAATTAAGTAATACATGACCTATCCTGAAGGAAGAAGTGGATTTACCTAACTCAACCTGAGGACATCGAACATCTAGGCGAACTGATGGAAGCTGAACTTCGAATTAAAACCATTTGAACAGGAATTTCGGACAATCCAAGGAAGGAGGGACTCCTAGAGGTTTCCTGAAGAAGAAGACGATCATCGAAGAAGCCACGTCAAGAAATCGATGAATATAAAATAACAACCTCACTTCAAAATAAATTTTCAATTATCCATAATAACGAACTATAAATATTTTCACTTCACTGATCACGAAATTGTGAAATTAATCAATATATCACTCTTAATAAAACATAATCAATCAATAAACTTTGAGATTAAATTATAATAATTTTCAAAAAAACATAACTTGCTGACAAGAATTTAACCAAACCTATTCTAATTCTCATTGCCAATAACTTACTTCGTATGTTTTAGTATATCAATTATTGTGTATTTAGTTAAGGAACGTTATAATTTTGTGCATTTATTAGCCGATAATCCAACTTCTGTAGTCAAAAGGACTTACTCCCTGAGACAAAAATTATTAATTGTAAACAAAATATGTATGCCATAATGGTTTCCTTACGTACAACTAAGCAAGTCAAGCGATGCCAACCGAGCAATTTGTAAACGCCAGTATTAACATAAATATATGTATTATTCATTAACTGTAATTGAACAGGTAATATAAAGAAGGGTTCAATAAATTTTAATATTCCTCAACTACTGTATGTTTGATTCTTATAAAACAAGGTAATATAAAGAAATATTAAAAACGAACCATCACCATACTACAGTTAGCGAATTCGACACTGCAAGACAGCGTGAGCCAATCAGGGTGACGAGGCGGTGAAATTTGAATTGAGCGACGAGAGATACGGTTAGCCAGTAAGTATTGAGAAAAGGCATAAACCGGCTCGCTACACACTATTATTTTTCACAAAAGTAATTAAGAACATAACACCAATTAATCGACCCACAATTACACAGGTATATTACAAAAAGGGTTACACAAATTAAACACCCCATAAACTGAGCGTTTACAAAGTGACGATCCCAACAGTGGGGCTTTTCGTTTCTGTTATAAAGACGCATCCAACGAGTGACATATATAACTCACCACACATGTCCATTACAAAGTGGCACGCCAACTAGTATGGCTAGAATAATTAAAAAATAATACTATTAAACCTGATAGATTTTAGCGGCGGCTGCAGAAAATGGAACCGGCAAAGCAAGACACAAGATACCAGACTAAGCTGCGCGAGAAGGAGGCTGAAAAGGAAGCAGAGATGTTCGAAAAGGAGACCGAGAAAGACGATAGAATGGACAAAGGGAAGTAACTTCGGTTGAAGATGCAGAAGAAATATTACCTCCAGCGAAAGCTACAAAACCCACACCAAAAGAAGACATGAGCATGCAAGAGATGATGAGAATTATAATGGAAGGGAATAATAAAACCAGTGAAAATCTATTAAAACAAATGAATGAAAAATTGGACAGCACTAAGGAAGAATTAAATAAGAAATTTGAATCAATTAATGACAATTTCAAGAAACAGGAAGAAAAATTGGACAGAAATGAGGAGAGTAATAAAAAGAATATGGAAACGTTAAGACAGGAAATGAAGGAGGAGAACAAATTGATAAGTGAAAAAATAGAGAGAAGTAATGAGAAAACAAGCGAAACCTTGAGACAAATGAAAAAGGATATTGAAAAATTGAACAATAAAATCGATAGTAACAGTGAAACTGTACAACGACAATTAATAGCGTATCGTAAAGAAGGAAAGCAGACAAAAATGGAGATGAATCAGAGGTGGGAAGAAACAAATGACAAAACCGATCAGATCAAGGAAACATTAGATAATGGTTTCAAGAAGGTGAATGAAACACTAGAAAGAGTTTCTGAAGGTATTAAAGAAACACTGAATGAGAACGGGAAACCGGGAAATAAGAAAATAGAAGATAGTAGGAAGGAAATAGAAATTACAGAATACAAAAGGATACTATTATCTGAAAATAAAAATAACAAAAACAAAGAGAATATCCAAACTATGGAAATGAAGAAAGTAAGACAGATGCATCAAAGAAAGCTAATAAATACCAGAGAAGACTTGGAGATGATGAAAAATAGACTACTTGAGATGTTTAATGTACCAATTAACGACCAGAAGGAAATAATGAATTTTAAAAATAACAGAAGGAACTTACTAGAAACTTTAGAAAGGAATCACTACAAAACAGTGTGTAACAGAATAAGAAGGAGAAGACACTTAATAGACATGCATAATCCAATATCAACGATAGCATCTACGATGGAAATAGCATTGACCTATTTGTTGTATAAACAAAATAATGAAATGATTGAGATAGGAATGGAAACAAGTGAAAATTTTATGACAGAAACATTTAAATACAAGATAGTAGCAAGAAAGTGGACAAGAACAGAAGTCATTCTGAAAACGACAGCAATCCTAACAACAGGGGTAACTCATATAATCATGGACCATGGTTAAACCAAGTGCGGAGGAACACTGAGAAATGGGACTGATTTTAGGTAGACCGACCATGCAAGCAAATGGAGAAGAAAAGAAAACAATTTATCCAAATTCAAAAATCAAAGTAAGTACAACTTACAAATAAATATTTGAAACAATTAGTAAATGAATGGAAAAAGAATTTAGAAGAAAGATTATCTAAATTCAAAAATCAAAGTAAGTACAACTTACAAAAAAGTGTGTGAAACGATGTAATGTTGAAAAAAAATATATATATAATGAAGCACTATAAAGAACTGACATAAAATAATAAAATGTTAAACAAATAATGATGACGTTACATAACATCATTACTTAACCCTCTTACAAAAGGGAATAACAAAGAATTAACGTTTCCAAAAAGAAAAGACAAGAGAATCAAATAAAAAATGACAACGGTATACTAAATGGATAATCAATGATGAAAAAATATAAGTAAACCAGAAACCAGCTACAATGTTAATATTACTTATAAATGAGAAGGAAAGTGATAAAAAATAAAATAACTATCATATGAAATAAATTGATGAAACAATGCAAAAACATTTATTAAACATCGCCATAAACATAGAAAGGGAATCCAAATAAATCACTGAGAAGAAAAGGTCATGAGATGTATAAAAGAGAGAATAATCAATCCCAAGAGTGTTTATTATATTGATATTATATGAGTCGAAAATAGACGACTATTATTATTATTATTATATGATGATTTTATGTTGTGATACATCCAACAATTATTTTATGTTATTGAGCAGATAGGCATGAGCTCTGAACTCAAAATGTGTATAAATGGATAGCAGAGTAATAGAGCCACACATGCCCTCTGGCTAGTACCAATTTATATGAATAGGAGAGAAGAAAATTTTAGGGAGATAGAACATACAAGGGATAACACTCGAAATGAAAGAGAAAGAAGGAGAATAATACCATGTACCGTATCATGAACCATGACTTAATAATAAAAATGAATAAAGAAGAAAGTAGCGATTGATGAATTCCATAATAACGACAACCTGATTCAAAGAACTATATTGATGATTTCAGAAAAAATAATCTTTATTTTCGAAATAATCAATTTTGGCGGCGATGCATTATGTAACATGACATAAGATAGTGAAAATTATAATATACTAGTTGAGTCTGTCCCGTGTTGATCTGTTGAGAGTTCCAATTTATAATGTATCTTATCTCAATATGTGGTATAATAATGTTTAAGTATATCCCAGTTCCTCTCTATTTAATATAATTGTGTTATGGTGGGTGAAAATTATGTGTATAGTGTGTAATTCGAATTTTTCGTTCAAGCCTATTCTGCGTTGAAGAGAAGAGAAGAAATTTTTATTGTATTCTCTTTAATACCCAAGCAGTCCGCGAATAGCGCTGTGGTTCCCAGACAACGGAAATTTGTAGGTTAGCCCACCGCGTACGATAATTCTCAGTTATACTCTCTACTTATCTTATATCTTGTTCACACTACACTAAATATTAAATAAATGATAAGATATCTGAATTCTGAAAGGATTCTTTATTAATATTTAATATTTCTTGTCCAACAAAGTTGTTTCTTTTACGTAGATACAAAAGGCTATATGTTAGAAGTAATAGATTATCGATCGGATTCAAGGTTTATATTATTTTTAGTCATGATTTTATATTTCTTTAAATACAGGGCGTGAAGGTTCTTTCAACTGTTAGTAAGATCAGAAAATGCATAAATAGGAATACAAGGTATTACAATATGAGTTAAGTTTTTATTAAATAATATTTAATATAATTGTAGTTACCGTCCGCTCGGCCTCGTGACTCGATAAGGCAGTGTACAGATAACCTCTTCGTCTTGTTTGGTCAATAACAGAATGCAGATGAATTTGCTGTCATCAGTCATCTCTCCAAGTTGAAATAAATTTTAATTCTTGGGCCTGGGATGATGCAGAAATACTGCTCCTTTTGTTCACCAATGTCCGAGTTTTGTGGTTACGTGCTTCGACGAATTTCGAGTCAAACTACGTTTTTTCTATTGAATTGTGGAAACTGAAGTTCTGATATAATTTGGTGTTTTATTTTCGTTTCTTTTACGTTATAGGATCATATCATTTTATGCAGGTAGTTATTTCGCTGGTTTTGTTAGTTAATTAAGTTAACATTTGTTCAGTATATTGAATTTTGCAATCAGAGTTCTTCCTTTATATTTTTCGTTACTTTCATGTATAGGTTTTAGATCGTCCAATTATATAAGACGGTTGAATGACAGTGGATCATACTATTGTGATTTATTATTCATTTTGCTTAAATTTGTATGGACTTTGTATTTAAATTAAATCATATCTTTCTTGAGCGTCTTTTAACTAAACCATCTTCATTCATGTAAATTTATTCAATAATCAAATCAACAAATTCTATCTCTTTCGTCGTCCCTGACAACCATCTTTTCTATTCTTATTGGATATTATATTATACTATAACCATTTCATACAATGTTCTTCCACTCATCAAAATAATCCTTTTCTAAATTTCCATTATATCCTATTATAATTTTACCTATTGCTTGTTACTAACTTTTATATATTTTGCTGTCGTTTCCTCTTAGTCTACTTATTTTAACAAATATTATTTTTCTGTTACAGAACATTATCTATCGTTATCACTGCACTATGGCATTATAAGAATTTATTTAATTTGAGTTTATTTATTTGTTATTATCAGTTATTATTAACTTCTCCTAGCTCATTAGATTTTATTTAGTATCTGTTACCAATTTCTTTAACTAACCTTTCTGATCTGACTTACTATATAATGTTACTGGTTGTTAGGCCTATCATTATACCTTGATCTACTTCTGAATTTAACTTGTTACTATCTGCAATATTATAGAATCCTTTATCTATTTATGACATGGTTATACTAAACTCTTTTGTATCTCGTTAACAATTATAGCCTTTTTGGCCAAGTTTACAATTATAATCATCCTACTATCTAAGTACATGTATACAAATAATTAACTTTATAAAGTCTAACAAAAGCTTTATCATGACATATGGATAACACAAAATGAAATTAATTAGTAATCAATTACCGAGTTTAACAACATCTCTATAATGGTAAATTGATAACACATAATACTTAATTACCCGGTATTCTATTAACAGAATAACTTCACTTGCTAACACAAAAAATAACATCACTATCATGATAATAATATAACATGATACAATTGGTAAATTTGAGTAACCTAAGTCATACAACATTTACTCATTCTCATCTACTTTAAAACATCAATTATTATGGAACAGTCTAAATTAGTTTTTATATTCTTTGTCAATGTCTGTTGTTTACACCGTTCACTGAACTTTGAGGTTTACAATTATTAACATTATTAATTTCTTTTCTTTCTACCTTGTATTCTTATTTTATTTAATCAATCATGGGTTGGGTTTCTGACCTTTTACAAGTGTGGATAATTAATAATTTTTTTCTTTATTTTAAATCTTATAAGTTGATTTATGTAACGTCGGGGACCGTATTTTCGTTACGTTACAAAATACACTGATGATTAATAAACAAAAAAAGCTGAAGGTAAGAAGAAATGTTAAAAAACTTATAACTCAAAGCTTAATGACCAAATTATGAAATGACAATTGACTAAGGAACTGACGATGACTTGACCCAATAGATTGGAGAAAAACAAGAAAAATAGATTGGAACAAGAAACCAAATGTAAACAAGAGTATAACAACAATCATTGCAATCCCCAACATATGACTAAAATATGTATGTAAAACAATGCACTAAAACAATTAGGGCATAAATAAGATGTAACCATGTAAACAACAGAAAGTAAGATAGAGATATTATGTATATTCTATGAAAGGAGAAGAAACATGTACTTATAAATATAAGGTAGGAGGTTAAAAATAACAATACCCAATTAATAATAAACATAGTCAAAGCAAGTAAAAAATACATTGAGCCAAATAAAGGCAATAATTAATAACAAAAAGTGATCAATGTGAATTGAAAATAAAACAATTACTAATGACCAATAACTACACAGTGATATTAAAATAAATAGACAAACAGTGTGATAAATATCAAAGTGAATGATATAAATAAGTGTATAAATATAAGTAGGTGATAACCAGCTACATAAATAGCATATGATAAAAAGTGAAAGTGTTAACAAATAAAGAAACCTTCTATGAGGGGAAAAGTGCAGTGAGTGTACAGTGTAAAGTACTTAAGAAGCAGACTGTAATAGTATAGCTAAACAGCCTTTGATAGAACTTTATGTTATTAAATAAGAATGAACTAATTGTACCATTAGTAATTTCGAACAATATATAGTAATAATTCAGTAATAGTAAATAAGAATGATCAAAAAATAAGATGAAAATTAAGTTATTAGAGTGGAAGATAAGAAAGATAGACACTGTATTTTAGTGAAGGAATTAGTAAGTGAAGTATATTGTGTAAGGTACTGTTTAAAAATTATTATTATAAGAGTTTCGTTATTGTTTAAAAAACCATAGCATTCATTAACTTATAAGATAAGCAAGGTAGAAATAAGAAACCAAAAACAGTTAGAAGTTGAATTTCAGGTATGAGCCTGGTAAGAAAATGTTTGTTTTTATAATAAGAGGTGTGGTTAGAAGCACCAATGTTTTATTATCTGTTTTTATAACAAAGTTATTCAATGTACTAATAAATAAAGCTAATGAGTTATAAAGAATGTTAAATAGTAGTATGGGGAAGTCTAGGCTCTAGGCCTAACATTTAGTGAAGGAACTTTGTAAGTTTAAAAAGAAAACAAAAACCCAGTATCAATTAGAGTATATCAAATGTTTAAGCAGTTAAGTAAGTGTACCTAGTACAAAAATGTATAATTAATATCCAGTTTAAAAATAACTACATAAGAAATATAAATAAGAAATTAAGGAAATGTTATTAACTATTCAAAAGTAATCATGAGGGATATCAAAATAATCTTTAACAAAAAAGAAAAGCAATGGTGTTCATATAATTAATGTTACTACTAATATAAGAAAGAAATCATAATTTGAAGATATTTTATAAATTTAAACCAAAATAAAACGTTAGAATATAACAATGTCATAAGATATTGACCAATGAGAAATAGCATAATTCGAAAGGTAACCATGACAACTGACGCTTATTACAAAAAATACCGTTGGAATTCTAAGGACTTCATTATTGACTAACGCGGAGGGCGGATGTATGAAGCTCTCGACCTAAAATTAACTTTAAAAAACTTTAAATTTTACTAAATTTTGAAAGAAGAAGTATTGGAGAAACGTCTAAACTACAACTGATGAGATGAACAACTATTAAAATAATTAAACCATAAAAATCATGGTAAAACTATAAAGATATCAAATTAAGTAATACACGACCTATCCTGAAGGAAGAAGTGGATTTACCTAACTCAACCTGAGGACATCGAACATCTACGCGAACTGATGGAAGCTGAACTTCGAATTAAAACCATTTGAACGGGAATTTCAGACAATCCAAGGAAGGAGGGACTCCTAGAGGTTTCCTGAAGAAGAAGACGATCATCGAAGAAGCCACGTCAAGAAATCGATTAGTATAAAATAACAACCTCACTTCAAAATAAATTTTCAATTATCCATAATAATGAACTATAAATATTTTCACTTCACTGATCACGAAATTGACTCAATAACTGAAATTAATCAATATATCACTCTTAATAAAACATAATCAATCAATAAACTTTGAGATTAAATTATAATAATTTTCAAAAAAACATAACTTGCTGACAAGAATTTAACCAAACCTATTCTAATTCTCATTGCCAATAACTTACTTCGTATGTTTTAGTATATCAATTATTGTGTATTTAGTTAAGGAACGTTATAATTTTGTGCATTTATTAGCCGATAATCCAACTTCTGTAGTCAAAAGGACTTACTCCCTGAGACAAAAATTATTAATTGTAAACAAAATATGTATGCCATAATGGTTTCCTTACGTACAACTAAGCAAATAAAGCAATGCCAACCGAGCAATTTGTAAACGCCAGTATTAACATAAATATACGTATTATTCATTAACTGTAATTGAACAGGTAATATAAAGAAGGGTTCAATAAATTTTAACATTCCTCAACTACTGTATGTTTGATTCTTATAAAACAAGGTAATATAAAGAAATATTAAAAACGAACCATCACCATACTACAGTTAGCGAATTCGACACTGCAAGACAGCATGAGCCAATCAGGTGACGAGGCGGTGAAATTTGAATTGAGCGACAAGAGATACGGTTAGCCAGTAAGTATTGAGAAAAGGCATAAACCGGCTCGCTACATGCTATTATTTTTCACAAACGTAATTAACAACATAATACCAATTAATCGACCCACAATTACACAGGTATATTACAAAAAGGGTGACACAAATTAAACAACCCATAAACCGAGCGTTTACAATATCTATAAAATGCTACTATCTCAACAGTCTGAGTCTATTTTTTGATATACACAATTCAAAGTAGATATCCATGTTGGAAAAATTAAATTTCAAAAGGTGTGCGAGTCTGTTTATTCAGGAGGCAACAGTTCAATAAAGTTTTAAAGAAACTGATGAGACATTAAGGAAAGCAAACAATATCCTGAACAATGAACCAACTGATGAGAACAAAAACATTGTACATATGTGCATCCAAGCGGCTGAAATGAGATTTCTCTGGCACACAGCAGGGTATACTTAAAAGGTATCTCATAATTTCTTATAAGTTGGCCATTATGTACGTATATGATGAACAAAATTCTTTTTTAATAATGTATACTTCATGTTTTTTGTTAATAATATATGCAGTGGTAGACAATTAACTGAACGATAGTTAAATATAAATTAGATTTATTAGAAATTAACAAACGTATAAGCTATGCTCTCACACAGTACACACACACCAACAACAATGACCTAGTTAAATCTTACGTTTTATAAGTTGGCACTAGTGAACTTATAACTTCATTTAGATAATCACAAAGTATATAATATTCGAATCATAATTATATTTCATAAACATAACTTTTAACTGATACACTTAATGTTTATTCAATACTTCCCCTGTTTATGTAATATATATAAAAAGTCTCTGTATAAAAATTATTTAAGACTTTTACAAATGACTGACTGATGTAACTCAAAAACCGGACGTGGAAGTGGCTTGGTGAGGATATCTGCTGTCTGATCCTTGGTGTTGACATACTCTAGATTGAAGACCTTCTCTTCAAACTTTTCTCTTATATAATGGTATTGGACATCAATGTGCTTAGTCCTTTTGTGAAAGACTGGATTCTTGATCAGTTGAACTGCACTTTTATTGTCCATGTACAGAGTTGTTTTTGTGCTTTTCAAGATGCATAAGTCGTTCATGAGTTTCCTTAGCCACAGTATGTCTTTAACAGCTCGGCACGCTGCTATATATTCAGCATCGGTTGTAGACAATGCTGTTGTGGCTTGTCGTTGAGAACTCCAGGTAAGTACACTCGATCCTAGTTTGATTAAATATCCAGAAGTAGACTTACGAGTTTCAATTTCTCTAGCAAAGTCTGCATCACTATAGACTTGCAAATGAGAATTAATATCTGCTTCGAACTTTAGACCGTAGTCCAGAGTTCCCTTTAGGTATTTGAGGATTCGTTTCACAGCATTCCAAGAAGCTTGGTAGGTTTTTGAAGATAGCGCCTTGCCTTATTAATAACAGCAAAAGACAAATCTGGCCTGGTACCATTTGATAGGTAAAGCAAGCTTCCAACAGCTTCTGCATAAGGCCGTTGACTATTCCAGTGTTCAGATTTTTATGAGCATCAGTGCATGTCTCTTCATGAGGATCTGCAGGGATTGTCACTGGATTTGCATTCTGCATCCTAAACCTTTCGATTACCTTTTTTGCATACGCAGTTTGATGGAGGAATATTGATCCATCCTGGTGTCTTTTAATCTGCAACCCAAGAAACATAGTTGCCTGATCACCAGTAACCTCAAATTCCTTTTTTAACCCATGGATGAGATTGTTGATATCATCTTTATTTTAGCCGCAATTAGTCCATCATCAATATAGACGGCTAAAATCAACCTTCGATCTTTACTCGTGCTAGTGAAGATACATGGATCTGCCTTGGTAGATTCAAGTCCGTACTTCTTTAGAAATTTGGTAAACCTCTGGTTCCAACATCTGGAGGATTGTTTGAGTCCGTATATGCTCTGAAGCAGCTTGCAGACTTGATTTGTTCCATTTGAAAAACCTTCTGGTTGTTTCATATATACATTCTCTTCAATCTCACCATTTAGAAAAGCAGTTTTGATATCAAACTGCTTCAGTTTGAGTTTTTCTTTTGCTGCAATAGATAAAATCATTCGAATTGAATTGAATCTTACTACTGGACTGAAAGTTTCCTTGAAATAAATTCCAGCCTTTTGATCAAAGTCTTTGGCAACTAGTCTTGTCTTGTACCTTTGAATATTTCCATTTGGATCCTTTTTAACCTTGAAGACCCAGTGATTTCCCATGACATTGGCCCCAGGTGGTGGTTCAACTAGATCCCATACTTTTTTTTAAGAAGAGATTCCATTTCTTCATTCATCATCCATTTTCCAGTTTTCAGCATCATCACTGTTTACAGCTTCTTGATAATTGAGAGGTTCAGTACCTTCTGCAATAAAACAGTCCTTGATGTTAACATAATCAGCATATCTCGCTGGAGGTTTGATTGTCGATGATTGGCGCAGTCTGCTTCTGTAGTTTGTAGTCTGGTCATTCTCAGTAGCAGCTATATCAGATTCTTCAGATTGCACTTGATCCTCAGAAGTTATATCATTTTGAACGATATCATGATCTTCAACAAAAATGTTATTTTGAACGACTTCAGGAACTTTATCTTTCTTTTCATCGGGTAAGTATAGTGATGTGTATTCTTCCCTTTTTTCATCATTTTTTCTTCACTTTCAAATGTATTCGTGAAAATGACATCACGTACTACATTTACTTGTTTTTTGTGAAGAAACCAAACTCGAAATCCTTTGATATTCTCTTCATATCCAATAAAATATCCCTATTCAGATTTAGCGTCCCACTTCTTCCTTTTGATCTTGGGAATGTGTGAGTAAACTTTTTCTCCAAATATATGTAGGTCTTTTAAATTTGGTTTACGACCATGCCAAAGATCATAAGGAGTGAAATCCTTTACTGAACTTGTGCTTGTGCGATTTAATACATACACCACTGTATTGACCGCTTCAGCCCAAAAAGTCTGTTTGAACTTTCTTGTGTGCAGAATAGTATGTGCTGCTTCAACTACTGTTCTGTTCTCCCTCTCGGCTGATCCATTTTGTTCTGGTGTATATGCCACTGAACGCTGGTGTGTGATTCCATGGTCACTGAGCACCTTGGAAACATTTTCATAATCAAATTCCAGTCCATTGTCAGTTCTCATGATTTTTATCCCATTAGAACAGTGTTTTTCTGTTATTTTAACAAAGTCAGTCATGCAAGCAAGAGCTTCAGACTTTGCATTAATAAAATACAACATGTCTATAATGAGAAAAATCATCTTTTAGGAGGAGAAAGTATCTCGATCCACCTAAAGAATTCTGTGACATTGGACCACACAAATCTGCATGAAAGATCTCACCAATAGCACTGGTTTCGGAAGTACTCATTGGAAAGGGTAGGCGATGAGCTTTTCCAATTGCACATGCATTACAAAAACATACGTCGTTGTTTTTAACTTTAACACCAAAATGTTCAAGTACCTTTTTAACTCTAGGATAGTTTTGATGCACTAGTTTTTGATGCCATGTTTCCAAAGTATCTGCAATATTAGCACAGTTAGTGTTAAATTCTTCATGTTTTTTGCTCGAAAGCTCAATTTCAAATTGCATCTCGAATAAACTATGTCTTTTGTGTAATCCCATAGCTACGACGTGACCATTTTTCAAATATTTGCACACTTTATTATTTGCAGTTTGTTTTAGACCTTTGTCTAAAGCAACACCACTCGAGAAAAGGTTGTAACTAAGATCTGGAACGTATAATACATCTGCTAAATGAGTTTTATTCCATTTTTCACCATCAAATGTATTTACGTTTATATTACCTTTTCCATAGGCTTTTAGAAAATCACCATTTCCAATACGCACCAAGATTTCTTGATTTAATGGTTTATAATCTACAAACCAATCTCGATGATATGTCATGTGGTCAGTTGCACCTGAATCTTTATATCACATGTCGACCTTTTTAGAGCCTTGTAAAATAGATGCTAAGGCCTCACTTATAAGTGCAGTTCCCTGTGTTGTATCATGTTCTTTGCTTGTGTCATTTTTATTACTTTTATTAATGTATTTTCTGAATCTACAATTTCGAACCCAATGGCCTGGCTTGCCATAAACAAAACAATCGCCTTTTGGTTTAAACATAGTATTAGAATTGTTTTTATTCATACCCTGTTTTGCACCTTTGCCTTTATATTGAGATTTTGATGCAAAAGCTTTGCTTTAAGCCTTTTCAGTATCATTCACTCGAATTTCTTCAACTCTTAATCTATTAATGAGGTTCGTTTTTGTACGATCAGCTGTTGACTCCCATGCACAAAGAAAATGACTAAAACTCTTTGGGAATGTAAGCAGAATTTTCGACACTATCATCTTGTCATCAACAGTTTCACCCATGCTTTTAAGTCGATAGGCTAAATCTTCAATCTTTGAAATGTGTGTAGCCATATCATCAGCTAAATCCTTGACAAATGAGTGCCACTGCTGCTGAAGAATGTGCAGAGATGCTTCGCATTTTTGCTCATATACAGACACAAATTTTTCCCACATTTCGTTGGCATTTTCTAGATTCACAAGATGAATCATGGTTTTTTCAGTCAGAGTTGTCACAATTACTCTTTGAGCTGTCCCGTCTGCCTTTTCGAAATCAGATTTCTTCTTTTCATATTCTGTTTTCTCGGCTACAGACACATTATTATCTAACATAGTAGGCATAACTTGTACACTTTTGACTACATTCCATAAGTTGTAGGATTTCAATATAACTGTAATCTGAAATTTCCATATATTCCAATTCTCGCTACATTGCAACTTGTTAATATGTAGTAATTCACTTTCCATGTTTATGGCGATGAGGTTAATTTTCACTTTTACCACACGGTTGGAATAACCTTCTTTTTTTTTGCACGTAAACACATTTTGGACTATTACTGCTCAATTTCACATAAATATTGCCCTTTGTGCGAACCTGGGCCCATAACCTGTTAATAATATATGGAGTGGTAGACAATTAACTGAACGATAGTTAAATATAAATTAGATTTATTAGAAATTAACAAACGTATAAGCTATGCTCTCACAGAGTACACACGCAACAACAACAATGACCTATTTTGTTTTTATATAGTATCCAAGTTACTTTTTCACAATAATTTAATTACCTTTTATCTGTCAGTGACTTCGTTCTAGCGTTTTTTTATATAGACGCGTTTCGTGACATGTGTCACATCTTCAGTAGTCCTCGTAAAAAGTTAAAATTCACATAAAACACATAAAAACACATTTGCACATATTTACAAAATTACAAAGACGACACACACATAACACGATGTAACTTCGGCTTCGTTGGACCGGTCCGACCGCGCGTGTAGTTGCCGAGCCACTGTTGAATTAGTGGCTCGGCAACTACACGCGTGGTCGGACCGGTCCAACGAAGCCGAAGTTACATCGTGTTATGTGTGTGTCGTCTTTGTAATTTTGTAAATATGTGCAAATGTGTTTTTATGTGTTTTATGTGAATTTTAACTTTTGACGAGGACTACTGAAGATGTGACACATGTCACGAAACGCGTCTATATAAAAAAACGCTAGAACGAAGTCACTGACGGATAAAAGGTAATTAAACAATGACCTAGTTAAATCTTACGTTTTATAAGTTGGCACTAGTGAATTTATAACTTTATTTAGATAATCACAAAGTATATAATATTAAAATCATAATTATATTTCATAAACATAACTTTTAACTGATACACTTAATGTTTATTCAACATTTTTGACCTCAAAAAATTACTACAATGATGCTATCTTCTATAATTTGATTACAGTGGATCAAATTTAGCACTGCTGGATATAGCACTATCCTGCACTGAACGTTCCCTTCGGGAATTTGCACCAAAATACTCATAACAGCAATGATGTAAAGCCTTCATCTTCAATAAAACACTATACTAACCTGCACTTACTGTGAGTTTTGAGTAAGGCATGGCCTGGTGCCTAAAGAAAAACAATGGAGAAGCAACAGTGTAGACCAGAGCACAGCAGACAACTGGAAAAGCAATGTAGCAGAAATTATAGTAAATTATGAGCCAAACTACATTTATATCTACGTGAAACAACCTATTTTTGAACCTTCTTCCTAACTGAACACTAACCAGAAAGGGAGAAAAACACAGTAAAAAGTGCCTGACAATGGCGTACGGTGCCACTGCAAATGGAAAAAACTGCCACCTCCAGTGATTGGTAAGTATACACATCAAGGTGCTACCCCGGCATTACACATCTGTCACCACAGTAGACAGTACAAAGCTGACAAATGTGCAGAGGGGACTGATGAAATCTTGCAACATTATTTGCACTGACTAGTTGTCAAAATGGCCTCTCTTTAACAATAAAATTTTGCTTTACATCAGCAAATATGCAACTCGCCCTAAAACAGTGTTACTGAGGAATATAAAACCAGCTTGCTCTCATATTCTGCCAAGCAAACCGTTTAAGTCAGCTACAGCCATTACATTTTGGCATGATTTCCTGCTGTTTTAAAGTACAATGTAAGAAGATGTTGGTGTCAAAATACAAAATAGGCCACACTATACAAAATATAAAACTTTCTACCATGCACTATACAACAGTTGATTGGGGGCATGTAAAACAAGAAACAATAAAAAAATTTTTCTGCAAACCAGACTTTCTTGAGCAGTTTCCAGCCACCTTTCTTAACAAAAACATTTTAAGTACTGACTATTAGGAGATGTGGGACAAAGAATCAGTTGTGATTACTTTTGAGGACTATGAAAACGGTGATGAAAATTTGGAAACCACAGCAATTAAAACAACCGAAGAGGCCACTGAGGAGCATCAAAACAGAACAAGAAAGCCTGATTATTTTTTTCAATTCAAAATCTCTCATTTTCCCATTTGAGACCACCTGGCTGAGAAAAAATTGTGAGACCTGCCAATACTGAATATGACTTGATACCATAATTTGGCTCTATGTGGTTGGTTAGAAGACATTTGTACACTGAAGATGGAGATAGTACCCGGTTTGCTGTCGTTCAGAAATTAGAGAACACAGTTTTCTCTAAGAAAATCAAATACCTAGTAAAGATGGGCAATTTGTACAACAAATGGAAAATAAATCAGCAAATTACGTTTAAAATCTGTATGTCTGTACACTGTCTGTATCTGTAAATATATTTTAAATGTTACAGTATTTGTAAACATGGGAATGTGCAAGAAAAATTTTAAGCAATTAAAAATTGTTTATACTGTAAAATCTATAAAATAAAGTTTAGTATAGGAACAAAATATAAACATAGAGAAATGTGAGAATAATGCTACTTTGGATATAATGATATACGTGATCTTTACAGAACCTGCTCAGGGAATAGTGTTTACAAACAGTTACATTATTTTTGAACTTCCAAGTGAGATTCTTTTAACATTTGAGTTGAACAACAGGGACTACAAAAATTATTACACTCTGTATCCATGAATGTAATAAGGTAAGGTAAGGTAAGGCAGTAAAGTAAGTTATATAAGGTAACAACAAATTTTTTAGACAAAACGTATTTTTAATGTGATCCCCATATAAAGCAAACCCCAAAGACTTTTTTTATGGTCTGTTCAGGAGCGCTATGAATGAGTTTTATTGTATATACTTGAACATTTTTTAATTTATTATAAACAGAAAAAGAGTAATACAGGCTGAAATACTCTTGCAAATTAAAATACAATTTTTATGACACTAGCTAGCACACTGAAATGCAATGTCACAAATATTCAATTCTGACACTAATTCATTCTCCAGAATATACTACTACAGCCATTCTCACAGATGTTTTAACAAAACAATGTCATTATATAGTTACATAAAAAACTGCACAAAATGTATGGTTATTAAAAAATAATAGATGACATTCAATTCTTTACAAACATTAAGTGTTAAGAGGTTATGTTATTGTTTCAAAAATTTTAACCACCATATTTTCAATAAAAATATTTATTACCTGAGTATTGTTTTCTAACTCAAAATCTGGACCACTGTCTCCATTATCACTAATTTCTGAACAAGTATCATTCATAAAGTATGCAATAATTTGTGATTCAGTGAACATGATGGGGAGTTTTTACACACAATATCAACTAAGTATATGTTATGACAGGGACTTACAAATTTTGTTGCCACATTCACATTAGTGTTGACCATAAAGACTTTTTTTAACTAAAATAGAATCAGTCTTTTAGAAAGTGAAAACGACGATCAATTACAGCTCGAGGAAACAAAATTATAACCTGAAACATTTACCTGAGTAACACTCTAGTGTCACCCTGTGCCAGTAAATTATCCACTCAACTAGAATGTATTAACAAGTAGACAGGACAGTACTGGAGTGTAAGGAAACTGGAAGGAGATTTGGGCTCATGTCCAACACTACCTACCAAGTACCATTACTAATGAAACTATACGAATTCATGAGTAAATATATTCTTTACACATTTTTAAAATCTTACTACTTTTTTCTTACCTTCGGGTTCACCTCCAGGGTCCTATAGACGAAACTGTCGCAGAGTGATTATTTAGGTGTGAGTTGCGAAATAATTACGCTAACACATGTTATGCTAGGAATTACTCTTATTTATTTCTATTTAGTTAATTTCACTATTTACTCTGTTGAACAATGGTTTACCAAAAAAATCACTTGATTACTTAATACATGGAAATGACGTTAAAAACTTACTACAGTTACTTTTACGTCATTCCCTTATAACACCAAAATTATTAAAAAAATTTACAATTAATTGATTGCTACCAACTATAACTCAGTAATTAATGTTATGAAACCAGTACTTTAATTTTGTACGTACGTACTCACACTTACGCTCTCGGTCTCTCTCTCTCTCTCTCTCTCTCTCTCTCTCTCTCTCTCTCTCTCTCACGCTTCTATTTTATTTAGGTAATTTTGTTATGTATTCTACCAGTTGCAACTGTAAAATTTAAGAGTTTGGCCAATTAATTATTGCTTGTACTTAACCATTCCGTGTGTCTCTGGGAGTTGCACAATCACTGCCTATTCACCCTTCTGGTTTACTAACAATTTCTTGAATCAACTATGAAATTTACTCCATTATTATGATAGTTCATTAGTTCGTACTTCACCACTGATTAAATTAAAATGGTACTCATTATTTTAGCCGGCCGATTGTATGATTGCTCGCGAGCACTTGTTTTTTTATGACTGCACGGTCTAAAGGAGTTTTGTCGACTGGGGGCCTTAATCTGTGGTTGAGGCGCAGATTACCAGGGGTGAGTCTGGTCACGTGATAGCCAATCTGAGCTCCGATTGGTTGGTTTGAAATGTCCTAGAACCAAATTCTACACTTTCTGGCCGCCTAGTGACATCAGCGAGTTACCTTCATCTTTTCCGTGATTCATGGATGGCACAAACTGTAGACAATTGGATAATGCGTCTGGACGAACTGACGCTGGGCATAAACACAGGCTGTTTCATAATAAACTTACATGTCTCTTGGTTAAACAGAGGTTCCCCTAAGGTTGTACAGTATTTAAGTTGACATTTATTAAAATTCTTTATCACCCAATTCTGTACCGTTACACTAATAAATGTCAGTATTATTAGAAGAAAAAATTTTCAATAGTTTACCTTATTCTTAAAGAAAACGCATTCATCTTTAACAGCACACGACAAGTGGTATACTGCTGAACACCTCATCTTGTAACATTTCAACGTAGCGCCAGTTCTATGGCACAGGCTGCAGTTAGCTGTAAGGCTTTGCTGCAACGCTGTCTCCACATTCATCAAGGCACCATTCACAGTTTCATACACTTCATCTGACCAGAGGGCACAATTCAGATGTACCCACTTGTCCACATCAAAATTTAGTAACCTACAATACAAATAACATCAAAGCAATAATTGACACACTTACATAAATTTTCATTGCACACATGTGAGATAATATTTAACACACATGCACACACACACACACACACACACACACATGCACACACACACACACGCGCAGACAGAATATCAGCCTATTTATACATTTTCTATCTTTTAAAGGTAGTACTCAAACTGAGTAACTGGCAGTTTCTCTTAACACAGTTAAACAGGTATACACCTGCAATTGTTTTGTGAAAGGAGAGTGACAGTGAAAAAGCCACATCATGTTCTTGCTTGCAGTAAGAATAAAGTCAAACCCAGCACTTTAAGAAACAGAGCATAGCCAGGTTCCAGAGGCATAGCACCCGAAGTAGGAAGTATGGAGCTTGAATGCTGCTTATAAAAGAATAATTTCTGTTGAAGATGGGCTACTTGAGACACAGTGGAGGGATACTGAAATGGCAGAGAGTTTCTAATGATATCACAAGGATCCAAGCGGAAGAAAGCATAAAAACGTGTATTGAAAAAAATAGAGTAAAAATCGTGAGGTTATATGATGAGAATGAAGGACAAAATAGCCAAAGAAGACATTTAAGTGGATACCACTTGAAAGATGGAATCATGGGGACTGGAAGTAATTAATCAATCCCTGGACAGATATAAGTAGTGCTTGGGAAGACGAGATAGCAAGACACTGTATAATTTCTGTTAAGAATTATAAAATATTAAAGATTTTGTAAACAATACCTTAAGCACTCATGGTGGATTTTTCTTTACATGAAATATTTAATAATGTCTAATATTACTCGAATAAAACTAAATTATTTTCGCACACAGTACTTCTGTATAAAGGAAAATTATTACAAATGTTGTCCATTAATACATAATATCATGATTAAGGCAAATACAGGGTCCGTCACGGGAACCGCATGTTTTTTTATTGGGTAGTACGGCCGAGCGGTTGGCATCAGTGAGCGTGGGTTGGCCTTGATTTGTTCGTTAGAGTGGGAAGTTTAGTTGCCGCCATATCGTGGAACGTGGAGCATCGTACGTTCGCTCTTCGGCGGTTTTTCGTAAACAATGAGTCAGTGATGCAGACACAACGTGACTTTCGCACCCATTTTAATATTCCGGTCCGCCGACCTGTTCCAGACCGCAACACCATTTTGAGATGGTTTGAAAACTTCAACACAACTGGCTCCGTAATGAAGAAGAAACCATCTGGCCCTGTCAACACAACCCGTACGCCCGAAAACATCGAGCGAGTTAGGACGTCTGCGATACAGAGCCCTAAACGGTCGGTTCGCAAGCGTGCTGCGAGTTTAGGGATTAACGAGTCAACAGTGCGAAGGATTCTGCACAAAGATCTTCATTATCACCCATACAAAATTCAGGTATGTCAGCAACTTAGTGTAGGTGATTATGAACAGCGTCGTGTCTTTTGTGAAACCATGCTTGAAACCATGGTCAATAATGAAAACATTTTTCTCATGAGTGATGAAGCCCATTTTCATTTAAATGGGTTCGTTAACAAACAAAACTGTAGATATTGGTGTAATGAAAATCCTCTCAGATGTTACATGAGTCCCCTCTTCACAGCCCAAAAGTAACACTATGGTGTGCAGTTGGGGAGAAGGGCATTATTGGCCCGTACTTTTTTGAGGAAAACAACATTACTGTGACTGTTAATTCAGAGCGCTACATTACGATGCTCCAAACCTTCTTCTTCCCAGAACTTCGACGTCGCAGATGGGCAATGAGGAGAGTATGGTTTCAACAGGATGGTGCAACTGCACACACAGCTCGTAATTCAATGGCTGTCTTATGGGATCAGTTTCCAGGCCACCTTATCTCCAGATATGGCAATATTCGCTGGCCTCCTCGCTCCCCTGATCTAAGCTTATGTGACTTCTTTTTGTGGGGATATCTCAAGTCCCGAGTATATGTTAACAAGCCACGCTGCCTTGAAGATCTGAAGACGACAATCCAGGAGGAAATCGTTCGTATTCCACGTCAGATGTTAATTAACGCTACTCGGAGTTTTCGGGACTGGCTACAATCATGCATAAACATAAATGGCCAACATCTGAGCGACGTGATCTTCAAAACATAAATGAACAATAAAATTCCCAACATACACTATGTATTGTCATAAATAAAAATATTTTTTAAGCCAAACTGACTAAGTACATCTTATTTGAAAACCATGCGATTCCCATGACGGACCCTGTACAATAATCACAAGAGAGAAAATAATTTAAAAATAAGATTAAAAAAAACCTCAATTTTTTATACACAAATAGTTTCAGTTCAGTATAAAATATTATATCTTAGAAAAGAAACTAGATACCATTTAATTAAAACAAATAACATTTTCACTCTTACCTTGCAGGCCCATCTGCAACACCATCTCCAATCTGATGACAGAATAAACATGTGCGTGTATCTTCAGGAATCTTACTTGGAGTTACTGTTATACCCATTCTAAACAAAGTCTGTATGAACAAAATAAGAAATTAAAATACATTCACTATGATAAGTAATATAAAACTATTGATACTTTATACACACTTTTATATTAATTCAACTGAAAATAATTTTTTGTCTATACAAAATAAAATGTTTCTTAACTCATTACAAACATAGATGTGCCATATATACAAATAACATTTTTTGTGAAATATTAAAATAAAATATTGATGCACGATATACATGAACATGCATTATACACACAAATAACAGTATCACCCATTATTTTAATCACTCGTTTGCAGTGTACAAACTAAGCAGGAATCCCCCCCCCCCACACACACACACACTACAGGCAATCTGGCTCTCTGTATATGTTACACACAACAGACACAGACAATTATAATTAATTCACGTAGTTTACAATGTGTACCCTGTATTCGGGACTGAATGTCCTGTGTTTCTAATAGTTCATGTGAGGAATGTAATGAATACAGTGAAACCTCGATATAACACCCCTGTGATAAAAAGTGACCCTTGATGTAAGCTCATTTTTTACGGTCCCAGAAAATTAAGTAGTTAAACTTGGGACCTTTATATAAAGGGACTCTCGATACAAAGCGCTTTTTGGCCGGTCCACAGAAGAGCATTATATCAAGGTTTCACTGTATACAAAACAATGTTTAAGGAAAAACTAATCTATTTTTGGTATATTTTAATAAATATTCATTCAGTTCAGTTCAAAACCTGTGTTAAATATTCCAGAACACACACATGGGCATGCATGCATGTACACATTTCTTAATTTGGTTACATAAGATTTGTGTATTTTCTACACTATCACATTGTATAATCAAATCACCTCAGTCATTTCCTTATCCGTTGGACGTTTAAATTTATTTGCTGGTGGGGGTATGTTATTCCCACTCCATATTCTGTACCTCACTCCCTTTGCTTTTGGTTTTACCTCTGGAGGTGGTGCAACAGGCTTCTCTTTGACAGGTTCCTCGACTTCAGTAGTTGTTGTTGGTGACTTTACCTCATCCACTTCCTGCATGAAAATAATGTACATATGTTGATAAGTTGAAATGTTAGTTTAGTTGAAAAAAAAAATTACTATATCATTACGTATATATACTTAATGGACCAAACTACCTCCTAACAAAATAGTGCATATGGAATCATCTTGTACCCAAAGTTATTAAGGATTCTGAAAAATTACTTCTTCCTGAAATAACATTTTAAGCAAATAATTTTATAAATGGGCAATGTATAACTATATAATGTTGCATTGTGACATTACAAAAAAAAAAAAAAAAAAAAAAAAAAAAGTACCATTTTAATAGGGGTTGGCTCTTCATTTTCCTTTTCTGGTTGTTTGACTGCAGGCCTCTTCTTGTTTTCTTGATCCACAGATGTCACACGACTTTTCTTTGGAGGGCTATGATCACTCTGACTTAAATGATCTACTATAGCAGCAGCCTGTTAATACAAACATTCAAGTTATATGAAAACAATAATATGAAAAGAAATCAATGTGATTAAATCAATGTCTTCACAAAACCTGTATACGTTTCAGTTCAGTTCGCTCTGTCACTTTAAAACATTATTATACTTACCCACAAGAACAAATTATCTAATTAAAAAATATTAAAGGACCCATTAAAAATTATCTATTCACCATTCAAATGTTGTTCTAAATGATCTTTTTTTTACACTTTACCAAGTGAACACTCTTTTTTCTTTTACCTGTCTTCTTTTATCAAGTGTTTTGGTTTACCTAATCATTTTCAAACATTTCTTTGGTTTACTTAACCAATAGACCAAATATTCACACACACACACACACACACACACACACACACACACACACACACACACACACACACACACACACACACACACACACACACACACACACACACACACACACACACACACACACACACACACACACACACACACACACACTGAAGGTCATAGATTATGTATTTCCTGCTATCTTGAACACCTGCTGTTTGTTCTGACACCATCCCCTATGTAAAACAGCAGTACTGGATTATAACTGGGTGTTTATTTTTACACAATTACATTATTTTGTGATAAAAATTCATTTGGTTATACAGTGGATCCCTGATATAACACCCCTGTTGTAACGGGACAAACGGGCCTGTTATCTTAATTATGGGGTTTGAGGATGTTACATATTTTTATTGTATTCATGTATATAAAGAATGGTTAGGTCCATTTTCCCTATGTCTGCACGAACAACGCAGTTTCATTGATACGATTTACTTCAAGGCCGAGGGCGTACGTGTAAAGGAAAACATATACAATGGCGATTCTGATCGACACTAACAAAATGATATTACGAATATTGACACACGTCACAATGACGAGGAACAATGCCGTCAGCTGATGCGGACGAATCGTGGATCACAATTGATCCCCTCCACCTGTCGACAGTTCGACACAATGTCTGCCCACTCTGAAGATTCTTGTCATGGCGACAACACGTTTATTTCTTTCTGATAAAATTTAACCAGAAAATGTAACAAAATTTGAAAAATGTAGCATCAGTTGAACAGTGAACAGTACCAGTTTTAATTATGTAGATTCAGTGATGTGACAGATCAAACAGACAGTACAAATAACATCGTAGTACACCAGCCTACGGCCGGAACATGGAAAACATCTAACCCACTCGACTGCAACTACTTTCAGGGAAGTCAACAATATTCTCATTCTTATTTTTCAAAATTAGAGCTCTAATAAGATATAAAACTTTAAAAAACTTATTCTTTGTAACATCAGCATGTGAGGGAGAGAGTGTGAGTAAAATGTCGGCCAACAACTAGACATTGGTTTATGGGCAAAAGGGGATTCAAATTTAATAAATGTATGAAATATTTCAATTGATATGTAAAATGATTATCTTCCGATGGTCAAAATAAAGTATAAGATGGGAAGATGATAACGCTAAATACTAAGTAAGAGCGGAACTGCAGAGCCGCCATTTTGGTATATGATTTCAATGTAATTTAACCCTTTCTTTGTTTGTGTAACTGAGTAACTATAACGATAATTAAAAGTGTGCTGTATTCAAACCTATGTGTGAGAGACGTTGTTTCTATAACCCGTACTGCTTCTACCTCTCGTTTAACGACACCTTGGCACCCTTAGGTATAATAAATAGATTCAGTGTAAACGAAGTGAGCACGTGGCATGGTATTTCAACCGATAAAATGCAAATGAATTACATAACTATGGTAAGTACTGATAATTATAAATACTTAATAATGTGAATAGTGACAGATGTCGACCCGAACTAGGGACTCAATTATTGTATCAGTGACACTGTGATATAACGCGAACCTTGATGTAACGCTCACAGTCCCGGCAAATTAAATAGTTAAACTTGGGACCTTTATATAAAGCGACCCTCGATATAAAGCGCTATTTGGCCGGTCCGCAGAAGAGTGTTATATCAAGGTTTCACTATATAAATTTGGCAAAGTAGTCTGTGACTCCAAAAAGCTACATGATTCATACTGTTATCTTTGCCAAACAAGGTTGTCTTTCTTAGATTTTCTCAAGGAACCTTCTGCTACTCATGAGAGATGATATTATTATTGTCAACATTGTTAAAACTGCATCTTAAAATTTCCATAAAAGAAACAAAGGAAGTTATTCAGTAGCGCAGTGCAATATGCCAGTTACAACATAAAAACAATGGAAAGCATTTGGTGGAGACTGTACTAGGTGTGAACTCGCTTAGAATTATGTGAGTCAGTACTATACGAGACCTTGGGAAGAGTAGACACGTCAGCTGTTGAGTACAGTGATTGAACTAGCTGCCATAGAGAATGGGTATATGACAGTATGGTGGAATTCCCTAGTTTCAGAATTTTAGCAAACTGGCAGATAAATTAAACCTTTTTATATAAAGCACAAACAATTTTTATATTTAGTGAAAAAAATTAATACTAAATAATGACATGAAATAAATTCTGAAAGCACCGTCTTAGTTGGTGGTTTCACTTTTACTCTGTTTGTATGGTTTCGTTGGTTTAATTTTAGTTAACTGATTTATATGAGTTTATAAAAACAAATTATTGGTGTTCATAACAATAATGAATTAACTGATTTACGGGATTTTCTAATGCATTAATGTTGCATTCTTTTTGGAAATTTGACTGACTTGTTTGTAATTTTCAGCTGTTAATTCATTGCATGGTTTATGAGTTGTGTTTACACCAATGTTCATGAGTAACAAAAAATAAAGGATGTACCACTAAGTTTTCATATAAGTAAAACATGCATTATGCTAATGAATTAAATCTTTTTTTGTGTCACCTAACGTCATAACTCATTGTTTGTGTTCGTGTTCAGCAGGATTCATCTAAAGGATCTGAAAAGGTAAGTCCATGGGGAGTATAATACACAGGCTAAATCCCATCTGTACAAATGTAGGTTGGTGACCTTATTTCTGTTACAGCATGAGCAAAAACATTACATAACTCATAATGAACACATCAAAAGAATTGTATACAGTTTAGTATTATATAACATTTAAAAAAGCATAAACCTATAAATCTTCATTGAATGTATGTGTGCACAAGCATACATATATTCTACACTTCATGCCAACACACAATCACATGAAATTAAAATATACTAATTAGGAAACCACTTTGTACGTTAGTCAAAGACACGGCTGGGAAGTTACTGGAGGAACTCATGAGGACAAGACTGGTAATGGCGATCAGAACTGCGAGAGATCTCCATGAGAAGCAGTTCGGCTTTAGGTCAGGAAGATCGTCGGTGGACATGATACAGGAAGTGTGTGAGGCTATCAGAAGCGTGGAGGACCACAACCATTTCTCGCAAAAGGGTTGTGCTTCTGGTAACACTGGAAGTCAAAAATGCGTTCCGTGAAGTGGAGCAACATGCTGGAGGCATTGGACCATGAATTTTGTGTGCTGAGGTACCTGCTATGGATGGTGAACAATTACATCAGGGACAGAGCACTGCTTTATGGAACCCTGGAAGGACAGCGGCAGATGGCTGGGCTGGGCCAGAGTTCAGTCCTTGGACCAGATCTCTGGAATGAATCCTATGACAGCCTGCTGAGGGTACAGATGCCAGAGCAGTTGTACTTGGTGGGATATGCCAACGACATGACAGCACTTGTCGCTGCTCGTACCATCAACCAGGCTCAGATCAAGCTCAACAGGGTGATGTGGTTAGTCAACTATTGGATGGTATCGCATGAGCTGACATTAGCCCTCACTAAGATGGAAGTTGTGGTCCTATCTAAGAAGAGGATTCCCACTGTAATTCTGGTATGAGCAGGAGACGAAGTGGTCGAGTCAAACCCAGAGCTGATGTACCCTGGAGTGATGATCAACTCCCAGTTGGGCTATTTTTGAGCAGATTAGGCGTATGGTGGACAAAGAGGCAAAAGTAGTGATGGCACTTAGTTGGTTCATGGTCAACATCGTTGGTCCGAAGTCAACCAGAAGAAGTCTTTTGATGACAGATGTCCAGTCAGTCCTACCGTATGGAGCGTAAGTGTGAGCACTCCTCAATCGTAATCTTTACAGGAAGAAACTAGCCCAGGTCCACAGATGAAGTGCTCTTCGAGGTGCACTGGCCTCACAGTTTCCAAGCTGGCTGTTTTGGTCGTTTCTGGAGTGATGCTGATCAACAATTGACCTTATTACCAAGGAATGTAAGATCCTCTTTCAGAGGAAGAAGGAGGTAGGTGGTGAAGCTGCACACTGAGATACTGCACAAAGCCAAATGCTGGAGAGCTGGCAGAGAGCGTCGAGAGGAAGGATGGGGAGATCAACTATTACCTCACCCAGTTTTTGACTGGACACGGGTATTTTTAATTTTACCTGAAGAAAGTTGGAGTGCCTGTACTGCCCGAGAGCTGAGGACGACGCCAGCCATATATTCTTCATCTGTGACAGATGGGAGCAACATAGAACATTTTTGTAAGAACATATTATGCAGGAGATCTCCATGGATAACATTATTAAAGTGATGCTTCAAGGGGAAGACACCTGGAACTCTGTGTGTCACACTTCACAGAAGAGATTCTTTGGGCGAAGAAGATAGATTTAGACAATACAATATAGAAGAATAACTGGTCAGATGTGAGCCCTATGGTTGAAGAACTATAGGCCTAGCCCGAAGTAGTGTGTCAAACAGTTCCAGGTTAGTGTCCTAGAAGGGAAAGGGAGGTGGGTTTTTAGTGGGTAGGGTATAATACCCAAACCCACAGACCCCAGAAGTGTGCCCCTTCCTGGCATTTGTTCAGTAAATTTTTCCACCTGCTCTTGTAACAAAAAGTGAATCAATATAATATTTGGCTTGTATTAACATTCTCTAGTAAACCCTGAAGTAATTCTTGAGACTTCTTCAGTCTAATATATGCACTTTGTTAAATCAGCAAGTGATACTGATTACTATAACTTTCATTAATGGTTCAGCATGGCTAACAGTTTGACAGGTGGCATTATGAATGGCAATTTAAGGTTCAATGGTTTCTGGCTAAGTACGAGGGTTATTCGGAAAGTAAGGTCCGATTTCTTATAAAAAATAAACCATCACAGATTTTTTCAAAAAACTTTTTTTATTTAATTCCTTACATCTTTCTCTATTTTTCTACATAGTTTCCATTTTTGTTTAAACATTTGTCATAACGTTCTACAAGCTTTTGTATGCCGAAGTCATAGAAGTCTGCCGCCTGTGAGGATAACCAGTCTTTAACTGCTTCTTTCACCTCGTTATCTGTGGTGAAGCGCTTGCCGCTGAGAAACTCCTTTAGGTAGCGGAACAAGTGAAAATCACTCGGCGCCAAGTCTGGACTGTAAGGTGGGTGGTCAATCTGTTCCCATCCAAAAGATCTGATCAGATTTTGGGTTTGAATGGCAGAATGGGGTCTGGCATTGTCATGCAGCAACAAAACTCCAGACGTCAGAAGGCCACGTCGCTTATTCTGTATTGCACATCGAAGTTTAGTCAGGGTTAGCTAAGTAAGCGGCTGCATTTATTGTTGTCCCTTGCTGCATAAACTCGACTAACAAGACTCCATGTCTATCCCAAAACACGGTTGCCATAACCTTGCGTGTTGAGATTGTCTGCTTGGCCTTGACTTTGACTGGAGATGTCGTGTGACGCCATTCCATTGACAATGTGCCGTCCCCTGTGACAATGTTCTCTAAAAGTTGATCACCTTCCTTATGATATCGGTCCAAAAAATCAAGAGCACAAGCCATTCTTTTCATTTGGTGTTCCTCAGTAAGCAGCCTGGGAACCCAACGTGAGCACAATTTGCGAAATTGCAAATTTTCAGAGACAATTTTGTGCAAAGTTGTTCTACCCACATTCGGAAATTGCAATGTTAAAGTTGAAATTGTGAATCGCCGGTCTTCACGAATTTTTTCGTCCACGGCATTGACCAAATCTTCTGTGATCACTGATGGTCGGCCTGATCGCGGTTTATCATGGTCATTTTCCTGTCCGTCCTTGAAAGCTCTCACCCACTTACGCACTTTGCTGTCACTCATCGCATTGGGGCCATACACTTCACTTATATGTCGATGAATTTCCGCTGGTGAAACGTTCCTTGCTGTCAAAAACCAAATCACTGAACGTATTTCACAGCCAGCGGGCTGATCAATTGTTTTAAACATTTTGAACTGACACTGTAAACAGCACACTGCAACAATACCAATGCAAATGGCGTCGTTTGACGCGCAAGGCATGCCGGGAGTCGGTGCGCATTCGCGTTTCAATGTTCGCGCGTCATTCGATTAGCTACGGCGATTCGGCCCTTACTTTCCGAATAACCCTCGTAAAATATGAAAATTGCTACTTACGTTTTGAATGAATGTAAAATCAAGCTGCAGACATGCACAAATCTTGGTGTAAGGTTTGGCTTATTGTTATGTTTAAAAAGAAGACAAAATTAAACAACAATCTATAGCAATCTTTATGCACTCTTAAAATGCATGAACAAGTCATAGAGTGAACTGAAACTCATAAGGAAGACCTACGCAAGTAATTCATAGTTAACTGAATATGTTAACCCTAAAGCAGTGAACTCAAATAAAGAAGAAAATAGAAGTCTTGCCTAGAAACTGCCGACAAATTAACTACTTCAACAATACAGAGTCAACAGTCTGTTTAATGAAGAAGACATTATGAACCTACAGACTGTCAGTAACATTAGGTTCCATCCTGCTTCCACTCTGTTTCATTTACTGATCCAATTCTATGTTACATCTTGTTAATACAAAATTTATATATTTCATGAAGACAAACTTTTATGAAAACAGATGTCACATTGTTCTACAACTTCAGCTAAAGCATTTTACTTCCATGTTCCATAAGGATATTGTGATGTTCCATAATATGTTCCATAATAGAAGTATGGTGATAATAGACTGGTTATGCAAAACATGAAGAATAGTCATTTTCTGAAAAGTGTCTGTATGTGTGTAGAATTTTTTCTATGGCAAACGATAACTGCCGCAAATTCAAACAGAATCAAATAATGTTTTGTATATGTGCTCGAGTTGTAGAGGACTGTTGATTTTGGTGAAGATCAGTTAAGGGGGAGGGGTAGTTTACCTGCAACGTTTTATGTTTTAACAAGAGTAAAGTACTTAAATTTGATACATAAAGTACCTTGAAAAGAAGGTTATAATAATACACTGCAGAAAGGTACATGAAACATCTATAAATGAAAAGGGTAGTTGAAGGGGGAGGGGATACTTTTTTTATACGTGTACTACGTTATCGGCAACAAAGAAGTAGTTTGTTGTTAAAATTCCTTCCTGGGCTGTTTGCCTGTGGTCCAATGTTTTCTGCAAAATGTGACATTTCGGCAGTGCCATCGACTGCCACCGTCAGTGAAATCAAGTGCGCTAATGTGAGGTGGTATATGTTAGTGACCACAGTACTGTGGTTAAGAGTATGGAAATATTTCACTTTGAAAATGATTTAAAATGTAAATCTTAGAACATGGAAGTCATATATGGTTATCTATACCAATATTTTATAGTGCTCAGCGCTCAGTTAACATAAACTTATCTTGAACAGAATTTCTGGGAATTCTAAATTAATGCTGGGCTTTGCTCCCTAGATTCATTTATCAGTTTCTTGTGATGGCCATGTCTAGGTTACATTATCACGCTTCTTCTTGTTAAAATCATGCAATATATATTAGCAATATAAAAACAATCTATAACTTTAGCTCAATGTTTACCTTGTCTTGCGATATAGAAGGAGGATGATGAAGCAGGGCCAGCTGCATGTAGCATACAGAACTGCAAAAGTACAGATCTTCTGAACTTTCTTCTCTAGAAAGAAATGGCATTTCAGATGCCTTCTTCTTAATTAAATTGTTCAGAATGACAACATCACAATGGCGGCAAAACTTTGCTGCTCCGTTCAGTATGCTCTGGATGTCAACTGGTGCTAAATTAAGTATTAAATATACTCCATTAAAAGTTATAAATGAAATAACAAATTGTTTTAATTATATTTTGCTTTTCCATTATATGACTAGATAATGGTAAAATAAATTTAGTAATGTCTACAAGTAACCTAAAGTATATAATTAAAACCAACACTTTACACCTAAACAGCAAGTAAAATAATGCTGTTGTACCAATTGATTCAGGCAGCAGATACAATACGAATTTCTGAATGAATGAATTTGATGAATGCTTATGACGAACAAACATCAATTACCCTCTCCTTCCTTCGGTAATCATATGAACACAAAAGCTAATGAACAACATTTACCTCCTTCTTTACCATCTTTTCCTTTTGATCTGTAGAGTCCCAACTTATGACTTGGAGGAGTTGCAGTGCGTTCTGTAATATGAAAAGCTGTTGGTGCTGGAATTCGCAGAACATTTGCCAAATTACGCAATACACCCAGGACATCATCTGCTGCCGCTGATGTTAATGTCAGAGTTACTGTCACATTACCGGAATCTTTAAGCGGAACTGATGGAGACATTCTTGGTTTAGTCAGTGAATTGTCTCTATAGAGATTTTCTTTGTCCTGTAACAACAAAACTTTAAAATAGTGTGCAAGGAAACTACTAATCACATAAATATGTAACAATTCTTGACTTTAAATTACAAGAAATACCAGATATTTCTCTTTCATAAAATTAAAACACCTTGAATAGGAAGAAATTAGTTTAATCAATTACATATTCCATAAGTAGACATTCATATTCCTTCTACTCAGCTAATCTTTTTGTTCTACTAACAAGTAATATAAAAAGTGTCTGGACTGGACGAGCCAACATGGTCTTGTCTGCACCTCATAAAGAAACTTATTTATTTATGATAAACCTGACACCTGTTTATGAACTTCTGTTTAACTATTGAGTTTCACTATTCAGAAAAAAATAACACCACCCTTAGTTTCACAAAATTTGTGCTTCACAATATTTAATATGCTTTATAATAGAAAACTGGCTTGTCTGGTTGTATGGCTGTGTTCCAGATTTGTTATTGCAGACGTTTTGGCCGCACCTTCGACGGCTATCTTCAGTGCATTAAGTTTGGAAGGCTATAACACTGACCAAGTTACTGCAGTCAGTGAACACGGCCTTACAACCCGGCAAGCCAGTCTTCCAATAATGTTGACGCCAGCCATGAAAGCCTCAGACATACTTTACGAATGTTTAGTTCTATGATATGTAGTATGAACTAAGTTCAGGAATGAAGATGTTCGAATGGAGTGCAAACAAGAAAGTCAGAGAGGAAGTATAATACAATACCGGGTGGCCCATAAGTCAGTTGGCACTAGCAGTATGTAGACGCTCGATTGACTAGCATAGTAGTTACTTGACTTGACTAGAGCAGTAGTTACCATAATTCAGTTGAGATTTGAGGTTAGGTTGATGTTGATGTGTATGCTGTTGTTAGCGCTTGTTTGTTGTTCGTGTTGTTTGTGAGACAATGAACAGAAAACTATCTACAGAGCAGCGTGTTTTTGTACTGCAGATGTGGTGGAAACAGGACCATAATTAGTGATGTTGTTGAGTTATTTGCGGAACGTTTTCCAAACATCACACCTCCATCTAGAGAAGGTATTCGTAAACTGAATCAGAGATTTGAACAGATTGGAATGGTAGCGGAACTTCCTCGATCAGGTAGGCCAAAAACAGTTACAACAGAAGAGAATTTAAATATCGTTGCGCAATGTTTTGTGCAGTCACCAAAGAAATCAACACGAAAAGCGTCCAATGAGTATGGAATACCTCGAACAAGCCTGCAAAGGATGCAGAAAACGTTAAAGTTGAGACCATATAAGCCCACTTTACTCCAAGGCCTAAATGAAGATGATCCACTATTTTACAAAACCATTCTTTGGAGTGACGAGGCTACTTTTAAACTGAATGGTACAGTGAATAGGCACAACTGTGTTTACTGGGATACTGCGAATCCACATGTGGTGATAGAGACAGAGTTAAACGCTCCGGGGGGGGGGGGGGGTACTATTTGGGCAGGGATCTTTGCCGGTGGGATCATCGGACCATACTTTTTTAATGGCACAGTGAATGCTAAGTTACCTACAAATGCTTCACGAAGTGTTGATGGAACTAGAAAACAGTCCACTTTTTGAACACCTGCAGCCAATTCGAGAAAAGTTAATATGGCAACAAGATGGGGCACCCCCTCACTATGGACTGATTGTGAGACTTTTTGAATGGAACGTTCGATAAATGGATTGGCAAGACGTGTTGAATGGCCTCCACGTTCTACTGATCGTACTGTAACGGGGCAAAAGGGAGGGGTTTTATTTTATTAAATATTTGCAACAAGTTATTTCATATGCGTGGTCAGTCACAGGTTGAATCTCAGTCGTCGCGAACAAAGAACGGTGATGAAACAATTACAATGGAATGTGCGGGTCACACACACAGCGTCATAATTCTCAGAACGGCAAAACAGTGTAATGCGCCCCAACGCACTAACATCGGCGGAGCACATACCCACGCTAAGCAAAAGGCGCACAACATGGCCCAAAGACAATATTTTTCGCCACGTGTATCGGAGGTGACGGAAACGAAACTTGGTCACGCCCACTACAGTGACGTAAACCGCAGGATACCAAATATCGTCAACGTCCAGCAGCCAGGAGTTTGCACTTGTTGAATGTGCCACCGCTATGACTTTAAAGTACCAGGCATTGGTTTCCGTCTTGTACAACCGAAATCTAGTGGAGGGTTTTTGGAGAACGCACTTCCCAGTCTCTTACTGAAGCTCGCCTGCGCAGGCAAGCCCGCCAAACAGGGCTCATAAATAATTTTTAAACATCAAGTACAAGTGAGTTCAGTTATTAAAAAATGTGACAGTGATGCTAGTTTTCGGCAAAAAGATGACATCATAAATTGTTTTTGGACATAGACGAACTTTGTAAATGAGGTAACACGAGGTCGAGGGGATGCCACGTGCCAGCAAGGGGTATCGGGTTAATTTTGGGGTAATAAAATGGGGCGAATATACATTTAAAAAAGGGTTTTGAATGGTGTGAATGTGAGAATGGGCAGGCTGGGCTGTTTTAATTAAGGTAAGATGTTAAGTGTAATATTGTAATCGTAATTGTAATCGTAATCCAATCATGTAGTAAATATCATTAAAAGTTTTATGCATTTTAAATTTTGGAAAATTAATCGTTTGAGCTAAGAGGCAAAGAGATGATATAATTTGAAGTTTGAAAATTTTAAGGAATAAAAAATAAAATCTTAGTTTGTTTCTCTTCACAAAATGCGAGTTGCGTCAGTTATTGAAATAACCTTAAATCACTCTTGCATCTCGACATTCGTGTGACGGATTCTGGGATGAGAGGGCAAAATATAAGGTAGGTGGAAGATAGATAATTTTATTTATTTGTATTTGTACTTTGTATAAAGGTAAGTTAATTTAACAATGGCGCCATGAAAGGGACGAATTTTATTAATTGAATTGCATTAAAATTCCACACCTACAACAGATGCAAGCGTGATTTGAGGTTGAAGTAGTGAAGTAGAAATACGAAATTTACGCATTATTTACTTAAGAGCAAAATGGTGTTATGATTAAGTAAATCAATTAGATTAAGTTAACAAGTCTTGTAAAAGAATAAAAAATGGATACAAATGAGAGTATAAATAACGAAGTCAGCTTCTCTGACAGTCAAACAGAAATTCAAATAAGTAGCGACTCGGGAGTTCAAACAAATGGCAGTAATCTAGAAAGTCAATTAACCGAATCAAAAATAATGAAGGATGTCGAACATCAATCAACACCTATTTCAGTCAACCAAAATAAGAAGTCCGATGAGGACGATATGTTAACACGATTGTATAATATGATGTATAGTAATTTCAGTGAACTAAAAGGGGATATTAATATTAAATTCGATGAACAAAAGAATAATTTTGATAGCAAATTAGATGAACAAAACAATAGATTCAATGAACAAAATATTAAATTTGACATACAAAATAGTAAGTTTGACGAAATTAGAAATGAAATTAAACAACAGAATGTCAAGCTGAATGAGCGAATGAATGTAATTAATACAAATCATAATAATATGAAAGAACAGGTAATAAATTCTATAAATAATAATTGTGAGAAACTAGTTAACGAAGTGAATAAAAATCTAGACAAAAAATTAGAGCAGATAATGAATAAAAAGTTAGATGATTATGTTATGAATATTAATAATGACAAAATAGTGGAAGAGAATAAAATATTGAATAGTGATGAGATAGAGATAGTGAGTGGGAGAGAGAGAGTAATAGGTTGTAACGGAGTAGTAATTAGTGTTGATGAATTAGAGAAAGAGTGGCAAGAGAGAGTAGATGAGTATGTAGGGCAGAGGGTAAATTTTCCCCATATTTGTGGTGAACCAAGGTGTTCACAGATGTTATTGTTGAAGGGCAAGAGTCCCTTATTAGTGGAAGATTTGAGTTGTTCCCCGAGTTTTTATGAGTTAGTACCCTCTGTGTGGAATGGTGTTGAAAGTGTGAGATGGTATTATGATGAGAGAGATTTAGATGGAGAGTTATGTGCAGATAGAGAAACAGAATTATATCAGTTGAAGAGAAATTATAATGAGTTGAAAGAGATGTTTGGAGTGGTAAAGATAAATGATATTAAATACTTACCTGTTAAAATAGAGAATGAGAATTATTTTGATGATACCTGTTTAAATAATAATAATTTACCTTATATTGTAATGAGCGTAGTAGAGGAATACGATAAGAAAATAACTGACCTTATATTGAATATAACTACTGATGGAAACTGGACACAAATAAATAATGTTGACTTGGTTTATGATAAAATAATTATAATGGGAAGTAACCCTATGTATGATTATTGTGGTAAAATGAATAAACTAAAATTTTATGGTTATTACACAGAGGATAGCCATATGATGTGTGTAAATGGAATTGAAAAATGTTATGTGAGACCCAGACTAATTTTCGATGATGGAGGCTGAACATAAAATTAATAAATGGACATTTTATATATTTCGATTTATGGTTCTGACCTGGCTGATTTTGGAAATGAAGTGTGATAAAATTGAACAATTAATGACGTATGAATTGTAAATAATTGATAGTGAAATTAATTGTGTGTGTATTGTAACAAGTATATAAAGTAAACAATGTATGTAAGTAATTGTTTTAATAATAATAAGAGTATTTCAGTAGACTAATTAAAGAACAAAAATAATTTTGAAGACAGTAATTAACGAATTGTAATTGTTTTGATAATAATTGAAAAATGTTGTATTTCCATAATTGTTTTAATTAAAGTAATTTGAGATGTTTAAATATTTTGATTGATTTAAAATGTTATATAATTGAATTTTGATAATGAATTTAAATTATTTTATGAGATGTGAATTTGACAATAATTAATAAATAAATGTTAAACTGTTTAGTATGGAATAACAATTGTTGTTAAAATGTTACAGAAGGTACAGGGAGTTACTGATATTTATATTTGTGTGCTTATGACAGGGTATGAGCGATGTACTGTGAGTATAAAATTTATAATACAAGTTAGATATGTAAAATGTCACTGATAAATTGTTTGCTAATTGCCAATGTAACTAATGTTTGAATATAATGATTTTAATGTGTTACAAGATTTTGATTTAAATGTTGGAAGTAATTTGATATAGTTAAGAATTTTAAATGATTTGTAAAAGGTAGATTTTGGGTGATTACTATTTTGTTAGGACAATTAGAGCAGTCCATGTTGAGTTTAAAGGGGTACTAGAGAGAATAATATTGTTATGAATAATGTAATGTAGAGTTTGAGAAGTATTGATAGTGACACAGTAGCTATGGGGAAAATATGTAGAGTGTTGATTGATATATTAATGTAATAAGTAAATGGAGATATTTTGTAAATGAGAGTATTGTATTGGGAGAGTAATTAGAGTTGATGGGAATTTTGTAAGGGGGATGGGGTGGTAGGAGTCCGCAACGAAAGGTGTTGGGACGGGAAGGGACCGTTTAGCGCCGGAAAGGGTTGCCTAGGTAGAATCCAGGGACCAACATAAGGGAATGAGCTTTGGGGGGGGGGAACACACATCCTGAGTACAAAGGGGTAGAGAGTATTTTTTTTTATAAGAGTAGAATGATGCGAATTGAGTTGAGTAGTAAGTTGGGTTTAGAGATTGTTTGATAGATGTTTTTGATAGAGATGGGTGTCATATTAGTTAAAGCTGTTAGTGATATTAAAGTCAGAGGGAGGAAGATGATAAATATATAAATGCCCAGTGGTGAATCAAGTTATTATGAATAGTTAAATCACCCAAACTAATGGAGATTGTGAATGTTAAGGAAAGAGAGTCATAGTAAAAATATAAAAATTAATGGAAACAAGTGACAAACTTTAATAGAATTTGAGAATAAAGTAAAGTTGTAAAATGTGTAATTTTGAGTAATTTAAATGTCAATTTTATTGGTAATTGTAATAATACTATGTTAATTTTGAAGGTCACATTTTATTATGTTGTTGTGTTTGAAGATAGAATTTTAAAGATGTTTAATGTATTTTATGATGTAGCCTATGTATAACCCATGTAGGTCAAGGTTGTGGACTTGACCCAGTTTGATCAGCTGATGGGTGATGTTGTAAACTAGACAAGTTTTGGCAATGAAGTGATGCCAATTTTATTGTCTGATTGATTTAAATAATTTTAAATTTTCTGAATATTGAGAAGAGTATATTTTAATAAATTTAAATTTTTGTTGAAAAAAAAAATTTTTTTTGAATTTTTTGTGCCTGCCATATAATTGATGTTTCGAGTTTTGAGTGTATTATTGTTTATGTGTATTACTAGGGTTTTATTGAATTATATTGTTTAGTATGTATGTATAATCAAATGTTAGGATAGATGAATTCATGTTTAATTAGATGTTCAATTTATTTGTTTTTCTGAGTATTAATAGTAATGAAGAGAATTAATCAATTCAGGTAAAAGATTTTTATTTTTTGATTTTGAAGAAAGCAATGGAGATAGAGCAGTTTGCTTTCAACTTAAAGGAACTTTTTGAATGTGAGAATAAAATTTTGTTAGGATGTAGTAATTGTGAGTGTGTGTACGAGCCCAGTAACTGCTAAAGGCAGCCCCGTGTGCATGGTAAGGGGGAACATATCGGTTGAGGATCTGGCATGGTATAAGACCAGGGGTTTGGATTTTGGGGCGGTATGTTAGATGGTTAGGTGCGCTGTGGTGCATGTCTGTTCGATTTTATGGTGTTGGGATCTCGAATAGAGAAGTCCAGTAATCTCGTTCAGATGCAGCCATAGTCGCCGAGCCAGGGGGGTAGTTTACCCATGATGTATAAGAACTAATGGGGGGGTTGTTGGCACCATATCCTCACCGGTCCTCTTAGGGGTTTAGCAATGAGATTTCTTCTGTTTTGGCAGAAGATCTCTCATTGGGGGGGTATTGTAACGGGGCAAAAGGGAGGGGTTTTATTTTATTAAATATTTGCAACAAGTTATTTCATATGCGTGGTCAGTCACAGGTTGAATCTCAGTCGTCGCGAACAAAGAACGGTGATGAAACAATTACAATGGAATGTGCGGGTCACACACACAGCGTCGTAATTCTCAGAACGGCAAAACAGTGTAATGCGCCCCAACGCACTAACATCGGCGGAGCGCATACCCACGCTAAGCAAAAGGCGCACAACATGGCCCAAAGACAATATTTTTCGCCATGTGTATCGGAGGTGACAGAAACGAAACTTAGTCACGCCCACTACAGTGACGTAAACCGCTGGATACCAAATATCGTCAACGTCCAGCACCCAGGAGTTTGCACTTGTTGAATGTGCCACCGCTATGACTTTAAAGTACCAGGCATTGGTTTCCGTCTTGTACAACCGAAATCTAGTGGAGGGTTTTTGGAGAACGCACTTCCCAGTCTCTTACTGAAGCTCGCCTGCGCAGGCAAGCCCGCCAAACAGGGCTCATAAAAAATTTTTAAACATCAAGTACGAGTGAGTTCAGTTATTAAAAAATGTGACAGTGATGCTAGTTTTCGGCAAAAAGATGACATCATAAATTGTTTTTGGACATAGACGAACTTTGTAAATGAGGTAACACGAGGTCGAAGGGACACCACGTGCCGGCAAGGGGTATCGGGTTAATTTTGGGGTAATAAAATGGGGCAAATATATATTTAAAAAAGGGTTTTGAATGGTGTGAATGTGAGAATGGCTAGGCTGGGCTGTTTTAATTAAGGTAAGATGTTAAGTGTAATATTGTAATCGTAATTGTAATCGTAATCCAATCATGTAGTAAATATCATTAAAAGTTTTATGCATTTTAAATTTTGGAAAATTAATCGTTTGAGCTAAGAGGCAAAGAGATGATATAATTTGAAGTTTGAAAATTTTAAGGAATAAAAAATAAAATCTTAGTTCGTTTCTCTTCACAAAATGCGAGTTGCGTCAGTTATTGAAATAACCTTAAATCACTCTTGGATCTCGACATTCGTGTGACGGATTCTGGGATGAGAGGGCAAAATATAAGGTAGGTGGAAGATAGATAATTTTATTTATTTGTATTTGTACTTTGTATAAAGGTAAGTTAATTTAACAATGGCGCCATGAAAGGGACGAATTTTATTAATTGAATTGCATTAAAATTCCACACCTACAACAGATGCAAGCGTGATTTGAGGTTGAAGTAGTGAAGTAGAAATACGAAATTTACGCATTATTTACTTAAGAGCAAAATGGTGTTATGATTAAGTAAATCAATTAGATTAAGTTAACAAGTCTTGTAAAAGAATAAAAAATGGATACAAATGAGAGTATAAATAACGAAGTCAGCTTCTCTGACAGTCAAACAGAAATTCAGATAAGTAGCGACTCGGGAGTTCAAACAAATGGCAGTAATCTAGAAAGTCAATTAACCGAATCAAAAATAATGAAGGATGTCGAACATCAATCAACACCTATTTCAGTCAACCAAAATAAGAAGTCCGATGAGGACGATATGTTAACACGATTGTATAATATGATGTATAGTAATTTCAGTGAACTAAAAGGGGATATTAATATTAAATTCGATGAACAAAAGAATAATTTTGATAGCAAATTAGATGAACAAAACAATAGATTCAATGAACAAAATATTAAATTTGACATACAAAATAGTAAGTTTGACGAAATTAGAAATGAAATTAAACAACAGAATGTCAAGCTGAATGAGCGAATGAATGTAATTAATACAAATCATAATAATATGAAAGAACAGGTAATAAATTCTATAAATAATAATTGTGAGAAACTAGTTAACGAAGTGAATAAAAATCTAGACAAAAAATTAGAGCAGATAATGAATAAAAAGTTAGATGATTATGTTATGAATATTAATAATGACAAAATAGTGGAAGAGAATAAAATATTGAATAGTGATGAGATAGAGATAGTGAGTGAGAGAGAGAGAGTAATAGGTTGTAACGGAGTAGTAATTAGTGTTGATGAATTAGAGAAAGAGTGGCAAGAGAGAGTAGATAAGTATGTAGGGCAGAGGGTAAATTTTCCCCATATTTGTGGTGAACCAAGGTGTTCACAGATGTTATTGTTGAAGGGCAAGAGTCCCTTATTAGTGGAAGATTTGAGTTGTTCCCCGAGTTTTTATGAGTTAGTACCCTCTGTGTGGAATGGTGTTGAAAGTGTGAGATGGTATTATGATGAGAGAGATTTAGATGGAGAGTTATGTGCAGATAGAGAAACAGAATTATATCAGTTGAAGAGAAATTATAATGAGTTGAAAGAGATGTTTGGAGTGGTAAAGATAAATGATATTAAATACTTACCTGTTAAAATAGAGAATGAGAATTATTTTGATGATACCTGTTTAAATAATAATAATTTACCTTATATTGTAATGAGCGTAGTAGAGGAATACGATAAGAAAATAACTGACCTTATATTGAATATAACTACTGATGGAAACTGGACACAAATAAATAATGTTGACTTGGTTTATGATAAAATAATTATAATGGGAAGTAACCCTATGTATGATTATTGTGGTAAAATGAATAAACTAAAATTTTATGGTTATTACACACAGGATAGCCATATGATGTGTGTAAATGGAATTGAAAAATGTTATGTGAGACCCAGACTAATTTTCGATGATGGAGACTGAACATAAAATTAATAAATGGACATTTTATATATTTCGATTTATGGTTCTGACCTGGCTGATTTTGGAAATGAAGTGTGATAAAATTGAACAATTAATGACGTATGAATTGTAAATAATTGATAGTGAAATTAATTGTGTGTGTATTGTAACAAGTATATAAAGTAAACAATGTATGTAAGTAATTGTTTTAATAATAATAAGAGTATTTCAGTAGACTAATTAAAGAACAAAAATAATTTTGAAGACAGTAATTAACGAATTGTAATTGTTTTGATAATAATTGAAAAATGTTGTATTTCCATAATTTTTTTAATTAAAGTAATTTGAGATGTTTAAATATTTTGATTGATTTAAAATGTTATATAATTGAATTTTGATAATGAATTTAAATTATTTTATGAGATGTGAATTTGACAATAATTAATAAATAAATGTTAAACTGTTTAGTATGGAATAACAATTGTTGTTAAAATGTTACAGAAGGTACAGGGAGTTACTGATATTTATATTTGTGTGCTTATGACAGGGTATGAGCGATGTACTGTGAGTATAAAATTTATAATACAAGTTAGATATGTAAAATGTCACTGATAAATTGTTTGCTAATTGCCAATGTAACTAATGTTTGAATATAATGATTTTAATGTGTTACAAGATTTTGATTTAAATGTTGGAAGTAATTTGATATAGTTAAGAATTTTAAATGATTTGTAAAAGGTAGATTTTGGGTGATTACTATTTTGTTAGGACAATTAGAGCAGTCCATGTTGAGTTTAAAGGGGTACTAGAGAGAATAATATTGTTATGAATAATGTAATGTAGAGTTTGAGAAGTATTGATAGTGACACAGTAGCTATGGGGAAAATATGTAGAGTGTTGATTGATATATTAATGTAATAAGTAAATGGAGATATTTTGTAAATGAGAGTATTGTATTGGGAGAGTAATTAGAGTTGATGGGAATTTTGTAAGGGGGATGGGGTGGTAGGAGTCCGCAACGAAAGGTGTTGGGACGGGAAGGGACCGTTTAGCGCCGGAAAGGGTTGCCTAGGTAGAATCCAGGGACCAACATAAGGGAATGAGCTTTGGGGGGGGGGAACACACATCCTGAGTACAAAGGGGTAGAGAGTATTTTTTTTTATAAGAGTAGAATGATGCGAATTGAGTTGAGTAGTAAGTTGGGTTTAGAGATTGTTTGATAGATGTTTTTGATAGAGATGGGTGTCATATTAGTTAAAGCTGTTAGTGATATTAAAGTCAGAGGGAGGAAGATGATAAATATATAAATGCCCAGTGGTGAATCAAGTTATTATGAATAGTTAAATCACCCAAACTAATGGAGATTGTGAATGTTAAGGAAAGAGAGTCATAGTAAAAATATAAAAATTAATGGAAACAAGTGACAAACTTTAATAGAATTTGAGAATAAAGTAAAGTTGTAAAATGTGTAATTTTGAGTAATTTAAATGTCAATTTTATTGGTAATTGTAATAATACTATGTTAATTTTGAAGGTCACATTTTATTATGTTGTTGTGTTTGAAGATAGAATTTTAAAGATGTTTAATGTATTTTATGATGTAGCCTATGTATAACCCATGTAGGTCAAGGTTGTGGACTTGACCCAGTTTGATCAGCTGATGGGTGATGTTGTAAACTAGACAAGTTTTGGCAATGAAGTGATGCCAATTTTATTGTCTGATTGATTTAAATAATTTTAAATTTTCTGAATATTGAGAAGAGTATATTTTAATAAATTTAAATTTTTGTTGAAAAAAAAAATTTTTTTTGAATTTTTTGTGCCTGCCATATAATTGATGTTTCGAGTTTTGAGTGTATTATTGTTTATGTGTATTACTAGGGTTTTATTGAATTATATTGTTTAGTATGTATGTATAATCAAATGTTAGGATAGATGAATTCATGTTTAATTAGATGTTCAATTTATTTGTTTTTCTGAGTATTAATAGTAATGAAGAGAATTAATCAATTCAGGTAAAAGATTTTTATTTTTTGATTTTGAAGAAAGCAATGGAGATAGAGCAGTTTGCTTTCAACTTAAAGGAACTTTTTGAATGTGAGAATAAAATTTTGTTAGGATGTAGTAATTGTGAGTGTGTGTACGAGCCCAGTAACTGCTAAAGGCAGCCCCGTGTGCATGGTAAGGGGGAACATATCGGTTGAGGATCTGGCATGGTATAAGACCAGGGGTTTGGATTTTGGGGCGGTATGTTAGATGGTTAGGTGCGCTGTGGTGCATGTCTGTTCGATTTTATGGTGTTGGGATCTCGAATAGAGAAGTCCAGTAATCTCGTTCAGATGCAGCCATAGTCGCCGAGCCAGGGGGGTAGTTTACCCATGATGTATAAGAACTAATGGGGGGGTTGTTGGCACCATATCCTCACCGGTCCTCTTAGGGGTTTAGCAATGAGATTTCTTCTGTTTTGGCAGAAGATCTCTCATTGGGGGGGTATTGTAACGGGGCAAAAGGGAGGGGTTTTATTTTATTAAATATTTGCAACAAGTTATTTCATATGCGTGGTCAGTCACAGGTTGAATCTCAGTCGTCGCGAACAAAGAACGGTGATGAAACAATTACAATGGAATGTGCGGGTCACACACACAGCGTCGTAATTCTCAGAACGGCAAAACAGTGTAATGCGCCCCAACGCACTAACATCGGCGGAGCGCATACCCACGCTAAGCAAAAGGCGCACAACATGGCCCAAAGACAATATTTTTCGCCATGTGTATCGGAGGTGACGGAAACGAAACTTAGTCACGCCCACTACAGTGACGTAAACCGCTGGATACCAAATATCGTCAACGTCCAGCACCCAGGAGTTTGCACTTGTTGAATGTGCCACCGCTATGACTTTAAAGTACCAGGCATTGGTTTCCGTCTTGTACAACCGAAATCTAGTGGAGGGTTTTTGGAGAACGCACTTCCCAGTCTCTTACTGAAGCTCGCCTGCGCAGGCAAGCCCGCCAAACAGGGCTCATAAAAAATTTTTAAACATCAAGTACGAGTGAGTTCAGTTATTAAAAAATGTGACAGTGATGCTAGTTTTCGGCAAAAAGATGACATCATAAATTGTTTTTGGACATAGACGAACTTTGTAAATGAGGTAACACGAGGTCGAAGGGACACCACGTGCCGGCAAGGGGTATCGGGTTAATTTTGGGGTAATAAAATGGGGCAAATATATATTTAAAAAAGGGTTTTGAATGGTGTGAATGTGAGAATGGGTAGGCTGGGCTGTTTTAATTAAGGTAAGATGTTAAGTGTAATATTGTAATCGTAACTGTAATCGTAATCCAATCATGTAGTAAATATCATTAAAAGTTTTATGCATTTTAAATTTTGGAAAATTAATCGTTTGAGCTAAGAGGCAAAGAGATGATATAATTTGAAGTTTGAAAATTTTAAGGAATAAAAAATAAAATCTTAGTTCGTTTCTCTTCACAAAATGCGAGTTGCGTCAGTTATTGAAATAACCTTAAATCACTCTTGCATCTCGACATTCGTGTGACGGATTCTGGGATGAGAGGGCAAAATATAAGGTAGGTGGAAGATAGATAATTTTATTTATTTGTATTTGTACTTTGTATAAAGGTAAGTTAATTTAACAATGGCGCCATGAAAGGGACGAATTTTATTAATTGAATTGCATTAAAATTCCACACCTACAACAGATGCAAGCGTGATTTGAGGTTGAAGTAGTGAAGTAGAAATACGAAATTTACGCATTATTTACTTAAGAGCAAAATGGTGTTATGATTAAGTAAATCAATTAGATTAAGTTAACAAGTCTTGTAAAAGAATAAAAAATGGATACAAATGAGAGTATAAATAACGAAGTCAGCTTCTCTGACAGTCAAACAGAAATTCAGATAAGTAGCGACTCGGGAGTTCAAACAAATGGCAGTAATCTAGAAAGTCAATTAACCGAATCAAAAATAATGAAGGATGTCGAACATCAATCAACACCTATTTCAGTCAACCAAAATAAGAAGTCCGATGAGGACGATATGTTAACACGATTGTATAATATGATGTATAGTAATTTCAGTGAACTAAAAGGGGATATTAATATTAAATTCGATGAACAAAAGAATAATTTTGATAGCAAATTAGATGAACAAAACAACAGATTCAATGAACAAAATATTAAATTTGACATACAAAATAGTAAGTTTGACGAAATTAGAAATGAAATTAAACAACAGAATGTCAAGCTGAATGAGCGAATGAATGTAATTAATACAAATCATAATAATATGAAAGAACAGGTAATAAATTCTATAAATAATAATTGTGAGAAACTAGTTAACGAAGTGAATAAAAATCTAGACAAAAAATTAGAGCAGATAATGAATAAAAAGTTAGATGATTATGTTATGAATATTAATAATGACAAAATAGTGGAAGAGAATAAAATATTGAATAGTGATGAGATAGAGATAGTGAGTGAGAGAGAGAGAGTAATAGGTTGTAACGGAGTAGTAATTAGTGTTGATGAATTAGAGAAAGAGTGGCAAGAGAGAGTAGATGAGTATGTAGGGCAGAGGGTAAATTTTCCCCATATTTGTGGTGAACCAAGGTGTTCACAGATGTTATTGTTGAAGGGCAAGAGTCCCTTATTAGTGGAAGATTTGAGTTGTTCCCCGAGTTTTTATGAGTTAGTACCCTCTGTGTGGAATGGTGTTGAAAGTGTGAGATGGTATTATGATGAGAGAGATTTAGATGGAGAGTTATGTGCAGATAGAGAAACAGAATTATATCAGTTGAAGAGAAATTATAATGAGTTGAAAGAGATGTTTGGAGTGGTAAAGATATATGATATTAAATACTTACCTGTTAAAATAGAGAATGAGAATTATTTTGATGATACCTGTTTAAATAATAATAATTTACCTTATATTGTAATGAGCGTAGTAGAGGAATACGATAAGAAAATAACTGACCTTATATTGAATATAACTACTGATGGAAACTGGACACAAATAAATAATGTTGACTTGGTTTATGATAAAATAATTATAATGGGAAGTAACCCTATGTATGATTATTGTGGTAAAATGAATAAACTAAAATTTTATGGTTATTACACACAGGATAGCCATATGATGTGTGTAAATGGAATTGAAAAATGTTATGTGAGACCCAGACTAATTTTCGATGATGGAGGCTGAACATAAAATTAATAAATGGACATTTTATATATTTCGATTTATGGTTCTGACCTGGCTGATTTTGGAAATGAAGTGTGATAAAATTGAACAATTAATGACGTATGAATTGTAAATAATTGATAGTGAAATTAATTGTGTGTGTATTGTAACAAGTATATAAAGTAAACAATGTATGTAAGTAATTGTTTTAATAATAATAAGAGTATTTCAGTAGACTAATTAAAGAACAAAAATAATTTTGAAGACAGTAAATTAACGAATTGTAATTGTTTTGATAATAATTGAAAAATGTTGTATTTCCATAACTGTTTTAATTAAAGTAATTTGAGATGTTTAAATATTTTGATTGATTTAAAATGTTATATAATTGAATTTTGATAATGAATTTAAATTATTTTATGAGATGTGAATTTGACAATAATTAATAAATAAATGTTAAACTGTTTAGTATGGAATAACAATTGTTGTTAAAATGTTACAGAAGGTACAGGGAGTTACTGATATTTATATTTGTGTGCTTATGACAGGGTATGAGCGATGTACTGTGAGTATAAAATTTATAATACAAGTTAGATATGTAAAATGTCACTGATAAATTGTTTGCTAATTGCCAATGTAACTAATGTTTGAATATAATGATTTTAATGTGTTACAAGATTTTGATTTAAATGTTGGAAGTAATTTGATATAGTTAAGAATTTTAAATGATTTGTAAAAGGTAGATTTTGGGTGATTACTATTTTGTTAGGACAATTAGAGCAGTCCATGTTGAGTTTAAAGGGGTACTAGAGAGAATAATATTGTTATGAATAATGTAATGTAGAGTTTGAGAAGTATTGATAGTGACACAGTAGCTATGGGGAAAATATGTAGAGTGTTGATTGATATATTAATGTAATAAGTAAATGGAGATATTTTGTAAATGAGAGTATTGTATTGGGAGAGTAATTAGAGTTGATGGGAATTTTGTAAGGGGGATGGGGTGGTAGGAGTCCGCAACGAAAGGTGTTGGGACGGGAAGGGACCGTTTAGCGCCGGAAAGGGTTGCCTAGGTAGAATCCAGGGACCAACATAAGGGAATGAGCTTTGGGGGGGGGGAACACACATCCTGAGTACAAAGGGGTAGAGAGTATTTTTTTTTATAAGAGTAGAATGATGCGAATTGAGTTGAGTAGTAAGTTGGGTTTAGAGATTGTTTGATAGATGTTTTTGATAGAGATGGGTGTCATATTAGTTAAAGCTGTTAGTGATATTAAAGTCAGAGGGAGGAAGATGATAAATATATAAATGCCCAGTGGTGAATCAAGTTATTATGAATAGTTAAATCACCCAAACTAATGGAGATTGTGAATGTTAAGGAAAGAGAGTCATAGTAAAAAATATAAAAATTAATGGAAACAAGTGACAAACTTTAATAGAATTTGAGAATAAAGTAAAGTTGTAAAATGTGTAATTTTGAGTAATTTAAATGTCAATTTTATTGGTAATTGTAATAATACTATGTTAATTTTGAAGGTCACATTTTATTATGTTGTTGTGTTTGAAGATAGAATTTTAAAGATGTTTAATGTATTTTATGATGTAGCCTATGTATAACCCATGTAGGTCAAGGTTGTGGACTTGACCCAGTTTGATCAGCTGATGGGTGATGTAAACTAGACAAGTTTTGGCAATGAAGTGATGCCAATTTTATTGTCTGATTGATTTAAATAATTTTAAATTTTCTGAATATTGAGAAGAGTATATTTTAATAAATTTAAATTTTTGTTGAAAAAAATTTTTTTTGAATTTTTTGTGCCTGCCATATAATTGATGTTTCGAGTTTTGAGTGTATTATTGTTTATGTGTATTACTAGGGTTTTATTGAATTATATTGTTTAGTATGTATGTATAATCAAATGTTAGGATAGATGAATTCATGTTTAATTAGATGTTCAATTTATTTGTTTTTCTGAGTATTAATAGTAATGAAGAGAATTAATCAATTCAGGTAAAAGATTTTTATTTTTTGATTTTGAAGAAAGTAATGGAGATAGAGCAGTTTGCTTTCAACTTAAAGGAACTTTTTGAATGTGAGAATAAAATTTTGTTAGGATGTAGTAATTGTGAGTGTGTGTACGAGCCCAGTAACTGCTAAAGGCAGCCCCGTGTGCATGGTAAGGGGGAACATATCGGTTGAGGATCTGGCATGGTATAAGACCAGGGGTTTGGATTTTGGGGCGGTATGTTAGATGGTTAGGTGCGCTGTGGTGCATGTCTGTTCGATTTTATGGTGTTGGGATCTCGAATAGAGAAGTCCAGTAATCTCGTTCAGATGCAGCCATAGTCGCCGAGCCAGGGGGGTAGTTTACCCATGATGTATAAGAACTAATGGGGGGGTTGTTGGCACCATATCCTCACCGGTCCTCTTAGGGGTTTAGCAATGAGATTTCTTCTGTTTTGGCAGAAGATCTCTCATTGGGGGGGTATTGTAACGGGGCAAAAGGGAGGGGTTTTATTTTATTAAATATTTGCAACAAGTTATTTCATATGCGTGGTCAGTCACAGGTTGAATCTCAGTCGTCGCGAACAAAGAACGGTGATGAAACAATTACAATGGAATGTGCGGGTCACACACACAGCGTCGTAATTCTCAGAACGGCAAAACAGTGTAATGCGCCCCAACGCACTAACATCGGCGGAGCGCATACCCACGCTAAGCAAAAGGCGCACAACATGGCCCAAAGACAATATTTTTCGCCACGTGTATCGGAGGTGACGGAAACGAAACTTAGTCACGCCCACTACAGTGACGTAAACCGCTGGATACCAAATATCGTCAACGTCCAGCACCCAGGAGTTTGCACTTGTTGAATGTGCCACCGCTATGACTTTAAAGTACCAGCCATTGGTTTCCGTCTTGTACAACCGAAATCTAGTGGAGGGTTTTTGGAGAACGCACTTCCCAGTCTCTTACTGAAGCTCGCCTGCGCAGGCAAGCCCGCCAAACAGGGCTCATAAAAAATTTTTGAACATCAAGTACGAGTGAGTTCAGTTATTAAAAAATGTGACAGTGATGCTAGTTTTCGGCAAAAAGATGACATCATAAATTGTTTTTGGACATAGACGAACTTTGTAAATGAGGTAACACGAGGTCGAAGGGACACCACGTGCCGGCAAGGGGTATCGGGTTAATTTTGGGGTAATAAAATGGGGCAAATATATATTTAAAAAAGGGTTTTGAATGGTGTGAATGTGAGAATGGCTAGGCTGGGCTGTTTTAATTAAGGTAAGATGTTAAGTGTAATATTGTAATCGTAATTGTAATCGTAATCCAATCATGTAGTAAATATCATTAAAAGTTTTATGCATTTTAAATTTTGGAAAATTAATCGTTTGAGCTAAGAGGCAAAGAGATGATATAATTTGAAGTTTGAAAATTTTAAGGAATAAAAAATAAAATCTTAGTTCGTTTCTCTTCACAAAATGCGAGTTGCGTCAGTTATTGAAATAACCTTAAATCACTCTTGGATCTCGACATTCGTGTGACGGATTCTGGGATGAGAGGGCAAAATATAAGGTAGGTGGAAGATAGATAATTTTATTTATTTGTATTTGTACTTTGTATAAAGGTAAGTTAATTTAACAATGGCGCCATGAAAGGGACGAATTTTATTAATTGAATTGCATTAAAATTCCACACCTACAACAGATGCAAGCGTGATTTGAGGTTGAAGTAGTGAAGTAGAAATACGAAATTTACGCATTATTTACTTAAGAGCAAAATGGTGTTATGATTAAGTAAATCAATTAGATTAAGTTAACAAGTCTTGTAAAAGAATAAAAAATGGATACAAATGAGAGTATAAATAACGAAGTCAGCTTCTCTGACAGTCAAACAGAAATTCAGATAAGTAGCGACTCGGGAGTTCAAACAAATGGCAGTAATCTAGAAAGTCAATTAACCGAATCAAAAATAATGAAGGATGTCGAACATCAATCAACACCTATTTCAGTCAACCAAAATAAGAAGTCCGATGAGGACGATATGTTAACACGATTGTATAATATGATGTATAGTAATTTCAGTGAACTAAAAGGGGATATTAATATTAAATTCGATGAACAAAAGAATAATTTTGATAGCAAATTAGATGAACAAAACAATAGATTCAATGAACAAAATATTAAATTTGACATACAAAATAGTAAGTTTGACGAAATTAGAAATGAAATTAAACAACAGAATGTCAAGCTGAATGAGCGAATGAATGTAATTAATACAAATCATAATAATATGAAAGAACAGGTAATAAATTCTATAAATAATAATTGTGAGAAACTAGTTAACGAAGTGAATAAAAATCTAGACAAAAAATTAGAGCAGATAATGAATAAAAAGTTAGATGATTATGTTATGAATATTAATAATGACAAAATAGTGGAAGAGAATAAAATATTGAATAGTGATGAGATAGAGATAGTGAGTGAGAGAGAGAGAGTAATAGGTTGTAACGGAGTAGTAATTAGTGTTGATGAATTAGAGAAAGAGTGGCAAGAGAGAGTAGATAAGTATGTAGGGCAGAGGGTAAATTTTCCCCATATTTGTGGTGAACCAAGGTGTTCACAGATGTTATTGTTGAAGGGCAAGAGTCCCTTATTAGTGGAAGATTTGAGTTGTTCCCCGAGTTTTTATGAGTTAGTACCCTCTGTGTGGAATGGTGTTGAAAGTGTGAGATGGTATTATGATGAGAGAGGTTTAGATGGAGAGTTATGTGCAGATAGAGAAACAGAATTATATCAGTTGAAGAGAAATTATAATGAGTTGAAAGAGATGTTTGGAGTGGTAAAGATAAATGATATTAAATACTTACCTGTTAAAATAGAGAATGAGAATTATTTTGATGATACCTGTTTAAATAATAATAATTTACCTTATATTGTAATGAGCGTAGTAGAGGAATACGATAAGAAAATAACTGACCTTATATTGAATATAACTACTGATGGAAACTGGACACAAATAAATAATGTTGACTTGGTTTATGATAAAATAATTATAATGGGAAGTAACCCTATGTATGATTATTGTGGTAAAATGAATAAACTAAAATTTTATGGTTATTACACACAGGATAGCCATATGATGTGTGTAAATGGAATTGAAAAATGTTATGTGAGACCCAGACTAATTTTCGATGATGGAGGCTGAACATAAAATTAATAAATGGACATTTTATATATTTCGATTTATGGTTCTGACCTGGCTGATTTTGGAAATGAAGTGTGATAAAATTGAACAATTAATGACGTATGAATTGTAAATAATTGATAGTGAAATTAATTGTGTGTGTATTGTAACAAGTATATAAAGTAAACAATGTATGTAAGTAATTGTTTTAATAATAATAAGAGTATTTCAGTAGACTAATTAAAGAACAAAAATAATTTTGAAGACAGTAATTAACGAATTGTAATTGTTTTGATAATAATTGAAAAATGTTGTATTTCCATAATTGTTTTAATTAAAGTAATTTGAGATGTTTAAATATTTTGATTGATTTAAAATGTTATATAATTGAATTTTGATAATGAATTTAAATTATTATATGAGATGTGAATTTGACAATAATTAATAAATAAATGTTAAACTGTTTAGTATGGAATAACAATTGTTGTTAAAATGTTACAGAAGGTACAGGGAGTTACTGATATTTATATTTGTGTGCTTATGACAGGGTATGAGCGATGTACTGTGAGTATAAAATTTATAATACAAGTTAGATATGTAAAATGTCACTGATAAATTGTTTGCTAATTGCCAATGTAACTAATGTTTGAATATAATGATTTTAATGTGTTACAAGATTTTGATTTAAATGTTGGAAGTAATTTGATATAGTTAAGAATTTTAAATGATTTGTAAAAGGTAGATTTTGGGTGATTACTATTTTGTTAGGACAATTAGAGCAGTCCATGTTGAGTTTAAAGGGGTACTAGAGAGAATAATATTGTTATGAATAATGTAATGTAGAGTTTGAGAAGTATTGATAGTGACACAGTAGCTATGGGGAAAATATGTAGAGTGTTGATTGATATATTAATGTAATAAGTAAATGGAGATATTTTGTAAATGAGAGTATTGTATTGGGAGAGTAATTAGAGTTGATGGGAATTTTGTAAGGGGGATGGGGTGGTAGGAGTCCGCAACGAAAGGTGTTGGGACGGGAAGGGACCGTTTAGCGCCGGAAAGGGTTGCCTAGGTAGAATCCAGGGACCAACATAAGGGAATGAGCTTTGGGGGGGGGGGAACACACATCCTGAGTACAAAGGGGTAGAGAGTATTTTTTTTTATAAGAGTAGAATGATGCGAATTGAGTTGAGTAGTAAGTTGGGTTTAGAGATTGTTTGATAGATGTTTTTGATAGAGATGGGTGTCATATTAGTTAAAGCTGTTAGTGATATTAAAGTCAGAGGGAGGAAGATGATAAATATATAAATGCCCAGTGGTGAATCAAGTTATTATGAATAGTTAAATCACCCAAACTAATGGAGATTGTGAATGTTAAGGAAAGAGAGTCATAGTAAAAAATATAAAAATTAATGGAAACAAGTGACAAACTTTAATAGAATTTGAGAATAAAGTAAAGTTGTAAAATGTGTAATTTTGAGTAATTTAAATGTCAATTTTATTGGTAATTGTAATAATACTATGTTAATTTTGAAGGTCACATTTTATTATGTTGTTGTGTTTGAAGATAGAATTTTAAAGATGTTTAATGTATTTTATGATGTAGCCTATGTATAACCCATGTAGGTCAAGGTTGTGGACTTGACCCAGTTTGATCAGCTGATGGGTGATGTTGTAAACTAGACAAGTTTTGGCAATGAAGTGATGCCAATTTTATTGTCTGATTGATTTAAATAATTTTAAATTTTCTGAATATTGAGAAGAGTATATTTTAATAAATTTAAATTTTTGTTGAAAAAAAAAATTTTTTTTTGAATTTTTTGTGCCTGCCATATAATTGATGTTTCGAGTTTTGAGTGTATTATTGTTTATGTGTATTACTAGGGTTTTATTGAATTATATTGTTTAGTATGTATGTATAATCAAATGTTAGGATAGATGAATTCATGTTTAATTAGATGTTCAATTTATTTGTTTTTCTGAGTATTAATAGTAATGAAGAGAATTAATCAATTCAGGTAAAAGATTTTTATTTTTTGATTTTGAAGAAAGTAATGGAGATAGAGCAGTTTGCTTTCAACTTAAAGGAACTTTTTGAATGTGAGAATAAAATTTTGTTAGGATGTAGTAATTGTGAGTGTGTGTACGAGCCCAGTAACTGCTAAAGGCAGCCCCGTGTGCATGGTAAGGGGGAACATATCGGTTGAGGATCTGGCATGGTATAAGACCAGGGGTTTGGATTTTGGGGCGGTATGTTAGATGGTTAGGTGCGCTGTGGTGCATGTCTGTTCGATTTTATGGTGTTGGGATCTCGAATAGAGAAGTCCAGTAATCTCGTTCAGATGCAGCCATAGTCGCCGAGCCAGGGGGGTAGTTTACCCATGATGTATAAGAACTAATGGGGGGGTTGTTGGCACCATATCCTCACCGGTCCTCTTAGGGGTTTAGCAATGAGATTTCTTCTGTTTTGGCAGAAGATCTCTCATTGGGGGGGTATTGTAACGGGGCAAAAGGGAGGGGTTTTATTTTATTAAATATTTGCAACAAGTTATTTCATATGCGTGGTCAGTCACAGGTTGAATCTCAGTCGTCGCGAACAAAGAACGGTGATGAAACAATTACAATGGAATGTGCGGGTCACACACACAGCGTCGTAATTCTCAGAACGGCAAAACAGTGTAATGCGCCCCAACGCACTAACATCGGCGGAGCGCATACCCACGCTAAGCAAAAGGCGCACAACATGGCCCAAAGACAATATTTTTCGCCACGTGTATCGGAGGTGACGGAAACGAAACTTAGTCACGCCCACTACAGTGACGTAAACCGCTGGATACCAAATATCGTCAACGTCCAGCACCCAGGAGTTTGCACTTGTTGAATGTGCCACCGCTATGACTTTAAAGTACCAGCCATTGGTTTCCGTCTTGTACAACCGAAATCTAGTGGAGGGTTTTTGGAGAACGCACTTCCCAGTCTCTTACTGAAGCTCGCCTGCGCAGGCAAGCCCGCCAAACAGGGCTCATAAAAAATTTTTAAACATCAAGTACGAGTGAGTTCAGTTATTAAAAAATGTGACAGTGATGCTAGTTTTCGAAAAAAGATGACATCATAAATTGTTTTTGGACATAGACGAACTTTGTAAATGAGGTAACACGAGGTCGAAGGGACACCACGTGCCGGCAAGGGGTATCGGGTTAATTTTGGGGTAATAAAATGGGGCAAATATATATTTAAAAAAGGGTTTTGAATGGTGTGAATGTGAGAATGGGTAGGCTGGGCTGTTTTAATTAAGGTAAGATGTTAAGTGTAATATTGTAATCGTAACTGTAATCGTAATCCAATCATGTAGTAAATATCATTAAAAGTTTTATGCATTTTAAATTTTGGAAAATTAATCGTTTGAGCTAAGAGGCAAAGAGATGATATAATATGAAGTTTGAAAATTTTAAGGAATAAAAAATAAAATCTTAGTTCGTTTCTCTTCACAAAATGCGAGTTGCGTCAGTTATTGAAATAACCTTAAATCACTCTTGCATCTCGACATTCGTGTGACGGATTCTGGGATGAGAGGGCAAAATATAAGGTAGGTGGAAGATAGATAATTTTATTTATTTGTATTTGTACTTTGTATAAAGGTAAGTTAATTTAACAATGGCGCCATGAAAGGGACGAATTTTATTAATTGAATTGCATTAAAATTCCACACCTACAACAGATGCAAGCGTGATTTGATGTTGAAGTAGTGAAGTAGAAATACGAAATTTACGCATTATTTACTTAAGAGCAAAATGGTGTTATGATTAAGTAAATCAATTAGATTAAGTTAACAAGTCTTGTAAAAGAATAAAAAATGGATACAAATGAGAGTATAAATAACGAAGTCAGCTTCTCTGACAGTCAAACAGAAATTCAGATAAGTAGCGACTCGGGAGTTCAAACAAATGGCAGTAATCTAGAAAGTCAATTAACCGAATCAAAAATAATGAAGGATGTCGAACATCAATCAACACCTATTTCAGTCAACCAAAATAAGAAGTCCGATGAGGACGATATGTTAACACGATTGTATAATATGATGTATAGTAATTTCAGTGAACTAAAAGGGGATATTAATATTAAATTCGATGAACAAAAGAATAATTTTGATAGCAAATTAGATGAACAAAACAATAGATTCAATGAACAAAATATTAAATTTGACATACAAAATAGTAAGTTTGACGAAATTAGAAATGAAATTAAACAACAGAATGTCAAGCTGAATGAGCGAATGAATGTAATTAATACAAATCATAATAATATGAAAGAACAGGTAATAAATTCTATAAATAATAATTGTGAGAAACTAGTTAACGAAGTGAATAAAAATCTAGACAAAAAATTAGAGCAGATAATGAATAAAAAGTTAGATGATTATGTTATGAATATTAATAATGACAAAATAGTGGAAGAGAATAAAATATTGAATAGTGATGAGATAGAGATAGTGAGTGAGAGAGAGAGAGTAATAGGTTGTAACGGAGTAGTAATTAGTGTTGATGAATTAGAGAAAGAGTGGCAAGAGAGAGTAGATGAGTATGTAGGGCAGAGGGTAAATTTTCCCCATATTTGTGGTGAACCAAGGTGTTCACAGATGTTATTGTTGAAGGGCAAGAGTCCCTTATTAGTGGAAGATTTGAGTTGTTCCCCGAGTTTTTATGAGTTAGTACCCTCTGTGTGGAATGGTGTTGAAAGTGTGAGATGGTATTATGATGAGAGAGATTTAGATGGAGAGTTATGTGCAGATAGAGAAACAGAATTATATCAGTTGAAGAGAAATTATAATGAGTTGAAAGAGATGTTTGGAGTGGGGTAAAGATAAATGATATTAAATACTTACCTGTTAAAATAGAGAATGAGAATTATTTTGATGATACCTGTTTAAATAATAATAATTTACCTTATATTGTAATGAGCGTAGTAGAGGAATACGATAAGAAAATAACTGACCTTATATTGAATATAACTACTGATGGAAACTGGACACAAATAAATAATGTTGACTTGGTTTATGATAAAATAATTATAATGGGAAGTAACCCTATGTATGATTATTGTGGTAAAATGAATAAACTAAAATTTTATGGTTATTACACACAGGATAGCCATATGATGTGTGTAAATGGAATTGAAAAATGTTATGTGAGACCCAGACTAATTTTCGATGATGGAGGCTGAACATAAAATTAATAAATGGACATTTTATATATTTCGATTTATGGTTCTGACCTGGCTGATTTTGGAAATGAAGTGTGATAAAATTGAACAATTAATGACGTATGAATTGTAAATAATTGATAGTGAAATTAATTGTGTGTGTATTGTAACAAGTATATAAAGTAAACAATGTATGTAAGTAATTGTTTTAATAATAATAAGAGTATTTCAGTAGACTAATTAAAGAACAAAAATAATTTTGAAGACAGTAATTAACGAATTGTAATTGTTTTGATAATAATTGAAAAATGTTGTATTTCCATAATTGTTTTAATTAAAGTAATTTGAGATGTTTAAATATTTTGATTGATTTAAAATGTTATATAATTGAATTTTGATAATGAATTTAAATTATTTTATGAGATGTGAATTTGACAATAATTAATAAATAAATGTTAAACTGTTTAGTATGGAATAACAATTGTTGTTAAAATGTTACAGAAGGTACAGGGAGTTACTGATATTTATATTTGTGTGCTTATGACAGGGTATGAGCGATGTACTGTGAGTATAAAATTTATAATACAAGTTAGATATGTAAAATGTCACTGATAAATTGTTTGCTAATTGCCAATGTAACTAATGTTTGAATATAATGATTTTAATGTGTTACAAGATTTTGATTTAAATGTTGGAAGTAATTTGATATAGTTAAGAATTTTAAATGATTTGTAAAAGGTAGATTTTGGGTGATTACTATTTTGTTAGGACAATTAGAGCAGTCCATGTTGAGTTTAAAGGGGTACTAGAGAGAATAATATTGTTATGAATAATGTAATGTAGAGTTTGAGAAGTATTGATAGTGACACAGTAGCTATGGGGAAAATATGTAGAGTGTTGATTGATATATTAATGTAATAAGTAAATGGAGATATTTTGTAAATGAGAGTATTGTATTGGGAGAGTAATTAGAGTTGATGGGAATTTTGTAAGGGGGATGGGGTGGTAGGAGTCCGCAACGAAAGGTGTTGGGACGGGAAGGGACCGTTTAGCGCCGGAAAGGGTTGCCTAGGTAGAATCCAGGGACCAACATAAGGGAATGAGCTTTGGGGGGGGGGAACACACATCCTGAGTACAAAGGGGTAGAGAGTATTTTTTTTTATAAGAGTAGAATGATGCGAATTGAGTTGAGTAGTAAGTTGGGTTTAGAGATTGTTTGATAGATGTTTTTGATAGAGATGGGTGTCATATTAGTTAAAGCTGTTAGTGATATTAAAGTCAGAGGGAGGAAGATGATAAATATATAAATGCCCAGTGGTGAATCAAGTTATTATGAATAGTTAAATCACCCAAACTAATGGAGAATGTGAATGTTAAGGAAAGAGAGTCATAGTAAAAAATATAAAAATTAATGGAAACAAGTGACAAACTTTAATAGAATTTGAGAATAAAGTAAAGTTGTAAAATGTGTAATTTTGAGTAATTTAAATGTCAATTTTATTGGTAATTGTAATAATACTATGTTAATTTTGAAGGTCACATTTTATTATGTTGTTGTGTTTGAAGATAGAATTTTAAAGATGTTTAATGTATTTTATGATGTAGCCTATGTATAACCCATGTAGGTCAAGGTTGTGGACTTGACCCAGTTTGATCAGCTGATGGGTGATGTTGTAAACTAGACAAGTTTTGGCAATGAAGTGATGCCAATTTTATTGTCTGATTGATTTAAATAATTTTAAATTTTCTGAATATTGAGAAGAGTATATTTTAATAAATTTAAATTTTTGTTGAAAAAAAAAATTTTTTTTTGAATTTTCTGTGCCTGCTATATAATTGATGTTTCGAGTTTTGAGTGTATTATTGTTTATGTGTATTACTAGGGTTTTATTGAATTATATTGTTTAGTATGTATGTATAATCAAATGTTAGGATAGATGAATTCATGTTTAATTAGATGTTCAATTTATTTGTTTTTCTGAGTATTAATAGTAATGAAGAGAATTAATCAATTCAGGTAAAAGATTTTTATTTTTTGATTTTGAAGAAAGTAATGGAGATAGAGCAGTTTGCTTTCAACTTAAAGGAACTTTTTGAATGTGAGAATAAAATTTTGTTAGGATGTAGTAATTGTGAGTGTGTGTACGAGCCCAGTAACTGCTAAAGGCAGCCCCGTGTGCATGGTAAGGGGGGACATATCGGTTGAGGATCTGGCATGGTATAAGACCAGGGGTTTGGATTTTGGGGCGGTATGTTAGATGGTTAGGTGCGCTGTGGTGCATGTCTGTTCGATTTTATGGTGTTGGGATCTCGAATAGAGAAGTCCAGTAATCTCGTTCAGATGCAGCCATAGTCGCCGAGCCAGGGGGGTAGTTTACCCATGATGTATAAGAACTAATGGGGGGGTTGTTGGCACCATATCCTCACCGGTCCTCTTAGGGGTTTAGCAATGAGATTTCTTCTGTTTTGGCAGAAGATCTCTCATTGGGGGGGTATTGTAACGGGGCAAAAGGGAGGGGTTTTATTTTATTAAATATTTGCAACAAGTTATTTCATATGCGTGGTCAGTCACAGGTTGAATCTCAGTCGTCGCGAACAAAGAACGGTGATGAAACAATTACAATGGAATGTGCGGGACACACACACAGCGTCGTAATTCTCAGAACGGCAAAACAGTGTAATGCGCCCCAACGCACTAACATCGGCGGAGCGCATACCCACGCTAAGCAAAAGGCGCACAACATGGCCCAAAGACAATATTTTTCGCCACGTGTATCGGAGGTGACGGAAACGAAACTTAGTCACGCCCACTACAGTGACGTAAACCGCTGGATACCAAATATCGTCAACGTCCAGCACCCAGGAGTTTGCACTTGTTGAATGTGCCACCGCTATGACTTTAAAGTACCAGCCATTGGTTTCCGTCTTGTACAACCGAAATCTAGTGGAGGGTTTTTGGAGAACGCACTTCCCAGTCTCTTACTGAAGCTCGCCTGCGCAGGCAAGCCCGCCAAACAGGGCTCATAAAAAATTTTTAAACATCAAGTACGAGTGAGTTCAGTTATTAAAAAATGTGACAGTGATGCTAGTTTTCGGCAAAAAGATGACATCATAAATTGTTTTTGGACATAGACGAACTTTGTAAATGAGGTAACACGAGGTCGAAGGGACACCACGTGCCGGCAAGGGGTATCGGGTTAATTTTGGGGTAATAAAATGGGGCAAATATATATTTAAAAAAGGGTTTTGAATGGTGTGAATGTGAGAATGGCTAGGCTGGGCTGTTTTAATTAAGGTAAGATGTTAAGTGTAATATTGTAATCGTAATTGTAATCGTAATCCAATCATGTAGTAAATATCATTAAAAGTTTTATGCATTTTAAATTTTGGAAAATTAATCGTTTGAGCTAAGAGGCAAAGAGATGATATAATTTGAAGTTTGAAAATTTTAAGGAATAAAAAATAAAATCTTAGTTCGTTTCTCTTCACAAAATGCGAGTTGCGTCAGTTATTGAAATAACCTTAAATCACTCTTGGATCTCGACATTCGTGTGACGGATTCTGGGATGAGAGGGCAAAATATAAGGTAGGTGGAAGATAGATAATTTTATTTATTTGTATTTGTACTTTGTATAAAGGTAAGTTAATTTAACAATGGCGCCATGAAAGGGACGAATTTTATTAATTGAATTGCATTAAAATTCCACACCTACAACAGATGCAAGCGTGATTTGAGGTTGAAGTAGTGAAGTAGAAATACGAAATTTACGCATTATTTACTTAAGAGCAAAATGGTGTTATGATTAAGTAAATCAATTAGATTAAGTTAACAAGTCTTGTAAAAGAATAAAAAATGGATACAAATGAGAGTATAAATAACGAAGTCAGCTTCTCTGACAGTCAAACAGAAATTCAGATAAGTAGCGACTCGGGAGTTCAAACAAATGGCAGTAATCTAGAAAGTCAATTAACCGAATCAAAAATAATGAAGGATGTCGAACATCAATCAACACCTATTTCAGTCAACCAAAATAAGAAGTCCGATGAGGACGATATGTTAACACGATTGTATAATATGATGTATAGTAATTTCAGTGAACTAAAAGGGGATATTAATATTAAATTCGATGAACAAAAGAATAATTTTGATAGCAAATTAGATGAACAAAACAATAGATTCAATGAACAAAATATTAAATTTGACATACAAAATAGTAAGTTTGACGAAATTAGAAATGAAATTAAACAACAGAATGTCAAGCTGAATGAGCGAATGAATGTAATTAATACAAATCATAATAATATGAAAGAACAGGTAATAAATTCTATAAATAATAATTGTGAGAAACTAGTTAACGAAGTGAATAAAAATCTAGACAAAAAATTAGAGCAGATAATGAATAAAAAGTTAGATGATTATGTTATGAATATTAATAATGACAAAATAGTGGAAGAGAATAAAATATTGAATAGTGATGAGATAGAGATAGTGAGTGAGAGAGAGAGAGTAATAGGTTGTAACGGAGTAGTAATTAGTGTTGATGAATTAGAGAAAGAGTGGCAAGAGAGAGTAGATAAGTATGTAGGGCAGAGGGTAAATTTTCCCCATATTTGTGGTGAACCAAGGTGTTCACAGATGTTATTGTTGAAGGGCAAGAGTCCCTTATTAGTGGAAGATTTGAGTTGTTCCCCGAGTTTTTATGAGTTAGTACCCTCTGTGTGGAATGGTGTTGAAAGTGTGAGATGGTATTATGATGAGAGAGGTTTAGATGGAGAGTTATGTGCAGATAGAGAAACAGAATTATATCAGTTGAAGAGAAATTATAATGAGTTGAAAGAGATGTTTGGAGTGGTAAAGATAAATGATATTAAATACTTACCTGTTAAAATAGAGAATGAGAATTATTTTGATGATACCTGTTTAAATAATAATAATTTACCTTATATTGTAATGAGCGTAGTAGAGGAATACGATAAGAAAATAACTGACCTTATATTGAATATAACTACTGATGGAAACTGGACACAAATAAATAATGTTGACTTGGTTTATGATAAAATAATTATAATGGGAAGTAACCCTATGTATGATTATTGTGGTAAAATGAATAAACTAAAATTTTATGGTTATTACACACAGGATAGCCATATGATGTGTGTAAATGGAATTGAAAAATGTTATGTGAGACCCAGACTAATTTTCGATGATGGAGGCTGAACATAAAATTAATAAATGGACATTTTATATATTTCGATTTATGGTTCTGACCTGGCTGATTTTGGAAATGAAGTGTGATAAAATTGAACAATTAATGACGTATGAATTGTAAATAATTGATAGTGAAATTAATTGTGTGTGTATTGTAACAAGTATATAAAGTAAACAATGTATGTAAGTAATTGTTTTAATAATAATAAGAGTATTTCAGTAGACTAATTAAAGAACAAAAATAATTTTGAAGACAGTAATTAACGAATTGTAATTGTTTTGATAATAATTGAAAAATGTTGTATTTCCATAATTGTTTTAATTAAAGTAATTTGAGATGTTTAAATATTTTGATTGATTTAAAATGTTATATAATTGAATTTTGATAATGAATTTAAATTATTTTATGAGATGTGAATTTGACAATAATTAATAAATAAATGTTAAACTGTTTAGTATGGAATAACAATTGTTGTTAAAATGTTACAGAAGGTACAGGGAGTTACTGATATTTATATTTGTGTGCTTATGACAGGGTATGAGCGATGTACTGTGAGTATAAAATTTATAATACAAGTTAGATATGTAAAATGTCACTGATAAATTGTTTGCTAATTGCCAATGTAACTAATGTTTGAATATAATGATTTTAATGTGTTACAAGATTTTGATTTAAATGTTGGAAGTAATTTGATATAGTTAAGAATTTTAAATGATTTGTAAAAGGTAGATTTTGGGTGATTACTATTTTGTTAGGACAATTAGAGCAGTCCATGTTGAGTTTAAAGGGGTACTAGAGAGAATAATATTGTTATGAATAATGTAATGTAGAGTTTGAGAAGTATTGATAGTGACACAGTAGCTATGGGGAAAATATGTAGAGTGTTGATTGATATATTAATGTAATAAGTAAATGGAGATATTTTGTAAATGAGAGTATTGTATTGGGAGAGTAATTAGAGTTGATGGGAATTTTGTAAGGGGGATGGGGTGGTAGGAGTCCGCAACGAAAGGTGTTGGGACGGGAAGGGACCGTTTAGCGCCGGAAAGGGTTGCCTAGGTAGAATCCAGGGACCAACATAAGGGAATGAGCTTTGGGGGGGGGGAACACACATCCTGAGTACAAAGGGGTAGAGAGTATTTTTTTTTATAAGAGTAGAATGATGCGAATTGAGTTGAGTAGTAAGTTGGGTTTAGAGATTGTTTGATAGATGTTTTTGATAGAGATGGGTGTCATATTAGTTAAAGCTGTTAGTGATATTAAAGTCAGAGGGAGGAAGATGATAAATATATAAATGCCCAGTGGTGAATCAAGTCATTATGAATAGTTAAATCACCCAAACTAATGGAGATTGTGAATGTTAAGGAAAGAGAGTCATAGTAAAAAATATAAAAATTAATGGAAACAAGTGACAAACTTTAATAGAATTTGAGAATAAAGTAAAGTTGTAAAATGTGTAATTTTGAGTAATTTAAATGTCAATTTTATTGGTAATTGTAATAATACTATGTTAATTTTGAAGGTCACATTTTATTATGTTGTTGTGTTTGAAGATAGAATTTTAAAGATGTTTAATGTATTTTATGATGTAGCCTATGTATAACCCATGTAGGTCAAGGTTGTGGACTTGACCCAGTTTGATCAGCTGATGGGTGATGTTGTAAACTAGACAAGTTTTGGCAATGAAGTGATGCCAATTTTATTGTCTGATTGATTTAAATAATTTTAAATTTTCTGAATATTGAGAAGAGTATATTTTAATAAATTTAAATTTTTGTTGAAAAAAAAAATTTTTTTTTGAATTTTTTGTGCCTGCCATATAATTGATGTTTCGAGTTTTGAGTGTATTATTGTTTATGTGTATTACTAGGGTTTTATTGAATTATATTGTTTAGTATGTATGTATAATCAAATGTTAGGATAGATGAATTCATGTTTAATTAGATGTTCAATTTATTTGTTTTTCTGAGTATTAATAGTAATGAAGAGAATTAATCAATTCAGGTAAAAGATTTTTATTTTTTGATTTTGAAGAAAGTAATGGAGATAGAGCAGTTTGCTTTCAACTTAAAGGAACTTTTTGAATGTGAGAATAAAATTTTGTTAGGATGTAGTAATTGTGAGTGTGTGTACGAGCCCAGTAACTGCTAAAGGCAGCCCCGTGTGCATGGTAAGGGGGAACATATCGGTTGAGGATCTGGCATGGTATAAGACCAGGGGTTTGGATTTTGGGGCGGTATGTTAGATGGTTAGGTGCGCTGTGGTGCATGTCTGTTCGATTTTATGGTGTTGGGATCTCGAATAGAGAAGTCCAGTAATCTCGTTCAGATGCAGCCATAGTCGCCGAGCCAGGGGGGTAGTTTACCCATGATGTATAAGAACTAATGGGGGGGTTGTTGGCACCATATCCTCACCGGTCCTCTTAGGGGTTTAGCAATGAGATTTCTTCTGTTTTGGCAGAAGATCTCTCATTGGGGGGGGTATTGTAACGGGGCAAAAGGGAGGGGTTTTATTTTATTAAATATTTGCAACAAGTTATTTCATATGCGTGGTCAGTCACAGGTTGAATCTCAGTCGTCGCGAACAAAGAACGGTGATGAAACAATTACAATGGAATGTGCGGGTCACACACACAGCGTCGTAATTCTCAGAACGGCAAAACAGTGTAATGCGCCCCAACGCACTAACATCGGCGGAGCGCATACCCACGCTAAGCAAAAGGTGCACAACATGGCCCAAAGACAATATTTTTCGCCATGTGTATCGGAGGTGACGGAAACGAAACTTAGTCACGCCCACTACAGTGACGTAAACCACTGGATACCAAATATCGTCAACGTCCAGCACCCAGGAGTTTGCACTTGTTGAATGTGCCACCGCTATGACTTTAAAGTACCAGCCATTGGTTTCCGTCTTGTACAACCGAAATCTAGTGGAGGGTTTTTGGAGAACGCACTTCCCAGTCTCTTACTGAAGCTCGCCTGCGCAGGCAAGCCCGCCAAACAGGGCTCATAAAAAATTTTTAAACATCAAGTACGAGTGAGTTCAGTTATTAAAAAATGTGACAGTGATGCTAGTTTTCGAAAAAAGATGACATCATAAATTGTTTTTGGACATAGACGAACTTTGTAAATGAGGTAACACGAGGTCGAAGGGACACCACGTGCCGGCAAGGGGTATCGGGTTAATTTTGGGGTAATAAAATGGGGCAAATATATATTTAAAAAAGGGTTTTGAATGGTGTGAATGTGAGAATGGGTAGGCTGGGCTGTTTTAATTAAGGTAAGATGTTAAGTGTAATATTGTAATCGTAACTGTAATCGTAATCCAATCATGTAGTAAATATCATTAAAAGTTTTATGCATTTTAAATTTTGGAAAATTAATCGTTTGAGCTAAGAGGCAAAGAGATGATATAATATGAAGTTTGAAAATTTTAAGGAATAAAAAATAAAATCTTAGTTCGTTTCTCTTCACAAAATGCGAGTTGCGTCAGTTATTGAAATAACCTTAAATCACTCTTGCATCTCGACATTCGTGTGACGGATTCTGGGATGAGAGGGCAAAATATAAGGTAGGTGGAAGATAGATAATTTTATTTATTTGTATTTGTACTTTGTATAAAGGTAAGTTAATTTAACAATGGCGCCATGAAAGGGACGAATTTTATTAATTGAATTGCATTAAAATTCCACACCTACAACAGATGCAAGCGTGATTTGATGTTGAAGTAGTGAAGTAGAAATACGAAATTTACGCATTATTTACTTAAGAGCAAAATGGTGTTATGATTAAGTAAATCAATTAGATTAAGTTAACAAGTCTTGTAAAAGAATAAAAAATGGATACAAATGAGAGTATAAATAACGAAGTCAGCTTCTCTGACAGTCAAACAGAAATTCAGATAAGTAGCGACTCGGGAGTTCAAACAAATGGCAGTAATCTAGAAAGTCAATTAACCGAATCAAAAATAATGAAGGATGTCGAACATCAATCAACACCTATTTCAGTCAACCAAAATAAGAAGTCCGATGAGGACGATATGTTAACACGATTGTATAATATGATGTATAGTAATTTCAGTGAACTAAAAGGGGATATTAATATTAAATTCGATGAACAAAAGAATAATTTTGATAGCAAATTAGATGAACAAAACAATAGATTCAATGAACAAAATATTAAATTTGACATACAAAATAGTAAGTTTGACGAAATTAGAAATGAAATTAAACAACAGAATGTCAAGCTGAATGAGCGAATGAATGTAATTAATACAAATCATAATAATATGAAAGAACAGGTAATAAATTCTATAAATAATAATTGTGAGAAACTAGTTAACGAAGTGAATAAAAATCTAGACAAAAAATTAGAGCAGATAATGAATAAAAAGTTAGATGATTATGTTATGAATATTAATAATGACAAAATAGTGGAAGAGAATAAAATATTGAATAGTGATGAGATAGAGATAGTGAGTGAGAGAGAGAGAGTAATAGGTTGTAACGGAGTAGTAATTAGTGTTGATGAATTAGAGAAAGAGTGGCAAGAGAGAGTAGATGAGTATGTAGGGCAGAGGGTAAATTTTCCCCATATTTGTGGTGAACCAAGGTGTTCACAGATGTTATTGTTGAAGGGCAAGAGTCCCTTATTAGTGGAAGATTTGAGTTGTTCCCCGAGTTTTTATGAGTTAGTACCCTCTGTGTGGAATGGTGTTGAAAGTGTGAGATGGTATTATGATGAGAGAGATTTAGATGGAGAGTTATGTGCAGATAGAGAAACAGAATTATATCAGTTGAAGAGAAATTATAATGAGTTGAAAGAGATGTTTGGAGTGGGGTAAAGATAAATGATATTAAATACTTACCTGTTAAAATAGAGAATGAGAATTATTTTGATGATACCTGTTTAAATAATAATAATTTACCTTATATTGTAATGAGCGTAGTAGAGGAATACGATAAGAAAATAACTGACCTTATATTGAATATAACTACTGATGGAAACTGGACACAAATAAATAATGTTGACTTGGTTTATGATAAAATAATTATAATGGGAAGTAACCCTATGTATGATTATTGTGGTAAAATGAATAAACTAAAATTTTATGGTTATTACACACAGGATAGCCATATGATGTGTGTAAATGGAATTGAAAAATGTTATGTGAGACCCAGACTAATTTTCGATGATGGAGGCTGAACATAAAATTAATAAATGGACATTTTATATATTTCGATTTATGGTTCTGACCTGGCTGATTTTGGAAATGAAGTGTGATAAAATTGAACAATTAATGACGTATGAATTGTAAATAATTGATAGTGAAATTAATTGTGTGTGTATTGTAACAAGTATATAAAGTAAACAATGTATGTAAGTAATTGTTTTAATAATAATAAGAGTATTTCAGTAGACTAATTAAAGAACAAAAATAATTTTGAAGACAGTAATTAACGAATTGTAATTGTTTTGATAATAATTGAAAAATGTTGTATTTCCATAATTGTTTTAATTAAAGTAATTTGAGATGTTTAAATATTTTGATTGATTTAAAATGTTATATAATTGAATTTTGATAATGAATTTAAATTATTTTATGAGATGTGAATTTGACAATAATTAATAAATAAATGTTAAACTGTTTAGTATGGAATAACAATTGTTGTTAAAATGTTACAGAAGGTACAGGGAGTTACTGATATTTATATTTGTGTGCTTATGACAGGGTATGAGCGATGTACTGTGAGTATAAAATTTATAATACAAGTTAGATATGTAAAATGTCACTGATAAATTGTTTGCTAATTGCCAATGTAACTAATGTTTGAATATAATGATTTTAATGTGTTACAAGATTTTGATTTAAATGTTGGAAGTAATTTGATATAGTTAAGAATTTTAAATGATTTGTAAAAGGTAGATTTTGGGTGATTACTATTTTGTTAGGACAATTAGAGCAGTCCATGTTGAGTTTAAAGGGGTACTAGAGAGAATAATATTGTTATGAATAATGTAATGTAGAGTTTGAGAAGTATTGATAGTGACACAGTAGCTATGGGGAAAATATGTAGAGTGTTGATTGATATATTAATGTAATAAGTAAATGGAGATATTTTGTAAATGAGAGTATTGTATTGGGAGAGTAATTAGAGTTGATGGGAATTTTGTAAGGGGGATGGGGTGGTAGGAGTCCGCAACGAAAGGTGTTGGGACGGGAAGGGACCGTTTAGCGCCGGAAAGGGTTGCCTAGGTAGAATCCAGGGACCAACATAAGGGAATGAGCTTTGGGGGGGGGAACACACATCCTGAGTACAAAGGGGTAGAGAGTATTTTTTTTTATAAGAGTAGAATGATGCGAATTGAGTTGAGTAGTAAGTTGGGTTTAGAGATTGTTTGATAGATGTTTTTGATAGAGATGGGTGTCATATTAGTTAAAGCTGTTAGTGATATTAAAGTCAGAGGGAGGAAGATGATAAATATATAAATGCCCAGTGGTGAATCAAGTTATTATGAATAGTTAAATCACCCAAACTAATGGAGAATGTGAATGTTAAGGAAAGAGAGTCATAGTAAAAAATATAAAAATTAATGGAAACAAGTGACAAACTTTAATAGAATTTGAGAATAAAGTAAAGTTGTAAAATGTGTAATTTTGAGTAATTTAAATGTCAATTTTATTGGTAATTGTAATAATACTATGTTAATTTTGAAGGTCACATTTTATTATGTTGTTGTGTTTGAAGATAGAATTTTAAAGATGTTTAATGTATTTTATGATGTAGCCTATGTATAACCCATGTAGGTCAAGGTTGTGGACTTGACCCAGTTTGATCAGCTGATGGGTGATGTTGTAAACTAGACAAGTTTTGGCAATGAAGTGATGCCAATTTTATTGTCTGATTGATTTAAATAATTTTAAATTTTCTGAATATTGAGAAGAGTATATTTTAATAAATTTAAATTTTTGTTGAAAAAAAAAATTTTTTTTGAATTTTTTGTGCCTGCCATATAATTGATGTTTCGAGTTTTGAGTGTATTATTGTTTATGTGTATTACTAGGGTTTTATTGAATTATATTGTTTAGTATGTATGTATAATCAAATGTTAGGATAGATGAATTCATGTTTAATTAGATGTTCAATTTATTTGTTTTTCTGAGTATTAATAGTAATGAAGAGAATTAATCAATTCAGGTAAAAGATTTTTATTTTTTGATTTTGAAGAAAGTAATGGAGATAGAGCAGTTTGCTTTCAACTTAAAGGAACTTTTTGAATGTGAGAATAAAATTTTGTTAGGATGTAGTAATTGTGAGTGTGTGTACGAGCCCAGTAACTGCTAAAGGCAGCCCCGTGTGCATGGTAAGGGGGAACATATCGGTTGAGGATCTGGCATGGTATAAGACCAGGGGTTTGGATTTTGGGGCGGTATGTTAGATGGTTAGGTGCGCTGTGGTGCATGTCTGTTCGATTTTATGGTGTTGGGATCTCGAATAGAGAAGTCCAGTAATCTCGTTCAGATGCAGCCATAGTCGCCGAGCCAGGGGGGTAGTTTACCCATGATGTATAAGAACTAATGGGGGGGTTGTTGGCACCATATCCTCACCGGTCCTCTTAGGGGTTTAGCAATGAGATTTCTTCTGTTTTGGCAGAAGATCTCTCATTGGGGGGGTATTGTAACGGGGCAAAAGGGAGGGGTTTTATTTTATTAAATATTTGCAACAAGTTATTTCATATGCGTGGTCAGTCACAGGTTGAATCTCAGTCGTCGCGAACAAAGAACGGTGATGAAACAATTACAATGGAATGTGCGGGTCACACACACAGCGTCGTAATTCTCAGAACGGCAAAACAGTGTAATGCGCCCCAACGCACTAACATCGGCGGAGCGCATACCCACGCTAAGCAAAAGGCGCACAACATGGCCCAAAGACAATATTTTTCGCCATGTGTATCGGAGGTGACGGAAACGAAACTTAGTCACGCCCACTACAGTGACGTAAACCGCTGGATACCAAATATCGTCAACGTCCAGCACCCAGGAGTTTGCACTTGTTGAATGTGCCACCGCTATGACTTTAAAGTACCAGCCATTGGTTTCCGTCTTGTACAACCGAAATCTAGTGGAGGGTTTTTGGAGAACGCACTTCCCAGTCTCTTACTGAAGCTCGCCTGCGCAGGCAAGCCCGCCAAACAGGGCTCATAAAAAATTTTTAAACATCAAGTACGAGTGAGTTCAGTTATTAAAAAATGTGAGTGATGCTAGTTTTCGGCAAAAAGATGACATCATAAATTGTTTTTGGACATAGACGAACTTTGTAAATGAGGTAACACGAGGTCGAAGGGACACCACGTGCCGGCAAGGGGTATCGGGTTAATTTTGGGGTAATAAAATGGGGCAAATATATATTTAAAAAAGGGTTTTGAATGGTGTGAATGTGAGAATGGGTAGGCTGGGCTGTTTTAATTAAGGTAAGATGTTAAGTGTAATATTGTAATCGTAATTGTAATCGTAATCCAATCATGTAGTAAATATCATTAAAAGTTTTATGCATTTTAAATTTTGGAAAATTAATCGTTTGAGCTAAGAGGCAAAGAGATGATATAATTTGAAGTTTGAAAATTTTAAGGAATAAAAAATAAAATCTTAGTTTGTTTCTCTTCACAAAATGCGAGTTGCGTCAGTTATTGAAATAACCTTAAATCACTCTTGCATCTCGACATTCGTGTGACGGATTCTGGGATGAGAGGGCAAAATATAAGGTAGGTGGAAGATAGATAATTTTATTTATTTGTATTTGTACTTTGTATAAAGGTAAGTTAATTTAACAATGGCGCCATGAAAGGGACGAATTTTATTAATTGAATTGCATTAAAATTCCACACCTACAACAGATGCAAGCGTGATTTGAGGTTGAAGTAGTGAAGTAGAAATACGAAATTTACGCATTATTTACTTAAGAGCAAAATGGTGTTATGATTAAGTAAATCACTTAGATTAAGTTAACAAGTCTTGTAAAAGAATAAAAAATGGATACAAATGAGAGTATAAATAACGAAGTCAGCTTCTCTGACAGTCAAACAGAAATTCAGATAAGTAGCGACTCGGGAGTTCAAACAAATGGCAGTAATCTAGAAAGTCAATTAACCGAATCAAAAATAATGAAGGATGTCGAACATCAATCAACACCTATTTCAGTCAACCAAAATAAGAAGTCCGATGAGGACGATATGTTAACACGATTGTATAATATGATGTATAGTAATTTCAGTGAACTAAAAGGGGATATTAATATTAAATTCGATGAACAAAAGAATAATTTTGATAGCAAATTAGATGAACAAAACAATAGATTCAATGAACAAAATATTAAATTTGACATACAAAATAGTAAGTTTGACGAAATTAGAAATGAAATTAAACAACAGAATGTCAAGCTGAATGAGCGAATGAATGTAATTAATACAAATCATAATAATATGAAAGAACAGGTAATAAATTCTATAAATAATAATTGTGAGAAACTAGTTAACGAAGTGAATAAAAATCTAGACAAAAAATAGAGCAGATAATGAATAAAAAGTTAGATGATTATGTTATGAATATTAATAATGACAAAATAGTGGAAGAGAATAAAATATTGAATAGTGATGAGATAGAGATAGTGAGTGAGAGAGAGAGAGTAATAGGTTGTAACGGAGTAGTAATTAGTGTTGATGAATTAGAGAAAGAGTGGCAAGAGAGAGTAGATGAGTATGTAGGGCAGAGGGTAAATTTTCCCCATATTTGTGGTGAACCAAGGTGTTCACAGATGTTATTGTTGAAGGGCAAGAGTCCCTTATTAGTGGAAGATTTGAGTTGTTCCCCGAGTTTTTATGAGTTAGTACCCTCTGTGTGGAATGGTGTTGAAAGTGTGAGATGGTATTATGATGAGAGAGATTTAGATGGAGAGTTATGTGCAGATAGAGAAACAGAATTATATCAGTTGAAGAGAAATTATAATGAGTTGAAAGAGATGTTTGGAGTGGTAAAGATAAATGATATTAAATACTTACCTGTTAAAATAGAGAATGAGAATTATTTTGATGATACCTGTTTAAATAATAATAATTTACCTTATATTGTAATGAGCGTAGTAGAGGAATACGATAAGAAAATAACTGACCTTATATTGAATATAACTACTGATGGAAACTGGACACAAATAAATAATGTTGACTTGGTTTATGATAAAATAATTATAATGGGAAGTAACCCTATGTATGATTATTGTGGTAAAATGAATAAACTAAAATTTTATGGTTATTACACACAGGATAGCCATATGATGTGTGTAAATGGAATTGAAAAATGTTATGTGAGACCCAGACTAATTTTCGATGATGGAGGCTGAACATAAAATTAATAAATGGACATTTTATATATTTCGATTTATGGTTCTGACCTGGCTGATTTTGGAAATGAAGTGTGATAAAATTGAACAATTAATGACGTATGAATTGTAAATAATTGATAGTGAAATTAATTGTGTGTGTATTGTAACAAGTATATAAAGTAAACAATGTATGTAAGTAATTGTTTTAATAATAATAAGAGTATTTCAGTAGACTAATTAAAGAACAAAAATAATTTTGAAGACAGTAATTAACGAATTGTAATTGTTTTGATAATAATTGAAAAATGTTGTATTTCCATAATTGTTTTAATTAAAGTAATTTGAGATGTTTAAATATTTTGATTGATTTAAAATGTTATATAATTGAATTTTGATAATGAATTTAAATTATTTTATGAGATGTGAATTTGACAATAATTAATAAATAAATGTTAAACTGTTTAGTATGGAATAACAATTGTTGTTAAAATGTTACAGAAGGTACAGGGAGTTACTGATATTTATATTTGTGTGCTTATGACAGGGTATGAGCGATGTACTGTGAGTATAAAATTTATAATACAAGTTAGATATGTAAAATGTCACTGATAAATTGTTTGCTAATTGCCAATGTAACTAATGTTTGAATATAATGATTTTAATGTGTTACAAGATTTTGATTTAAATGTTGGAAGTAATTTGATATAGTTAAGAATTTTAAATGATTTGTAAAAGGTAGATTTTGGGTGATTACTATTTTGTTAGGACAATTAGAGCAGTCCATGTTGAGTTTAAAGGGGTACTAGAGAGAATAATATTGTTATGAATAATGTAATGTAGAGTTTGAGAAGTATTGATAGTGACACAGTAGCTATGGGGAAAATATGTAGAGTGTTGATTGATATATTAATGTAATAAGTAAATGGAGATATTTTGTAAATGAGAGTATTGTATTGGGAGAGTAATTAGAGTTGATGGGAATTTTGTAAGGGGGATGGGGTGGTAGGAGTCCGCAACGAAAGGTGTTGGGACGGGAAGGGACCGTTTAGCGCCGGAAAGGGTTGCCTAGGTAGAATCCAGGGACCAACATAAGGGAATGAGCTTTGGGGGGGGGGAACACACATCCTGAGTACAAAGGGGTAGAGAGTATTTTTTTTTATAAGAGTAGAATGATGCGAATTGAGTTGAGTAGTAAGTTGGGTTTAGAGATTGTTTGATAGATGTTTTTGATAGAGATGGGTGTCATATTAGTTAAAGCTGTTAGTGATATTAAAGTCAGAGGGAGGAAGATGATAAATATATAAATGCCCAGTGGTGAATCAAGTTATTATGAATAGTTAAATCACCCAAACTAATGGAGATTGTGAATGTTAAGGAAAGAGAGTCATAGTAAAAAATATAAAAATTAATGGAAACAAGTGACAAACTTTAATAGAATTTGAGAATAAAGTAAAGTTGTAAAATGTGTAATTTTGAGTAATTTAAATGTCAATTTTATTGGTAATTGTAATAATACTATGTTAATTTTGAAGGTCACATTTTATTATGTTGTTGTGTTTGAAGATAGAATTTTAAAGATGTTTAATGTATTTTATGATGTAGCCTATGTATAACCCATGTAGGTCAAGGTTGTGGACTTGACCCAGTTTGATCAGCTGATGGGTGATGTTGTAAACTAGACAAGTTTTGGCAATGAAGTGATGCCAATTTTATTGTCTGATTGATTTAAATAATTTTAAATTTTCTGAATATTGAGAAGAGTATATTTTAATAAATTTAAATTTTTGTTGAAAAAAAAAATTTTTTTTTGAATTTTTTGTGCCTGCCATATAATTGATGTTTCGAGTTTTGAGTGTATTATTGTTTATGTGTATTACTAGGGTTTTATTGAATTATATTGTTTAGTATGTATGTATAATCAAATGTTAGGATAGATGAATTCATGTTTAATTAGATGTTCAATTTATTTGTTTTTCTGAGTATTAATAGTAATGAAGAGAATTAATCAATTCAGGTAAAAGATTTTTATTTTTTGATTTTGAAGAAAGTAATGGAGATAGAGCAGTTTGCTTTCAACTTAAAGGAACTTTTTGAATGTGAGAATAAAATTTTGTTAGGATGTAGTAATTGTGAGTGTGTGTACGAGCCCAGTAACTGCTAAAGGCAGCCCCGTGTGCATGGTAAGGGGGAACATATCGGTTGAGGATCTGGCATGGTATAAGACCAGGGGTTTGGATTTTGGGGCGGTATGTTAGATGGTTAGGTGCGCTGTGGTGCATGTCTGTTCGATTTTATGGTGTTGGGATCTCGAATAGAGAAGTCCAGTAATCTCGTTCAGATGCAGCCATAGTCGCCGAGCCAGGGGGGTAGTTTACCCATGATGTATAAGAACTAATGGGGGGGTTGTTGGCACCATATCCTCACCGGTCCTCTTAGGGGTTTAGCAATGAGATTTCTTCTGTTTTGGCAGAAGATCTCTCATTGGGGGGGTATTGTAACGGGGCAAAAGGGAGGGGTTTTATTTTATTAAATATTTGCAACAAGTTATTTCATATGCGTGGTCAGTCACAGGTTGAATCTCAGTCGTCGCGAACAAAGAACGGTGATGAAACAATTACAATGGAATGTGCGGGTCACACACACAGCGTCGTAATTCTCAGAACGGCAAAACAGTGTAATGCGCCCCAACGCACTAACATCGGCGGAGCGCATACCCACGCTAAGCAAAAGGCGCACAACATGGCCCAAAGACAATATTTTTCGCCATGTGTATCGGAGGTGACGGAAACGAAACTTAGTCACGCCCACTACAGTGACGTAAACCGCTGGATACCAAATATCGTCAACGTCCAGCACCCAGGAGTTTGCACTTGTTGAATGTGCCACCGCTATGACTTTAAAGTACCAGCCATTGGTTTCCGTCTTGTACAACCGAAATCTAGTGGAGGGTTTTTGGAGAACGCACTTCCCAGTCTCTTACTGAAGCTCGCCTGCGCAGGCAAGCCCGCCAAACAGGGCTCATAAAAAATTTTTAAACATCAAGTACGAGTGAGTTCAGTTATTAAAAAATGTGACAGTGATGCTAGTTTTCGGCAAAAAGATGACATCATAAATTGTTTTTGGACATAGACGAACTTTGTAAATGAGGTAACACGAGGTCGAAGGGACACCACGTGCCGGCAAGGGGTATCGGGTTAATTTTGGGGTAATAAAATGGGGCAAATATATATTTAAAAAAGGGTTTTGAATGGTGTGAATGTGAGAATGGGTAGGCTGGGCTGTTTTAATTAAGGTAAGATGTTAAGTGTAATATTGTAATCGTAATTGTAATCGTAATCCAATCATGTAGTAAATATCATTAAAAGTTTTATGCATTTTAAATTTTGGAAAATTAATCGTTTGAGCTAAGAGGCAAAGAGATGATATAATTTGAAGTTTGAAAATTTTAAGGAATAAAAAATAAAATCTTAGTTTGTTTCTCTTCACAAAATGCGAGTTGCGTCAGTTATTGAAATAACCTTAAATCACTCTTGCATCTCGACATTCGTGTGACGGATTCTGGGATGAGAGGGCAAAATATAAGGTAGGTGGAAGATAGATAATTTTATTTATTTGTATTTGTACTTTGTATAAAGGTAAGTTAATTTAACAATGGCGCCATAAAAGGGACGAATTTTATTAATTGAATTGCATTAAAATTCCACACCTACAACAGATGCAAGCGTGATTTGAGGTTGAAGTAGTGAAGTAGAAATACGAAATTTACGCATTATTTACTTAAGAGAAAAATGGTGTTATGATTAAGTAAATCAATTAGATTAAGTTAACAAGTCTTGTAAAAGAATAAAAAATGGATACAAATGAGAGTATAAATAACGAAGTCAGCTTCTCTGACAGTCAAACAGAAATTCAGATAAGTAGCGACTCGGGAGTTCAAACAAATGGCAGTAATCTAGAAAGTCAATTAACCGAATCAAAAATAATGAAGGATGTCGAACATCAATCAACACCTATTTCAGTCAACCAAAATAAGAAGTCCGATGAGGACGATATGTTAACACGATTGTATAATATGATGTATAGTAATTTCAGTGAACTAAAAGGGGATATTAATATTAAATTCGATGAACAAAAGAATAATTTTGATAGCAAATTAGATGAACAAAACAATAGATTCAATGAACAAAATATTAAATTTGACATACAAAATAGTAAGTTTGACGAAATTAGAAATGAAATTAAACAACAGAATGTCAAGCTGAATGAGCGAATGAATGTAATTAATACAAATCATAATAATATGAAAGAACAGGTAATAAATTCTATAAATAATAATTGTGAGAAACTAGTTAACGAAGTGAATAAAAATCTAGACAAAAAATTAGAGCAGATAATGAATAAAAAGTTAGATGATTATGTTATGAATATTAATAATGACAAAATAGTGGAAGAGAATAAAATATTGAATAGTGATGAGATAGAGATAGTGAGTGAGAGAGAGAGAGTAATAGGTTGTAACGGAGTAGTAATTAGTGTTGATGAATTAGAGAAAGAGTGGCAAGAGAGAGTAGATGAGTATGTAGGGCAGAGGGTAAATTTTCCCCATATTTGTGGTGAACCAAGGTGTTCACAGATGTTATTGTTGAAGGGCAAGAGTCCCTTATTAGTGGAAGATTTGAGTTGTTCCCCGAGTTTTTATGAGTTAGTACCCTCTGTGTGGAATGGTGTTGAAAGTGTGAGATGGTATTATGATGAGAGAGATTTAGATGGAGAGTTATGTGCAGATAGAGAAACAGAATTATATCAGTTGAAGAGAAATTATAATGAGTTGAAAGAGATGTTTGGAGTGGTAAAGATAAATGATATTAAATACTTACCTGTTAAAATAGAGAATGAGAATTATTTTGATGATACCTGTTTAAATAATAATAATTTACCTTATATTGTAATGAGCGTAGTAGAGGAATACGATAAGAAAATAACTGACCTTATATTGAATATAACTACTGATGGAAACTGGACACAAATAAATAATGTTGACTTGGTTTATGATAAAATAATTATAATGGGAAGTAACCCTATGTATGATTATTGTGGTAAAATGAATAAACTAAAATTTTATGGTTATTACACACAGGATAGCCATATGATGTGTGTAAATGGAATTGAAAAATGTTATGTGAGACCCAGACTAATTTTCGATGATGGAGGCTGAACATAAAATTAATAAATGGACATTTTATATATTTCGATTTATGGTTCTGACCTGGCTGATTTTGGAAATGAAGTGTGATAAAATTGAACAATTAATGACGTATGAATTGTAAATAATTGATAGTGAAATTAATTGTGTGTGTATTGTAACAAGTATATAAAGTAAACAATGTATGTAAGTAATTGTTTTAATAATAATAAGAGTATTTCAGTAGACTAATTAAAGAACAAAAATAATTTTGAAGACAGTAATTAACGAATTGTAATTGTTTTGATAATAATTGAAAAATGTTGTATTTCCATAATTGTTTTAATTAAAGTAATTTGAGATGTTTAAATATTTTGATTGATTTAAAATGTTATATAATTGAATTTTGATAATGAATTTAAATTATTTTATGAGATGTGAATTTGACAATAATTAATAAATAAATGTTAAACTGTTTAGTATGGAATAACAATTGTTGTTAAAATGTTACAGAAGGTACAGGGAGTTACTGATATTTATATTTGTGTGCTTATGACAGGGTATGAGCGATGTACTGTGAGTATAAAATTTATAATACAAGTTAGATATGTAAAATGTCACTGATAAATTGTTTGCTAATTGCCAATGTAACTAATGTTTGAATATAATGATTTTAATGTGTTACAAGATTTTGATTTAAATGTTGGAAGTAATTTGATATAGTTAAGAATTTTAAATGATTTGTAAAAGGTAGATTTTGGGTGATTACTATTTTGTTAGGACAATTAGAGCAGTCCATGTTGAGTTTAAAGGGGTACTAGAGAGAATAATATTGTTATGAATAATGTAATGTAGAGTTTGAGAAGTATTGATAGTGACACAGTAGCTATGGGGAAAATATGTAGAGTGTTGATTGATATATTAATGTAATAAGTAAATGGAGATATTTTGTAAATGAGAGTATTGTATTGGGAGAGTAATTAGAGTTGATGGGAATTTTGTACGGGGGATGGGGTGGTAGGAGTCCGCAACGAAAGGTGTTGGGACGGGAAGGGACCGTTTAGCGCCGGAAAGGGTTGCCTAGGTAGAATCCAGGGACCAACATAAGGGAATGAGCTTTGGGGGGGGGGGGGGAACACACATCCTGAGTACAAAGGGGTAGAGAGTATTTTTTTTTATAAGAGTAGAATGATGCGAATTGAGTTGAGTAGTAAGTTGGGTTTAGAGATTGTTTGATAGATGTTTTTGATAGAGATGGGTGTCATATTAGTTAAAGCTGTTAGTGATATTAAAGTCAGAGGGAGGAAGATGATAAATATATAAATGCCCAGTGGTGAATCAAGTTATTATGAATAGTTAAATCACCCAAACTAATGGAGATTGTGAATGTTAAGGAAAGAGAGTCATAGTAAAAAATATAAAAATTAATGGAAACAAGTGACAAACTTTAATAGAATTTGAGAATAAAGTAAAGTTGTAAAATGTGTAATTTTGAGTAATTTAAATGTCAATTTTATTGGTAATTGTAATAATACTATGTTAATTTTGAAGGTCACATTTTATTATGTTGTTGTGTTTGAAGATAGAATTTTAAAGATGTTTAATGTATTTTATGATGTAGCCTATGTATAACCCATGTAGGTCAAGGTTGTGGACTTGACCCAGTTTGATCAGCTGATGGGTGATGTTGTAAACTAGACAAGTTTTGGCAATGAAGTGATGCCAATTTTATTGTCTGATTGATTTAAATAATTTTAAATTTTCTGAATATTGAGAAGAGTATATTTTAATAAATTTAAATTTTTGTTGAAAAAAAAAAATTTTTTTTGAATTTTTTGTGCCTGCCATATAATTGATGTTTCGAGTTTTGAGTGTATTATTGTTTATGTGTATTACTAGGGTTTTATTGAATTATATTGTTTAGTATGTATGTATAATCAAATGTTAGGATAGATGAATTCATGTTTAATTAGATGTTCAATTTATTTGTTTTTCTGAGTATTAATAGTAATGAAGAGAATTAATCAATTCAGGTAAAAGATTTTTATTTTTTGATTTTGAAGAAAGTAATGGAGATAGAGCAGTTTGCTTTCAACTTAAAGGAACTTTTTGAATGTGAGAATAAAATTTTGTTAGGATGTAGTAATTGTGAGTGTGTGTAACTGCTAAATTGTGAGTGTGTGTAATTCATGGCCCAGTAACTGCTAAAGGCAGCCCCGTGTGCATGGTAAGGGGGAACATATCGGTTGAGGATCTGGCATGGTATAAGACCAGGGGTTTGGATTTTGGGGCGGTATGTTAGATGGTTAGGTGCGCTGTGGTGCATGTCTGTTCGATTTTATGGTGTTGGGATCTCGAATAGAGAAGTCCAGTAATCTCGTTCAGATGCAGCCATAGTCGCCGAGCCAGGGGGGTAGTTTACCCATGATGTATAAGAACTAATGGGGGGGTTGTTGGCACCATATCCTCACCGGTCCTCTTAGGGGTTTAGCAATGAGATTTCTTCTGTTTTGGCAGAAGATCTCTCATTGGGGGGGTATTGTAACGGGGCAAAAGGGAGGGGTTTTATTTTATTAAATATTTGCAACAAGTTATTTCATATGCGTGGTCAGTCACAGGTTGAATCTCAGTCGTCGCGAACAAAGAACGGTGATGAAACAATTACAATGGAATGTGCGGGTCACACACACAGCGTCGTAATTCTCAGAACGGCAAAACAGTGTAATGCGCCCCAACGCACTAACATCGGCGGAGCGCATACCCACGCTAAGCAAAAGGCGCACAACATGGCCCAAAGACAATATTTTTCGCCATGTGTATCGGAGGTGACGGAAACGAAACTTAGTCACGCCCACTACAGTGACGTAAACCGCTGGATACCAAATATCGTCAACGTCCAGCACCCAGGAGTTTGCACTTGTTGAATGTGCCACCGCTATGACTTTAAAGTACCAGCCATTGGTTTCCGTCTTGTACAACCGAAATCTAGTGGAGGGTTTTTGGAGAACGCACTTCCCAGTCTCTTACTGAAGCTCGCCTGCGCAGGCAAGCCCGCCAAACAGGGCTCATAAAAAATTTTTAAACATCAAGTATGAGTGAGTTCAGTTATTAAAAAATGTGACAGTGATGCTAGTTTTCGGCAAAAAGATGACATCATAAATTGTTTTTGGACATAGACGAACTTTGTAAATGAGGTAACACGAGGTCGAAGGGACACCACGTGCCGGCAAGGGGTATCGGGTTAATTTTGGGGTAATAAAATGGGGCAAATATATATTTAAAAAAGGGTTTTGAATGGTGTGAATGTGAGAATGGGTAGGCTGGGCTGTTTTAATTAAGGTAAGATGTTAAGTGTAATATTGTAATCGTAATTGTAATCGTAATCCAATCATGTAGTAAATATCATTAAAAGTTTTATGCATTTTAAATTTTGGAAAATTAATCGTTTGAGCTAAGAGGCAAAGAGATGATATAATTTGAAGTTTGAAAATTTTAAGGAATAAAAAATAAAATCTTAGTTTGTTTCTCTTCACAAAATGCGAGTTGCGTCAGTTATTGAAATAACCTTAAATCACTCTTGCATCTCGACATTCGTGTGACGGATTCTGGGATGAGAGGGCAAAATATAAGGTAGGTGGAAGATAGATAATTTTATTTATTTGTATTTGTACTTTGTATAAAGGTAAGTTAATTTAACAATGGCGCCATAAAAGGGACGAATTTTATTAATTGAATTGCATTAAAATTCCACACCTACAACAGATGCAAGCGTGATTTGAGGTTGAAGTAGTGAAGTAGAAATACGAAATTTACGCATTATTTACTTAAGAGAAAAATGGTGTTATGATTAAGTAAATCAATTAGATTAAGTTAACAAGTCTTGTAAAAGAATAAAAAATGGATACAAATGAGAGTATAAATAACGAAGTCAGCTTCTCTGACAGTCAAACAGAAATTCAGATAAGTAGCGACTCGGGAGTTCAAACAAATGGCAGTAATCTAGAAAGTCAATTAACCGAATCAAAAATAATGAAGGATGTCGAACATCAATCAACACCTATTTCAGTCAACCAAAATAAGAAGTCCGATGAGGACGATATGTTAACACGATTGTATAATATGATGTATAGTAATTTCAGTGAACTAAAAGGGGATATTAATATTAAATTCGATGAACAAAAGAATAATTTTGATAGCAAATTAGATGAACAAAACAATAGATTCAATGAACAAAATATTAAATTTGACATACAAAATAGTAAGTTTGACGAAATTAGAAATGAAATTAAACAACAGAATGTCAAGCTGAATGAGCGAATGAATGTAATTAATACAAATCATAATAATATGAAAGAACAGGTAATAAATTCTATAAATAATAATTGTGAGAAACTAGTTAACGAAGTGAATAAAAATCTAGACAAAAAATTAGAGCAGATAATGAATAAAAAGTTAGATGATTATGTTATGAATATTAATAATGACAAAATAGTGGAAGAGAATAAAATATTGAATAGTGATGAGATAGAGATAGTGAGTGAGAGAGAGAGAGTAATAGGTTGTAACGGAGTAGTAATTAGTGTTGATGAATTAGAGAAAGAGTGGCAAGAGAGAGTAGATGAGTATGTAGGGCAGAGGGTAAATTTTCCCCATATTTGTGGTGAACCAAGGTGTTCACAGATGTTATTGTTGAAGGGCAAGAGTCCCTTATTAGTGGAAGATTTGAGTTGTTCCCCGAGTTTTTATGAGTTAGTACCCTCTGTGTGGAATGGTGTTGAAAGTGTGAGATGGTATTATGATGAGAGAGATTTAGATGGAGAGTTATGTGCAGATAGAGAAACAGAATTATATCAGTTGAAGAGAAATTATAATGAGTTGAAAGAGATGTTTGGAGTGGGGTAAAGATAAATGATATTAAATACTTACCTGTTAAAATAGAGAATGAGAATTATTTTGATGATACCTGTTTAAATAATAATAATTTACCTTATATTGTAATGAGCGTAGTAGAGGAATACGATAAGAAAATAACTGACCTTATATTGAATATAACTACTGATGGAAACTGGACACAAATAAATAATGTTGACTTGGTTTATGATAAAATAATTATAATGGGAAGTAACCCTATGTATGATTATTGTGGTAAAATGAATAAACTAAAATTTTATGGTTATTACACACAGGATAGCCATATGATGTGTGTAAATGGAATTGAAAAATGTTATGTGAGACCCAGACTAATTTTCGATGATGGAGGCTGAACATAAAATTAATAAATGGACATTTTATATATTTCGATTTATGGTTCTGACCTGGCTGATTTTGGAAATGAAGTGTGATAAAATTGAACAATTAATGACGTATGAATTGTAAATAATTGATAGTGAAATTAATTGTGTGTGTATTGTAACAAGTATATAAAGTAAACAATGTATGTAAGTAATTGTTTTAATAATAATAAGAGTATTTCAGTAGACTAATTAAAGAACAAAAATAATTTTGAAGACAGTAATTAACGAATTGTAATTGTTTTGATAATAATTGAAAAATGTTGTATTTCCATAATTTTTTTAATTAAAGTAATTTGAGATGTTTAAATATTTTGATTGATTTAAAATGTTATATAATTGAATTTTGATAATGAATTTAAATTATTTTATGAGATGTGAATTTGACAATAATTAATAAATAAATGTTAAACTGTTTAGTATGGAATAACAATTGTTGTTAAAATGTTACAGAAGGTACAGGGAGTTACTGATATTTATATTTGTGTGCTTATGACAGGGTATGAGCGATGTACTGTGAGTATAAAATTTATAATACAAGTTAGATATGTAAAATGTCACTGATAAATTGTTTGCTAATTGCCAATGTAACTAATGTTTGAATATAATGATTTTAATGTGTTACAAGATTTTGATTTAAATGTTGGAAGTAATTTGATATAGTTAAGAATTTTAAATGATTTGTAAAAGGTAGATTTTGGGTGATTACTATTTTGTTAGGACAATTAGAGCAGTCCATGTTGAGTTTAAAGGGGTACTAGAGAGAATAATATTGTTATGAATAATGTAATGTAGAGTTTGAGAAGTATTGATAGTGACACAGTAGCTATGGGGAAAATATGTAGAGTGTTGATTGATATATTAATGTAATAAGTAAATGGAGATATTTTGTAAATGAGAGTATTGTATTGGGAGAGTAATTAGAGTTGATGGGAATTTTGTAAGGGGGATGGGGTGGTAGGAGTCCGCAACGAAAGGTGTTGGGACGGGAAGGGACCGTTTAGCGCCGGAAAGGGTTGCCTAGGTAGAATCCAGGGACCAACATAAGGGAATGAGCTTTGGGGGGGGGAACACACATCCTGAGTACAAAGGGGTAGAGAGTATTTTTTTTTATAAGAGTAGAATGATGCGAATTGAGTTGAGTAGTAAGTTGGGTTTAGAGATTGTTTGATAGATGTTTTTGATAGAGATGGGTGTCATATTAGTTAAAGCTGTTAGTGATATTAAAGTCAGAGGGAGGAAGATGATAAATATATAAATGCCCAGTGGTGAATCAAGTTATTATGAATAGTTAAATCACCCAAACTAATGGAGATTGTGAATGTTAAGGAAAGAGAGTCATAGTAAAAAATATAAAAATTAATGGAAACAAGTGACAAACTTTAATAGAATTTGAGAATAAAGTAAAGTTGTAAAATGTGTAATTTTGAGTAATTTAAATGTCAATTTTATTGGTAATTGTAATAATACTATGTTAATTTTGAAGGTCACATTTTATTATGTTGTTGTGTTTGAAGATAGAATTTTAAAGATGTTTAATGTATTTTATGATGTAGCCTATGTATAACCCATGTAGGTCAAGGTTGTGGACTTGACCCAGTTTGATCAGCTGATGGGTGATGTTGTAAACTAGACAAGTTTTGGCAATGAAGTGATGCCAATTTTATTGTCTGATTGATTTAAATAATTTTAAATTTTCTGAATATTGAGAAGAGTATATTTTAATAAATTTAAATTTTTGTTGAAAAAAAAAATTTTTTTTTGAATTTTTTGTGCCTGCCATATAATTGATGTTTCGAGTTTTGAGTGTATTATTGTTTATGTGTATTACTAGGGTTTTATTGAATTATATTGTTTAGTATGTATGTATAATCAAATGTTAGGATAGATGAATTCATGTTTAATTAGATGTTCAATTTATTTGTTTTTCTGAGTATTAATAGTAATGAAGAGAATTAATCAATTCAGGTAAAAGATTTTTATTTTTTGATTTTGAAGAAAGTAATGGAGATAGAGCAGTTTGCTTTCAACTTAAAGGAACTTTTTGAATGTGAGAATAAAATTTTGTTAGGATGTAGTAATTGTGAGTGTGTGTACGAGCCCAGTAACTGCTAAAGGCAGCCCCGTGTGCATGGTAAGGGGGAACATATCGGTTGAGGATCTGGCATGGTATAAGACCAGGGGTTTGGATTTTGGGGCGGTATGTTAGATGGTTAGGTGCGCTGTGGTGCATGTCTGTTCGATTTTATGGTGTTGGGATCTCGAATAGAGAAGTCCAGTAATCTCGTTCAGATGCAGCCATAGTCGCCGAGCCAGGGGGGTAGTTTACCCATGATGTATAAGAACTAATGGGGGGGTTGTTGGCACCATATCCTCACCGGTCCTCTTAGGGGTTTAGCAATGAGATTTCTTCTGTTTTGGCAGAAGATCTCTCATTGGGGGGGTATTGTAACGGGGCAAAAGGGAGGGGTTTTATTTTATTAAATATTTGCAACAAGTTATTTCATATGCGTGGTCAGTCACAGGTTGAATCTCAGTCGTCGCGAACAAAGAACGGTGATGAAACAATTACAATGGAATGTGCGGGTCACACACACAGCGTCGTAATTCTCAGAACGGCAAAACAGTGTAATGCGCCCCAACGCACTAACATCGGCGGAGCGCATACCCACGCTAAGCAAAAGGCGCACAACATGGCCCAAAGACAATATTTTTCGCCATGTGTATCGGAGGTGACGGAAACGAAACTTAGTCACGCCCACTACAGTGACGTAAACCGCTGGATACCAAATATCGTCAACGTCCAGCACCCAGGAGTTTGGACTTGTTGAATGTGCCACCGCTATGACTTTAAAGTACCAGCCATTGGTTTCCGTCTTGTACAACCGAAATCTAGTGGAGGGTTTTTGGAGAACGCACTTCCCAGTCTCTTACTGAAGCTCGCCTGCGCAGGCAAGCCCGCCAAACAGGGCTCATAAAAAATTTTTAAACATCAAGTACGAGTGAGTTCAGTTATTAAAAAATGTGACAGTGATGCTAGTTTTCGGCAAAAAGATGACATCATAAATTGTTTTTGGACATAGACGAACTTTGTAAATGAGGTAACACGAGGTCGAAGGGACACCACGTGCCGGCAAGGGGTATCGGGTTAATTTTGGGGTAATAAAATGGGGCAAATATATATTTAAAAAAGGGTTTTGAATGGTGTGAATGTGAGAATGGGTAGGCTGGGCTGTTTTAATTAAGGTAAGATGTTAAGTGTAATATTGTAATCGTAATTGTAATCGTAATCCAATCATGTAGTAAATATCATTAAAAGTTTTATGCATTTTAAATTTTGGAAAATTAATCGTTTGAGCTAAGAGGCAAAGAGATGATATAATTTGAAGTTTGAAAATTTTAAGGAATAAAAAATAAAATCTTAGTTTGTTTCTCTTCACAAAATGCGAGTTGCGTCAGTTATTGAAATAACCTTAAATCACTCTTGCATCTCGACATTCGTGTGACGGATTCTGGGATGAGAGGGCAAAATATAAGGTAGGTGGAAGATAGATAATTTTATTTATTTGTATTTGTACTTTGTATAAAGGTAAGTTAATTTAACAATGGCGCCATAAAAGGGACGAATTTTATTAATTGAATTGCATTAAAATTCCACACCTACAACAGATGCAAGCGTGATTTGAGGTTGAAGTAGTGAAGTAGAAATACGAAATTTACGCATTATTTACTTAAGAGAAAAATGGTGTTATGATTAAGTAAATCAATTAGATTAAGTTAACAAGTCTTGTAAAAGAATAAAAAATGGATACAAATGAGAGTATAAATAACGAAGTCAGCTTCTCTGACAGTCAAACAGAAATTCAGATAAGTAGCGACTCAGGAGTTCAAACAAATGGCAGTAATCTAGAAAGTCAATTAACCGAATCAAAAATAATGAAGGATGTCGAACATCAATCAACACCTATTTCAGTCAACCAAAATAAGAAGTCCGATGAGGACGATATGTTAACACGATTGTATAATATGATGTATAGTAATTTCAGTGAACTAAAAGGGGATATTAATATTAAATTCGATGAACAAAAGAATAATTTTGATAGCAAATTAGATGAACAAAACAATAGATTCAATGAACAAAATATTAAATTTGACATACAAAATAGTAAGTTTGACGAAATTAGAAATGAAATTAAACAACAGAATGTCAAGCTGAATGAGCGAATGAATGTAATTAATACAAATCATAATAATATGAAAGAACAGGTAATAAATTCTATAAATAATAATTGTGAGAAACTAGTTAACGAAGTGAATAAAAATCTAGACAAAAAATTAGAGCAGATAATGAATAAAAAGTTAGATGATTATGTTATGAATATTAATAATGACAAAATAGTGGAAGAGAATAAAATATTGAATAGTGATGAGATAGAGATAGTGAGTGAGAGAGAGAGAGTAATAGGTTGTAACGGAGTAGTAATTAGTGTTGATGAATTAGAGAAAGAGTGGCAAGAGAGAGTAGATGAGTATGTAGGGCAGAGGGTAAATTTTCCCCATATTTGTGGTGAACCAAGGTGTTCACAGATGTTATTGTTGAAGGGCAAGAGTCCCTTATTAGTGGAAGATTTGAGTTGTTCCCCGAGTTTTTATGAGTTAGTACCCTCTGTGTGGAATGGTGTTGAAAGTGTGAGATGGTATTATGATGAGAGAGATTTAGATGGAGAGTTATGTGCAGATAGAGAAACAGAATTATATCAGTTGAAGAGAAATTATAATGAGTTGAAAGAGATGTTTGGAGTGGTAAAGATATATGATATTAAATACTTACCTGTTAAAATAGAGAATGAGAATTATTTTGATGATACCTGTTTAAATAATAATAATTTACCTTATATTGTAATGAGCGTAGTAGAGGAATACGATAAGAAAATAACTGACCTTATATTGAATATAACTACTGATGGAAACTGGACACAAATAAATAATGTTGACTTGGTTTATGATAAAATAATTATAATGGGAAGTAACCCTATGTATGATTATTGTGGTAAAATGAATAAACTAAAATTTTATGGTTATTACACACAGGATAGCCATATGATGTGTGTAAATGGAATTGAAAAATGTTATGTGAGACCCAGACTAATTTTCGATGATGGAGGCTGAACATAAAATTAATAAATGGACATTTTATATATTTCGATTTATGGTTCTGACCTGGCTGATTTTGGAAATGAAGTGTGATAAAATTGAACAATTAATGACGTATGAATTGTAAATAATTGATAGTGAAATTAATTGTGTGTGTATTGTAACAAGTATATAAAGTAAACAATGTATGTAAGTAATTGTTTTAATAATAATAAGAGTATTTCAGTAGACTAATTAAAGAACAAAAATAATTTTGAAGACAGTAAATTAACGAATTGTAATTGTTTTGATAATAATTGAAAAATGTTGTATTTCCATAACTGTTTTAATTAAAGTAATTTGAGATGTTTAAATATTTTGATTGATTTAAAATGTTATATAATTGAATTTTGATAATGAATTTAAATTATTTTATGAGATGTGAATTTGACAATAATTAATAAATAAATGTTAAACTGTTTAGTATGGAATAACAATTGTTGTTAAAATGTTACAGAAGGTACAGGGAGTTACTGATATTTATATTTGTGTGCTTATGACAGGGTATGAGCGATGTACTGTGAGTATAAAATTTATAATACAAGTTAGATATGTAAAATGTCACTGATAAATTGTTTGCTAATTGCCAATGTAACTAATGTTTGAATATAATGATTTTAATGTGTTACAAGATTTTGATTTAAATGTTGGAAGTAATTTGATATAGTTAAGAATTTTAAATGATTTGTAAAAGGTAGATTTTGGGTGATTACTATTTTGTTAGGACAATTAGAGCAGTCCATGTTGAGTTTAAAGGGGTACTAGAGAGAATAATATTGTTATGAATAATGTAATGTAGAGTTTGAGAAGTATTGATAGTGACACAGTAGCTATGGGGAAAATATGTAGAGTGTTGATTGATATATTAATGTAATAAGTAAATGGAGATATTTTGTAAATGAGAGTATTGTATTGGGAGAGTAATTAGAGTTGATGGGAATTTTGTAAGGGGGATGGGGTGGTAGGAGTCCGCAACGAAAGGTGTTGGGACGGGAAGGGACCGTTTAGCGCCGGAAAGGGTTGCCTAGGTAGAATCCAGGGACCAACATAAGGGAATGAGCTTTGGGGGGGGGGAACACACATCCTGAGTACAAAGGGGTAGAGAGTATTTTTTTTTATAAGAGTAGAATGATGCGAATTGAGTTGAGTAGTAAGTTGGGTTTAGAGATTGTTTGATAGATGTTTTTGATAGAGATGGGTGTCATATTAGTTAAAGCTGTTAGTGATATTAAAGTCAGAGGGAGGAAGATGATAAATATATAAATGCCCAGTGGTGAATCAAGTTATTATGAATAGTTAAATCACCCAAACTAATGGAGATTGTGAATGTTAAGGAAAGAGAGTCATAGTAAAAAATATAAAAATTAATGGAAACAAGTGACAAACTTTAATAGAATTTGAGAATAAAGTAAAGTTGTAAAATGTGTAATTTTGAGTAATTTAAATGTCAATTTTATTGGTAATTGTAATAATACTATGTTAATTTTGAAGGTCACATTTTATTATGTTGTTGTGTTTGAAGATAGAATTTTAAAGATGTTTAATGTATTTTATGATGTAGCCTATGTATAACCCATGTAGGTCAAGGTTGTGGACTTGACCCAGTTTGATCAGCTGATGGATGATGTTGTAAACTAGACAAGTTTTGGCAATGAAGTGATGCCAATTTTATTGTCTGATTGATTTAAATAATTTTAAATTTTCTGAATATTGAGAAGAGTATATTTTAATAAATTTAAATTTTTGTTGAAAAAAAAAATTTTTTTTTGAATTTTTTGTGCCTGCCATATAATTGATGTTTCGAGTTTTGAGTGTATTATTGTTTATGTGTATTACTAGGGTTTTATTGAATTATATTGTTTAGTATGTATGTATAATCAAATGTTAGGATAGATGAATTCATGTTTAATTAGATGTTCAATTTATTTGTTTTTCTGAGTATTAATAGTAATGAAGAGAATTAATCAATTCAGGTAAAAGATTTTTATTTTTTGATTTTGAAGAAAGTAATGGAGATAGAGCAGTTTGCTTTCAACTTAAAGGAACTTTTTGAATGTGAGAATAAAATTTTGTTAGGATGTAGTAATTGTGAGTGTGTGTACGAGCCCAGTAACTGCTAAAGGCAGCCCCGTGTGCATGGTAAGGGGGAACATATCGGTTGAGGATCTGGCATGGTATAAGACCAGGGGTTTGGATTTTGGGGCGGTATGTTAGATGGTTAGGTGCGCTGTGGTGCATGTCTGTTCGATTTTATGGTGTTGGGATCTCGAATAGAGAAGTCCAGTAATCTCGTTCAGATGCAGCCATAGTCGCCGAGCCAGGGGGGTAGTTTACCCATGATGTATAAGAACTAATGGGGGGGTTGTTGGCACCATATCCTCACCGGTCCTCTTAGGGGTTTAGCAATGAGATTTCTTCTGTTTTGGCAGAAGATCTCCCATTGGGGGGGTATTGTAACGGGGCAAAAGGGAGGGGTTTTATTTTATTAAATATTTGCAACAAGTTATTTCATATGCGTGGTCAGTCACAGGTTGAATCTCAGTCGTCGCGAACAAAGAACGGTGATGAAACAATTACAATGGAATGTGCGGGTCACACACACAGCGTCGTAATTCTCAGAACGGCAAAACAGTGTAATGCGCCCCAACGCACTAACATCGGCGGAGCGCATACCCACGCTAAGCAAGGGCGCACAACATGGCCCAAAGACAATATTTTTCGCCATGTGTATCGGAGGTGACGGAAACGAAACTTAGTCACGCCCACTACAGTGACGTAAACCGCTGGATACCAAATATCGTCAACGTCCAGCACCCAGGAGTTTGCACTTGTTGAATGTGCCACCGCTATGACTTTAAAGTACCAGCCATTGGTTTCCGTCTTGTACAACCGAAATCTAGTGGAGGGTTTTTGGAGAACGCACTTCCCAGTCTCTTACTGAAGCTCGCCTGCGCAGGCAAGCCCGCCAAACAGGGCTCATAAAAAATTTTTAAACATCAAGTACGAGTGAGTTCAGTTATTAAAAAATGTGACAGTGATGCTAGTTTTCGGCAAAAAGATGACATCATAAATTGTTTTTGGACATAGACGAACTTTGTAAATGAGGTAACACGAGGTCGAAGGGACACCACGTGCCGGCAAGGGGTATCGGGTTAATTTTGGGGTAATAAAATGGGGCAAATATATATTTAAAAAAGGGTTTTGAATGGTGTGAATGTGAGAATAGGTAGGCTGGGCTGTTTTAATTAAGGTAAGATGTTAAGTGTAATATTGTAATCGTAATTGTAATCGTAATCCAATCATGTAGTAAATATCATTAAAAGTTTTATGCATTTTAAATTTTGGAAAATTAATCGTTTGAGCTAAGAGGCAAAGAGATGATATAATTTGAAGTTTGAAAATTTTAAGGAATAAAAAATAAAATCTTAGTTTGTTTCTCTTCACAAAATGCGAGTTGCGTCAGTTATTGAAATAACCTTAAATCACTCTTGCATCTCGACATTCGTGTGACGGATTCTGGGATGAGAGGGCAAAATATAAGGTAGGTGGAAGATAGATAATTTTATTTATTTGTATTTGTACTTTGTATAAAGGTAAGTTAATTTAACAATGGCGCCATGAAAGGGACGAATTTTATTAATTGAATTGCATTAAAATTCCACACCTACAACAGATGCAAGCGTGATTTGAGGTTGAAGTAGTGAAGTAGAAATACGAAATTTACGCATTATTTACTTAAGAGCAAAATGGTGTTATGATTAAGTAAATCAATTAGATTAAGTTAACAAGTCTTGTAAAAGAATAAAAAATGGATACAAATGAGAGTATAAATAACGAAGTCAGCTTCTCTGACAGTCAAACAGAAATTCAGATAAGTAGCGACTCGGGAGTTCAAACAAATGGCAGTAATCTAGAAAGTCAATTAACCGAATCAAAAATAATGAAGGATGTCGAACATCAATCAACACCTATTTCAGTCAACCAAAATAAGAAGTCCGATGAGGACGATATGTTAACACGATTGTATAATATGATGTATAGTAATTTCAGTGAACTAAAAGGGGATATTAATATTAAATTCGATGAACAAAAGAATAATTTTGATAGCAAATTAGATGAACAAAACAATAGATTCAATGAACAAAATATTAAATTTGACATACAAAATAGTAAGTTTGACGAAATTAGAAATGAAATTAAACAACAGAATGTCAAGCTGAATGAGCGAATGAATGTAATTAATACAAATCATAATAATATGAAAGAACAGGTAATAAATTCTATAAATAATAATTGTGAGAAACTAGTTAACGAAGTGAATAAAAATCTAGACAAAAAATTAGAGCAGATAATGAATAAAAAGTTAGATGATTATGTTATGAATATTAATAATGACAAAATAGTGGAAGAGAATAAAATATTGAATAGTGATGAGATAGAGATAGTGAGTGAGAGAGAGAGAGTAATAGGTTGTAACGGAGTAGTAATTAGTGTTGATGAATTAGAGAAAGAGTGGCAAGAGAGAGTAGATGAGTATGTAGGGCAGAGGGTAAATTTTCCCCATATTTGTGGTGAACCAAGGTGTTCACAGATGTTATTGTTGAAGGGCAAGAGTCCCTTATTAGTGGAAGATTTGAGTTGTTCCCCGAGTTTTTATGAGTTAGTACCCTCTGTGTGGAATGGTGTTGAAAGTGTGAGATGGTATTATGATGAGAGAGATTTAGATGGAGAGTTATGTGCAGATAGAGAAACAGAATTATATCAGTTGAAGAGAAATTATAATGAGTTGAAAGAGATGTTTGGAGTGGTAAAGATAAATGATATTAAATACTTACCTGTTAAAATAGAGAATGAGAATTATTTTGATGATACCTGTTTAAATAATAATAATTTACCTTATATTGTAATGAGCGTAGTAGAGGAATACGATAAGAAAATAACTGAACTTATATTGAATATAACTACTGATGGAAACTGGACACAAATAAATAATGTTGACTTGGTTTATGATAAAATAATTATAATGGGAAGTAACCCTATGTATGATTATTGTGGTAAAATGAATAAACTAAAATTTTATGGTTATTACACAGAGGATAGCCATATGATGTGTGTAAATGGAATTGAAAAATGTTATGTGAGACCCAGACTAATTTTCGATGATGGAGGCTGAACATAAAATTAATAAATGGACATTTTATATATTTCGATTTATGGTTCTGACCTGGCTGATTTTGGAAATGAAGTGTGATAAAATTGAACAATTAATGACGTATGAATTGTAAATAATTGATAGTGAAATTAATTGTGTGTGTATTGTAACAAGTATATAAAGTAAACAATGTATGTAAGTAATTGTTTTAATAATAATAAGAGTATTTCAGTAGACTAATTAAAGAACAAAAATAATTTTGAAGACAGTAATTAACGAATTGTAATTGTTTTGATAATAATTGAAAAATGTTGTATTTCCATAATTGTTTTAATTAAAGTAATTTGAGATGTTTAAATATTTTGATTGATTTAAAATGTTATATAATTGAATTTTGATAATGAATTTAAATTATTTTATGAGATGTGAATTTGACAATAATTAATAAATAAATGTTAAACTGTTTAGTATGGAATAACAATTGTTGTTAAAATGTTACAGAAGGTACAGGGAGTTACTGATATTTATATTTGTGTGCTTATGACAGGGTATGAGCGATGTACTGTGAGTATAAAATTTATAATACAAGTTAGATATGTAAAATGTCACTGATAAATTGTTTGCTAATTGCCAATGTAACTAATGTTTGAATATAATGATTTTAATGTGTTACAAGATTTTGATTTAAATGTTGGAAGTAATTTGATATAGTTAAGAATTTTAAATGATTTGTAAAAGGTAGATTTTGGGTGATTACTATTTTGTTAGGACAATTAGAGCAGTCCATGTTGAGTTTAAAGGGGTACTAGAGAGAATAATATTGTTATGAATAATGTAATGTAGAGTTTGAGAAGTATTGATAGTGACACAGTAGCTATGGGGAAAATATGTAGAGTGTTGATTGATATATTAATGTAATAAGTAAATGGAGATATTTTGTAAATGAGAGTATTGTATTGGGAGAGTAATTAGAGTTGATGGGAATTTTGTAAGGGGGATGGGGTGGTAGGAGTCCGCAACGAAAGGTGTTGGGACGGGAAGGGACCGTTTAGCGCCGGAAAGGGTTGCCTAGGTAGAATCCAGGGACCAACATAAGGGAATGAGCTTTGGGGGGGGGAACACACATCCTGAGTACAAAGGGGTAGAGAGTATTTTTTTTTATAAGAGTAGAATGATGCGAATTGAGTTGAGTAGTAAGTTGGGTTTAGAGATTGTTTGATAGATGTTTTTGATAGAGATGGGTGTCATATTAGTTAAAGCTGTTAGTGATATTAAAGTCAGAGGGAGGAAGATGATAAATATATAAATGCCCAGTGGTGAATCAAGTTATTATGAATAGTTAAATCACCCAAACTAATGGAGATTGTGAATGTTAAGGAAAGAGAGTCATAGTAAAAAATATAAAAATTAATGGAAACAAGTGACAAACTTTAATAGAATTTGAGAATAAAGTAAAGTTGTAAAATGTGTAATTTTGAGTAATTTAAATGTCAATTTTATTGGTAATTGTAATAATACTATGTTAATTTTGAAGGTCACATTTTATTATGTTGTTGTGTTTGAAGATAGAATTTTAAAGATGTTTAATGTATTTTATGATGTAGCCTATGTATAACCCATGTAGGTCAAGGTTGTGGACTTGACCCAGTTTGATCAGCTGATGGGTGATGTTGTAAACTAGACAAGTTTTGGCAATGAAGTGATGCCAATTTTATTGTCTGATTGATTTAAATAATTTTAAATTTTCTGAATATTGAGAAGAGTATATTTTAATAAATTTAAATTTTTGTTGAAAAAAAAAATTTTTTTTGAATTTTTTGTGCCTGCCATATAATTGATGTTTCGAGTTTTGAGTGTATTATTGTTTATGTGTATTACTAGGGTTTTATTGAATTATATTGTTTAGTATGTATGTACAATCAAATGTTAGGATAGATGAATTCATGTTTAATTAGATGTTCAATTTATTTGTTTTTCTGAGTATTAATAGTAATGAAGAGAATTAATCAATTCAGGTAAAAGATTTTTATTTTTTGATTTTGAAGAAAGTAATGGAGATAGAGCAGTTTGCTTTCAACTTAAAGGAACTTTTTGAAAGTGAGAATAAAATTTTGTTAGGATGTAGTAATTGTGAGTGTGTGTACGAGCCCAGTAACTGCTAAAGGCAGCCCCGTGTGCATGGTAAGGGGGAACATATCGGTTGAGGATCTGGCATGGTATAAGACCAGGGGTTTGGATTTTGGGGCGGTATGTTAGATGGTTAGGTGTGCTGTGGTGCATGTCTGTTCGATTTTATGGTGTTGGGATCTCGAATAGAGAAGTCCAGTAATCTCGTTCAGATGCAGCCATAGTCGCCGAGCCAGGGGGGTAGTTTACCCATGATGTATAAGAACTAATGGGGGGGTTGTTGGCACCATATCCTCACCGGTCCTCTTAGGGGTTTAGCAATGAGATTTCTTCTGTTTTGGCAGAAGATCTCTCATTGGGGGGGTATTGTAACGGGGCAAAAGGGAGGGGTTTTATTTTATTAAATATTTGCAACAAGTTATTTCATATGCGTGGTCAGTCACAGGTTGAATCTCAGTCGTCGCGAACAAAGAACGGTGATGAAACAATTACAATGGAATGTGCGGGTCACACACACAGCGTCGTAATTCTCAGAACGGCAAAACAGTGTAATGCGCCCCAACGCACTAACATCGGCGGAGCGCATACCCACGCTAAGCAAAAGGCGCACAACATGGCCCAAAGACAATATTTTTCGCCATGTGTATCGGAGGTGACGGAAACGAAACTTAGTCACGCCCACTACAGTGACGTAAACCGCTGGATACCAAATATCGTCAACGTCCAGCACCCAGGAGTTTGCACTTGTTGAATGTGCCACCGCTATGACTTTAAAGTACCAGGCATTGGTTTCCGTCTTGTACAACCGAAATCTAGTGGAGGGTTTTTGGAGAACGCACTTCCCAGTCTCTTACTGAAGCTCGCCTGCGCAGGCAAGCCCGCCAAACAGGGCTCATAAAAAATTTTTAAACATCAAGTACGAGTGAGTTCAGTTATTAAAAAATGTGACAGTGATGCTAGTTTTCGGCAAAAAGATGACATCATAAATTGTTTTTGGACATAGACGAACTTTGTAAATGAGGTAACACGAGGTCGAAGGGACACCACGTGCCGGCAAGGGGTATCGGGTTAATTTTGGGGTAATAAAATGGGGCAAATATATATTTAAAAAAGGGTTTTGAATGGTGTGAATGTGAGAATGGGTAGGCTGGGCTGTTTTAATTAAGGTAAGATGTTAAGTGTAATATTGTAATCGTAATTGTAATCGTAATCCAATCATGTAGTAAATATCATTAAAAGTTTTATGCATTTTAAATTTTGGAAAATTAATCGTTTGAGCTAAGAGGCAAAGAGATGATATAATTTGAAGTTTGAAAATTTTAAGGAATAAAAAATAAAATCTTAGTTTGTTTCTCTTCACAAAATGCGAGTTGCGTCAGTTATTGAAATAACCTTAAATCACTCTTGCATCTCGACATTCGTGTGACGGATTCTGGGATGAGAGGGCAAAATATAAGGTAGGTGGAAGATAGATAATTTTATTTATTTGTATTTGTACTTTGTATAAAGGTAAGTTAATTTAACAATGGCGCCATGAAAGGGACGAATTTTATTAATTGAATTGCATTAAAATTCCACACCTACAACAGATGCAAGCGTGATTTGAGGTTGAAGTAGTGAAGTAGAAATACGAAATTTACGCATTATTTACTTAAGAGCAAAATGGTGTTATGATTAAGTAAATCAATTAGATTAAGTTAACAAGTCTTGTAAAAGAATAAAAAATGGATACAAATGAGAGTATAAATAACGAAGTCAGCTTCTCTGACAGTCAAACAGAAATTCAGATAAGTAGCGACTCGGGAGTTCAAACAAATGGCAGTAATCTAGAAAGTCAATTAACCGAATCAAAAATAATGAAGGATGTCGAACATCAATCAACACCTATTTCAGTCAACCAAAATAAGAAGTCCGATGAGGACGATATGTTAACACGATTGTATAATATGATGTATAGTAATTTCAGTGAACTAAAAGGGGATATTAATATTAAATTCGATGAACAAAAGAATAATTTTGATAGCAAATTAGATGAACAAAACAATAGATTCAATGAACAAAATATTAAATTTGACATACAAAATAGTAAGTTTGACGAAATTAGAAATGAAATTAAACAACAGAATGTCAAGCTGAATGAGCGAATGAATGTAATTAATACAAATCATAATAATATGAAAGAACAGGTAATAAATTCTATAAATAATAATTGTGAGAAACTAGTTAACGAAGTGAATAAAAATCTAGACAAAAAATTAGAGCAGATAATGAATAAAAAGTTAGATGATTATGTTATGAATATTAATAATGACAAAATAGTGGAAGAGAATAAAATATTGAATAGTGATGAGATAGAGATAGTGAGTGAGAGAGAGAGAGTAATAGGTTGTAACGGAGTAGTAATTAGTGTTGATGAATTAGAGAAAGAGTGGCAAGAGAGAGTAGATAAGTATGTAGGGCAGAGGGTAAATTTTCCCCATATTTGTGGTGAACCAAGGTGTTCACAGATGTTATTGTTGAAGGGCAAGAGTCCTTATTAGTGGAAGATTTGAGTTGTTCCCCGAGTTTTTATGAGTTAGTACCCTCTGTGTGGAATGGTGTTGAAAGTGTGAGATGGTATTATGATGAGAGAGATTTAGATGGAGAGTTATAGCAGATAGAGAAACAGAATTATATCAGTTGAAGAGAAATTATAATGAGTTGAAAGAGATGTTTGGAGTGGTAAAGATAAATGATATTAAATACTTACCTGTTAAAATAGAGAATGAGAATTATTTTGATGATACCTGTTTAAATAATAATAATTTACCTTATATTGTAATGGGCGTAGTAGAGGAATACGATAAGAAAATAACTGACCTTATATTGAATATAACTACTGATGGAAACTGGACACAAATAAATAATGTTGACTTGGTTTATGATAAAATAATTATAATGGGAAGTAACCCTATGTATGATTATTGTGGTAAAATGAATAAACTAAAATTTTATGGTTATTACACACAGGATAGCCATATGATGTGTGTAAATGGAATTGAAAAATGTTATGTGAGACCCAGACTAATTTTCGATGATGGAGGCTGAACATAAAATTAATAAATGGACATTTTATATATTTCGATTTATGGTTCTGACCTGGCTGATTTTGGAAATGAAGTGTGATAAAATTGAACAATTAATGACGTATGAATTGTAAATAATTGATAGTGAAATTAATTGTGTGTGTATTGTAACAAGTATATAAAGTAAACAATGTATGTAAGTAATTGTTTTAATAATAATAAGAGTATTTCAGTAGACTAATTAAAGAACAAAAATAATTTTGAAGACAGTAATTAACGAATTGTAATTGTTTTGATAATAATTGAAAAATGTTGTATTTCCATAATTGTTTTAATTAAAGTAATTTGAGATGTTTAAATATTTTGATTGATTTAAAATGTTATATAATTGAATTTTGATAATGAATTTAAATTATTTTATGAGATGTGAATTTGACAATAATTAATAAATAAATGTTAAACTGTTTAGTATGGAATAACAATTGTTGTTAAAATGTTACAGAAGGTACAGGGAGTTACTGATATTTATATTTGTGTGCTTATGACAGGGTATGAGCGATGTACTGTGAGTATAAAATTTATAATACAAGTTAGATATGTAAAATGTCACTGATAAATTGTTTGCTAATTGCCAATGTAACTAATGTTTGAATATAATGATTTTAATGTGTTACAAGATTTTGATTTAAATGTTGGAAGTAATTTGATATAGTTAAGAATTTTAAATGATTTGTAAAAGGTAGATTTTGGGTGATTACTATTTTGTTAGGACAATTAGAGCAGTCCATGTTGAGTTTAAAGGGGTACTAGAGAGAATAATATTGTTATGAATAATGTAATGTAGAGTTTGAGAAGTATTGATAGTGACACAGTAGCTATGGGGAAAATATGTAGTGTTGATTGATATATTAATGTAATAAGTAAATGGAGATATTTTGTAAATGAGAGTATTGTATTGGGAGAGTAATTAGAGTTGATGGGAATTTTGTAAGGGGGATGGGGTGGTAGGAGTCCGCAACGAAAGGTGTTGGGACGGGAAGGGACCGTTTAGCGCCGGAAAGGGTTGCCTAGGTAGAATCCAGGGACCAACATAAGGGAATGAGCTTTGGGGGGGGGGGGAACACACATCCTGAGTACAAAGGGGTAGAGAGTATTTTTTTTTATAAGAGTAGAATGATGCGAATTGAGTTGAGTAGTAAGTTGGGTTTAGAGATTGTTTGATAGATGTTTTTGATAGAGATGGGTGTCATATTAGTTAAAGCTGTTAGTGATATTAAAGTCAGAGGGAGGAAGATGATAAATATATAAATGCCCAGTGGTGAATCAAGTTATTATGAATAGTTAAATCACCCAAACTAATGGAGATTGTGAATGTTAAGGAAAGAGAGTCATAGTAAAAAATATAAAAATTAATGGAAACAAGTGACAAACTTTAATAGAATTTGAGAATAAAGTAAAGTTGTAAAATGTGTAATTTTGAGTAATTTAAATGTCAATTTTATTGGTAATTGTAATAATACTATGTTAATTTTGAAGGTCACATTTTATTATGTTGTTGTGTTTGAAGATAGAATTTTAAAGATGTTTAATGTATTTTATGATGTAGCCTATGTATAACCCATGTAGGTCAAGGTTGTGGACTTGACCCAGTTTGATCAGCTGATGGGTGATGTTGTAAACTAGACAAGTTTTGGCAATGAAGTGATGCCAATTTTATTGTCTGATTGATTTAAATAATTTTAAATTTTCTGAATATTGAGAAGAGTATATTTTAATAAATTTAAATTTTTGTTGAAAAAAAAAATTTTTTTTGAATTTTTTGTGCCTGCCATATAATTGATGTTTCGAGTTTTGAGTGTATTATTGTTTATGTGTATTACTAGGGTTTTATTGAATTATATTGTTTAGTATGTATGTACAATCAAATGTTAGGATAGATGAATTCATGTTTAATTAGATGTTCAATTTATTTGTTTTTCTGAGTATTAATAGTAATGAAGAGAATTAATCAATTCAGGTAAAAGATTTTTATTTTTTGATTTTGAAGAAAGTAATGGAGATAGAGCAGTTTGCTTTCAACTTAAAGGAACTTTTTGAATGTGAGAATAAAATTTTGTTAGGATGTAGTAATTGTGAGTGTGTGTACGAGCCCAGTAACTGCTAAAGGCAGCCCCGTGTGCATGGTAAGGGGGAACATATCGGTTGAGGATCTGGCATGGTATAAGACCAGGGGTTTGGATTTTGGGGCGGTATGTTAGATGGTTAGGTGCGCTGTGGTGCATGTCTGTTCGATTTTATGGTGTTGGGATCTCGAATAGAGAAGTCCAGTAATCTCGTTCAGATGCAGCCATAGTCGCCGAGCCAGGGGGGTAGTTTACCCATGATGTATAAGAACTAATGGGGGGGTTGTTGGCACCATATCCTCACCGGTCCTCTTAGGGGTTTAGCAATGAGATTTCTTCTGTTTTGGCAGAAGATCTCTCATTGGGGGGTATTGTAACGGGGCAAAAGGGAGGGGTTTTATTTTATTAAATATTTGCAACAAGTTATTTCATATGCGTGGTCAGTCACAGGTTGAATCTGTCATCGCGAACAAAGAACGGTGATGAAACAATTACAATGGAATGTGCGGGTCACACACACAGCGTCGTAATTCTCAGAACGGCAAAACAGTGTAATGCGCCCCAACGCACTAACATCGGCGGAGCGCATACCCACGTTAAGCAAAAGGCGCACAACATGGCCCAAAGACAATATTTTTCGCCATGTGTATCGGAGGTGACGGAAACGAAACTTAGTCACGCCCACTACAGTGACGTAAACCGCTGGATACCAAATATCGTCAACGTCCAGCACCCAGGAGTTTGCACTTGTTGAATGTGCCACCGCTATGACTTTAAAGTACCAGCCATTGGTTTCCGTCTTGTACAACCGAAATCTAGTGGAGGGTTTTTGGAGAACGCACTTCCCAGTCTCTTACTGAAGCTCGCCTGCGCAGGCAAGCCCGCCAAACAGGGCTCATAAAAAATTTTTAAACATCAAGTACGAGTGAGTTCAGTTATTAAAAAATGTGACAGTGATGCTAGTTTTCGGCAAAAAGATGACATCATAAATTGTTTTTGGACATAGACGAACTTTGTAAATGAGGTAACACGAGGTCGAAGGGACACCACGTGCCGGCAAGGGGTATCGGGTTAATTTTGGGGTAATAAAATGGGGCAAATATATATTTAAAAAAGGGTTTTGAATGGTGTGAATGTGAGAATGGGTAGGCTGGGCTGTTTTAATTAAGGTAAGATGTTAAGTGTAATATTGTAATCGTAATTGTAATCGTAATCCAATCATGTAGTAAATATCATTAAAAGTTTTATGCATTTTAAATTTTGGAAAATTAATCGTTTGAGCTAAGAGGCAAAGAGATGATATAATTTGAAGTTTGAAAATTTTAAGGAATAAAAAATAAAATCTTAGTTTGTTTCTCTTCACAAAATGCGAGTTGCGTCAGTTATTGAAATAACCTTAAATCACTCTTGCATCTCGACATTCGTGTGACGGATTCTGGGATGAGAGGGCAAAATATAAGGTAGGTGGAAGATAGATAATTTTATTTATTTGTATTTGTACTTTGTATAAAGGTAAGTTAATTTAACAATGGCGCCATGAAAGGGACGAATTTTATTAATTGAATTGCATTAAAATTCCACACCTACAACAGATGCAAGCGTGATTTGAGGTTGAAGTAGTGAAGTAGAAATACGAAATTTACGCATTATTTACTTAAGAGCAAAATGGTGTTATGATTAAGTAAATCAATTAGATTAAGTTAACAAGTCTTGTAAAAGAATAAAAAATGGATACAAATGAGAGTATAAATAACGAAGTCAGCTTCTCTGACAGTCAAACAGAAATTCAGATAAGTAGCGACTCGGGAGTTCAAACAAATGGCAGTAATCTAGAAAGTCAATTAACCGAATCAAAAATAATGAAGGATGTCGAACATCAATCAACACCTATTTCAGTCAACCAAAATAAGAAGTCCGATGAGGACGATATGTTAACACGATTGTATAATATGATGTATAGTAATTTCAGTGAACTAAAAGGGGATATTAATATTAAATTCGATGAACAAAAGAATAATTTTGATAGCAAATTAGATGAACAAAACAATAGATTCAATGAACAAAATATTAAATTTGACATACAAAATAGTAAGTTTGACGAAATTAGAAATGAAATTAAACAACAGAATGTCAAGCTGAATGAGCGAATGAATGTAATTAATACAAATCATAATAATATGAAAGAACAGGTAATAAATTCTATAAATAATAATTGTGAGAAACTAGTTAACGAAGTGAATAAAAATCTAGACAAAAAATTAGAGCAGATAATGAATAAAAAGTTAGATGATTATGTTATGAATATTAATAATGACAAAATAGTGGAAGAGAATAAAATATTGAATAGTGATGAGATAGAGATAGTGAGTGAGAGAGAGAGAGTAATAGGTTGTAACGGAGTAGTAATTAGTGTTGATGAATTAGAGAAAGAGTGGCAAGAGAGAGTAGATGAGTATGTAGGGCAGAGGGTAAATTTTCCCCATATTTGTGGTGAACCAAGGTGTTCACAGATGTTATTGTTGAAGGGCAAGAGTCCCTTATTAGTGGAAGATTTGAGTTGTTCCCCGAGTTTTTATGAGTTAGTACCCTCTGTGTGGAATGGTGTTGAAAGTGTGAGATGGTATTATGATGAGAGAGATTTAGATGGAGAGTTATGTGCAGATAGAGAAACAGAATTATATCAGTTGAAGAGAAATTATAATGAGTTGAAAGAGATGTTTGGAGTGGTAAAGATAAATGATATTAAATACTTACCTGTTAAAATAGAGAATGAGAATTATTTTGATGATACCTGTTTAAATAATAATAATTTACCTTATATTGTAATGAGCGTAGTAGAGGAATACGATAAGAAAATAACTGACCTTATATTGAATATAACTACTGATGGAAACTGGACACAAATAAATAATGTTGACTTGGTTTATGATAAAATAATTATAATGGGAAGTAACCCTATGTATGATTATTGTGGTAAAATGAATAAACTAAAATTTTATGGTTATTACACACAGGATAGCCATATGATGTGTGTAAATGGAATTGAAAAATGTTATGTGAGACCCAGACTAATTTTCGATGATGGAGGCTGAACATAAAATTAATAAATGGACATTTTATATATTTCGATTTATGGTTCTGACCTGGCTGATTTTGGAAATGAAGTGTGATAAAATTGAACAATTAATGACGTATGAATTGTAAATAATTGATAGTGAAATTAATTGTGTGTGTATTGTAACAAGTATATAAAGTAAACAATGTATGTAAGTAATTGTTTTAATAATAATAAGAGTATTTCAGTAGACTAATTAAAGAACAAAAATAATTTTGAAGACAGTAATTAACGAATTGTAATTGTTTTGATAATAATTGAAAAATGTTGTATTTCCATAATTGTTTTAATTAAAGTAATTTGAGATGTTTAAATATTTTGATTGATTTAAAATGTTATATAATTGAATTTTGATAATGAATTTAAATTATTTTATGAGATGTGAATTTGACAATAATTAATAAATAAATGTTAAACTGTTTAGTATGGAATAACAATTGTTGTTAAAATGTTACAGAAGGTACAGGGAGTTACTGATATTTATATTTGTGTGCTTATGACAGGGTATGAGCGATGTACTGTGAGTATAAAATTTATAATACAAGTTAGATATGTAAAATGTCACTGATAAATTGTTTGCTAATTGCCAATGTAACTAATGTTTGAATATAATGATTTTAATGTGTTACAAGATTTTGATTTAAATGTTGGAAGTAATTTGATATAGTTAAGAATTTTAAATGATTTGTAAAAGGTAGATTTTGGGTGATTACTATTTTGTTAGGACAATTAGAGCAGTCCATGTTGAGTTTAAAGGGGTACTAGAGAGAATAATATTGTTATGAATAATGTAATGTAGAGTTTGAGAAGTATTGATAGTGACACAGTAGCTATGGGGAAAATATGTAGAGTGTTGATTGATATATTAATGTAATAAGTAAATGGAGATATTTTGTAAATGAGAGTATTGTATTGGGAGAGTAATTAGAGTTGATGGGAATTTTGTAAGGGGGATGGGGTGGTAGGAGTCCGCAACGAAAGGTGTTGGGACGGGAAGGGACCGTTTAGCGCCGGAAAGGGTTGCCTAGGTAGAATCCAGGGACCAACATAAGGGAATGAGCTTTGGGGGGGGGGAACACACATCCTGAGTACAAAGGGGTAGAGAGTATTTTTTTTTATAAGAGTAGAATGATGCGAATTGAGTTGAGTAGTAAGTTGGGTTTAGAGATTGTTTGATAGATGTTTTTGATAGAGATGGGTGTCATATTAGTTAAAGCTGTTAGTGATATTAAAGTCAGAGGGAGGAAGATGATAAATATATAAATGCCCAGTGGTGAATCAAGTTATTATGAATAGTTAAATCACCCAAACTAATGGAGATTGTGAATGTTAAGGAAAGAGAGTCATAGTAAAAAATATAAAAATTAATGGAAACAAGTGACAAACTTTAATAGAATTTGAGAATAAAGTAAAGTTGTAAAATGTGTAATTTTGAGTAATTTAAATGTCAATTTTATTGGTAATTGTAATAATACTATGTTAATTTTGAAGGTCACATTTTATTATGTTGTTGTGTTTGAAGATAGAATTTTAAAGATGTTTAATGTATTTTATGATGTAGCCTATGTATAAACCATGTAGGTCAAGGTTGTGGACTTGACCCAGTTTGATCAGCTGATGGGTGATGTTGTAAACTAGACAAGTTTTGGCAATGAAGTGATGCCAATTTTATTGTCTGATTGATTTAAATAATTTTAAATTTTCTGAATATTGAGAAGAGTATATTTTAATAAATTTAAATTTTTGTTGAAAAAAAAAATTTTTTTTGAATTTTTTGTGCCTGCCATATAATTGATGTTTCGAGTTTTGAGTGTATTATTGTTTATGTGTATTACTAGGGTTTTATTGAATTATATTGTTTAGTATGTATGTATAATCAATTGTTAGGATAGATGAATTCATGTTTAATTAGATGTTCAATTTATTTGTTTTTCTGAGTATTAATAGTAATGAAGAGAATTAATCAATTCAGGTAAAAGATTTTTATTTTTTGATTTTGAAGAAAGTAATGGAGATAGAGCAGTTTGCTTTCAACTTAAAGGAACTTTTTGAATGTGAGAATAAAATTTTGTTAGGATGTAGTAATTGTGAGTGTGTGTACGAGCCCAGTAACTGCTAAAGGCAGCCCCGTGTGCATGGTAAGGGGGAACATATCGGTTGAGGATCTGGCATGGTATAAGACCAGGGGTTTGGATTTTGGGGCGGTATGTTAGATGGTTAGGTGCGCTGTGGTGCGTGTCTGTTCGATTTTATGGTGTTGGGATCTCGAATAGAGAAGTCCAGTAATCTCGTTCAGATGCAGCCATAGTCGCCGAGCCAGGGGGGTAGTTTACCCATGATGTATAAGAACTAATGGGGGGGGTTGTTGGCACCATATCCTCACCGGTCCTCTTAGGGGTTTAGCAATGAGATTTCTTCTGTTTTGGCAGAAGATCTCTCATTGGGGGGGTATTGTAACGGGGCAAAAGGGAGGGGTTTTATTTTATTAAATATTTGCAACAAGTTATTTCATATGCGTGGTCAGTCACAGGTTGAATCTCAGTCATCGCGAACAAAGAACGGTGATGAAACAATTACAATGGAATGTGCGGGTCACACACAGCGTCGTAATTCTCAGAACGGCAAAACAGTGTAATGCGCCCCAACGCACTAACATCGGCGGAGCGCATACCCACGCTAAGCAAAAGGCGCACAACATGGCCCAAAGACAATATTTTTCGCCATGTGTATCGGAGGTGACGGAAACGAAACTTAGTCACGCCCACTACAGTGACGTAAACCGCTGGATACCAAATATCGTCAACGTCCAGCACCCAGGAGTTTGCACTTGTTGAATGTGCCACCGCTATGACTTTAAAGTACCAGGCATTGGTTTCCGTCTTGTACAACCGAAATCTAGTGGAGGGTTTTTGGAGAACGCACTTCCCAGTCTCTTACTGAAGCTCGCCTGCGCAGGCAAGCCCGCCAAACAGGGCTCATAAATAATTTTTAAACATCAAGTACTAGTGAGTTCAGTTATTAAAAAATGTGACAGTGATGCTAGTTTTCGGCAAAAAGATGACATCATAAATTGTTTTTGGACATAGACGAACTTTGTAAATGAGGTAACACGAGGTCGAGGGGACACCACGTGCCGGCAAGGGGTATCGGGTTAATTTTGGGGTAATAAAATGGGGCAAATATATATTTAAAAAAGGGTTTTGAATGGTGTGAATGTGAGAATGGGTAGGCTGGGCTGTTTTAATTAAGGTAAGATGTTAAGTGTAATATTGTAATCGTAATCCAATCATGTAGTAAATATCATTAAAAGTTTTATGCATTTTAAATTTTGGAAAATTAATCGTTTGAGCTAAGAGGCAAAGAGATGATATAATTTGAAGTTTGAAAATTTTAAGGAATAAAAATAAAATCTTAGTTTGTTTCTCTTCACAAAATGCGAGTTGCGTCAGTTATTGAAATAACCTTAAATCACTCTTGCATCTCGACATTCGTGTGACGGATTCTGGGATGAGAGGGCAAAATATAAGGTAGGTGGAAGATAGATAATTTTATTTATTTGTATTTGTATTTTGTATAAAGGTAAGTTAATTTAACAGTACCCTGATGTGTGACGATTTAAATTTAAAACAAATATAAAAAAAATAATAATAATAAAAATATAAAATGGGAAGTTAGTAAAAACCATTAAATCGCACTATTAAACCAAATACCCCTGAACTAACTCGTAATAGTAATGAGAATTAAAATGGGAATTTAACTTAAATAATTAATTAAAACTGAGAAAGCAAAAGTTAAAAATAAAAACTGTTAACCCTTTATTAAATTTATCATGCTATGACCTGTGTATACCGGATCCAACTTGCATACTGCCCCGGCATTAAATAAAAATACCTGTAAACTATAATGTAAATAATTAATAATTCAAAGTCACTAGTAGTAGTTGTAATAAATTCTGTAGACAAGCAAAGTCTTGATTGTTTATTTTGTCGAACTGTAAGACTGTATTACTAATTAAAAGTTGGAACTACATTATGGCGGAGTATTCACTCCGCGTCGTTACAATTTTCCTGTTGTAACAATGTAGGACTTGAGATGCGACTTTCAATCTGTAAACAGCTCCAAGCGGGGCTCTGCACAAAATGTTTTTTTTTAATTTTATTTCGTTATTAGCTTCCACTAACAGTGTGGAGATATAGATCTATGTAACTAAAATGTAGTGTGTTTTAACACAAAGATGTGAAAGAAGAAAATAAGTGTGTAAGGTGACATCTCCTATCCCAAAAAAAAAAATGGTTCAAGTTATGTGTAATTCCATCATAATGTGAAACGAATATGTAAACTCCAATACTACTGTGCTATTACAAATGTGGTGTGAATAACTGTGAATAGTGAAGACTAAGACCTCAACTGCATTTACACTACCGCTGAGAAACAGGATGACTTCACGCTAGATGACACCATAACATCCACTTCATCATTAGTTGACTACGAGGACATCCACTGGAAAGACTACCACGATGACAACCCACTACTAAGAGAGTACAGAAGAATCACGCAGCAGGACATGGACAGATAACATTTAACTAGAGGTGACGCGGAAGCTCGTCTTCCGTGAATAATGTATCTTTTAAAATATAAGTAATTTTAAATGAAAAAGACTTTTAAATGACAATCTCTAAGTGTTAAGCTTTACAATGGTGTAACAAGTAATTTCAGAAATCATACGTTTGTGATGGTACAATCATGGTACATTTTGTGATTACTTTAAATATGGTAAATAAAACCATAACTATTGTATTTTTCTATTTTGGTCATAATCAAACCAACCTTAAATAACCAGTACGAATATATAGTGAGTGGAGTGTATAATAATATTTGCCAGGATTTGGACCGATTCATAGCAAAAACTGTGAAACATCATAAAAACAGTATGTAATTTGTTGCGATAAGAGTGCCGATCCTTAATTACGTCAGCGGCTGAGAATGTGTTTACACCAACAGCACGATGCTGTCAACAGCTTAACAAAGAACGTGTGACGTAGGTTCACCCCACCTAGGCAACATCTAACAAAGACTCTTCGTCATTTCATCTGCAGCAGTGATCATCGCCGGCCGGCAACCCGTTCACTCACTAATGAATTTTAACTTTTTAACCACTGTAAGTGGTTAATAAACAGTATAAATATCTTAAATATGTGCTGAAGAACGTTAAAAGTTTGGTTTCGTGTAAGCGTCATCGGCCGATGGATCGTCCCATGAAGATCGGCGTATAGAATCGGTCCGAGGTGTTACGTAGGTCGACACGACGGTGCGCCGTAAAACGCAGTAAAACATTACCGATTGTGCTAATCTGGACTATACTAGCAGTGCGAGGAGGCCTACACGAATTTGGTGAGAACGTTCCATCAACACACTCAGATACTTATTTTATTTCCACGTAAACTTCATCTGAAATGATCAAATCATAAATAACTTCAAGTATTCAAAATTTCACTTATATAAAATGAGCTCATAAAATAATAAAATTTTGTACCATGAGAGAGAGAGAGAGAGTGTGTGTGTGTGTGTGTGTGTGTGCTTGCGTAATTCTTAGGTGCTGGGTTGTGCGAAACAATATTTAAAGATGTATATCTATATTTATCATATATCTATCATAATTATCTAATACAACACATTTTTTAGTATATGTAAGGATTTTGGAGGGTAATTTGATTTTTGAAACGCCTCTGGCGCAATATGTGGGTCTTATATATTTCACTATGTAGTAACTACCAGTTTCAATACTAATAAAATACTTTATATATGTTATTTGGTGTATGTTTTTAATTCAGGTAATTTGTTTCACAAGACTGGTTCGTGTTACACGAATTCTGGCCCGAAAAGTAAATTTAGATCATGTTACCTTGTACAAACATGGCGCCCGAGATTATTTACTAGTACATACGAAAACACATTTTTTACGAAAATAATTAAACGATAAAAAGTAATAGATAACAATTGGCGCGTGCCGAACATGGACTCGACATAAAATAAAATTTTATGTAGAGTACACCTACTGGTATGTGAAACAGTTACTTGAAGTAATAGCGTAATAGTTCGCAAAGCGTGCGCAAGGTAAGGTTAAAATTTTAGGTTATAAATAAATATGTTTTAGTAACCTAAAATAATACAATATGAGTACTAATGACAATATTACGTTAGAAATCAGTACAACTGATGTAAATTTGACTGGCGAGATGGATGTACAACCAAATCAAGCTAGTCAGACTGACGAGGCAAATACGCCTGTATCTGTAGAGACAACGAAAACTGATACATCCATATCAGCTATGTCAGATAGTAATAAGGATGAAACTAATGCAATGATGCAATTACTATTAAAATTAGAGAAAAAACTAGATGAGCAGAAAATCGATTCTGATATTAAATTCAATGAACTAAAGAATGAAATAAAAGGTCAAAATTTTCACTTACAGGAGCGAATTAACACAGTAGAAACACGTTGTGATAACATACAGAAAACCACACTAGCAATTGTTGATGATAAGTTCAGTAGTACAATTAATGATTTAGATACTAAAATTGATCTAGTTTATGACACAGTAAATAACACGATTAAAAGTCAATTAGAGTCACAAAGTACAGAAATACAGCAGAAGTGTTTAAATTTGGTAGAAAGTCAATTAGAAGTTAAAACCAATATTGAAGTAAACAAACAAGTAGCAGTGAAAACTAATGTTTTACAAAATCATTTAGAGAAAATTGAAGTAAATGTGATAGATATCACCAAGAACTTAGAAACCATAGATAATACCATAACTGAACATGAGAGAAATACCAAGAGTACATTTAATTTGTTACAAAGTAAGATTAAAGAAATTGATGATTTAGCTGTACAAAATAGTATGGATGTGCATGATAAATATGATATAATTGCAAATAATTTGACCAGTGTAAAAAATGAATTACGGGGAGAAATAAATAAAAATATTTCAAGCATAAATGATAGGGTAATTGTAACTAGAGAATTCTATAATGAAATAGAACTAGAGAATTTTAGCCATGAAAACAGAGTAATACATCCCATGCGTTTTCTAAATCAGACCAGGGATTATAATTATTTTAGTAGTAGTAGCTGGGAAGTGAAATTGAACAAAATCATTAAATGTTTTAAGGGTAACTCAGTCATATGGGCGGAAGCTCATAGGTTAGAATGGGATTGTTATAATACTTTTGAGAAAGCTTTTAAGGGTAAATATTGGACAGAAGAAGAGCAGGAGACTTTAAGAAGCCGTATTATGGGAACGGGTAATTTCATGGGATGTAACCTTAGTAATAATAACATTACTATCTATGTAACTAAATTGTACAATGAGGCAAAATATTTAGAGCCGCCCATACCCTTTAAGTCATTTGTTAGGTATGTTAGTAAGCACTTACCCAGGGTAGTGCAGGTCACTCTGATGACTAAAGAGATAGAAAATCTTGATGAACTGGAAAGGGTATTAGATATACTACAAAGCATAAATGATCGTGAAATGGGTAGACGCCCCATTCAACCAAATATGTCTAACCATAACCATGAGTTTAATCGGCCAAGGCCTTATTATAATAACAATGGTAATAAATATAATTTTCGCAATGATTTACAGCAACCAGGCGGTTGGAGTTGTTCTAGTTGCAGGAAGGAAAATCGTGCTCACATGCAGCACTGCTATTTCTGCAAAACGCCAAGGAGTAACCAAACCAAGCAATTTATACCTGCGAACAGAGGATCACCTAGTAACAGAGGATCACCATATCACCATCAGGGACCAACACGAGGACACCCTGTGCCATCCAGAAGTCATAACAGGACACAGCCGGAAAACTGAAGTAGACAGTGGTAAATAGGACCCGACCACTGTTCAGGGAAGCTCATGAGGTCCGACCCATCGATAACATACAGTCAAATGTTATAAAAGCAGATATCATTGCCGATTTATTGGAGGAGGAGAGTAACACGACATTGGAGGTGAGAGCTGGACTCACGGAAATCCAGGTAACAATAGAGAATAGAAAATTTAAAACACTTGTTGATACAGGGAGTGAAATTTCAGTAATAGCCGAGAACATTTTAAGTGAATTGAAAGAATTTAATAAGAATATTCCAGTTTTACCTGTAGCAGGGGTTACAGTAATAGGAGTCACGGGGGTACGTAGTAAAAGGGTGACAAAACAAATACATTTAAGTTTCTCAATTGGAGATATGAATTTTGATAATACATTTTTGGTAGTCAAGGGGTTAAGTTTAGACATCATTTTGGGAAATGATTTTTTACAAAGAAATAAAGCTGTAATAAATTTTAAAGAAAAGGTGTTGGAGTTAGATGGGGGTGATCGGTCTGTGAAAATTAATTTTGAAAATGTGATAAATAAAGTTAGAACAACTGGTGTGAAATTGTTACAGAAACGAGTAGTTGAGAATAACTTAGATACTAAAATAAATTTTTGCATAGAGGGTGAGTATTTAGAAGATATTGATAATGAAATGAGTAATGTTAATAATGAAGTATGGGAGATAAGGGCGGATGAATTCTGTAATGGGGGTGAGGTGATAAGGAGTGGCCAACGTATAGCATTATGGCAGGTAATAGAGCAGTTTAAGGGAGTGTTTGCCGATATTCCAGGAAGGGCAAAAAATTATGAATGTATGTTACAGATAAAGGAACACACACCATTCATGCAGCGAAGCTATCCAGTGCCTTACTCTAAAAGACGAGCGGTGCAAGAGGAGTTAGAAAAGATGTTAGAAAATGGGATCATCGAGAGGTCAGTGTCTCACTACTCAAATCCGTTAGTGGTGGTAATTAAGAAGGAAGGAGGAGTAAGATTGTGTCTAGACGCAAGGAAAATTAACCAAATTATTATACCAGACCGAGAATCACCAGAATCAATAAATGAGATCTTTCAAAAGTTTAGTGGCGTACGGTTTATGACATCATTGGATCTGACTGCTGGATATTGGCAGGTACCATTAGCAGAGGTAAGTAGGAAATACACAGCATTTTTATTTAATGGAAAAAATTATCAGTTTAAGCGACTACCATTTGGGCTAAATACCAGCGTAGCTAGTTTCATTAAATGTTTGGATAGAATTCTTAGACCAAAAGATTTAGATTTTCTCACAGTATATGTGGACGACATTTTAATAGCTTCACGCACATTTGAAGACCATTTAGAACATTTAAAGTATGTGTTAGGAAAATTAGAAGCGGGAGGATTAACCGTAAATTGGGACAAGTCCAAATTTTTACAAACTAAGATTAATTTTTTAGGATTCATTATTACATCGGAAGGAATTTCCACAAACCCGGACAAGGTTGAATCTATTATGCGCTTCCCTGAACCGCGAAACATCAAACAACTTCAGAGTTTTCTTGGGCTGTGCAACTTTTATAGGAAATTTCAAAGGAACTACGCCTACCTAACCGCAAAGTTGAGTGCGGTATTGCAGAAGAACCGACAATGGAAGTGGGGAGACGTGGAGCGTGGAGCCTTTGAAGAAATAAAACACAAATTCAGTAACATGATTATGATGAACCACCCGGATTTTGATAAAATGTTTTATTTACAGACGGATGCCAGCAATGTAGCTGTGGGAGCAGAGCTGTATCAGGAGGATGATGAGAAGGAACATCGAACAATTGCATTCGCTAGTCGATCCTTACTGCCGGCTGAAAAGAATTACACTACCACAGAGAAAGAATTGCTCAGTATTGTGTTCGCAGTTGGTAAATTCCGAACTTACATCTTAGGCAACAAAACGATCATTAGAACTGATCATAAAGCTTTGTCATTCCTCAACACTTGTAAACTTGCTCATAGTCGATTAACCAGGTGGGTACTTGTTTTGCAGGAGTACAACTTCGAGTGGGAGTATATTAAAGGAACCGAAAATAAGGTACCCGACACTCTATCCAGAGTAGATTGTGAAAATAACAAAACAGGTAGGGACTTAAAAGAAATTGAAATTTTTCAGATTAGCAGAGAAGACAGAATCTTTGGAGAGGAGCTGAAGGATATCAACACCATGCAGAGAGCAGATGGTAAGTCTGGCAAAATAATACACAGTTTAGAGACGGAACTGGATGAATCTGAGTACCGGTACAATCAATATTTTAAAATTTACAAAGGGTTATTGTTTAAGAAGGTAGTAGGGGGTGAGCGTGACTGGAGATTAGTGGTACCAGCAGTGTTGGAAGAGAAAATTATTTGGGATTGTCATATACGATATGGTCATTTTGGGGCTAAAAAGTGTGTCAATGTTTTAAAAGAGTCATGTATTTTCAGAAATATGGAGAGGCGAGTGAGACAGTTGCTGAGGAGTTGTCATTTGTGTCAAAAGTCGAAGGTGGTTAACTACAGAGCAGAAGGTGAGTTAAATTATATTAAGGTAGAAAGACCTTTTGATTTAGTTGCTGTGGATTTGTTTGGACCATTGCCGAAGGGTAGAGGCGGAGTAGTATATATATTTGTATTGCTTGACACTTTCTCAAAATATGTAAAATTGTATAGCGTAAAAAGAGCTACCAGTAAGGTATTGAGTGAAAAAGTGACTAAAGACTATATGATTAACGTGGGTAAGCCAAAAGTAATTTTATCAGACCATGGGCCGCAGTTCATCAGCGGAAGATGGCGCCAGACCTTGGGATGGGAAGGCATCCTCACGAAGCATACGGCTGTGTATCATCCCCAGTCCAACCAGGCTGAGCGTGTAATGAGAGAAATAGGCAGGATCTTCAGAGCCTATTGTCACGCTAAACACAGCGAATGGCCGTTGTATGTACGAAAGGTAGAAACATGGCTGAACAGTACCACCCACGAGTCTACTGGCTATACACCTCATGAACTGGTAAGAGGAACACGCCCCCCAAGAATCTTGGAACAATTATTCGACTATCCACCTGAGAGCAGAACGACTGATATAAACATTAAAATCCAGTTGGCGAATGAAAACTTAATTAGCAAGGGTGAACAGAGAAAACGTAGACACGACGCAAGAGGTAAGTGGGTTAAGTATAATGTAGGACAAATGGTATTAGTTAAAAGACATGACTTATCGAGTGCACAAGACAAAGAAATTAAGAAATTCTTTCTCTTATATGAAGGACCGTATGAGGTCATAGAAGTTAAGATGCAAAATTCTTATGTATTACAGAACAACATAACTGGAGAGATAGTAGGAACACACAATGCTACAAATTTAAAATTGTACTGGTCGTCTTAGTTATTATGAATATTGATGTTTTTATATTTTGAGTGTATGAGTATTAACTTAGTTATTGGTTTTACAGAAGGGACTCTCCCCCATTTTCGGGCGATCACAGACTCACCATCTCTGATCGTGGATTTTGGAATTCGGGAGGCGGACCATGGTTGGCGGAACTGACGTAAGGATGTGAAAGCAACGATGGTCTTCCTCCACACAAAATTGGTAGCAAGTAGAAAATTTAATCTTCTTATTGAACGGGGAGGGGGACCCCTAATTCTTGGGGGAAAAAAAAAAAAAAAAAAAAAAAAATAGTTTGGCATTTATCCCATGAATTTTGTTTTATTCTAAAAATCATAGAATAAAATTTTAAAATTGTGTAACTTAATAGGTTAACTCATTAAGGAGTTATATTTTTGTGTATAAACTAAGCATATCAGAAGATCCATTGTTTTCCTGTAGTGTTAGAAAAGTGATGTGTTGGACTTGGAAAGTGTCTACAAATTTATTAATGTAACTAAAGAAAGAAATAACATTTTTTAAATGATATCTTTTAATTTTGATTTTGATTTTGTGAAGTAATAACCTTACGGGGTTTAAAAGGACGTAGTGCTACTATGGTGAATTTTTGAGACTTTATTTTGAACATTATCATTGTTTATTTAATAATAGTCTTATAATGGATTCATGTATAACTTGTTAATTGTAGGGTAGTCCCCAATTGGGACTACATAAGACACAATGTGTCAAATATCTTCGATTCCCCATATTTCGGGCGATTACTGTCTTACCAACACTAATCGTGGATCTGGACGACAACCAGCTGTGGCCAGAAATTGTAACCCTGACCATGGTTGGTTGCCTACAAAATTGGTTGGAATTTGGAAATTTATTGGGAGGTTTAGGGGAATCTATTATTCGTTTTGAATAGGCTACTTCACCTCGGTTGGGGTGGTAGACCTTAGGGGTGTATTATAAATGTAATAGTAAGGGTACATGCCTTGAAGATTTTGTAATGCTAAAGCAAGGATGGGAGAGAGAGAAAAGAAAAAAGTGCTCACTCCTTCTGCCTCAGTCCTTGTGGAGGCAACTGAACGCAACAGTTCAGGGGGGGGCAATAGTGTGTGTGGAGGAGAATGAGGGATAAGTATTATTAACAGCGCCAGATTATTACCTGTTAATAGTAATAGTAATAATAATAATAATTTTTTTTATTTTAATCATTCAATAAGATTTATAAATAAATAAATATATAATTATTAATTCTTTTATATCAATTTAATTTGTTTTTCTCCAGGTTTGGGAGATATATAGTGTGATTTTCATATTTTCAAATAGAGTTTAATTCTTTTTATATCAATGTGTTTATGTTATAATTACAGTAATTATAAAGGGAATGAGATAAATATTATCGATAGTAATCGAAACCATTCATTAATTCAGGAGTTGTTAATATGGAGAAAGGAAATTCTTTCTAATTCTTGAGAATTATTTTTAGGAGTATAACTTTTATAACTATATTAAGCCAACCCAGTGCTTATTAGCACAAACCGGCACTTAGCTAAGGGGAACCAGATCAGTTGAGGATGGAGTGATTTACCAAGCCACTATTTTAATATTTATCATGTATTGTTTCAGTGTTTGGTGATATGACAGCGGTCCTGAGCTGGCCAACGCGTCAGAGCAGGGGCGTTAAGAGCCTAAGTGGCCTTATGGTGTTGGGATCTCGCAGGAGAAGTCCAGTAAGGTCATGTAGGTACGGTCATCATCATCAGACCAAGGGTGAGTTGTAATTTTCTTTTATATAAAATTGTAAGGGGGTTGTGGCGACTTATCCTGGCTGATCCCTTTAGGAAGTATGAAAGGGTCAATGAAAGTTTTTGTGTTTCGACACACAATCTTTCATTGAGGGGGTTTTGTGATGGTACAATCATGGTACATTTTGTGATTACTTTAAATATGGTAAATAAAACCATAACTATTGTATTTTTCTATTTTGGTCATAATCAAACCAACCTTAAATAACCAGTACGAATATATAGTGAGTGGAGTGTATAATAATATTTGCCAGGATTTGGACCGATTCATAGCAAAAACTGTGAAACATCATAAAAACAGTATGTAATTTGTTGCGATAAGAGTGCCGATCCTTAATTACGTCAGCGGCTGAGAATGTGTTTACACCAACAGCACGATGCTGTCAACAGCTTAACAAAGAACGTGTGACGTAGGTTCACCCCACCTAGGCAACATCTAACAAAGACTCTTCGTCATTTCATCTGCAGCAGTGATCATCGCCGGCCAGCAACCCGTTCACTCACTAGTGAATTTTAACTTTTTAACCACTGTAAGTGGTTAATAAACAGTATAAATATCTTAAATATGTGCTGAAGAACGTTAAAAGTTTGGTTTCGTGTAGGCGTCATCGGCCGATGGATCGTCCCATGAAGATCGGCGTATAGAATCGGTCCGAGGTGTTACGTAGGTCGACACGACGGTGTGCCGTAAAACGCAGTAAAACATTACCGATTGTGCTAATCTGGACGATACTAGCAATGCGAGGAGGCCTACACGAATTTGGTGAGAACGTTCCATCAACACACTCAGATACTTATTTTATTTCCACGTAAACTTCATCTGAAATGATCAAATCATAAATAACTTCAAGTATTCAAAATTTCACTTATATAAAATGAGCTCATAAAATAATAAAATTTTGTACCATGAGAGAGAGAGAGAGAGAGAGAGAGAGAGAGTGTGTGTGTGTGTGTGCTTGCGTAATTCCTAGGTGCTGGGTTGTGCGAAACAATATTTAAAGATGTATATCTATATTTATCATATATCTATCATAATTATCTAATACAACACATTTTTTAGTATATGTAAGGATTTTGGAGGGTAATTTGATTTTTGAAATGCCTCTGGCGCAATATGTGGGTCTTATATATTTCACTATGTAGTAACTACCAGTTTCAATACTAATAAAATACTTTATATATGTTATTTGGTGTATGTTTTTATTTCAGGTAATTTGTTTCACAAGACTGGTTCGTGTTACACGAATTCTGGCCCGAAAAGTAAATTTAGATTATGTTACCTTGTACAAACATGGCGCCCGAGATTATTTACTAGTACATACGAAAATACATTTTTTACGAAAATAATTAAACGATAAAAAGTAATAGATAACACGTTGTAACATAACTCTTGTGATGTAGCTTTGAAACATCGCACAACTAAATGAAACCATTCTTCAAATGGTATTTTCAGTAATAATGTAATTGACTAAAGAAGTAGAGTAAATTTGAAAATTCCTAACTAGTTTAAAGAGACTCGGATCCGAGGTAAATACACTATCTATACGATCATTTTTAATACAGAAAACCCCTTTACAATTTCTGTGTAAGTAAAAATTTCATTTGTAATGTATTATCAATCATACGTAAATAAAGGGATGTCATCTTTGTTACATATTAAAGTTGTAACAGTACAGACTGACTCAGTACCAGAATTATGGGAATTATGGGTATTTTCAATGTTTATATTATGTAATTATTAAACATACAGAATGGTTAGGTACATTGTCCCTCTGAAAAAAGGAACCACGCAAATTCGGCCAGAGTAAAACACCAAGGTCTCCGGTGGACGTGAAAACATCAAAATATACCATGGCGGTGTTTATGACGAAGTACAACAATATGCATTATGATTGGGCTATAACACAGCTCCGTCATCGCTAATAACAATGACGCACTGAGTACAATGTGTGTAACCTGGCGTTGTCCAGCAAGACAAAGCGGGATGACGTAAGAACTACACACACACAAGCGCAATTTTACATTTGCCTCGTTCTCATTTCAACGCCATTCTTCATAGCAGCCACAGCGATGTATCGTTGTGTGCACAAAATTTTACAATAATTTAAATACAACTGGCAAAATGTTGGCCATTATAGTGGAGCAAGAAAGGCTCATATAACTTGTTAACATACAGTTACTTAAAATGTAAATTCAGTGTAATATCAACCTAATTAAACGGCAGACTAAAAAAAAGGCGAACACCGGCTAGCACCATGGGTGGCAAGCACGATCAACGGATGGACATCAGCACCGATTAACCAGAGAAGTTCCTTTTATTATTTTCTATCTTATGAGCTCATTAATATCCAATTGTGAATTAAAGAATGTACCGGTCTAAAACTGAGTGTGCAAATGAGAGAGTGGATGCATGGCCATAAAAAACATATGCCGAGGGCATTGGTTTGTGTAATAAATTTAAACTCTATTCATTCATAATTTGAAGCTGCAGCAGTAATGTTAAACTGATATTAATCCAACAATAAAGCAATTAAAGAATACCACGAGATATAAAAAGGCAACCGCCATTTTGTTTGAGTCAGGCCACCTGACGTCATTATAGTAAACACATGGTTCTGTATGTACGAACGTAGAGTGAAATTAAAATTAATGGTTAACCTCCAGAATATTGTGTTATCAATTGTGTCGTCCACTGTGTTTCGAAATCTTCCTGTACCCGAAACCCTGGAACCCTTAGGTATAAAACAGTGTATAAAAGCAGAAGATGAGCCCGGCTAATAATGAATTTGGTGAGTACCAGTAATACCAAATCATGGTATTTGTCATACATATCGTGCTAGATATATGTAATAATATTATAAGTAGTAAAAAAAAAAAAAAGAAAAGAAGAATATTACAATTGCCGCCCTCACAGTGACTTATTAGTTTCTTAATATTACAAAGTGAGTGCATAAATCAGCAAAATTCCCTCCCGTTTCCTTTAATTAGAGTACTTATAATTATTGTTAGTGATGTGTTTAATTTTCAGTTTGTTACAACGTAGGCAGCCTGTATAATTGGCCAGAGTCAATTATCACGGGTTCCCTGGGTTATAACATAGCCGATACGTTATAAAATGCGCCACTCTGCTGTTATATAAAATGTTAGTGTACATAGTGTCTCATATAAGATGCGGCACTCTGCAGATCTATGCACTCAGTTAATGTATTGTATGTAAAACAAAAAGGCTAAGTAGCATAAAAGAATAATAGTGACGATATTAAATTTACAATGGTAAATTTTGTGTGAGATTACGCACATACTCGTATATGATTTACTTAATATACGTGAAAATAATAGCTTGTATTACACCAATTCATGTAGGTACTTGTCAAAATGTTCAGTCTCTAACACGTCTATTTTGCAACAATTCAAGACCTGTAGTTTTCCTGTATATGCCTGCATAAATATGTAATTTGTATTTCTATTGCCACTGTAACAGTACATAATGACCCAATACCATAATTATGGGATTTAAAGGTATTTTTTTTATGTCTTATTGTTAAATCATTAAAATACAGAATGGTTAGGTCCATTGTCCCTATATACGAAGGAACAACGCAGATTCAGTAAGAGTACCATGCCAAGGTCACCGTTGGACGTGCGGGAGCCGGTAAAAGCCATGGCGGTGTTTGTGACGAATGACTTTTAAATATGCATTGTGATTGGATAATAACACTGTTCCGTCATAACAAAAAACAATGACGCACTGAGTACAACGCATGCAACGAGGCGTTGTCCTGTATGACAAAGCTTGATGACGTAAAATACACACACACAAGCGCAAATTTACATTTGCCTCTGTCTCAATTCAACGTAGTTCTTCAAAGGGTCAACAGCGATGTATCGCTGTCTGATCAGTTTCAAATTAAAAGCTTAAAAACAACTAGCTCCTCAAGTAAAATTGTTATGGTGGAGCGATAGATGCTCAAGTGTAATAACAGTTAGAACAGAACATGTAGAATCAGTGTAAACATCTTTAAGTAAAAACAACAAAACATGAGGCGAACACCGGCCATACACCTTGGAACCAACCAACACCAGCGAGGGAGCAGCGCAGACCACAACTAAGAGAAGTCCACTTTTATCATTTCTTTATTATTTTAATGAGCTCATTAATCAAAAATAAAACAACTGAACAAATGTACTTGTAATAGGGCGAATGTGTGTGAGAGTGTGTGAGTGAGCACATGGCCATGAACATATATGCCGAGGGCATTGGTTTGTGTGTAGATGAGATTTAAGCATAAGTAATCAGAGCTGCAGCTAAAGATAAAAGTACATAATAACCTTGATTGGAGACAAAATGAGAATCGTAAGAATTAATAGAGTAAATTAAAATAGCCACCATTTTGTTTTTTATAACACTGTATGACGCCATTTTGAGCACATGGTTGTATATGCAAAATCTATTTGGGAAATTAAAATTTGATAGTTACTTTCAATATAAAAACAGTGTTATCATTTGTGTCACCTTCTTTGTATCAAAAATCTCGCTGTTAATGAATCCTGGCCCCTTAGGTAAAAAGCATATTAAAAAGAAGAGTACGAGCCCGGCAATGATTGAAATCGGTAAGTATATGTATGTACCATATTATGGTAATAAGTATACATACATAATTTTAAATAAATTTTGTGTATTTGTAAGTTCATTGACAAATGGCGCCCGAACAGGGACATTATATAAAATTACTTTATATAAAACAGGCCAGATTTAGAAACAGAGAAGGTGATATAAGACGGGACATAACCTAGTGCACGAGAGGTTATGTTGACGAAGTAAAGTAACTAGTAATTGAATAGTTAAGTACAAATAAAAAATAAACAGTCATTTAAATAATTAAATTAACGATTGCAGAAAATAATAATAGTCTGGAAATGGACAATACAGACACGGAATCCATTTTATTAGAAAAACATGTTAGCTCAACACCTAGAGTAGTTGAAAACAAAATCTCATTAGAAGATTTATTCACGTTAATTAGTGACAAATTTGAACAACAGAATAGTAAATTTGAAGACAAATTCAATCAAATGAATAGTACATTTAATGTAAAATTAGATAGTTTTGAGAATGAGCTCAAGAAGCAAAATATCTTACAAAATGTAAAATTAGATCAAGTAGAGGAGAAATTAGACAAGAGAATTAATGAAATACAGAGACAAAATTGTAATATTGACAAGGTAGACAAGTTAGAGATAAACAAAGATGACAAGGTAAGTGGGGTAGAAAAGTATGACAATATAAATAAAAGTATGATAGTAGAGAATGACTGTGTAAACAGGAGTAGTAATAATGAGGTTTTATGGGGAATAGAATTTAATAATAATGGAATGATAATGTGTGTTGAAGGGTTGAAGAATGTGTGTAGAGAGAGTATAATTGTAAAAGAATTGTAGGTGTTAGATTTTTCCCTTAATGGTGTATTTGGGGGTGATATACATGTTTTTAGGAAGGACAAGAGTGCCTTCGATGTAGATTTGGGAGACAAAAGGTTTGAAAATAGTTGTCCCTGGATTTTTTGTGCACCTGATAGGTGGTGCGAGAATAAAGTTGTAGTGTCCCCTGCATATATTGGGAGAGAGAATGTGATTTGGGGTTATGATAGGAGTTATTGTGAAAGAGAGTTGTGTGATAGGTGGGAGATAGAGTTATATAGAGTATGTAGAGATTATGAAGAGTTGATAGAAAGGTTAGGTGGAGAGAGAAGTGATAAATATAATGAATACTTACCTTGGGTTGAAGCTGATATAGCAGCAGTAGGAGATGATGTTGATAACAATAATGACTTGATAAAATACCTAATTATGACTAATTACACTAAGGGTGACTGGACCATACCGAATGTTGACAAGTTTTATGATATAGTAATGTGGTGTAATCCTGCAGAGTATTACTATGGTATAAGGGACAAACTAAATTTAAATAGTTATTATATTACAAAAGATGATATAGTGTACTAAATTAAAAATGAGTTATGTATACGTAAGATAAGACTATTATTTGACGATGGAGGCTAATTATTCTAATTGTGTTTATGAACATTTAATTATGTGAACAGTGTTTTTCAGGATGGACTGTTTATGACTGATTTTGGTAAATGATTTAATGATTATGTGAATTGTATATTTTTGTGTATTAATGGCAGTGTATTTGTGTATTTTTGCTGTTGTGTATTTTGTGTATTTTTTATGTAAACATGTATTGTAGAATTTTAAATAATTGAAGAAAGTTTGATGAGGAATTTTAAATGATATTATGAGATTCAGATTCTAATGGTTAATAAATGAAGCAGATTATATATTTGGATATGGAGAGGTATTGTTGTTAAAAGGTAAGTGATGAATTTTCTAGTGATATATTAAGGTGAAATGTTGTAAAAAAGAGTATGGGTAATAGTGATAAATAAGGGCATTGGAGTCAGTTAAATAGAGTTAATGGAAGTTAGTGAAAATAAGAGTTGAGATTGATAATATATAAAGAGGTGTTAGATATTTTAGGGACACAGTGGTTAGTGATTATATGTAGAGGTGAGTAATGTGAATGGTAATTATATTTGTTGTTAATGGTGATATTTTGTAATAAGGGTATTGGTGTAGGGAGTCTGCAACGAAAGGTGTTGGGACAGGAAGGGACCGTTGTGTGCCGGAAAGGGTTATCTGAAAGGGTCAGGAACCAATAAAGGAATGAGCATAGATAGGGAACACACATACTAGTACAAAAAATGAGCGGTGCCAGAGGATTTAAATGGGATTTGTGAAGGGGGTTATTATAGAGATATTGGTGTCATGATATATTAATGGTTAGAAGCAGTTGTTAGTAGTAAAAAAGAGGTGAGTAAGGTTAGGTTGACAAATGCCAAAATAAGATAGGGAAAATAGTGAATAATAGAGAGTCACCCAAACTAATAAGGATAAAAGGGTTAGAAAAGGAAAATTCATGGTAGGAAGGTAATTGTAACAGAAAGGTAAGGATAAATTTGAAATTGTTGTATAGAATCTAATGAATGTTAAATAACTAAAAGTTAATAGAGAATTGTTGATAATAATGATGTGATAAAGTTTTGGTACAACTCATGTAAATGTAAATTGTTTAATGTAATGTAAATGTAACAATGTTAATGTGTAATGTCTAATGTTTTATGATGTTTTATTGTTATTGGTAACGACGGTAACAAATGTCAAAGAATAGTAGCTTTTAAAGGCTGAAAGTCTAAAGGTACAAATGAAGTTGAGCAAAATATAGTATGATACCTGTTGCAATAGATAAATGTTGTAAGTTGAGTAATCAAATTTGAGCAATAAACGTGTCTGCCATAATAGTTGTAGGTTGAGTTTGATAGAAATAGTTAGGTGAAGGTGTTTTGGCGAATATTAGAGAATTGTTTATGTATTGTGTTATTTGTAGTTATATATATAGTTTGTTTTTCTTACAAGGAAGAAATTGAGTTTGGTGGTGGTAAAAGAATATACATTTTAAAGTCTTGTTGTTGTTATGTTAAACTTTTAAATTAGAACAAACCAATGCCCCAAACACAAACCAATGCGTCTAAAAGGAAACATATCAGTTGTAGATATGGAAGTATATTAGACCACTATTTTAAATTTTGTATTCAATGTTTCAGAGTTTTGTGATGTTGTGACCGCGGTCCTGTGCTGGCTGGAGTGTCAGAACAGGAGCGTAGAGTGCCTCATGGCCTTATGGTGTAGGGATCTCTCAGGAGAAGTCCAGTACGGTCAGAGGGTGCGACCAACATCATTGGACCAAGGGTAAGTGATGATAAATTTTTATATAGTAACATTACAGGGGGTTGTGGTGACATATCTAGACTGATCCTTTTAGGAAAGTGTGAATGAGTCAATGAAAGTTTTTGTGTCTCGTCACAAAATCTTTCATTGAGGGGGTTTGTAACAGTACATAATGACCCAATACCATAATTATGGGATTTAAAGGTATTTTTTTTGTCTTATTGTTTAATCATTAAAATACAGAATGGTTAGGTCCATTGTCCCTATATACGAAGGAACAACGCAGATTTAGTAAGAGTACCATGCCAAGGTCACCGTTGGACATGCGGGAGCCGGTAAAAGCCATGGCGGTGTTTGTGACGAATGACTTTAAATATGCATTGTGATTGGATAATAACACTGTTCCGTCATAACAAAAAACAATGACGCACTGAGTACAACGCATGCAACAAGGCGTTGTCCTGTATGACAAAGCTTGATGACGTAAAATACACACACACAAGCGCAAATTTACATTTGCCTCTGTCTCAATTCAACGTAGTTCTTCAAAGGGTCAACAGCGATGTATCGCTGTCTGATCAGTTTCAAATTAAAAGCTTAAAAACAACTAGCTCCTCAAGTAAAATTGTTATGGTGGAGCGATAGATGCTCAAGTGTAATAACAGTTAGAACAGAACATGTAGAATCAGTGTAAACATCTTTAAGTAAAAACAACAAAACATGAGGCGAACACCGGCCATACACCTTGGAACCAACCAACACCAGCGAGGGAGCAGCACAGACCACAACTAAGAGAAGTCCACTTTTATCATTTCTTTATTATTTTAATGAGCTCATTAATCAAAAATAAAACAACTGAACAAATGTACTTGTAATAGGGCGAATGTGTGTGAGAGTGTGTGAGTGAGCACATGGCCATGAACATATATGCCGAGGGCATTGGTTTGTGTGTAGATGAGATTTAAGCATAATAAGTAATTAGAGCTGCAGCTAAAGATAAAAGTACATAATAACCTTGATTGGAGACAAAATGAGAATCGTAAGAATTAATAGAGTAAATTAAAATAGCCACCATTTTGTTTTTTATAACACTGTATGACGCCATTTTGAGCACATGGTTGTATATGGAAAATCTATTTGAGAAATTAAAATTTGATAGTTACTTTCAATATAAAAACAGTGTTATCATTTGTGTCACCTTCTTTGTATCAAAAATCTCGCTGTTAATGAATCCTGGCCCCTTAGGTAAAAAGCATATTAAAAAGAAGAGTACGAGCCCGGCAATGATTGAAATCGGTAAGTATATGTATGTACCATATTATGGTAATAAGTATACATACATAATTTTAAATAAATTTTGTGTATTTGTAAGTTCATTGACACCACGGTGAGTTATATAAACAATTGACTAAATAAAACAAGTTCAATTATGTGTAAATAAATTGTAAGTGAAATTCTACTCCTCTCTAGTAGCAGAATTAGATAAATTAAAATTAGTACATAAAACCAAATAATAACTAAAACTCAGCTTAGTAACGGGCTGTAACTTGTTTAAAACGCATATCGTTGCGCATCGCACATACTACCCTCGTTGAAGCAAGCCGGTACAAGTCTGTAAAGGAAGCCGTCAGCTGTTGTTGAATAGAATTTTACAATACATTCTCTCACCCTCGAGTGTGATTCTCCCCTTCTTACGCATACTACTATGCCATTGTTTAAAAGAAAACTAGTTTGACCCACATTCCAGTGTAACAGCTGATCGTTGAAAGTAAAGTTGTCGTCTGTGTCAATTTTTTCTCTTTCTCGGAGATGCTAAGTAATTCTCTTACAACCAATGCAAATGTTTTACCATGAACTAAAGTGTGTATGCAATAATTGTATAGTGTAGTAGAATAAGTTTTAGTGTGCTAGATATAAGGTAAACATGGCCCTATTTAATCCAGACTTACTATTAAAAGACGAACTGTGCTATGAAGCTCTTTTACGTGGTTTACCCCATGCGAATGTAACAGTCGCGGAATTGCGCAAGTCTATACGCGAAAGTGGACTGATACACCCGCGGAGTTAAGTAACTTAAGTGGACTTGATTATGAGAGCGAGAGAGAAACTTGTTATGCCAAGTATAGTGAGTTGACTTTATTGTCCCAAACCCTTCAAGATGAGAAATCTCCTGCGGTAATATTGCGGACAACTCAAAGGATAGAACATTTAACCCGGCGAATGAAAAATTTGTTAAACTGGCCTAACCTCACGGTAATCCCTTCCGAGGTCCAAAGCTTTGCGGATGAGGCTTTACAGAAATTACCCGCGATAATAAGGGAATTGTGAAGAAAGTCCGACTCATTCAGAATGGATGAAATTGAAAAATCCTTGAAGAAATTATACATCTCCCCAGTTCAATCTCCTACATTAGAACAACCTCCCCCCAACACGGATCAGGAATCACCCGCCGTATCGAAAATACAACCAACTCGAGATCAAAACCCAAATAGAGACTTAAATACCCAGACCATATCTGAAGCCCCACCTCCCAGTGGTTCCCAAAATCACTCCGGGATGTACAAATTGACTACCCCTAATGCAGCATCTGGTCCTCCTAAAGGTATGTCACATGTAAATTATAATGCTGACCTCTACGGAAAAATCACTCACCCCGTAGAAAAACTCTTAGCTGAAATTCCATACACGGATGGTTTGAATGTTACTAAACTACTAAACTTCATCAAATACCTCCTGCAGATAAAGGATTTACAGCAACTAAATGACTGGCAAATTTTGCAAGTCCTCCTACCGAAATGTAAACCACCATTAAAGAATCGTGTGCTAGAATCATTAAGCTCTACACTTCCAGTAGAAGAACTGCATACTACTATCATAAAATATTTTATTCCCACCGGAATTTATGAGGAACTTAAAAGAAAGACCGTACAGCGAGTACAAGGAACTCATGAGAGACTGGCCCATTACATCTCTGACATCAGGGAGTCTTCTCGACTACTACAAGTAGATTGGAGTGAGAGACAGATGGTCGATACCATTTTAGTAGGATTGTCTCCAGAAGAAAGATCTCGTTTAGTGTTAATAAATAGACCCAACACCTTTGCGGATCTCGAACAATGCAGTATTCACTCGTCGAATGTATGGTACTCAGATCAGAACAGACATGCTTTGAAATCAACTGAGCCGAGTAGAAATGAAATGCAACCCCTGGTGCCCGATGTGCAAACCCAGCGTGAAAGGCGATTATTTAACAGACCGAACAATTTGCACAGCCCTGGTAAATCAAATGACACGCAACTTAAAACGGAAGCAAGCTATACTCCTCGTAATAAAAATATGTGTTATAACTGCGGTAAGTATGGACACATAAGTAGAAACTGTAATCGGAAGCAGTACGATCGTAAACAACCTAATCCAAAAAACATGTAAGGCAGGGAGACCCGAAATCCTGTGTCTTCCGCAGCATCTTGAGAACCGGTAAACCCAAAGAAATCAACGAGAATAAAAAAAAAAAAGAACACTAGAAAAATAGATCCCTATGTTAGAAGGTTTATTGAGAAATGTAACGCGATAACTAAATGTGATTGGACTAAATGTCTATTGCCCTTAATACAAGTTGACCTAGGTGTTACATCCACCCTCGGATTAATCGATTCTGGATCGACTAGAACCTTAATCAGTCAAAGAGGTTAGCAGATAAATTATTCGAACACAACCTAGTGAAACGCAGTCAAGCTGTGAATATAAAATGTGCTACTGCCAATAAACAAAATATAGTGATAAAACTCAGCATCACCATTAAGGTAAAAATTAAGAATCTAACGTGGTTTTTTTCAATGTTAGTATGTGATGATTTAGGACCCGACTTAATATTGGGAGCTGACTTTATCAGTAAAACGGGAATAATTCTTGACATCCACGAGAAGAAATATTATTTTAGATTCGACCGTACACGGAAGTATAATTTTGATTGTGAAACAGAAGAACAAGAAAGTACTGGATCATCGACTGCACATATAGTACACCATGAGTCTGAATTATCTCATCTAGGAAGTAGAGATAGGCTGAGAATGCAGAAACTAATAAAAGAGTTTTCCACCGTTCTTACCCCTAAGCTAGGACTAACGAACCTAATAGAATACAAGATCAATCTGAGTGACCACAAAGTAATACGGCTTCCCCCATACAAGTTATCGCCGCCCAAAATGGAAGTAATGAGGAACCATATCAACAAGTTATTAGAACAAGGAGTCATCGAACCCTCTACTTCACCGTATTCATCACCCTCATTTTTAGTACCAAAAGGTCACGACAAACATAGACTAGTTGTGGACTACCGGCAATTAAATAAACGAATAGAATTTGAATCTATCCCGCTTCCCGACATCCACAGTGCTTTTCATTATTTCACCAAAGCGAAAGTCTTTACTATAATGGATCTAAATCAAGCATTTCACCAAATACCCCTTTCGGAAGAATCCAAACGTCTAACCGCTTTTGATGTTCCTTTCAACCTGTACCAATTTACGAGAGTACCCTTTGGAATATCACAAGGAAGTTCCATATGTAGTAGACTATTAGAGAAATTATTTCATGATATAAAATTTAGATGTGTATCACTACCTGGATGACATTGTAATCTACAGCGAATCGATGGACCAACATCTTAAACATCTACGTGAAGTGTTATCTCGATTACAGAAAGCCGGATTAACAGTTAATCCCAAAAAGGTAAATTTTGCAGTACCACAATTTTCATTTTTAGGTCACATCGTGAAGGCCAACGGAAAGGTAAGCATAGACCCCGAACGAACCCGTGCGATCAGAGAATTTTTACCACCGCAGGATGCCAAAGGAATAGCCCAATTTTTGGGAATGATAAATTATTTCCACAAGTATATTCCCCATCTAGCCGAAATAGCCGCACCTCTGAATGCCTTAAGAAAGAAGGGAGCGAAATTTGAATGGACTCCACAACACCAAACTGCGTTCGAAAAACTAAAAGAAAGCATCATATCGCCCCCAGTATTACAACTAGCAGATTTTACAAAACCTTTCGTAGTTCAGACCGACAGTTCAAGTGTAGCCTTAGGTGCAGTAATCTATCAGGAAATAGAAAACTGTAGACTACCGATTAGTTATGCTTCATGCACTTTGACTGACCAAGAAAAGAAATATTCCGCATATGAATTAGAATGTTTAGCTATTGTATTTGCTTTGAGAAGTTTAAACCTTTTTTAGAACATAAAGAGTTCCTTTTGGAAACTGATAATCAAGCATTATCTTGGTTACTGAATCACCCTAAACAGTTAGGACGTATTGGAAAATGGGTAGTGAGGTTAAACTGTTACAAATTCAACGTACAACATATTAAAGGTACACAAAATGTAGTCGCGGATACCCTGTCCCGTATGTTCCAGTCACCCACTAATACTCCCAAAAGCAAGGAGAGTCTAGAAACACCCGTTGTTAACACCGTAATTACCGAATTCCCCCTTGCATTTACCAACATCGCTCAGTATCAACAACAAGACCCTCTTCTGAAGCCAATTATAGAACAACTCGAGGAAGGAATTAAATCAGATAAATACATATTGAGTAAAAGAATACTATGCCATAGAATAGCAAATGGAAAGGAATTAAGAATAATTGCCCCTGATATAATTAAGCCCATGCTGATGGAATACTTCCATTCATCCACCATTGGAGCACATATGGGAATAAATAAAACAATACATCGCATTCGTAAGGAATATCATTGGAACAATATGAACAGCGAAATAGCTAGCTTCGTCAAAAAGTGTAAGTTATGCGCGCTCAGCAAACCAGCAAGAAACAGTCAAATAAGCCAATTAATTTCAGAAATCCCTACTACCCCGTTCTCTAAACTTTATTTAGACTTTTCAGGTCCCTACCCTCGATCTAAATCAGGTAATACTATGCTACTCATATGTGTAGATTCGTTCACCAAATTTGTTTGGATGTATCCCATGCGGCGAGCGTTAGCGTCGACCACTGTAAAGATATTACAGGAGAGATTATTTAAAGATTATGGTACACCTGTACATCTAGTGTCAGATAACGGACCCCAGTTTAAGGCTAAGGAATTTAAGAATATGTGTTTCAAGTTAGGGATAGACGATATTACCACTACGGAGTATCGTCCGCAAGGCAATATTGCTGAAAGGTATTTGCGAAACCTCAAATCTGCTTTAATAGCCTACCATGCGAACGACCATACGTCTTGGGACCAGAACCTATCCTGGATACAATACGCCTTTAATTCAGCTTATCACGAAGGACATAAGTCTACCCCGTTTGAGTTACTGTATAAATATAAACCAAACCACCCCTTGTCCACAAAATGGTAAATACATGACTTGCTACCTCAGCAAATTAAGGATAAGCATATAAAAAAAATCTGGAATGAAGCTCGCGCAAATTTAAGAGCGAACTTAGAGAAATCGCGAAAATATCACGAGAGAAGTAATAATAACAATTTAGTAGGTACCAAGTCGGTGACTTAGTAATGTACAAAACACACCCGACTAGTAGTGCAATTGATAAGACCACCTCTAAACTATCATACTGATGGTGTGGTCCTTACCAAATCCAGAAGTACTTAAACCCAGTTACAGTAGCCCTGTACGAACCTGCAACTCAAGAATATGTACGAAGAACATATATTTTGCAGATAAAAAAAAAAAAAAAATAAATAAATAAATGGCAGAGCGAAAACTAGAAAAAGGTAATACTAGGTAGACAAGTTATCTTGTACCTGAGTAACCATGCTAAGTGCTAATCGTATAATTAGGAATGAGGCCTGATCAACCTTAGATCCTGTTCAGCGCAAGATGAGCGAAATGAGTAGTCAGCTGACCACTACCTGACCACTAAGTAATAAATTATTTAGAGAGTAACTCTGTGAATAGAGTAACTAAAACCCAAAGAAAAAAACTGGTAGTAGATTTAAGTAATAGAAATAAGAAGAAGTTTATGTGTTTTAATATGTAGTCATTAAGGGTGAATTTTACTAAATATCACTATAATATTTACGACTCGGAACACAAAGTTTTTTATAAGTAAAAACGTAAAGTTTTACCTTACAGCCTAAACCGGCTTTCACCTATAGAAGGCTTCATCAGAGGCTGTCGTTAGTAGCGCTGCTCGTCATGTTGTTGGCGACGAGAAAGTGTTTCGAAAGATTGAAGCTGTGTGTGTGTGGTGAGATGTGTTCGAATAATGCGTGCGATTTGAATTGTGTCTGTTCGTTTAGGATGTCGTTTTTATTTGTTTTTGTGTGTTTGTATATTTCTAATTGTTCTAGAGTGTCTAGTTTTCGGCCTTTTGTGTGTACGTGTAGTATGTTCATGTTATTGTCGATGTTTTTATATGTGTGGTTTGCTTCAATGAGGTGGTTTGCAAAGGTAGATTCTGTAGTGGTGTGGAGTGCTTTTGTGTGTTCAATGTATCTCTGTTTGAAGCTACGTCCTGTCTGGCCTATGTAGAATTTACTGCAATTTGAACAATTTAGTTTATATACACCGGGTAGATCGAATTTGTTTTGTGCTTTGGGCATGCGTTTTGATAGTGTGTGTTCTGTTTTGTTAGTAGTTTTGTAAGCGATTCTGTATCCTGCTTTTTTGAATTTGTGGGCAATTTTTTCTGTTTGTTTGTTGATGTATGTTAGTGTTATGAATTTGTTGTTTTCTGTCTTTGTCTGTTGTTTGTTTTGTGTTTTGTGTAGGAGTTTACTGACTATTGTTCTGTCATAACCGTTAGATTCTGCTAGATATTTTATCGTGTTTAGTTCGTCTTTGTAGTCTATTTCATCTAAGGGGATGTTGTTAAGTCTATGTATCATGGTCCTAAAAGCAGCTAGTTTGTGTTGTATTGGGTGATTGGAGGTGTTGTGTATTAGTGTGTCAGTTGTAGTTGGTTTTCTGTATATACTGAATTTGTGCCTGTGTTCTAGTTTTGTGATGGAGAGGTCTAAGAAGTTTATGGTATTGTTGTGTTCGTATTCGGCAGTGAAGGTTATGTTTTGATGTATTTTGTTTATGTGCGTTAGTAACTGTTCACATTGTCTTTTGTTTCCCCTGTATAGTATTAGAATGTCATCAACGTATCTGTGCCAATATAGTATTTTATGTGAGTGTCTGTCATTGTTTGTGAGTATTTTTGTTTTTTCTAAGTGTTGGAGGAAGACTTCTGCTAGAATGCTGGATATGGGGGAGCCCATGGGTAGGCCATCGTTCTGTGTGTAGTATTTATTGTTATAAGTAAAGTAGTTTTGTTTTGTGATAATGTTCAGAGTTTCTGTTATTTCATTGATAAGTTCGTCTGGTGTGTTGTTCTGTTTGAGTTTGTTTTGTAGGATGGTGATTGTTTCAGAGATGGGGATGTTTGTGTAGAGGTTTTTAATGTCAAAGGAGGCTAATGTGGCGTTATGGGGGATGTGTATGTCTTTTATTTTTGTTACTAGGTCAGTGTTGTTTTTTACTGCAATGTTGTTGTCTATTTGTGTGTGTTGTCTAATAATTTTGTCTAGATATTTTGCCAGTTTGTGTGCAGGGGCATTACGGTAGTTGATAATGGGGCGGATCGGAATGTCTTCTTTATGGATTTTGGGAAGCGCTTGGAGTGTAGGTGCTGATGGTCGGATTTGTTTCATGTAGGGCTTTTGTTTATGTGTCATAATGTGTTTGGATGTCGTTTAGGATGTCGTTTTTATTTGTTTTTGTGTGTTTGTATATTTCTAATTGTTCTAGAGTGTCTAGTTTTCGGCCTTTTGTGTGTACGTGTAGTATGTTCATGTTATTGTCGATGTTTTTATATGTGTGGTTTGCTTCAATGAGGTGGTTTGCAAAGGTAGATTCTGTAGTGGTGTGGAGTGCTTTTGTGTGTTCAATGTATCTCTGTTTGAAGCTACGTCCTGTCTGGCCTATGTAGAATTTACTGCAATTTGAACAATTTAGTTTATATACACCGGGTAGATGTTTTTGGTAGGTGTTGATGGTAGAATTACCATCAGCACCTACACTCCAAGCGCTTCCCAAAATCCATAAAGAAGACATTCCGATCCGCCCCATTATCAACTACCGTAATGCCCCTGCACACAAACTGGCAAAATATCTAGACAAAATTATTAGACAACACACACAAATAGACAACAACATTGCAGTAAAAAACAACACTGACCTAGTAACAAAAATAAAAGACATACACATCCCCCATAACGCCACATTAGCCTCCTTTGACATTAAAAACCTCTACACAAACATCCCCATCTCTGAAACAATCACCATCCTACAAAACAAACTCAAACAGAACAACACACCAGACGAACTTATCAATGAAATAACAGAAACTCTGAACATTATCACAAAACAAAACTACTTTACTTATAACAATAAATACTACACACAGAACGATGGCCTACCCATGGGCTCCCCCATATCCAGCATTCTAGCAGAAGTCTTCCTCCAACACTTAGAAAAAACAAAAATACTCACAAACAATGACAGACACTCACATAAAATACTATATTGGCACAGATACGTTGATGACATTCTAATACTATACAGGGGAAACAAAAGACAATGTGAACAGTTACTAACGCACATAAACAAAATACATCAAAACATAACCTTCACTGCCGAATACGAACACAACAATACCATAAACTTCTTAGACCTCTCCATCACAAAACTAGAACACAGGCACAAATTCAGTATATACAGAAAACCAACTACAACTGACACACTAATACACAACACCTCCAATCACCCAATACAACACAAACTAGCTGCTTTTAGGACCATGATACATAGACTTAACAACATCCCCTTAGATGAAATAGACTACAAAGACGAACTAAACACGATAAAATATCTAGCAGAATCTAACGGTTATGACAGAACAATAGTCAGTAAACTCCTACACAAAACACAAAACAAACAACAGACAAAGACAGAAAACAACAAATTCATAACACTAACATACATCAACAAACAAACAGAAAAAATTGCCCACAAATTCAAAAAAGCAGGATACAGAATCGCTTACAAAACTACTAACAAAACAGAACACACACTATCAAAACGCATGCCCAAAGCACAAAACAAATTCGATCTACCCGGTGTATATAAACTAAATTGTTCAAATTGCAGTAAATTCTACATAGGCCAGACAGGACGTAGCTTCAAACAGAGATACATTGAACACACAAAAGCACTCCACACCACTACAGAATCTACCTTTGCAAACCACCTCATTGAAGCAAACCACACATATAAAAACATCGACAATAACATGAACATACTACACGTACACACAAAAGGCCGAAAACTAGACACTCTAGAACAATTAGAAATATACAAACACACAAAAACAAATAAAAACGACATCCTAAACGAACAGACACAATTCAAATCGCACGCATTATTCGAACACATCTCACCACACACACACAGCTTCAATCTTTCGAAACACTTTCTCGTCGCCAACAACATGACGAGCAGCGCTACTAACGACAGCCTCTGATGAAGCCTTCTATAGGTGAAAGCCGGTTTAGGCTGTAAGGTAAAACTTTACGTTTTTACTTATAAAAAACTTTGTGTTCCGAGTCGTAAATATTATAGTGATATTTAGTTAAGTAACGGACACGTCATGGACAACGAAATCCAAGGTGAATTTTACATAATTTAAGAATTAGTTTGTAAGGATATATATATATATATATATAAATTGTTTGATACTCAGAAGAAATAAGTTGTGTATAACTCATGCAAATAAATAAATGAAAGAAAAAGGGAGAAGAAGGAGAGAAACTCCACACAGTAACGACAAGTGTGCCCCAGTACCTTACTTTCGAATTCACCTTATTAAAAGTTCCCCCCCCCCCCCATGTCTCTTGTAAGCGGCAGAGTATGTGACGATTTAAATTTAAAACAAATATAAAAAAAAATAATAAAAATATAAAATGGGAAGTTAGTAAAAACCATTAAATCGCACTATTAAACCAAATACCCCTGAATTAACTCGTAATAGTAATGAGAATTAAAAAGGGAATTTAACTAAAATAATTAATTAAAACTGAGAAAGCAAAAGTTAAAAATAAAAACTGTTAACCCTTTATTAAATTTATCATGCTATGACCTGTGTATACCGGATCCAACTTGCATACCGCCCCGGCATTAAATAAAAATACCTGTAAACTATAATGTAAATAATTAATAATTCAAAGTCACTAGTAGTAGTTGTAATAAATTCTGTAGACAAGCAAAGTCTTGATTGTTTATTTTGTCGAACTGTAAGACTGTATTACTAATTAAAAGTTGGAACTACATTATGGCGGAGTATTCACTCCGCGTCGTTACAATTTTCCTGTTGTAACAATGTAGGACTTGAGATGCGACTTTCTGTAAACAGCTCCAAGGGGGGCTCTGCACAACATTTATTTATTTATTTTTTATTTTTTCGTTATTAGCTTCCACTAACAGTGTGGAGATATAGATCTATGTAACTAAAATGTAGTGTGTTTTAACACAAAGATGTGAAAGAAGAAAATAAGTGTGTAGGTGACATCTCCTATCCCAAAAAAAAAATATGGTTCAAGTTATGTGTAATTCCATCATAATGTGAAACGAATATGTAAACTCCAATACTACTGTGCTATTACAAATGTGATGTGAATAACTGTGAATAGTGAAGACTAAGACCTCAACTGCATTTACACTACCGCTGAGAAACAGGATGACTTCACGCTAGATGACACCATAACATCCACTTCATCATTAGTTGACTCCGAGGACATCCACTGGAAAGACTACCACGATGACAACCCACTACTAAGAGAGTACAGAAGAATCACGCGGCAGGACATGGACAGATAACATTTAACTAGAGGTGACGCGGAAGCTCGTCTTCCGTGAATAATGTATCTTTTAAAATATAAGTAATTTTAAATGAAAAAGACTTTTAAATGACAATCTCTAAGCGTTAAGCTTTACAATGGTGTAACAAGTAATTTCAGAAATCATACGTTGTAACATAACTCTTGTGATGTAGCTTTGAAACATCGCACAACTAAATGAAACCATTCTTCAAATGGTATTTTCAGTAATAATGTAATTGACTAAAGAAGTAGAGTAAATTTGAAAATTCCTAACTAGTTTAAAGAGAGTCGGATCCGAGGTAAATACACTATCTGTATGATCATTTTTGATACAGAAAACCCCTTTACAATTTCTGTGTAAGTAAAAATTTTATTTGTAATGTATTATCAATCATACGTAAATAAAGGGATGTCATCTTTGTTACATACTAAAGTGAGTGCATAAATCAGCAAAATTCCCTCCCCTGTTTCCTTTTATTAGAGTACTTATAATTATTGTTAGTGATGTGTTTAATTTTCAGTTTGTTACAACGTACGCAGCCTGTATAATTGGCCAGAGTCCATTATCATGGGTTCCCTGGGTTATAACGTAGCCGATACGTTATAGATGGACTTCTCAGTCTGGGGTATACTAAAAAATGCAGTGTACTCTGTGAAGATTCGTGATGTGGAACAACTGAAGGAACGCATTCAATCTGAATTTGAACACCTACAGTCCCTGAATATTTCGGACATAATTTGCGCTTCAGTGCTTCGAAGATGTCAAATTTGCATAGAAAAGGATGAAGGCCACTTTGAGCATTTCTTGTAGGTCATGAGAACTATGCTATTAACTATCTGTATGCGTTATCTGTATCTGTATCCCTGCACCTCTACAATAATAGTGCTATTTGCAATTTTGCCAACTGACTTATGGGCCACCCTGTACATTTGAAGAAGCACAAGTAATTTAGGGGAAAAAGAAGCAAACAAGATCGCGTATGCACAATAAAGCAGACAACACAAAAAGTGATGCAAGATAGAAAGAAATATTTCTAGCTATTATAGGTACACACAAAGCTTCTGGTAAAACATCAGGAGAAAAAATGTGGGAAATTTTCAGTAAAATAAATGTAAATATGAAAACAATTTGAATAATACAAATTAGAAGAATGTTAACAACATTATAAATAATTAAAGGGAGTTTACAAGTTATTACACAAATGGAGAATTAAGACAAGGGGAGGACTGAGTCCATCATTATTCATAATATTTATCCCTTGGATTATTAAAATATTTATTATGGTAAAGCTTTATATACTTATTATTTATATGAATCATAAAAGTCAACAAAGAGCTTATTTGAATAACTACAGTGATAATGAAAGCAAAAATGAATTGGTAATTATGAAAACACTGCAACCTTTGTTGCAATCCTTTCATAAATGAAGAATTTCAGTGGAAAAGTAAGTCATTTATCCTATTGTAACATGATAATGTTTTTAGGCTGGGGGTCATTCCACAAAATGCGTGATGCAAAATGTCTAACGTCATCGAAAAATGTAACACTCCAGGTGATGTTAACACTATATTTTTTCCACACTTTCGATTCCCTAAAAAAGCCTAAAAACATTATCATGCTTTGATGTTTCGGTTTCGTCGAAATTCTTTGAATGCTTAGGTGCATAAATAGAGAGAGGGAAAGAGTTGGAGGGAGGGAGGGAGAGAGGGAGAGAGAGAGAGAGAGAGAGAGAGAGAGAGAGAGAGAGAGAGAGAGAGATTTTTGTTTTAATTTTTACCGGAATTCCTATTGTTTTTTAACTGTTTATAAATGTGAATGAAAACACATGACAACTTTTTTTATTAGTAGCACTGTAATAATATACCACAACAATCCAGAAATATCATAAACTACGTTTTCTCCTTACAAAACACTAATACTTGTTACATAAACAACTTACGTGTCCTAAACAAATTGCTGGAATGAATTGGATGGATTCTCCCATTCAGGAGAAAATGTGCTGGTGGAAGAACAGTTTTTACATTATACATAATGTTTACTTAATAATGAACAACACAGAAATTGTTATAAACCATGAAAATCAACTCAGCCAGGACAATCACAATTTATCAAAAAATTGTAGCAGTTGCACATACAGTAAAATTGAAAGTTAAGGGCATATGCGCAGAAACTAATTTATGGATGGACGAGTCCACTTTCAAATTGTGAATGGCAGGAGGGTAACAGAGAATCAGCTGGTATGCAAGTGGAGGTATTGCCAACTTGCGTGTGATGTTTTAGTTACCAGTACATTGTTAGTCACTGTGTGAAGTACTATCTCAGTCTTGCATTAGTTATTATTACCTCAATTTATTATTAATTGTATCGTTGTTTTACAGTCACTCGTTTTTATTAGTTATTTAATTTTTTAGTTAATTTCTGTTGGTAGTTTTTATTCTGTAATTACGTATTATCGTAATTATTTTTGTTATCACCCAGTAACGAGATTTGTTAAAATCCATACTTCTCCTTCAACTAACAAAGACAGTAAAGTTATTCATAGTCAAGCACGGGAAGTAATTTTAATATTTTACAATTTATGAGAAGAGAGCCGGCTGAAGGAATAAAAAATCCAATTAAAAGTGTTTTCAAACGGGTTACTGCGGCAACTGGAATATCTACCCGCACGTTATCGCGTATCGCAAAGGAGGGAGAAAAATTAGGAGGACAGTTTAAGAGCCCAAAAAAGACCAAACCCCAGGTCAGTCCCAAGACAAGTGTGGATGACTTTGACTCCCACGTTATATGTTGGACTGTTAATCAGTTCCATATCACTCACAAGAGGCATCCAACGGTAAAGCGCATTGCTACCCATCATTAGAGAAAACATAATTTCAAGGGGAAAGTTAGTTCCCCTCAGAGTTGTTCTAAGAAAAATTAGATATAGGTAGGCCTGAGCGTCAAAATATGCTAACTGAATACGTTTTTTAAAAATGAAACTATTCATGCTAGCTTTCGCACATTCTTGAATGAGTCTGAAGGTGTTTTTATTAAGGTCTTGCGTTTCTTTAAAATAAATGTAAATAGTTATAAAAAAGAACAGAAATAATATATTAGTTACAGAAATAGTAAATATTAGTTATATTATAATGAAACAGATATGTACCGGTATGCATGTGTGTGTGTGTAGTAATAAAATGAAATAGAATACTGAAATGAAAGAAATTTCATAGATATTGAACATCGCATGTTATAACTTCAACTTTTCGCCTTATTTTACAGTAAAACGTTGTTTAGCAGCTGGTAAACATAAATTATCTAATTTCTCATTCATCTGTTTCTTTTACAGGTTGTAACACTTTTAGTGTTAAAAGATTTTAAAAGATATTCTTTTCCTAAAATTCTGGACTGAAATTACTTGCTTTTTACTTTTCTAGAAACAGGTTTTTGTTGTCCAGGATTAAAAAGATTCTTGAAATTAAATTAATATGAAGAATGCGTTCCTTTATGTAATGATAAACTGGAAAGATAGTAGAGTGTAATTAAGGAGTGGAAGTGTAGAGTTTGCAAATTCCATTGCGATAAGAATGGTCAGAAAGGCTGTAGTTTTTTACGTCTCAGCAGTACACAATGACAGAACCAAACAACACTCAGATATGTTTATAAAACATTCTGATATGTAATAGCAATAAATTCCGATATGTGAAAACAGTACATATCATTTGCTTTGCTTGATTTGTATAGTAATACAATTACAATATTATTATTATTTGATTTACGTCGGAAACAATAAATGTATAATTATTTTTTTACAGCCAGCTGTGTCCACACACACACACACACACAGATTCGTGGTGACACATTTACAAACAAACCTTAACAGTTGCAAGTTTTTGTTACTATTAGAAATAATGTTCATAGGTTGGCAGCACCGTCGCTGATAACAACAATTCTCTTCTCACATCTCACTGCGACTCCCTCCACATCACCTTTCCCCTCAGACCATAAGCGTTTCGCGCATTTCCATGCCCTTAGCTTTCAATTTTGCTATACATGCTCACTTACAGCTATGGTTACTAATTTTTACTAAAATTGTTAATTTTAAACAAAAACTATTCGAGCATGTGGGTAACTATGAACAACAGTGCATATAAACTACCTATGTAGTGTGTTTACATTAGGAATGCCAATATATTACCATATCACACAAATATCTGTTGGGCTGTGGCCGCACTAGTTGTGAAGATTGAATTGGAATAATAGGTGATCTTCTTGTCAATTTCTCCTCCTCTTCTGAATCAAGATCCTCATCTATGAGTCGTAACCCTGTAATTAACGCAATCAAATATTAGTTTGTTGTGCCCCCCCCCCCCGTGTAAATTTAACTTACATTATGTTTATTTTAATACAATGTACTCAATTTTTGATGAAGTAGTCTGACACATGCAAATGAAATTTTCGTTCGTTCTCTCTCTTTCACCCCTCCCCACGCACAAATTAATATTAATAAAAAGCATGATGGAGAGGTTCTCAAACTTTTACGATCTCCTCACTCTTTAAACAGTTACACACAACTAAGTCGCGCAGTACCTTACACGTACAAATTGATATTAGGTACTGGTCACACACATTAAGTGGAATTTCAGTGTCATTTAATTTAATTTAATCTTTATATTTTAAAAATAGCTGATTAAAATAATTCAAATACACAAAATTAAATAGGTATTTTTTAAATGTCTACATTTCTTATAAATTTTGTAAAGAGGACCTGACTCTGAAAGTTAAAGAAATGAATTATTAACTAGTCTTTTTATGTTAACGGTTTACAATGCCACAGTAAAACCCTCTCAAGCCCCTTGGGAGGGTGAGGGGTAAGTTGCCGAAGTTCAGAACTGCTAGTGTAATATATATTTTGGCATTTTCATTAGAGTAATACGAAAATACTTGTTAATATATTGCTATTACAATAATGCAATATATTAGTCACACACAACAATTTATTATTAGATAATTATGTATATGTAATTACTGTATTTGTTGCAAGTTGGCTTTATCTGTGATTTGAATGTTACCAAAAACACAAATAATATAATAAACAATTTATAACATCACACGTAACACGAATAAAGGATATTTGAGCAATATGTCATATTTCTGGTGAAATTTTCTCTATTGGTAATAATGTCCCCTACAACCATCATTAACAATGTTTCAAATTCAGAATTAAAAGAAAGTCATAACATACCCACATATATTACAGCAGGAACTTTATGAATATAGAAGTAAATTCTATTGATTTTCAGGTTTGCAAAGCGGTTAAGCTGAAACTTTTTCAGCAAGCAGTTTACATGCAGAAGGCACTGCACGATGTGCACAGGTTTGATTCTGCACAACAGTTTGCAGTCATACTGTACCAACATTGATACTTCAACTATATGACTGTCAAGAAAAATATATACCACAGCCTACTGAATATTGATGGCATTAATTTACATTTTTACTTATTTCAAAATTATACTGTACATATATTACTTCTTGCTTTGTCTATTCACATGCTCAAGAGAAATACATTGTTATATTTTATTTTAGTATTCTGAGGAGGAGGAATCCAACTTTAATCATAATTCAATTCTGTTATTTCCCCAGATGGAGAGTTCACAGCTGTTGTTGTACCTAATGGATACTAGGATTAAAAAATCTGTTTAAAGTCAACTTAACCTAATCCATTATATGCTCATCCATTTGGAATTTCATCTCTGTATTAGTTTTGTTGTAATACATAAATGTAGATATGACGCGTATTCACAATCGTAAGTCCAAACAGTAAATCAAGAGTTTCTTAGACTTTTAACATGGCAACTGTACAAAACATATTTTCTTAATATTAGCAACAAATTTTATAATCTTACAAAATTTATAACAGGTTCATGAAATTTATTTTATAGTTTTATGTGACAGAATTCATGTTTGCTTTTTCACCTGAAATGGAAAGTTTCTTTTCTTCAGTGATGCAGGCATTGGTTTTAATATAGACAACCTGAAATTTCATGACTGGATTTTCCCACAAATTGTTTTGAAGTTCTTCTTCTGGTTAGGGAAACATTGTAAACTATGTTTATTGCTTATGCTGAAATTTCATGAATATGTTGGTTTCCACAATATTTTGTTATGCAAAACAATATGATTATTTTGGATTTTGCTATAACTTGAATAAATGCAGTAATGCTGTAATTGAATAAACTTAAGAATGACTGTATTAACCATTCATGTCACTAAACTGAGTTCCCATGGCATTGTCAATATGTGGTATGAAGTCTGCTTTGAGTAGTGCTAATACTCATTACAAAGTTCTGTTGTGTGGTTTGTGAATGGGTTTACGATGTGTATGGGGTTATGACATGCTGAAAGTTGTGAGAATCATGAACGATGGAAAGAGTTTGAAAAAGTGAAGGAGTTTATTATTTATATATTTAATGAAGGAAAAATAATAGTGAGTAATTTTAAACTATGCAAAACGAAATGTGGATTTGGATGGAACACATGAATTGCACAGAAAATTTAAATGTAAAATGTGTGGCCAAATGAATAATTTGTTGTCACACTCTTAAATATGCGTATTTCCAACATAAACTTCCCAATCAATTATATTTTTTTAGACAGGTTTTTTTTTTAAACATGTGACTTCCAAGTAAGCTTACCTGGATATCTGACAGGAATTTCTGGAACAATATATTCTGGTGAAGAAGAACTAATAATGGTATCAGGTGTATCATTATCTCTCTCACGGCTAAAATCATGTTTCCTATCATCAACTGTAAAATACAAAATACATTAATTTGTCTGACAATACAATATTTCTATACCACTAATTACATAATACTAACTACTATCAGATGTTATTAATTAAACTTGTAACTGTAAAATGCTGTACAGTTACAGTTATAAAATGTCATCAAAATATTGTGTGAGGTGTAACTTAACAATTATTATAATTTTATGATGGTTGTAAAATGCTGAATTCACTTATACATCAAGTCATCCTCATATACAAATATTATGCCAAATTTTGTACTTTAATTTTTCTGTCAATACAAAAAACACTGTCTTCACAAAAAATATCATTTGAGTTGCTTACATTCATCTCTGTAGCTATCCAATTTGAGCGGTGCAAATTCTTCATTATAAAATCCTCGCTGAGTGGATGGAGTTAATTGTGGAGGTAGAGGTAAGAGGTCACCAAATGGTTCTGTGTTGTAATAATCACATTCAGTTGGCAAAGATGCTGAACCAAATGAGCCTTTTAGTTCACCCTGACGACAGCTAAAAAGTTCATACAAAATTTATCTGTACTCAGGAGAAGTATATATATATATATATATTAGTGTTCTCTGTACTATTCAAATAATATTTGTGTTGTTGTGATTTAAATTTAGGTATTAAATGTGGATTGGTTTTTCTTATAGAACCGCAATGTTTGATTATGGGTGAATAAATAATATCTTCTAAAGGGTGATCTTAATCAAATACTAAGAATATCTCAGTATTCTGTATTAATTTAGTGCTTCGGTAATAATAGCGTTCAATACCAGTTGATATAGTGTGTAATTCTAATTTTCTCATTCAAGCCTAGTCCGCGTTTGGAGAGAGGAGAGGAAATCCTTATCTGTTTCTCGTTCTCTGTAATTCAACAGCGGTCCGCGAGCTAGCGCTGTGGTTCACAGTCAGCTGAAAATTGTAGGTTAGTTATCCGCGTACAATAATTCCTACGTTACACTCTCTACATAAATTACAACTTGTTCATACTGCACTAAATATTATACAAATGATAAGATATCGTCAAATTCAAAAATGATTCTTTATTATGATTTTTTATTTCTTGACAACAAAGTTCTTCCTTTACGGGGATACAAAAGTCGATCGTATTGGAAGTAATCAATTATCTATCGGATTCAGGGTTATATATTATTTTAATTATTATGGTATTTCTTTAAACACAGGGTGTGAAGGTTCTTTCAACTATTAGTAAGGTCAGAAAATGCATAAATAGGATTACAAGGTATTACAATATATTACTAATTTCTTATTAAATATTATTTAAAATAAGTGGAGTTTTACCGTCTGATGGACATCGTTACTTGGGATGGCCGTGTACAGCTAACCTCGTTCGATGTGTTTGGTCAACAACAGAATACAGATGAATCAATCCTCGCCAGTCTTCACTCCAAGTTCGAAATAAAGTTGATGTCTTGGTCCTGGGATGATGCAGAAATGCCACTCCTTTTGTTCACCAATGTCCGATTCTTGTGGTTACGGGTTTCAATGTATTTCGTGTCCAACTATGCTTTTTCTATTGAATTGTGGAAGGTGATGTTCGAGTATAATTTTGAGTTTTGTTTTCGTTCTTTAGAATACTGGATTATATTATTCTATTCAGGTAGTTATTTCTCTTCATAGGTTTATTAATTAAGTTGATGATTACTCATTATATTGAGTTTTATTGGTAGAGTTCTTCCTTTAGATTTTCGTCAATTTTAATGTACAGTAGACTCTCAACTATCCGACCTAATGTGGCGGTCGGCCGGGTCGGATAGCAAAAAAGTCGGATACACCGGAGCTGTAGGCATATCAGCCTCTGTAAGGTCAATGACCGCCACCCTATTGCGTTGAATGTACTTGTTGCTATTTGGATGCGTACGTCATATCAGTTTGTCCTTATAAATGACGTACAGTAATAAATGAATTAGAAAGAAATGAAATAAGAAACGCAACTACAGTATCTTTCACAAAACCTTTATTTGAAGGACGAAACAAAATGTGTAGTTAACAATAAGTTGAATGAGTTTTACTATGAGTTTTAATTTATACGAAAGCTTTCAACCAAATTAGTTGTTAATATAAATCAAATTATAATAACCTAAAACTACGTACTGTATAATGAAAGAACAAGTGAAACTTACATTGTCTAAGGTTTGAAAAAGTCTGTAATTGAGACCTGCTTCTTTCCTCGCGTTAATTTCCTCGCCGCTATATCCTTCCACTTACGTAAACATATTGCTACGATAGCATAGAACAATGTACGCGTTTATCGAATATGCCAGAAGGATCTCGATGTAAGCGTGTGGTGTATGTGCTACTAGACGCATTTTGCGAGAATTTTCTCGACTGTGCCGGGCTTCGCTCTGGCGCTCGGACTGTGTCAAGGGCGTAGTAATTACGTAGTTCATGAGAGATAAGACGCAGTTTGGAAGCTTCTGGTGTGTGAGCGTGACTATAAATACATCGGGTAGCGGCCTTAGTTTTTCAGTTCAATGCGAGATATTTGATAGTGCGGTTCGAGAGTATTAGTGCGATATATTTCCAGAGCGGTTCGAGTTATTACTGTGTACGCTCAAGTAGTTATTATTGAAGTGTTGCGTTTTATAATCAGACGGTATAATTGTAATAAAATTGAGTTTTAATATTTGTGGACATTTTATTGCGTGTGTACAATTTTCATTTGATTTACTGTAGACTGTGTTGTTAATTACGAACTGTTTTACTGTAACAATTAAAGGTGTGATTAGTGACTTAATTGGTGTCTTTTACTTATTTTGTTTCCACTGTACCTACGACGATCGAGTAGACCGTCGTAACAATATGATGTCTGCTGGTGTTGCTTCTTCTTGCTGGCCAATGTATTCCACTGCCGTCTCGATCGCCTTCAGGCCTTCGGAGTGGGTTATACGATCGGAGGGTTCATCACCTTGTTCCTCTTCAATCGGCTGTTCATTTAATACCATCGCTACAATATCTTCGTCTGCAATTTCTTCGATTTCGTCCTTTGCCAACCATTCTGTGATGTCTTCCAATGAAGCTTCCTCACATCCGGGAACTTTTTCTAACAGCGATACAAGCGCAGTGTTATCAGTTGCATTTTTCATATCACATTGCTGTTCTACCTCTTCCCACTTATCACTGGCTCTGTGATCCAGCAAAATTTTCCACGATCGCACAAGTGTTAAAGATGGAATTTCATCCCATGCCTCGGACACCCATCTGATGACGTCAAGCATGTCTACTGACTGTAGTGCCATCGTAACTTCTGTATTATCAATTGTCGCGATGATATAGCTTAGTAGCCTACGTCGATATTTCTTTTTCAAAGCTTGGAGCACTCCCTGATCCATTGGTTGACATATAGATGTAACATTTGCAGGCAAGAACAAAGCTTTTATGTCTCCATCTTTTAATTGGTCATTTGCTGGATGTGAAGGAGCGTTATCCAAAACTAGGATTGCTTTCCTTGTTAAATTGTTTTCAGCTAAATGTTTTTCAACTTGTGGCACAAATTCCTGTTCAAACCAATTTTTGAAAATTTCTCCATTCATCCACGCCTTTTTTTGATGGGTATAATGCAGGGGCAAAGAACTTGAACCTTTAAGATTTTTAAAAGCCCTAGGCTTGCGAGATTTTCCAATCAAGGTCAGTCTCAATTTGTGGTTTCCGGTTGCGTTACTGCAAGCTAAAACTGTAACGCGGTCCTTGCTCTTCTTGAACCCTAGTGTGGCCTTTTCCTGTTTAGACGCTAGTGTTTTAGACGGCAACATACGGTAATTCAAACCCGTCTCATCACAGTTGTACACTTGTTCTCCGGAAATACCTTCCTTATCAAGCAGGTCAAAAAAGTGTTTCTTAAAGTCAGGGACAGCGTCCTTATTAGCAGACAATGTTTCACCACTAATCGTCATCTGACAAACACCAAAACGTTCCTTCCAGCGATCAAGCCACCCGTCACTGGCAGTAAACTCACCATCGTCTCCTTCGATCTGTTTTTTAAACTGAATCGCTTTTTCTTGGAGCAAGGGGCCTGAAACCGTCAATCCTTTCCCCCTCACATTTTCATACCACAGATATAAAGCCTCTTCAACTTTCACATGTTTTCCTTTTTGCATAGTTTTTCTAACTTTCACACCACTGCCACTTGCTTGCTTAGAACACCATTTTTCAATCTCTGCGCGATTTCTTCGCCAATCACCCACAGTAGTTTTTCCAACTCCTAACTCCAGTGCAATTTTGTTTACCGACTCACCAGAATCCATTCTTTTTATTGCTTGCAGTTTTTCTTCCAAAGTTACTATCACTTTCTTTCGTTTGTCACCCATATTTCACTTAAAAATAAAAGCCACCAACAATACTGTATACACACTTTATAACAAATTAACAATCCACGAATGACTGAACTGCACGGACTGACTTTTGGATACAGACTGACTGATGCACCTGTTACACACTCAAGTAGGAACACGAAACTTTCCTGTCACAACATGAATCAATTGGCGTACTGTATTGGTAACTGGCGATTCACGCGTAAGCGCCTTCACCCGCGTGGCGGGATTGCTCACATGACGTTTGAAGGCGCTAGTAATCGGATTGGAAATACTGCATATGTACCGTACTCAAAATACTTTTTTTTTTTTGAGTAGTGGGTCGGATAGGCCGGAGGTCGAATAGGCGGGAGTCGGATAGCCGAGAGTCTACTGTATATGTTTATTATTACTCGGTTATATATAACTGTCAAATGTCAGTGAACCATATTATGGTTATTTATTACTTAATTTTGTTCACAATTGGATTTATTTAATTTAATTTTATCATTTTTTTCTAAGTGCATCCAAACTAATCCGTCTTCGTTCATGGATAATAATTCAATAATCGAATCAACAAATGTTATATCTCTTGTTGTCCTTGACAACCATTCCGTCTTCTCTTATTGGATATTATTTATAATCCTATAACCATAATCATACAATGTTCTTGCACTCATTAAAATACTCCTTTACTAAATTTACATTATATCCTATTATACCTTTACATATTGTTTGTTACTAAATTATATACATTTTGCTGTCGTTTCCTCTTAATCTACTTACTCTAACAAGTATTATTTTCCTGTTACAAAATATTACCTTTCGGTATCATTGCACTATTACATTTTGAGATTTTATTTAAATTGAATTTACTTATCTACTATCAGCAATTATTATTGACTTCTCCTAACTCATTATATTCTATTTAGTATTTTTTACAAATTTCGTTACCTAACTTTTCTGACCTGACTTACTAGGGGTAACCCAAAAGTAAGGTCTCCAAAGGACTAGAGCCGCAGGGAAATATTTTGGGCGGCAGTTGGCAGCACTGCTGTGTGCGGCCATCTCCCCTCTTTCAAACAAGCGGTCGCTGAGCTCACTCGGTCGATTAGTCTTGGCTTGGTAGCCGTTAGGAATGGAGCTTCCAATCGCTGTTCCCGCCAAGTGCGGACTTCACGAAGTCATTCGATTTCTTAACGCAAAAGGTGTCAAAAACGTCCGCAAGTGGTGTAGAGAGTTTAAAGCTGGTCGTACAGAAATTCATGTGACGAAAGAAGCAGGAGACCGTCAGTGTCAGACGAGACGATCAGGAAACTTGACGAAGTCGTGCGTGAAGATCGGAGGATCACTATCCACGAGCTCTCTTGTTTCCTTCCTGACATTTCAAAATCCACCATTCAGAGGATTGTGACTGAAAAGTTGAAATATCGGAAGGTGTGCGCAAGGTGGGTTCCGCGAATGCTCACAGAAGACCACAAACGGCAACGCGTCGAAGCTGCCCGCGAATTTCTTGAGCGCTATGCAGACGAAAGAGACGACTTTTTGAATTCCACTGTCACAGGTGACGAAACGTGGGTTCACCACTCACACCTGAATCCAAACGACAATCACTTGAGTGGCGGCATCCAACTTCGCCAAGGCGGCGAAAATTCAAACAAACACAGTCTACCGGCAAGATCATGGCGACTGTGTTTTGGGATCGGAAAGGTGTATTGTTGATCGATTTCATGCCTACTGGGACCACAATAAACGCAGACGCATATTGTGAGACACTCAAAAACTAAAACGGGCGATTCAGGACCGGAGAAGAGGAATGCTCACCAAGGGCGTGTTCATTCTTCACGACAATGCTCGCCCTCATGTTGCCCGCGCAACCGCCAATCTTCTGAACCAATTTGGATGGGACATAATCACCCCCCCCCATAGTCCGGACTTGGCACCTTGTGACTATCATTTGTTTACACATTTGAAAGAACATTTGGGTGGAATGCGATTCAACGACGATGACGAGGTGAAAGACGAGGTCAAACGCTATCTCAATGACATGGCGGCGAGTTTCTATGTCACTGGCAAACTAAAACTGCCACAGTGGCTCGTAAAATGCATTGAACGTAACGGCGATTATGTTGAAAAATAGTGTGTTCTTATGCTTCACAACCATATAAAAAGTTTTGATAATAAATTTTTTCTTCTATTTTTAAAAAATATGGAGACCTTATTTTTGGGTTACCCCTCGTACTATACAATGTTACTGGTTTTAGGCCTATCATTACATTTTATAATGATATATTTGATAACACAAAAAATGAAATTAATATCAGTAAAATTGATATTCTCTTAAAAGAATTACTCCACTTGCTACACACAAAAAACAACATAACTATCATGATAATAACACAACATAATACAACGTAATAACATGTACATTTTTATAAAATAAATCATGCACTAATTAATCATCCTCCTCTCCTTTAATTCATCAATTATTATAAAACTGTCTAAGTTAAGTTTTACATTCATCTATCGTTTACCCTTTTCACTGAACACTGAAGTTTGTATTTATAAACATTCTTAATTTTTTCTTTCTACCTTGTATTCTTATTGTGGGATTATTCATTTATTCAATAATGGGTTGTGTTTCTGACCTTTTATTAGTATGGACAATTATTATTTTTATTTTTATTTCAAAAATTATAAACTTATTTATGTAACGTAGGGGACCATATTTTCGTTACGTTACAATATATATAGTTTATATACTGCATACTACATTACTAGCTTCTTAATAAGGGTCTTTGTATCATGCAAAACTAAGTTGATTCTAAGACTTCAGAAATATGTACATACAAAACATTTTGTCTATAGCAAACCAGTAGAATGAAACATTAAATATGTCATTTTATCTGTGTTAGCAGTCTTCATAACAACTTTGTCGTATTTTGTTGCTCCTCTGCTATGAACAATTTTCCCTCGAACGAGGCCTTTCGGTTTCACAACCATTATCAAGTTCTTACTACAACCTTGATACAGTTAAATGTTACTTACTTCAAATGTACTTTTGAGAGATCGCCTGCACCAAAAATTGGGCAAACTGTGTAGTTACGGCTCAGAGATGGCTCAAGTATACTCATGGCTGGAGTCTGTCTTAACTGCACCATCAATGCATCAATAAAAGAGTCATAATCTTCTTCAACTTTTGAACTCTGAAACACAAATTTACCTGTCATCTGGAAAAATGTTACAGCCAATTCACATCAATGGATATCTGACAACATTTCTTCCTGTTTCAGTCTTTCACTATTTAAAGATCGAAGTCAGCATATTTATTTCTATACTAGCATGTACCCACGGCTTTGTACGCGAATATTTGTATATGATTGTTGTGGTAACTGTCAAGTTGGTAAATAGCTAATGGTACATCTATATTAATAATATATTCTTATACTGTAAGTTATGAATATCCAAAAAGTGAGAAGCAATAGATCCATCATTCATGTTTCCTCAATACGTAAAATCAAAATTTGATAATTTAGTAGATATTTACAAACGTGCAGTAACACAATTAGATAAAATGTTTATTCGTATAGAATAATACAAATAATGAATAGATAATTATATTGATATGAGTTAGTCGAAATCTTACGTGCTAAGTCAGTCTTGAACTTTTTGGTAAAATATACGTAAATGTATCACAGTCCAGTATACTCAGTTTTTATATACATTTTTACATCAGAGCCTCGTTATAAACTAATTTTTTGTTCTACCGTTATCAGAGCAGATAAAGAGCTTGCTGCTTCTGCTTACTCGAGAACATGCCACATACAGTTGTCTGTGAGAAAAGCAAGCAGCTCTTAAATCCACACCAGCTGTACGTAAAGTTTGCCCTTGTGACTCTTTGATAGTCACTGCAAAGCATAAATTAACCGGAAACTGAAGTCTTTTAAATTGAAATGGAAAGTTATTGGGTATGATTGGAATTCTTGGGATAAATACTGTTTCTCCTTTGCCGCAGCCTGTTAAGATAGTCGCTTTGATGATATGTTTTTTTAGCGACCTAACTTTCAATCGTGTTCCATTGCATAACTGTGGTGGCTTCAGATTTCTCATGAGTATAATTGGAACACCTAGTTTTAATTTCAATGTGTGAGCTGGTAATCCTGATGCAGATAAAGTATTCAAAAATTCAGTTGGGTAATGTACTGCATCCTCTTCGTTCAAAACTGTATTAATGGAATGATATAGTTTTTTGTCTCCTGGAAATTTATGCAATATGCAGCTATTTATGGCATTTACTTGTTCGTTTCTTGGTGCTAGTATCATACGCTCACATAACTACACATCATTGTGCAAATTTATAGACTCAATATGGCCATAAACCTTTTCAATCAACTCTGCCAGTGAAGAAACTGTACGACATAATGATGGCAGTAAACATATTGCACCGTCTGTCTCTGGTATCTTACCATCTACAAGGTTTAATAAAGTAGTAGAAAACTTTATTTTTTACTTTACTTTATAAAGTGCTCTTCATTATTTTCTTTTCGATCAGCATGAATCACAATATTGTACTGATTATTATTCGCAGATGATACAAATTCAAACGCACTTTTCAGTTCACTAACATATGGGTTGATTGCGTGAAGTAAATTTTGAAGTTCTGTTACTAATGTCTTATCCAAGTTACGAATATGATCCACTCTTGTTCCCGCTTGCTGTAAATAATCAGCTATGAAATACACCTGTAGAAATTTTGGTACTTCGTTTTGTGTGGGGAGTAATGATCCCATGATGTGATATACTTGCCCTTGAATTTTGAAAGTAGGCATGAAGCTCCCTTCGACTATTTCATTGGCTCCGAATGATGTAAATTGAAAAGCTGAATTGTACGATCTTAATGCATTCAAACATTTTTTCGATAAAAGATGTTCTCCATTTAATAATGATTTTAACGGTTCTGGAGGAGGAAGTATGGGATCTAATCACACTTTTCCTGCAGAGCAACATAATTCATGTGACTCATTTTTCCACTTTAAAGCTTTGCAATGAGGGCAAACCATACTCGGTAACCCGATATCTGTTTCATTCGCGTAGTTAATAACTGGATTATAATTGAAACCACTATTTAATTTTGGATTCCATCGTAAAGTAGGACCTCATGATCTGAGAGTCGCTTGCCTGCGTCTTTGTGCTGCTAATCTATTTTCACGAATCGTAGGACTTTCAACCCGTGAGACTTCTTCTAATCCAGATCTTTCTGAAGAGTTTCCAGGAGCTGACTGCATTTAGACTCCTTCGACGTCATTTTCAGATGCTCTAAGACGCCTCTTTCTTTCCGCAGTGTGCCGTTACTATGGAATTTTGTTACGGCAACATATGAATTTTGTTGAAGTCAAATTTATGGCAATAAGAAGCATTCGTTTTGCCGTGGTGTCCGTAGTTACGTGATATATGGACACCCGCACGCTATCTAGTAGCGTTGCGTCGCGACTTGAGTTTCGCTGCTCCACTGTGAGGGGCCGGTGCTGGTTGTTGCCTTATACACGTGTTGTGCTCTCTCTCGTGTCAGCCTTCGTCCTGGCGAGTCGTTTTCTTGTCAGGCTTCTGGAAAAGTTTTAATTGTTTCCTTTAATACCGGGAGTATGATTTTTATTATTGCTAGCTAAGTACCAGAGTGTGCCCAGGGGTGTCTGCGGCCCGTTCTACCGTGACCCGAGTGTCAGACCAAGATGAAATGTAAGGAACTTATACGGGGCTAATGTGCTAATGCCAATCTTGACAGGTATGTCTGGAGAACAATGTTTCTCGTGTGCTGTGGAGGTGAATTTTTGCAAAAAGAAAATTATTAACTTATTCCTATGTGTGCTTTTGGCACTACTTGATTATCTCGTCAAGTGAGGTCCTGGCTAGTTATCTTAACACACAAAAAAAACTTTTGCTTTAACTCTTGTTGTTTTTTACTTTACTTAATATCTGGAATATCCAGGCTATTTTAATGATTGCAAATTCATTTCTGAACTCAAGTTTTTCTTTTAAAATTCTGTTGAACTGGACTGGCATCTGATATTTCTTTTAATTGTGAGGACAGCTTCTTATGTTGTTAGTAAGTGACAGTAATACCTTCTCTGCAAAGCTTTTTAAGATATAAAAAAAGAAAAAAAAACTTTAAAAAACGAAATGTGTTAAGATACTACTGGTGAATGGGTATCTATTTAAATTAAACCTTGCAGTGTGAAGGCACTTCCCAGCGCTACTAGAGTGAAGAATACCTGGTTCCTTTATTTTCTCTGAGATAGTCTCTCAGTATTTATCTGTGTTATCCATGTAACTGTTTTGTGTGAAAATTGTTAAGTGAATGTAAGTTAAAAGAAAATGATGAAGTCATATGTATTGTGTGCACTCCTTGGCATGACAGGTTGTGAACTGTCCATCACATTGGTTCAAACTATGTTATATCCCTACACGTTTGGGGGTTTAGAATTTATTTTAATTCTCTGTGAATTTCAAATCAATGTTAAAATTTTTTTGTATATATATATATATTGTAGGTAAACTGATACGTACGATTCAAATTCCCACTGTTGGGTTTGTCGATTTGTACATACACCTATGCCAATGTGTTTTGAATTACTTTAATTATGTAAATCTCGGATATATTTGGAGTTGTAGGATATATTGATGTAATTAATTAATGTTAACTTAGCTCTTTAAGAAATATCAGTGTTAGTGTGCCTAAAACTTAAACAACTTAAGCGCTATTCTACAATTTCATCCAACCCTATTATACCTTGAAGAGAGTTGTGTCTAATTTTGTATTTTTACGCTCCCTCTTTGGTGTCAGATAATTCCGCTATAAGCGCTGTAGTATCGGCTCAACGAAACTTATAGGTTATTTCGATGTTTATGTTAACCAATTATTCTATACTTATTCAGTTACTTTTTTGTTCCCAGCTCATTAAACCATCCTCCAAATAACAAGATTTTACAAATATATAAAGGTTCTTTATTTGTTTACTTAATTCACATTGAATAAGATATGTTCTAATTAACATATGCTTGGGCTATAGGCTTCATGAATCGATTGTTGATTATTCTAATCCTTTATTTATATTTAGTTATATAGTGTTTTTTGATTTGTATTTAATTTAATTCAGGGTGTGAAGGTTCTTGTAACTGTGGGGAAGATTAAAAATATATAAATAAGAATGCAAGATTTACAAAATTGAAGTGTTGTGTAGTTAGTATGATTAATATAATATAATTTACCAGACTCGAACGAAGCAAATCGTGTAGGCGGCTGATCGCTAACTTTACTGTTCTGGACGATTATGCAGTACGGTTTTCTTTCTTCGGTTCAATAAAAGTAATTCTTGTCCTGTCCACTTCGGAATACAGCTTTCTGGATTGATTTACAGCCCGATTGATGTTTCTTCTGGAACGCCAGGATCCAAATAAGTTCTTCTTTCGGTTGAAGCAATTAGTGCTGTTCCGTGTAATTGGAAGGTTATAATTTCTGGTGTAGTGAATATTATTAATTGTGTTACTGTTAATTCTTTCTATTCGATTAATATCTCATCAATTCCCTTCGGATATGGGACAGTTCAAGTTCTTTCTTGTAGACTTCAGTTATTTACTCTCTATTATGATTTCATATTGTAGTGTTATTTGGTTAATCTGTATTAGTGATAGACGTGAATATTGTCATTAGAATTTTGTATTTTTATAATCGTATCTGGTAATTTCGAATATTACGATTAAATAGATTATTCTTGGGTTTTTTAATCTCATCACATTTAGTTCCTCCAAACAATTCTTGTCAAAAATCAACAACTTCTTCTCCTTTTTGTCGTCCCTAGCAACACATAATTCCTTCCTTCCACATGTTTTAAATATATACTGTTTATTTCATATATTTTTTGTCTATTCTTTATCCATTTGCTATCCTATCGGAATGTAACTTTACCGATAGTTGGTTTATTATTTTCTATACATATTCTGCTGGTTTTTTGATATAAGCCGGTTTTTTTCCTTTTTTTATATTTAATCCACTTTCGATATTATATGTTACTAATCGATATCATGGCATTATGGTATTATCATAATTTGTATAAATTTTATTATATATTATTATCAATTTAATGTTTTTTCTAGCTCTTCAAATCGTATTTATTAATTATTATTAATTGATGTACCTAATCTTTATGTTATGAGTGTTTATATAGTAGTTTGGCTGTTAGGCCTTTTATTGTAAACTGATCTACCTGTGTTTATAGCTGTTAAATATCTATAGCCCCTTTTACATAAATTCATACATACAATCAAATCTTAACTATTAACATTTATATAAACAATTATTTTTCTATATCTAATAACAATTTTATCTTGATCTATTGATCACATATAACAAAATTCGAATCTATGAACATTGATTAACTGCTTCACACTTCATTCTACAACGGTCATTGAATAATACAACTTGTTTCATTATCTTTCATTAACTCAACACATATTTGGTATAACATAACATAAACTTTATCATAACATTTGTTGTCATAAAATAATACTTCTTAACTCAAAATTCTTATTTGTTATTACTATAAATTAAATCATTGTTTCATTTTTTGTTTGCTTTTCATTAAACATATATCATCAGCTATTATTTAACTTACAGGTTCGTTTATTCTTGTTAACACTACCTTGCATCCTTATTTAATTTTATCTATGACTATCTTTGTAATTATTGGATCTTTGTTCTATTATGGTGTTAAACATTGACTTATTTATTATTCGGTGAACCTTATTTTTATGTAACATGAATGTTGGCATTTCTGTTGCGTTACAATATATATATATTCATAAATCTAATGGAACTTAATAATGTTGGCTCAGTTTAAAACATGTTGAATGACTATATTAATTAATTGTTGAGTGATGAGTATATATAAATAGTGTTATGGATCTAGTCATTCGTATACACGCATGTGTATGTATAAAACATTTTACATTTTGAGAGACCTGGTTATTTGATATTTTTTTTTTTAATAATGGTGTACACTAAGAAATCAGAAAACCATTGAGCTATACAAGTTTAGTAAAAATTGAGCACACACATTGTGAATTTCATACTAAAGAACATAATTACCAAATTATATTTACCATTATACCTTTACTAATTATATTGTTGTTGTTCTTAGTTTTTGATTGAGATTTCAGATGGTGCATGTTGTTTGTGTAAATTAATTAAAATAGTACAACCAGAGGTGTCCTGTAAAAAAAAAACTTATTGTTATTAGATGTATTAAACTTTGAAAACCTCTCGATTTATTTTTTTTTATTTATTAATGTTAATAATAAATCAAACAGTATTAAATTATTGTTATTAGACGTATCAAATTTTGAAAACCTCTAGATATTTTTTTTTTATTTATTAATGTTAATAATAATTTATTGCCAAAATATCGAAATTATATTTTTGTAAAGGTTTTAAAATTTACCGGCGAGGTTCTGTTGCATGATTATTGTTATTTTAAGTAAATACTTCTATATTCTGGGTACTATGAAGTACACGCATTGTACATAAAATTGTAAGGCTTTTTGAAAAGAGAGAACCAATAAATTGTTGTTTGTTGAGTTTGGAAATTGAGGTCACCTCATTAATTCAATTGCCTAATGGTTCCCCAGCACGAGGCCTTTCTTCCACTAGGAGGCCTCCTCCTGGTTTTGAACAAGTGAGCCGGTCATCCAGGTAAGCTGTAGAATTTAGTTACACATTCTTAAGAAAGTTAAAATTCTGAAGTATGGTTAATGTGTTGTGATGACAATGATGAGCGGCTCAGCAGCAGCAGTAGATCTTCCTAAACATGATCGTCTTTTTGGCATTGCAAAGCTAAAAAAAGTGGAAATGTATTTACTTGACTAATAAATCTCAAGGGGGCAATTAATAATTTATACAATACAATACATATTGCACATATTACTTACCGATGACGTAAAATTAATGAAAAAAGGCACTGATACTACATCACTGATGCTCATCGCATAATTCTCGATGAAGTAGGTTAAGTATAATTCTCGACAATTAATTATTCCTACTGCACATAGGCCTACTGAATATTCAAATGTCGAAGAGTATGGTTTGTCAGAATCAACGTGTAGGCTACTATATAATCAATGTTACAATATAATCAAACAATGAATTATTGTCTTGTTTATATGAATTCCATATGCTGATAAGAATTCCATATCCCTACTAAAATGTAAATATTCAAATGGACTAACTGATATCAATATACTTATGTATACACTATTTGTATTATTCTATACGAATAAACATGTCATCTAATTGCGTTACTGCATGTTTGTAAATATCTACTAAATTATCAAATTTTGATTTTATGTATCAAGGAAACATGAATGATGGATCTATTGCTTCGCACTTTTTCGATATTCATAACTTACAATATAAAAATATTATTAATATAGATGTACCATTAGCAATTTACCAACTCGACAGTTACCACAACAATCATATACAAATATTCGCGGTCGAAGCAGCGGGTTTAAAAAAATGAGTTTTTTGCAATAACTTCGGTTCTTTTTAACCTACCGTTATCAAATAAAGTGGAAAACCTTCCGTTGGGTACCTGCTATCAGCGTGCAAAGTTTCATTGAAATCGGTTCAGTAGATTCTGAGATTACCGTGGACAAACGTAGACTTCCTTAGAGATTTATTAACATAGATTATTATATAATTATTCTTAATACGTAATTGTACATTTAATGTTAATAGTTTATCAAGATATAAACAAATCTTAAACAAACACTTTATTGTCTCACTACATGGAAAAAGATTTACGTGAACATACAAGATACAATCTGAATTGATTTTACTATTAATAATCAGCATTTCTATAAAATGAAAATCAACATCATCTAACAACTGTATTTCCTCAATATGTGGACACACTTTACAGAATAAAATTTATTTCCATTAAAATTTATTAAATTACTCTTAAACTAGCATTCATTTAACAAATCACAATTAAAAAAAACCTTTTAAAATGAAAAATTTACAGATACTGCAATTTACAGTGGACAAGTAACTCTTTATGCACCTTGTTTACCAAAATACCAATAATGCCAATACCAATAACAGTGTTACTGCAGCTCAGTCATGGCGCATAACTAGAATTTTTTTGTTTTGTGTTACAGCCAATTTTTCAGCTTACATATTACAACCACTTAGCTGACATGTTCACACACACACACACACACGCGCACGCGCGCGCGCGCACACACAAGTTTGCAAAGTATTTTAGCAACTAGATTCAAATATATTTTAGGTGATGAAGAAAGTGATTTGATGTTATCAGGTGTCTTCAGCCAGATATTCTTCTTCAGTGATGTTAAATTACTGAACGACTTCTGCTGATGTGGATGATACTCTGTCTGACTGAAGACAGCGTCCAATAAGTGGACAATCCCAAAAATCCAAAACAAAGTGAATACAAATTCTAGCCACTAAAACTTATTCAGCCACTTAACACTTCACAATACTCATTTTATGACATGCTTAACATTAATTTTATAACTGAAATTACATTATAAACCAGTAAAAACTACTAACAACAACAGGATTCTACAAGGGTCATCTCATAAGTAAGTTTCCCTGTTTTAGGAAAAATAAAAAAACATGTAAAAATTAAAAAGGAAACTACACTTTTATTAAAAAACATGTCTTTATTTTTCAATATAATTTCCAGCCTTGTCAAAACAGTTTCTGTAGTATAAAAAGTTTTGTAGTTCCTTCTTTGAACCACTGTGTGCCCAGATTTCGGAGCCAGGCATCAACTGTCTGTTTCACTTCTGTATCTGTTTCGAAACGTTGTCCTCCCAGGCGTTCTTTGAGATGGGAGAACAGATGGAAATCACTCGGAGCCAAAGTTGGGTGAATATGAGGAATGGTAAAAATCTCCCATCAAAAGGATGCCTACAAATACTGCATGACACGCGAGGAACAAGGACATGCTTTGTCATGGAACAGAAGAACTTTTTTGCTCAACAAACCGGGCCGTCTCCGCTTTATCGCAGTACCTCTCTGCATTTATTGTTATTCCGCTACGCAGATGATCACCTTTAGCATCCCAGAAAACCGTAGCCACCACTTTCCTAGCGCACATTGCAATCAGACATGCTGGTAAATGGAACGTCCAAGATTTTAAATTTTGTGTTGTTACGTTGGTAACCAACGAATGAGGTTTTGGCATTACTGCCACTACACACAAATAAAAGTTCTCCAACCATCGTCAGCCTGCAAATGCAATTTCCCTTTGAGAAAGAAAATAGGGAAACTTACTTTTAAGATGACCCTCGTATTATAAAGAATTTTCTTAATTTCCTCAGTTATTTAACAGACCGCATACTTACTACTAATTAAGACATTGCAACTAATCCATTATTACTTAATTCAGAAATTAAAGCAATAAAATTTACTTATTTTCTATTGACAGTAACAAATTTACAAAAATTAAATCTATTTTACCTTACGAGGACGTTTCTTGGGCGTGCCTCCAATAGCCTCTTTGCCTTGGCTTTGCCGTCGTTTCTGCTGATACTGACGTCTCTTTAATTTTTTTAAATCTGAAAAAAAATTACATTACATTACTTGGAAACTCAAACTCTTTCAAAAACTTCTCTATTCAAAAGGCTTTCACTGATCTTTCAAAGCTTTTACTATGGCACTGGTTATTGCTGTTTTTGTTATTATTATTATTAGAAGTAGTAAAATATTCTCTAACATAGTTCAACAAGAAAATAATACAGAAATAAATTACCTTGAGGATCTAGTGGCATACTTGAAGAATGCTCTGACTGGATGCTTGAGTTTTCGGATTGATCCTGTCTTATTCCAGGTGATATTTCATCAGAAGATACACCCTCCTCCTTCTTAACTTCGACCATTACAGGACTGCTTTTAGGAAGTGAAGTTGTGCTGGGCTGAATACTGGGTGTTACAATCGGCTGAGGTTCTCGTTTAATTTGACTAGGTGTTAATAATACTGGCTCACGTTTTATTGCAGGACTCGTCTGGGACAATGAACAAGATGAAGACGTAGGCGACACAAGTTCATCCAATACAGAAGTTGGAGTACTTGCTGAGACATGCTGCATTTCTGTCTGTGGAGATGTCTGTTGTGGAACAGGCGTTGTAGGTGTTGGACTAGGTGAAGTTAGTGGCACCACAGTCTGTTGTCGAGGTAACTGTTGAGGTAATTTAGGTGTTTCAGTAACTTGTGGTGCAGGAGCTGGAGTAGGTGGTGGTTGCTGTAACTGTGATTCGTTTTCTACTTTTATAGGGACTGTGCAGATGGCCGACTGTGTGGTTGCAGTACTAGATGTAGTTGCACATGCAGTATTTTGTAACAGCTGTTTTAGTAAAACGTTCTGTGATTCTTCAGATATTCTTGGTGCAGTTGGAAACTTGTTTGTCACTGGTTTGTCTTCAGCTTCGATTTTTTGTGTCAGTATTGACGACAATGGTATAAACTGTGTACTTGCACTGTTTTCTTTAGGTACACTTTCCTTTTGACTTCCACCACAAAATATGGGTCCTACACTTTCTGCAGCTGCTGGCACCAAAGCTGTGGTAGTTGTCAACAATTCCTCCTTAACAAAAGATCTTGATCCCAAATCGGTCTGCCCAGCTATTGATATTCGTCTTTCTATATGAGCTTGTACATCTGCGCTACCACTTATTAACTCACCTAATCTTGAAGGTACAGATTTTGAAGATACTAATTGCCTTTCAGGTGGTAAAGAAACATCCCGTCTTTCTGCTTCCCTTTTTTGTTCGGATTTAAATAAATCTGTTAAGCTAGAAGATACTTTCAGTTCATTGTTAATATTCGACTGACCAGATTCAATTACTGATGAATCTTTACTTTGGGTCTGAAACAAATCAGTCGAGTACACAACAGAGATACTACGTTGTGTTCCCGTAAATTTTTGATCAGAGCTTTGTTCAGTTTCCTGTTTGATAGTCCTTTGATCAAACTGAATTAAAGATGCTGCTGCATTGGCAGTAACACTTTCCTGTTTTATGTTCTGAGAATGGACATAAATATTGCCAATTCTTCTACTGAAAGCCGGCTGTGTAACTATTATTCGCTGTTCTTCAGACACTTGTGCAACTGTAACTGGTTGTGCAATTGATGTCTGTACAGTTTTTAGTATATGTGTTATATTGCTTTGCGTTGCAGCTGCTTCACTTGACCTGTATAATGTCATCCCCTCTGTATGTACTTTTGCATCTTCAAACAAAAGAGCATTGTCAGTGTTAATACTTGTGGACTGTATGATGTCTTTTTTATTTTCATCGTTCACTGTTTTCTCTTTCTGTGGGGCAGTTACATTATCCAGAAATGAAAATAACGTTTTTGATGGTGAGTTAGCAGAAGAACTCCTTGTCAATAAAATATCATCCCGAGTCGATGGGGCAGTTAACTGCGCCTCTAATATGCTAGAAGTAACACTGACAGTAGTCTCTTCGTGTTCTTGCGAAGTGGGGGGAGTTACAGTTTTGGCATCATTGATAACACTTACTTGTGTTATCACTGAAGACTGCTGGACACTTCCTACTGTTGTTGGTAAGTCTATTGATGACCTTTTATTACATATTACACCACCATGGCTGAAACTTTTAACTATTGTAGCTGTACTTGTATTATGAGCCTCTGATCTCTGAATGACATCCACCTGTTTTATAACATCTGTAGAACAATCACTACTATCTTGGCTACGGGACTTAACAGGCGATGAATTAGGAGTTTTGGTCAAGATTTTGCTATAATTGTGTATTTTTGATGGATGCGGACTACTAATATGTGATTCTACTTTTACTCTATCGCCTGGTTTTGAAACAACTAGTTTAGAGTCTGCGACAGGTTTCTCACACTGTGTTACTATTTTTGTTTCTAAATGCTGTTTTGTTGCCAAGGTCAGCATAGTTGACGTTTTCTCTCCAGTCAAGTCATCCACAGTAATAGGAGGATTTATCACTTTAATGCCTTCTATTTTTAACAAACCAAGTTTATCTGCCTGAGCCAAAAATGGTACATAATGTGTTGTTCCTGTTCCTGTTCTTGACTGTGTTATCAGTGTAGTGCACTGTGTATTTGACGAAGTTGATAATATACTGGGTATCATAACTCCACTACTCAAAGATACATGAGATAAGTTTTTCTTCTCGGCTGCAAGTTTAGCTGCATTCACAGCATCTTGAACTAAATTGGCAACAGTTGCTTGCTGGACTGCAATAACAGACCTTCCATCTGATTTTATAACAGGAAGAATATGTCGTGGCATATGAGCTTGAGTAAATGCTGAATATGACATTCCAGGTCTAGACAGTACAGGCACAATGTTAGTCTGCTGTGATGATATTGTTACGATAGGTACCAGTGTTTTTTCAATTTTTTGTTTTTGTTCTTCTTTTGTATTATCTGGAGTTGTAGTTGAAACAATTTCAGTTTTTTCAGTAGCACTTTCAAAAGTAGTTGATACAATTTCTGTGTCTGTTTCTGAAGTGTAGGCCTCTGGTGAACGATCTGTTGTACCTTCTTCTTGGTCAGGAGAGTCTGGAGTGTCTGTAGTACTATCACGTTTTTCCTGAATTTTTTTGAGAGGTTCTCCTGGTAGAACTTTCCCAACCATTCTTGTTCGACTTACTGGTGGTGAAGGGCTCTCATCTATTAATTCAATAACTTCTGAATCATCCCCTTTTGATTCCCTTTCTAAATCATCTTCCAGAATTAAAATATCATCTTGACCACTGCATTCAGCATCTTCTTTGTCAACCATTTGTAATAAGCACCCATCATTATCTTCATTATTTGGTTCTACATCTAACACAACTAGATCTGTTGATGTAACTAAGCATTCTTCCAACAGTTCACCTTCAACATTGCCTGAATCCAGACTCATTTCTGTGATTTGTATGTGACCAGGGTCAATCACCATTGGCATTGACATAACATTACCTTCCAAAGAAGACTGTAATTCTTCCACTTCTAAATTTGTTTCATCTTTACAACTTTCCACCAAAACAATGTCTTCATAAACAGTTAATTCAACATTGTCATCGGCTGGTTTTGAATCCTGACTTTCACTTGACATCTGCTTTTTTTGAACTGGATTTTTCAGATTTGGTGGCGGAGTCAATGGTGGAGTTTTTGATGATTCGTCATCAAATTCATTATAATCTATGCACACAAGTGAAGCCACCTTACTTACTGGAACTGAACTCACTGGTGACTCTGACTTAGATGAAGAAGCATTACTACCATTACTGCTGCTGCTACTATCAGTACATTTTTTAGGTAACATTAATTTTTTTGACTGTTGCCCTGAATTCCACATAGGTGCACCACCCCTCAAACCCAACTTAAAATACCCAAATCTTCCAAATCCTGGGGGTAAAGGTAAAGGATTTATAGGGTTGTGAGGATTACCACCTCCTCCACCGCCACTACTACCTCCAGGTAATTCTTCTTGTGGAGTCCTTGGAGTTGTTGGATTCTCAACACTCTGAGGTCTATCAGGAATCTGTGGACTACTTCCAATGCTTCCTCCTGTACTGGATGGTCGACGATGTGTCATTGGTGATCCAGAAGGCATGCCCATGGGACTTCTAGGTGGCATTGGTGAATTTGTCTGATGAATAAAAGGGCTATGTGGAGGAACCGGTGAATTTGGTGGCTGACCAAACTGAGGTTGAACTCTTGGACTCTGAGGCTGACTGAACTGTACATGATGCATAGGAGAGCTTGATGGTTGTTGTTGTTGCTGCTGCTGTTGATAATTCTGGTTCTGTAACATCGGAGATTGTGGGGTTAATGGAGAATTAGGGGTCTGACCTATGTATGACTGCTGAACTCTTGGGCTATGTGATGTCATTGGTGAACTGGGTGTGTTCTGATTAGGAAACTGATGTACCATTGAGCTCTGTGGATGCATTGGTGAACTTGATGTAGGCTGACTGAACTGTTGTTGAATTCCAAGAGGGCTCTGAGGTAAAACAGGTGAACCAGACTGAGCTTGATTAATCATCGGACTCTGTGGATGTAATGGACTACTGTTTGGGAATTGAGTTTGAATTGGACTTTGGGACGGCATTGGAGATGTTGGTGTACCCGCAAAGTGTTGTACAATAGGTGATGTTTGGCCAAACTGACCCATCGGGCTTCTTGATGGTGATTGCTGTTGGCTCTGCTGTTGTTGTTGCTGTTGTAGCATCTGCCTAAACTGCCCTGCTTTACCCTGCTGGGACAAAATCAGCTGCTGCCTACTCTGCTGAGCCAACTGCTGCTGTCTCTGAAGCATTTGTAATTGCTGCTGGCGACTAAGCCCACCTTCAACAATTTCCTGTCCTTGAATTATGACTCTCTGTGCTCTTTCTTGTTGTGTCAATTCTTGTATTTGCAGCAGAAGTGCCTGCCTTTGCTGAGCAATTTGCTGGCGCTGCTGAGGACTCAGACTTGCATCATTCTGTTGTTGCTGTAATAATTCTTGTTGTTGTAATAAAGCCTGCCTTTGCTGTTGAATCTGTATCTGCCGCTGCTGAGAACTCTCAAGTTGCTGCTGTTGCTGCTGTGGTTGCTGTTGCTGCTGCTGCTGGAGCTCCACTCTCTGTTGTGTTATTTGCCTCAACCCACCAGCCTCCTTTAAACAAAAAAGTTCATAGTTTTAATTTTATAACATTTCCAATGCAATTTTCAGAGTTAGAGCCATAAGATTTATGCAAGCCAAGTGGCCTGTTATAATTATGTAATTCACTTTAGCTGTACAAGACTGGTATAGTAATGCTGTTAATATTACTATTATTATTTTTAATTTTTGGTCTTCACTAGCTATGGAGGTCATGAAATAACTTATATCTTCTCTTATTTCTCATCTTTTTGTCCTTACAGTGTTTGTTTATCCTTTCACTATGATCCTTCTTCCTTTCATATGTTTACACATTCTTTGTTTGTTTTGTTCTCTATTTCCTTAAAGCCCACAACTCCTTAACCCTTTCCGAAAAAGTATTCCTGTCTAAAATTTCCTTTTTAGGGATTCTCATTTCAGCTAAAATTCTTTCTAGGTTCCATGAACCAATTAATTTTTGTTCAGTGTTTTTTATCAATTGATCAAATATCATTAATCCCTCCATATTCATCAGGCCAAGTGTCCGTAAAAGCAATCCTTCATTACTGGATAGTGTCTGAAGGTTTTTCAGTTTTCAGATATAATTCTTTATTGTTTCTTTTCTTCCACTCACCTCTAGCTTTCTTTAGGCCAACAGTATTTTCTTTTCCTTTTTTTCTAATTCTTCAATTACTTATTTCCCATTTAAACTAATTATTCTGCTAAATAAAAGCATTATAAACAGAATTATCACTGTTGCACACCACTACAAAAATATTATTCCGATTAGCGCTTTCAAGCTTCACAGCTCATCGTCAGATCGGAAATGAACAAACAGACATGAAACCAAAACCTTCACCCCCCACTGTTCACACACAACAAGCTATAATTCAAATGTCCCTTCCCAAACTCTAAGCCCTGTCACCCCCGTCTGGACAGTTACATATTTTTCTAGCACATTCCTTGTGTGTGTGTGTGTGTGTGTACATTCCTTTTAAACCTAACCGCCTTTCACATTCACACTTGTGGGCACGGTCACTTCTTTTACTTTTTAATTATATTATAAAATATTTCTTCATTATCAAATTTAATTTTAGTATTAATTAAATTGTCTAACCCTTTTTCTCTTTCCTTCAATTTCTAACTCCTCCCTAAGCTTCCTTTCGACTGTGTTATTTACTACTTTCACAATTTTGTAGTCTTCCAAAGGATTAACAAACTTATGGTTTGTCTTCTATGAAATGTCTTGCATATAACGAATTCATTGTTCTATTACCTTCTCCACGTTTGTGGTCAAACAACCTGCACAAGAATTTCCGTCCTGTCTCACCTAGGTACACTTTGTTGCAGTCTTTACATTTTAATTTATAAATTCCGCTTTTCTGCAATACAGGGATTTTTTCTATATTTTTATTCCTTATTTTATCAAATACCGTTTCATATTTTTTAATACCTATATCTACTCCGTATTTATTAAAACATTTTATAATTTGTCTAGTATGTGAGCCTATGTATGTCAATGACCCTGCATAATTATTAAATATAATTTACCTTGACCATCTTTGTGACTGCTTATCTTCTTTCTTCTTATACTAACGCGTTTCGGATTATTTCAATCCATCATCAGAGTATAATAAAATCAGTCGATTATGACTTCGTTAAAATATTAAAAGTACACAGAAATATTCATACACATGTCCCACAAGTATGATTAACGTACGCAGATGTGAGTGCGCACTCGACACTTGTTGACAACGTACTGCACAGTTTACTTGATCGTTCTCGATTGTTGTGTTGAGGCGTGTAATCTATGTTCGTGTTATCTATAATTTTATCATACAGTATATGTGATTTAAACTCTAATTGTTCATTTAATATATTGTTAGGATCTTTTTTGTAGGCCCGGTAGATTTCAAATTCTTCTATTGGATTCATATATCGTCCTTTTTTGCACATATGTAGGGGTATGCAATTTGTTGTAAAGTTATATAATTGTGATTTGATGAAACGAGATGTTTAGCACAAGTTGATTTAGTTATATTTGAATTACTTCTGGGTAGGTGTTCTTTATATCGATCGAAAAAACCTCTGCCAGTCTGACCTATGTAGTGCTTATCGCAGTCATCGCACACCATTTTGTATATGCCCGTCCTTTTTTCAATTGGTCTTCGTGTGGCATTGTTTAGTATTTTCTGGATATTATTATTTGTTCTAAACGTAATGTGGATGTTATGACTTTTAAACGCATTTTTAATGATCATTGAAAAATTGTTAATGTAATCAATTGCCATATATGTAGCGTTTTTCTGGATGCGGTGAGCGTTATTGGTTCTATATTTGTGTTTATGTATCAAATGTTCAATCAATGAGCTGCGGTAACCATTTGCGACTGCAACATGTTTAATTATGTCTAATTCTTCTTTGTGGTTCGTTGGGTCCAATGGTACACTGTGTAGTCTGTGTATCAGACTGTTAAACACGGCCATTTTTTGTGAGTGTGGGTGGAAGGAATCGGCATGTATGACACTATCGGTTGTAGTGGGTTTTCTATATATCTTGTAGTGAAATCTATTATTATTTTTTTAAAAGTTAAATCCAAGAAATTTATGGCGTTATCAGATTCCATTTCGAGTGTGAACTGTATATTTGCGGTAATGTTGTTCATGTATTGCAACATAATATCTGCTTGTCTTGTGGTTCCATTGAAGATAACAAATGTGTCGTCTACATATCTTTTATAAAACGTAATGTTATGATGCCATTTATTATGTGACGATAGCAAATACATATTTTCAAAGTTATTCAGAAATATGTCAGCTAACAAACCGGACAAAGGTGAACCCATTGCAAGGCCCTCCTCTTGGAAAAAATTTTGTCGTTGAATGTGAAGTAATTCTGTTTCAATATTACGTCCAGTATGAGCAGCAGTTCTGTTATTTCCTGTAAATTTAACTTTCCCGTTTTTTATTAAATTAGTTTTTAGGATGTCCAAAGTTGTCTGTACTGGGACACTTGTGTAAAGGTTGATTATGTCGAAGGAAATTAACTTATACCGATTGTCAATGCTGAAGCCTTTAGTTAGTTCTATTAGCTCAATGCTGTTTTTTACAGAATGATTGTTGTCAAGGGTTATGTTATTTTTTATTAATTGAACTAATTTCTTGGAAACTTTATTACCCGGTGCTGTTGTGTAGTTTATGAGAGGTCTTATCGGTATACCTGGTTTATGGATTTTAGGTAAACCGTTAAACTGAGGTACATGTGCGGTTATAGGTTTCAATCGGCGGCGCGTAGTTTCATTGAAAAGATGTGTGCACTTGTTAATCGCTTGATTGATGCATTTGACATACTTCATTGTGGGGTCCGAATCTATAGATCTTATGTTGTTACTATGGATAAAATCATATACTTTTTGTTGATGTGTGTCTTATGGTAAGATAACTGTAGTGTTGCCCTTGTCAGATTTAATGGCTATGGCCTTATGTTCGTTTAGCTTATTTTTAATTTGTTTAACAGTTTTTATTTCGCTTATGTATTTCTTTTTTAATTTGTCAGATAACGGTTTAACGTTGTTGTTATGTGTTCGTATATGTCTATCTACTTTACTGTTGATTGTGACTCTCAAGTCATTCTGCGTCTGTAAATCTGGTACACTTTTTATGGCAGCTTCGGTCAGAATCAATTCTTTAATTAAGTGGTTTCTATTTAGATCTGGCAAATTATACTTGAACCCTTTATTAAGCATATTCATCTCATGTGAGTCGAACTTAATATCAGTTAGATTGGAGACTCGATTATAGAATGTATGTTTACAGCCAGCAAATTTATGGTTGTGTTGTCTTTCGGTTAAAGTACTTAATTTCTTATCATGTTTGTGTACGGTCGGCAAAGTGAACTTCATAATCTGTTGATTAATATATTGTAATACGCTGGGTAAAAGTGCAGGGTGTATTTCTTTCAATAATGTTAAATGTGCTTTATATAGTAATAGATTCAATCTAGTATTTTTAATATATAATTGTTTGATTTCTTCTTTTATCCATGCTATCTCTGCTATATGTTTAACTTTTATGGCGGCTTTCGTTGTGCTATTAATGTGTACTGTGCAGTATTTAGGTATAATATTTAACCTCAAACAGTTTTTATTAAACTTGATGTGTAAGTTGGTTCTTGATAATTTACTCTTAATATTTATAAACTTGTATACCATGGTTGCTTGACAAGCATCTAATTTTAAAGCCATTGTATTGGTATCCGCGTCACGGTTATTATTAAATATAATTTACCTTCACCGTCTTTGTGACTGCTTATCTTTTTTCTTCTTATACTAACGTGTTTCGGATTATTTCAATCCATCATCAGAGTATAATAAAATCAGTCGATTATGACTTCGTTAAAATATTAAAAGTACACAGAAATATTCATACACATGTCCCACAAGTATGATTAACGTACGCGGATGTGAGTGTGCACTCGACACTTGTTGACAACGTACTGCACAGTTTACTTGATCGTTCTCGATTGTTATGTTGAGGCGTGTTGAGGTGGGACATGTGTATGAATATTTCTGTGTACTTTTAATATTTTAACGAAGTCATAATCTACTGATTTTATTATACTCTGATGATGGATTGAAATAATCCGAAACGCGTTAGTATAAGAAGAAAGAAGATAAGCAGTCACAAAGACGGTGAAGGTAAATTATATTTAATAATAACCGTGACGCGGATACCAATGTAATGGCTTTAAAATTAGATGCTTGTCAAGCAACCATGGTATACAAGTTTATAAATATTAAGAGTAAATCATCAAGAACCAACTTACACATCAAGTTTAATAAAAACTGTTTGAGGTTAAATATTATACCTAAATACTGCACAGTACACATTAATAGCACAACGAAAGCCGCCATAAAAGTTAAACATATAGCAGAGATAGCATGGATAAAAGAAGAAATCAAACAATTATATATTAAAAAGACTAGATTGAATCTATTACTATATAAAACACATTTAACATTATTGAAAGAGATACACCCTGCACTTTTACCCAGCGTATTACAATATATTAATCAACAGATTATGAAGTTCACTTTGCCGACCGTACACAAACATGATAAGAAATTAAGTACTTTAACCGAAAGACAACACAACCATAAATTCACTGGCTGTAAACATACATTCTATAATCGAGTCTCCAATCTAACTGATATTAAGTTCGACTCACATGAGATGAATATGCTTAATAAGGGGTTCAAGTATAATTTGCCAGATCTAAATAGAAACCACTTAATTAAAGAATTGATTCTGACCGAAGCTGCCATAAAAAGTGTACCAGATTTACAGACGCAGAACGACTTGAGAGTCACAATCAACAGTAAAGTAGATAGACATGTACGAACACATAACAACAACGTTAAACCGTTATCTGACAAATTAAAAAAGAAATACATAAGCGAAATAAAAACTGTTAAACAAATTAAAAATAAGCTAAACGAACATAAGGCCATAGCAATTAAATCTGACAAGGGCAACACTACAGTTATCTTACCAAAAGACACACATCAACAAAAAGTATATGATTTTATCCATAGTAACAACATAAGATCTATAGATTCGGACCCCACAATGAAGTACGTCAAATGCATCAATCAAGCGATTAACAAGTGCACACATCTTTTCGATGAAACTACTCGCCGCCGATTGAAACCTATAACCGCATATGCATCTCAGTTTAACGGTTTACCTAAAATCCATAAACCAGGTATACCGATAAGACCTCTCGTAAACTATACAACAGCACCGGGTAATAAAGTTTCCAAGAAATTAGTTCAATTAATAAAAAATAACATAACCCTTGACAACAATCATTCTGTAAAAAACAGCAAAACAGCATTGAGCTAATAGAACTAACTAAAGGCTTCAACATTGACAATCGGCATAAGTTAATTTCCTTCGACATAATCAACCTTTACACAAGTGTCCCAGTACAGACAACTTTGGACATCCTAAAAACTAATTTAATAAAAACGGGAAAGTTAAATTTATAGGAAATAACAGAACTGCTGCTCATACTGGACGTAATATTGAAACAGAATTACTTCACATTCAACGACAACATTTTTTCCAAGAGGAGGGCCTTGTAATGGGTTCACCTTTGTCCGGTTTGTTAGCTGACATATTTCTGAATAACTTTAAAAATATGTATTTGCTATCGTCACATAATAAATGGCATCATAACATTACGTTTTATAAAAGATATGTAGACGACACATTTGTTATCTTCAATGGAACCTAGAGACAAGCAGATATTATGTTGCAATACCTGAACAACATTACCGCAAATATACAGTTCACACTCAAAATGGAATCTGACAACGCCATAAATTTCTTGGATTTAACTTTTAAAAAACATAATAATAGATTTCACTACAAGATATATAGAAAACCCACTACAACCGATAGTGTCATACATGCCGATTCCTTCCACCCACACTCACAAAAAATGGCCGTGTTTAACAGTCTGATACACAGACTACACAGTGTACCATTGGACCCAACGAACAACAAAGAAGAATTAGACATAATTAAACATATTGCAGTCGCAAATGGTTACCGCAGCTCATTGATTGAACATTTGATACATAAACAAACGCTCACCGCATCCAGAAAAACGCTACATATATGGCAATTGATTACACTAACAATTTTTCAATGATCATTAAAAATGTGTTTAAAAGTCATAACATCCACATTACGTTTAGAACAAATAATAATATCCAGAAAATACTAAACAATGCCACACGAAGACCAATTGAAAAAAGAATGGGCATATACAAAATGGTGTGCGATGACTGCAATAAGCACTACATAGGTCAGACTGGCAGAGGTTTTTTCGATCGATATAAAGAACACCTACCCAGAAGTAATTCAAATATAAATAAATCAACTTATGCTAAACACCTCGTTTCATCAAATCACAATTATACTAACTTTACAACAAATTGCATACCCCTACATATGTGCAAAAAAGGACGATATATGAATGCAATAGAAGAATTTGAAATCTACCGGGCCTACAAAAAAGATCCTAACAATATATTAAATGAACAATTAGAGTTTAAATCACATATACTGTATGATAAAATTATAGATAACACGAACATAGATTACACGCCTCAACACAACAATCGAGAACGATCAAGTAAACTGTGCAGTACGTTGTCAACAAGTGTCGAGTGCACACTCACATCCGCGTACGTTAATCATACTTGTGGGACATGTGTATGAATATTCTGTGTACTTTTAATATTTTAACGAAGTCATAATCGACTGATTTTATTATACTCTGATGATGGATTGAAATAATCCGAAACGCGTTAGTATAAGAAGAAAGAAGATAAGCAGTCACAAAGATGGTCAAGGTAAATTATATTTAATAATAACCGTGACGCGGATACCAATACAATGGCTTTAAAACCTGCATAATTCTTTTGCTCTGGTTCTATTTTACCTTTTTGTATGTTAACACTTTTCATAACTTTATCCACTATGTTGGTGTTATAGTTATTATTCCTTACAATTCCCTTTATCGTTTTTAACTCCCTATCTTTTGATTCAGTCTCTTTTAAACACTTCTGAGCTCTATAACAAAATGATTGATTGCCGCCATTTTATATCTATAAGGGTGGTAAGACTCTCTTGGTATAATTATATCAGAATACTATTCTTTCCTAAATATCCCAGATTGTAGTTTCTCATTATCTTTAATTTCTATGTTTAAATCTAAGTAATTTATTTTCTTACCTCCTATCTCTTCTTTAAACTGTAAGTTTTTATCCTTATTATTTACCTCATTTATAAACTCATGCACTTCTTCTATGCTTCCTTCCCAAATTACTAATACATCGTCAACGTATCTAGTCCATAATTTTATATTGTCTTTATACTTAGTGGAATTTATTAATTGCTTTTCAAAATCATTCATGTATATTTCTGCAAGAATAGGGGATAATGTAGAGCCCATAGGTAATTCTTTTTCTGTATATAAAACTTGTTATTAAACCTAGAATAGTTCTGATTTACACATTCTTTAACTACTTTAATCAATTGCTTTTTATACCTGTATTCTCCCATATTATTATTGTTTATTAACTTAATAACTTTATTTACTGTGATATTGGTAAACATATCCAGTGATATCAATTTTTTATTTTCATTAATTTTAATATTTTCTAATTTTCTATCAATTTTACGTTATTCTCCATGTTGTATTTTGTCCCAAATTCATATTTCTCTTTTAATACTTTGCTAACTTCCTTTGATAATTTATAAATAGGTTCATTAATAAAAGAAACAATCGGTCTAATTGGTTTTCCTTCTTTATGTATCTTAACCTGACTTTTAAAAGTTGGTGCTGTTGGATTACTTTCCAATAAATACTTTTTCTTATTTTCTTCTATAAATGTTATCGGTTTCATCATTTGTTTTATCCTTGACTGGTACTTACTTGTATAATCATACTTTATTTCTTCATATGGTCCTTCACTTACAAATTCTTCAGTTTTCTTTATGTATTCGTCTTTTTTCAGTAGCACCATTGTATTTCCTTTGTCTGCCTTCGTAACTATAATATCATTCTTAAACGAATTGCGCATGCGTCAGCAGAGAAACAAGATTCAGTTGCCTCCGAGACGGCTGTGGAGATTATTATGTGCGTACTTTTCAAAAAACATCAGTATTCATCAGAAGTGTAGCGTTTATTGCATTAATATTGTCTCTCCTGTTATTTATGGATAGTTTACATCTGCTTGTTTAAAAAAACACGCAGTCATTTCACATGCGAGGCTGTTGTTGATGTTACTTACTCAAACAAATTAAGATGCCAGAGCAATGTGGATCATATATTACTACATTTTTTCGTGATCGTAACATGTACACAAAGTGTACACATTCCAAAATGTACAACTATTGTTGATGTCTAGGCTCGACTTTGGAGAAACATTGCAACAGACACAACACGCCAAGTCACTGTTTACAAAATAATGGCAGTATTAAACATTTTATAACTGTGTGAAAGCTTTATTACATTGTCTCTTTCTGTTGTGTCTGATGCTTGTTTCGTCTTAAAAAATGTCCACGTTTACTATCTGGTCGTGTCGTAATCGAAATCAAAACTTACCTACAACCAAATTTTTTGTATTTAGTAACTTAGTAAAAAAGTAATGAATTAAATAAAAAAAGTACTAAACTGTAAAAACATTAAAAACAATTAAAAGAATAACAAAACAATTTTAAAATTATAAGAATAATTGGTTAGTAAAATGTTAGGTAAGTTAGTAAAAAGTAAGTTACATATATGTGTGTGTGTGTGGTGTTGGTAGGGCTTAAAATTTAGTTGGGTAAATTTGGTAATATAGTTAAAAATGTAGCTAATGAAATGTAGAAAACAATAAACCCATAAAAACGTTACAAATTAAAAATAAACAATTGAAAGCATTATAAGAATGCATAGACAATACAAAATTAAATAAATAAAGTTATAAAAATAATAAAAAGTAAATTATTGTGAATCGACAAGGCAGTATAACTGCTTTATTTCAGCTGTCATTATAAGCGATATCAGTTTTTAAATTTTAGTACTTTTACAGGGAAAAACGTAAATTTTACTTTTCTTTCATCTTTAATTAAAGATGCGTAACTTCGGCACAATAGGTACAAAAAGTTAATCCATCTCAAAATAGATTACTCATCTCACACATGCGTCTCATTCACAATTGAGAGAGTAGGTAGATATTTTCAACTGCGTTAGTAGAGATTTTCCTCTCCTGGGTTCCACCGCTCCTGACTTCTCCCCACTACAACCTGCGCATTGCTTCATGTCTATTTAATATTACTGTACATTCCCTACTTCCCACCTTATTCTTTTTTTATCATTTTCATTTCCTAGTTTTTGTATTATGCTTTCGTATTCAATAATGGTTCTTTCTTGATTTAATTCTGGTGGCGGCGCATATTTTAACCCTTTTGCTAACATTTCTTTTTCTTCTGTATTGAAAGTTACCTCTGTAAGGTTTATTATTCTTTTTTCATAGTTATTTTTAGAGAGGTGTTCCTTTTTTATTTCGTTCTTTCTTATTAATTTATTTAACTTATCTACCATTTTTTTATTTTTATTTTCCAATTTCTTTTCTACGTACCCCAAACCAAAATTATATAATATTTCTTCTCACTCTGAATACGAGTATATTCTTAACAATTCTATATGTCTGTCATATAATTCCCTATTATATTTATTGATTAAGCCGTAAAGTGACCTTATTTCTAATTTTATCCACAACTTCTCACTTTGTTCTTCTACTTTTTTAGCTACCGCGTTCTTATTTTTATTTTTAACTTGCGCGTATTTTGGAATGAGAACGTGGTAATTCAAAAAGGTAAAATAGAACCAGAGCAAAAGAATTATACAGGGTCATTGACATACATAGGATCAAATACTAGACAAATTATAAAATGTTTTAATAAATACGGAGTAGATATAGGTATTAAAAAATATGAAACGGTATTTGATAAAATAAGGAATAAAACTACAGAAAAAATCCCAGTATTGCAGAAAAGCGGAATTTATAAATTAAAATGTAAAGACTGCAACAAAGTGTACCTAGGTGAGACAGGACGGAAATTCATATGCAGGTTGTCTGACTACAAACGTGGAGAAGGTAATAGAACAATGAATTCGTTATATGCAAGCCATTTCATAGAAGACAACCATAAGTTTGTTAATCCTTTGGAAGACTACAAAATTGTAAAAGTAATAAATAACACAGTTGAAAGGAAGCTTAGGGAGGAGTTAGAAATTGAAAGAAAGAGAAAAAGGGTTAGACAATTTAATTAATACTAAAATTAAATTTGATAATGAAGAAATATTTTATAATATAATTAAAAATAAAAGATAGAGGACAGATAGATAAGATTAAGAATTAAGTTGCATAGGACTAATTGGATGTTTTTAAAATAAGGGTAAGTGACCGCGCCCACACGTGTGAATGAGAAAGGCGGTTAGGTTTAAAAGGAATGCACACACACACAAGGAATGTGCTAGAAAAATATGTAACTGTCCAGACGGGGGTGACAGGACTCAGAGGTTGGGAAGGGACATTTGAATTATAGCTTGTTGTGTGTGAACAGTGGGGGGTGAAGGGTTTGGTTTCATGTCTGTTTGTTCATTTCCGATCTGACGATGAGCTGTGAAGCTTGAACGCGTTAATCGGAATAATATTTTTATAGTGGTGTGGAACAGTGATAATTCTGTTTGTGATTTTAACCCCTAACACAACTTTCTTCATTAAAAAGCATTATAGTTATATCATTTTGTGATGGTACAATCATGGTACATTGTATAATTACATAAAATATGGTAAAGAGATCATAAATATTGTATTTTCCTATTTTTTGACATACCCAACCCAACCTCAAACACCCTATATAGAATTTACGGTGAGTGGACTATATTACAGTATTTGCCAGGATTTGAACTAATTCATGACAAAAAACGGTGTCACATCACAAAAACAGTGTGCAGTTATTGAGATAAGCAGAGCCAAGCCTTCGTTACGTCAGAGGCGGAGAATGTGTTGACAACTACAAACGGCGATGTCAACAACTTAGACAAAGGAATGTGACGTCAATACACCCCACTTCCGCAGATTTCAACCAGAAATTGCCGTCATTTCATCTGCAGCTCTGATTTGAGCCGGCCGGCCGCCCATTCACTTACGAGTGAATTTTAACTTTTTAGACCACTGTAGGTGGTTAATAAACAGTATAATATCTACTATCAAAATGTATTAAGGAAAGTAATAGTTCGGTTTGGTGTAGGCGTCCTCGACCGATTAAGTCGTTCGTAAACAAGATCGACGTATAGAATCGGTCCCACAACGGTGGGTTACGTGGGTTGACCAAAGGTGTCCCGTCAAGCGCAGTAAAATACACCGATTGTGCTGATATACGAACGAGACTGGCAGTGCGAGGAAGCCAACACGGAAATTGGTGAGAGCGTTCCTTATATCTTTTGAATCCTTTATTTCCCAATATATGTTATTGTAGAAATCAATCATTTAACAAATTATTCAAAATTTCAATCAAAATTTAAGGAGCTCCAAAATTTAAATAAGTTTGTACCATGATAATGAAAGGGTGAGTGGTTGTGTGCGTGCATAATTATTCTAAGTGCTGGGTTGAGCACCACTATATAAATATAAATATATACATGTTATTATTGTATAATCATTTAAACATATAATCATTAAACTTAATCAAAGTTATTATTACACATTATGTTTTTGGAAGGGTTACAGTTGGTTTTAAAAAATGTTATGTAACAAAGTAAAGAATAAAAAGGGGTATTTCATTGGTAACAATTAGAACAGCTGTTTTGTTATTTCAAGCAATTTCCGTTTCCTATGACTTCGCGTAACGAACTTCTGGCCCATGACTTAGGTAGTAAAAGATGGCGTCCTAGTTTTGTATACATAACCACATTTGTGAGATATAATATATCGTATTTATAAATTCAAAAATAACGTAACTGTACAATTTTACTTATTATTATTGCAGTATTATTATTATTATTATTACCAGTGTTAATAACTATGTATTTGTGCTTACCAAGGCTAAGGAGCAGCATTCATTACAAAGAGAAGAGGAGCACTTTCTCCCATTCCACGTTACCTGCCTACAATAATTTCACTGCACTGTTAAAAGAATTGCCACTACACTGATAAATTATTCGTCCTTTCCAATGCCTTGTGCATTAGTAGAAATGCTTCTTCTGATTGGTTATATTTAATCATTTTAACAATTACTTTGCTATGTATCTACCTTTTACATCTCTGGTTTTATCTGTGGAGACCTATACCTTATTTTGACAACACTCATTTGATTTATTGTATCAATGTACTGCATAAAAGTAAAATATGGCCAAAAGTATGTTTTTATGCAAATGTTGGCTAACATATGATCTAGAAGTTAAACCAGATTAAAGAAAGTCGGTGGGGGCTGTGTCGGAGCCATGGCCACAAATCTTCAGAGCGTAGAATACGTCTGTGTGCTTTAGGGTTGCTAATGTGTTATGAATAAAATGAACAAACACATATTTAGTTTTACAAAGTACAAAATTTTATTTGCAAAATCATCACACAAGTTAATTAGTTGGTTCAAGCAAGACTTTATTTATAATGGGCCTATGATAGGAGAAGTAGCTGATATAAGGTAAGATATCAACGCTGATGTTTCTGGTGAAAGTCAAGTCGATGGTGGTGTTACCCAGCGTAGTCGGTGGCGACGGCACGTGGTCTAAATTGAATTGTTCCTTCATGAAGTCCAGCGCAGGTAAATTAGTCTGTGCATCGACGTTGAAATCCCCCATGATCACCTTTGGCACTTCGGTGTCTACGCTCACCTGTGTTCCTTTATCTGTCGAATGGTACCTTATAATTGCTTTGCATTAAGCAATAGGACAATTTACAATTAGTACACTTTCCACATCGTAATATGTCGATACAATCGCATATTATATAAAACATCAAAAATGTACTGCACGAATGGATAAATGTACAGTTCCGATGCCGCTAAATAGCTTTTGTTTATTTACTTGTTACTATGGTAATTAATTCTGGTCTTGTTGACATCTTTAGTACTAGTATTTAATATATTTCATTACTTATTCATTGCATCATCAGAAATACATATAAACATACATTTTATAATCGCTTAAGACAATTACAAAAATATAGACGTATCTGTACAAAATATATCAATACAATCGCATAGTAAAAACATTAAAAACTGCAGGAACGGATAAAGGTATAGTTCCGATGCCGCTAAATATCATTTGTTTATTTACTTGTTACTATGGTAATTAATTCTGGTATCCATGGTGTTGCAATGGCATCACTTTAACAGCCACTATCTTTACGTCCATCTGGAACCACAGTCTGTCACAAACGTCACACGCGTGTCCAAATTCATTATTAAAGAATGTTTTGTAGATGTGCTTTGTAGCTAACTGCCACGTTTTGCTGAATTCGATCGGCTGATACACTTGCGAAGTCGGGCGCTCTTCCTCATCCAACTCGACTTCAGTATTTATTTCCTTGTCTTTTAAGCGTTGTCGGTAAATCCTCTGACGTTCAGCATTAGTCATTTTGGGTTTTTTGAATTCGCCATGATTTAGACTACTCTCCTGTATGTGTTTACAATACTTTTGAGCATAATTAGCATCCATATACCACGACATTTTGTCTGAACACACGATTTTTACAACTTGAATTACAATTATTCAAACCTCTTAATAATATCACCGCTATTACGGTACACTATGTAGATAGTACTCGATGAGACAATTTTAACGACACCTCACTCAACGTTCTATCGCATCGGAAACCGGAGAAATACTCATTTTAGTGCACGCCGAGTGGCGCAAAACATTTCTATTTCTCCCCCCGCCCACCCTGCGCTGGATGATGCAATAGCCCGCTTATATTGTGCTATTTCTTATCTTTGTTCCTTTATCTGTTGAATGGTACCTCATATAAGCGTGAATCTTTTGCCGTTTAGATAATATTTCAATTTCAAACGTGACGTGAAAACGTAACGCTCGATTTTCTGGTTGGGGGTGCCTATTGCTGGCCTGAAAGGTAAGACGTAGTATTCTATGTCAATATACATTTATATGATTTATGTATGTCAAACTAATCCAGAACTGTGAATGCTGAATCATTAAGGTATGTACCATTTTGTAGTGGCTGTTGAGTACTGTGAGACATTTCATTTCAAAAGTATGGTGGTTGAAGTGAATTAAGCTAGAACACATGGCTTTCATATCTACAGCAAACTGTAAATTGAGAAGCATACTGTTTTAAGAAAGATATGGTAAAAGTTATAAAAAACGTGACTGTTGCACAAAAATATTTAATATAATTAAATGTTATGACACTGTTTATAAAATAATAACCATGATTTACTTATTAATCTATAAGCTCTGCACAACACATTTTAAATAAAAATTTTAAAAAGTAAAATAACAATTTTAATACAAAATATAGATCATTTCTTGATACCATACAAAAATTCAATCTTTTAATAAGAAATAAATACTTTTTCATTACAGAAATACTTGATGAAAGACGCCAATGTATTGCAATAATAAATCTATCCTAATGCTATGTAATAATAATAAGAATAATTAAATGAATTTACTACAAAATATGCTAAGAAGTTGGTCACTTTATATCTGATCAAACTAACAATATTCTTTGATAAACAATTTATTTGAAACTTCCATCTGATTATTTATTTAACAGTTGATTATAAAAAAAAAAAACACAATTTCAAGTACACCATTTATTGTACTAATCACTACAATCGTCTACTGAAATTATATATTATACAGAAGCTGAAGCACAACTTGAACTTTCTACAAATTATTACATTTTATATATTTATAAAATAAATATTTATTATTTTACAAACCTGTACACATATAATTCTATTTGAAATTATTACTTTTAAATATTTTGTATCGGTACAGAATTGTGTGTTATAAAATAATAATTCAAATCAGACTTAATTCAAAGCAGTCAGTGTTCACCTGTCGGGTACCTCGTGTTAACCAACTACACATTCAATGTTATTACAACACACGTGTGTTTATGCCTGGGGCCTGCCCGGCTAGACGTATTACGTAACCACTGGCAACTCAGTCTCTCTGTGAATTACAGGAAGAATGAGTAATTGACACAAGCTAATATCATCAGTTGGAGAGTAGGGATGCGACATCGACAACAAAACATCGATGTTAATAAAACATCGCCCAAAAATCATCGATGTTTTTAAACATCCATTTTTTTAAATTGGTTTAGTAACCTCTAACATTAATGTTAGCTCGATGGAGGTGGGGGGAGGGGGGTTAATTTTACTCATTGATTGGGCTGTCACAAATGACAAAAACTTGGTTGCTAGTCAGCGTAAATCACAAAATTTCCATGATGCATTTTTATTACTTTTCCCATAGCTCAGAAAATTGAAGAAGAAATTATTGCTATAAAAAATTGATAGGGCCAAAGTCATAAAGAACTTGTCTAGCATCCAAACTCCTACAGATGAATTTGTTGCAGATAATCCTGAGATTGACCACTGTTCATCAATTTATGTGAATTTGAGGGAAGCATTAAAAAAAGGTATATCTGAAAAAATACAAAAAATTGTTGTACTCGTCCTTTTCAGACTTCAGACTCAGAGCTCCAACTGACTGCTTGTTGTTACCGGGTATGTCCTGCCAATTGCGTACATGCAGGGTGTTTGCGAGGTTATATAGCTGCATCTCATTGGCTGATTTAAAGTGGCATATGGTCCTCAGGTGAGATTAACACAAGTCCTGTGGTTCACACAAACTTGGGCAACGCTGATTAAAATCATGAGTGTGACTATTTTGTAATCCCGTCTAGACGGACTGATGCCAAACCAAACACTAACACAGACGAAGTTTCACAACAAATTTTGCACATGTGGATTAGAAAGAGGGGTTCCCTACAGGTTGAAATTTATTACATTTATTGAATAAAAGAATGCCCAGGAGTTGTACCATCACATGATTGTCATCGCCTTTTGAAATTAGCGAGTATTTGCCAGAGTTACTGGGTAATGTATAAGAACAAGCACTTATTATCAAGTGATTCTAGTAGAATATTATCAAGCTCACACACACACACACACACACACACACACACACACACACACACACACACACACACACACACACACACACACACACACACACACACACACACACACACACACACACACACACACACTTATTCCAGTTAATAATCAGGCTACTGGTTATTTGGGCCAGCCACTTTATTGGGACAGTATTCAAAATACAAAATCACAACAGGGTTACACACAGAATGTTTTTTCACCTCATAGTTCTGGTCTGCTGATTATTCAGTACAGTAATGTCTCAGTTTTTCTCTTATTAAACCATTTTTTTTTTAATATGTAATTTACCCGAATAGACCAGTGAGGTCAACAAACCACAATACATTGTTAACAGCTACTCGACAACATGTGTATGGTTTTGGACTTTCGGTGTTTGTCCTTGGCGACATAACACATGCCAACTACAGGCACCAAAATCCCCTTGAGAGGAATGTTATAAAGTTTTTGATAAAATGCTCTACTAACTCGCGTTTAGTGAGATTTTGATGTTTTGGAATAAATATGTATGGGGAATTTGTTTGTCACTTTACAAATTGTATTCATTATTTATCTTTATCTATACCATTATAAATCAAGAGTACTCTACTCCAGTACCGTTACACAGGTAGAGAAAGCTCACCCGAACTCGGTCTTTTGAATCTATGGTAAAATTCTATGTAATTTCATCAGCTTTCCATACTGTGCCCCTAAACTACATTTGTTTGTTACCATATTCAAACAGCAGTTGAAAGTGTTAAACTGTATATGATATGGCTTCATGTGGCTTAATCATAATAAACTGTTCTGTATTAAAATACTGTAACAAGCCCAGTAAACTGTATTTTAGTTTACATTTCAAAGATATTAAATTCGTTATCATTTATTTTCATTCACTCATTCATGTATCATTTCATACATGATGTGAAATGTATATAAATTTAACAGATAATGTTTGTAAATGTTATATCAACTTTGAATTAATTTTTCATGCCCATGTAGGATTACTCATTTACTAAAAAATAAATCTACCATTCTTCATACAAAATAGTATAGGAAATGAAGGTCGACAGCTGTGCAAGCTCGTGAGCTATGCAATGTGTTACATTAAGATTAATGGTAAGTAGTAAGTGTTACAAAGCATAGTGGTAAGTGGGTAGAGTCTTTATCTGACTTATTTTTTTTTATGGTACTTTAAAAAAAAAACATCGGCTCCAATAAATCGATGTTAAAAACATTGACATCGATATCACATCCCTATTGGAGAGCAGTTCGTCACCCCTAGTTAAACAGTACAGTAATATTAAATAGACATGAAGCAACGCGCATGTTGTAGTGGGGAGAAGTCAGGAGCGGTGGAAGCTACGAGGAGGAAAATGTCTACTAACGCAGTTGAAAATATTGGCCTACTCTCTCAATTGTGAATGAGACGCACGTGTGAGATGAGTAATCTATTTTGAGACGGATTAACTTTTTATACCTATTGTGCCGAAGTTACGCATCTAATTAAAGATGAAAGAGAAGTAAAATTTACGTTTTTCCCTGTAAAAGTACTAAAATTTAAAGCTGATATCGCTTATAATGACAGCTGAAATAAAGCAGTTATACTTCCTTGTTGATTCACAATAATTTACTTTTTATTAGTTTTATAACTTTATTTACTTAATTTTGTATTGTCTATGCATTCTTATAATGCTTTCAATTGTTTATTTTTAATTTGTAACGTTTTTATGGGTTTATTGTTTTCTACATTTCATTAGCTACATTTTAACTATATTACCAAATTTACCCAACTAAATTTTATAGCCCCCCCCCACACACACACACACACACACATGCAACTTACTTTTTACTAACTTACCTAACTTTTTACTAACCAATTATTCTTATAATTTTCAAATTGAATTGTTTTGTTATTCTTTTAATTGTTTTTAAAGGGTTTTACAGTTTAGTACGTTTTATATTTAATTCACTACTTTTTTTACTAAATACTAAAAATTTGGTTGTAGGTAAGTTTTGATTTCGATTACGACACGACCAGACAGTAAACGTGGACATTTTTTAAGACGAAACAAGCGTCAGACACAACAGAAAGAGACAATGTAATAAAGCTTTCACACAGTTATAAAATGTTTAATACTGCCATTATTTTGTAAACAGTGACTTGGCGTGTTGTGTCTGTTGCAATGTTTCTCCAAAGTCGAGCCTAGACATCAACAATAGTTGTACATTTTGGAATGTGTACAGGTTACGATTCACGAAAAAACGTAGTAATATATGATCCACATTGCTCTGGCATCTTAATTTGTTTGAGTAAGTAACATCAACAACAGATGCGAAATACTGCGTGTGTGTTTTTTTAAACAAGCAGATGTAAACTATCCATAAATAACAGGAGAGACAATATTAATGCAACAATTAGACTAAAACTATTTAAGTAATATAGAGCTCATTTACTTACGTGCAATTACAATTATTTAGGTCAGTTCTTCCACCCCACTAATATTTCCGTCACTGTTACTATCACTATCACTATCACTCAAATCGTCTTCACTGCTGCTATCCCGTCCAATATTAATTTCTAAACGATCTGTCACAGTATCCATTATTTGGTCCGATCTCACGTAGTCGTTTTCAATTTTCATGACGTGGTCACATCTTGATCTCCCGTCTGCGGGAGAAATACAATCAAATTCTGTTTTCACTAAGTTTATGACACTGTCTACAGAAAAATGCACGTTCTTTCTTTTAACATGCTCCTTCATGGTTGCCCAAATCAGTTCAATAGGATTAAGATCTGGGTGGTAGGGTGGAAGTCGTAAAACGGAATGTCCATGGTTTGCCAAAATAGCATCTATTTTAAAAGTTTTGTATGTTGGTTTATGTTGCTTGATTAGTGCATAGAGCTCAGGTTTAAACATAGATGGACTACAAGGAATGTTATGGTTCTGTAACCAGTTAATCATGTCTCCCTTTTTTGTTAATGATGTTGGAGGTGGATTTAATTGTACATTGTGGTAGGGGGCATTGTCTATTACTACTACACTGTTCTTATTCAAGTTCGGTATAAGCATTTCACTCACCCACTTTTCATAATTTTCGTAGTTCATGTCGTGATAATCGCCTTTTTTGAAACCCGATTTAAACATTAAGAGAGCATTGGATACAAACCCAGTTTCACCACCAGCATGAACTACAACCACCCGCTGTCCTTTATTTATTGGAGTTTTTAGGCCACTTTTATCACTGTCTGTCCACGTTTTTGTAACTGACGTTGAACTGTGAAAATAGGTTTCGTCCGTGTACACTATGGGCCGCCGTTCTCCTCTGTACTGCTGTATTTTTCTTATAAAATCTACTCTTAAGTTTATAATGTCACGTTTCTCTATTAAAAGTTTTCTATCGTTTTCAGCACGTTTCCACCGAAATCCCATTTGTCGAATAATTTGTCTAAGACTAGATACACTATCATTATAATTAATTCGTTCTCATAAAATTCTTAAAATAACTTTTAACGCTGGTCTTTCCCCTTCCGTTGTGTGACAGTCGTGAATAATTCGTCGAATAGTACACTTGTCAAAATCGTCTATATCGGTTTTTACTTTTTTTCTTGGACGTTTTTTATGGGGAGTGCTGAAAGATTTTGTATCACCCGTATACGTGGATGCTTCTTTAATTATTCTAAAAACACTACTTAGCGACACACCACACGCCTGACTACCCGTTTCTGTAATTTTCTTTCTGATGTTTCTTTGCCTTCAGATTTCATAAACTTGTAAACGTTATAAATTATTTTCCGACTCTATGTATGACTTTCCTTTGCACAGAAGTCAACGGTGAACCAGACTGATCCATTTCACTCGACAAACCGGAAAAAAAAGCAAACTACATAAATGAAACTAAACGCTATATTTTGATGAATACTGATGTTTTTTGAAAAGTACGCACATAATAATCTCCACAGCCGTCTGGAAGGCAACTGAGTTTTGTTTCTCTGCTGACGCATGCCCAATTCGTAACATGCTCTGTTAGCACGAAAACGGTTGATTCATGTCTAGTAAACTTTACTGTACAGTAGGTAGTGAGTAACCGTCTCAGAAAAAAAAACGTCGGGAGGCCGGTGCGTGTGAGTACGCACAGCCTACCCCAACTTTAACAGAAAGGTAGTAAAGTAGTGGTAATGAGGTGTTAAAACAATGTCAGTCAAATGAACGTGAAGGATTAGAACAGTGTTAGTGCCAGCGAAAGTGTGAGTCGTGAGTAATGTCGGCATTCTGTGGATAAAACATACAGGTACAATAGTAAAAATAACTACCCTGGATTGAAGGGAAGAGAAAATATGTAGATTAATGAGCCCAGTAAATAAATGGGGGGTTATCCGAAATAAATAGTAAGAGAGTGTGTGTGAGAAAATTTGTGTGAAAAGTACTGGTTTCGTCACATAATTGTATGTTTAGAATGGTTAAGAGTATTTCGTAAAAGTAGGAAAAAATAACAGAAGGAAGTTAAATTCAATTATACAATAAATCAGAGTTCTTCTAAAAAAGAAACATGTGTTAGGCTTAGTCATTTCGCCTGTTACCATTTCCTATTCTGTGCTGAAAACCTCGACTAACGTTCTGGGAATTTTCTGAAGTAAGGGGAAGTCAGATAGCGGGATTATTAAAGTTTTTATAAGGGCAAGAGTGTTAAGTTTACATATTCATCTATAAAATATGTTGGCGACCTGGGCAGTTTAAAAAGGTAAGTTCAAAGTATCATGACGGTAAGTAATATTCTGGCAGCAGTGAGTTTTACTATTATTATTGTAGTATTTTATAATGGTAAAAAGATAAATACCGTTACAATTTTAGGCTTTTCTGATAAGTCACTTATTTGTCAAAAATGTGGTTCTCAAGTCGCAAATTGCCTTCAAGAGATTGGACGATTTTCACCAAAAAACTAACTTCACACATTAACGCTCAAAAGCAATGTGAGAAATACCTGTGACAACTCTTGTTGCTGTTGAATTAATGCCTGCCGCTGCTGCTGTAACTGCTGTCGCTGAAGTAACAGTTGCTGCTGCTGTGGTGTTAAACCCAATCTCACCATTTTGTCAGCTGGTGAACTCATTACGGACTGGGATGGGGCACCTGTGAATGCAGGAGACGGTGTTCGAGGCCCCTGATACACAATAGGTGTTGATGTTGGCCCAGGTACAAGAATTCCAGTTCTAGGTCTCAAACCAGATTCTGGTGATCTCACAAAGCGAGGCGGTATTCCTGGGGGCCTGAATGGGGGACAAAGGGTCATAATGTGTAAACTCAACTACATCACAAGTTAACTGTTTTGTTTTATTAATTTCTCTTCTCTTATTAAATATACTGATCTCTAGACATATTACTTAATATCAGCAGTGTCAACAATGTGAGAATATGATCAACAGTACCTTTAAATTTTTATATTCTTTTACACATGTATAATTAAAACTTTTGTTATATTACTTTAACTACCGAATAGTTTAAAAGACACAAATATAAAAATTAAAAGCACACCTCAATTAACCAACAAATCTTAAAAATTGTAAAGTACCTAACAGGTAATTAAAAAATTTAATTAATAAATTAACTTACCTTCATAAGCCGCTGTATGACTTCTTATAAAACACTTCTATTACGTGTTTCGGAGACTATGCTCCATCTTCAGATAGTAAAACAAAAAATAAAACTATGTCACTCTTATGAGATCGTTAATTAATACAATGTCAATTTGCATATGAACTGTACGTGATGTTGGGTGTGCACCTGTTCAAGTTCAATCTGCTACTCAAAAGAGCAGATTATAAGAGAGTTTTATAGTAGAAGAGAGTTTTATAAGAAGTCACATGGCGGATTATTGAAGGTAAATTAATTTGTTAATTCGATTATGTGACTTGGATACCAGATTAAACATGAATATTAAAAAATTGTAATTTCAAAAAAGACCATGCCAGTACACTGCACTCATATAATATATAAAAACTAATACTCAATCCAACATTTCCTATAATGAATTTGGAAATTATTTGTGTCACTTCTTGAATTAATTACAATTAAAATTCCAAAAAATGTCTCATAATGTTATACATAACTGTCTTTTTTGCTTTTGAAATAAATTACAATTAAACTTGCATCAACACAAAATGCTCGACTGTTTACTGCAAGAAAGCCATAGTAATTACCTAATCACTTGGTCCTGACCAGGAAATCCTCCAGGACTGCCTACAGTGGGCCTTGGAGTTGCTGGTGCAGGAGGATTAGGTGCTCTAGGAGATGTCAGTCCTCTTGGAGATGGAGAAGTCAAGCGATTTGGTGATGGTAATGATCTTAGAATATCCTGTGTGCCTGGTGTTCCTGGACTGAACGGATTGTCTTCCCCAACCTTAAGAAACCAAAACAAGTGTATGCATATAAAAATACATTTTCTTTATTCTACAAATGATATCACTTATTTTAGCAAGGTAACCATTCTGCCTTGTTATTCCTTGCATAGTACTTTCTGAGCATCTCTATGCCATCATCTGATTTGTTTAATTCTCATGTTTATTATTCACATTTCTGATTCATGTCATTGCAGGAAGCACACACTATTAACACTTTCGGGTCTGGAATTTTGTACAAATTTATCCCGCTGTAGACTGGGCTTTTTTGATGTTTTTCTTCTGATTATATATATATTTTTTTAAATCAGCCATTACGTATATAACAAAAAACGCAAATGTTTTCTTAAAGTACCTTGTTTCCTTTATCAACAAATATGTGTTTATTTAATCTATATTAATGAAATCTATTTTAATGAAGAACATTGTGTTAGTGGTGAAAATCACAAGCAGAATGATCACTGTTGCACACCACTATATAAAAATTATCCCGATTAGCGCTTTCAAGCTTCACAGCTCATCGTCAGATCGGAATTGGATCGCAATTTTCTGCAATTCTGATCTGACGATGAGCTGTGAAGCTTGAAAGCGCTAATCGGGATAATTTTTATATAGTGGTGTACAACAGTGATCATTCTGTTTGTGAAAACTATTTTGTTTTAATCATTTATACTTATTGTTTTGAGACTCAAAATTTTCACACTGATGCTGTCTATTTAAACCAGATTAAAGAGTTTTTTTATAACATACTAACAGTTTTTGCATTTATTATAAAAAAGAAAGGATAATAAAGACTTGAATATTATTTATGAACCTGAAATACAATTTTTATAAGTCTAGCATACTGAATTGCACTGTCACAAATATTCACTTTTCACACAAATTCATTCAGCAGTATATATTACTAAAGCCATTTACAGTTGTTTTCACCATGATTTAGCAACTTCTTCACAAAGAAAAAGGAACTGATAAAGGTACAATCTAAAATTTACAATACTAAACGTTGTTCAATTAAAATAATTTACATATCATACTTGGGTTTAGTATGAAATAAGTGAAAACATTCTGGGACACGTAGTGTTACATTACAATCTTTGCAGTAGTCTTCTCTGTAAAAATATATTTTTTCCATCCAATATTATTTTCTGTAAAAATATATTTGTATATATTATAATGAATGTGGTTGTCAACAATAATAAATAAAATTCAATTGTTTTCAGAGATAAAAAACAACAACAGGTTAAAGTTTGAAAGTTTCAACCACATTTTCAATAAAAATATTTATTATCTGAAAAATTGTCTTCTACTTCAAAATCTGGATCCCTGTCTTCATTATCAGCAATTTTGGAACCACTGTTATCCACAAAATATTCAAGCATTTGTGATTTAGTGATTTAATCCTGCTTGCGACGACTAGCCATTTTCATGTGTATCATCAACTAAAGAGGTTATAGCAGAGCTTCACAAATACCACTGCCACAAACATTTAGACTAGTGCTGCTCACAGCAAATATTTTTGGAACTAAGTTAAGAATCGACCTTTCAAACAGTGAAAGCGGTAATCTAATACAGCTTAAGGGACCGAAGTTATGAGTATAAACCCGTGCCCGAGCACTTTCTTGTGCCGATGCATTGCGAGCTCAAACTACACTTGGGCATTCACCTGAAAGTGTTAAATACATTTATTTCTGAACACAATAGCAACCTGCTATTCTTATAAGCTGACCATACCTATTATTTTGAACGGGACAGAACCCTTGTTAAAAATGGTAAAAACATGTCAACAAATATTTTTACTACTTCATAACTATGAAAGTGGATTTTCCTAGGGGATCACCTTATTAACTGCTGCTGTTGGTATGCTGTGGCATTGAAGGTACCCGGGAAAGTACCCACGACTTCAGCACCCTAAGGGCGCCTTCACACGAGGCCACCATGGTGGCGCCACCACAGATGCTGGTGGCACGATCTTTTTTTTTGTTCCTGCCACCAAGAAAGCGATCAAGAGAGCTTCAGTCTTGAAATGGAGTTGGAAGAAATAGCAGCCTCAATTTGTTGTGTAGACTTACATAAAGTCGCGAAAACAGTGCAAGAGAATAAGACATTTTTGGATTCACCCACTCTTACAGGACCGATCTTCCAAAGGGATATTTTGCCTTTTGTTCAATGATCTTCAAAAGCACAAGGAAAATTTTGTTAACTATACAAGAATATCTATAGCATCTTTTGACGAACTGGTTTTACATTTAAAGGATGGTCTGACTGGTATGGACACTAACATGTCGTCATATCATATTCGTTTTACTTCAGATCCCACAGCGCTGGTCTCGATTGTATTTCACATATAAATTTTTCAGTATCAAACGTGTAAGACCTTCTCAGAATCGGAACAACGTTCTCGCCTTGTAAAATATTTGAGACTGGTTACAAAAATACAAAATAACAATAGAATAATAATAAAACAAAATACAAACAACAGTCGAGAGTGACAAAAAATGCTCCTCAAGGAACTGTGAATGGCAATTAACACATTCGAGACGAGCTGCGGGCACTGCCCGCAGTACCGTAGAGTCCCATAAAGACGAAGTGCGGGAATAGCTCGCAGTCGCGTATCTAACTGCGTAATAAACGTAATACGGCTCCTGCTCGCTGTTAGTCACAATGAAACGATAGCAGTATTAGTAGTTAACATTTTCAAATGTAGATGGCAGCAGCAATCAGAGTCTGAACACAACAGTAGCTTTTTTTTGTATGTTGTACACAACACACTGTACGTAACCAAGCCACATGGTCGGCGTGAGGAAAATGGCTTCCGCGAAAAACGGTAAGTTTAAAAATTAATATTTTATTTATTTTACAAGCTACTGACATAAAATTTGCACTAAATTAATGAGAATGCTTGGTTTTATAATATAATATAGCTTTATATATTTAAATATTATATGGTTTAGAAGTATAAGCTTTTGAAAAAATGCAAAAAAGCCCAGTCTGTACGGTAAATGAATGCATTTTTCATATAGTCCTGAATGTGTTAACTGTTGACTATACTATTATTAAAATTTGTTTGGTATTGACAGATGGAACTGTTGATTAAACAACTGACTGCTACGTGCCTCTCAACCAATCGCCGTACTCAAAACTGTAAACAGTAACCGTAGCAACGCACACTGTTGCCAATAATGTCCCACACGTGCTGTTATTCAAACCAGTGTGGAATGTCGCGCCACAGAGTGAACTGTTAGTCTGTTTGTTAAGAGTGCTGTGTTCTCGGTTACACTTGTTTGATTATTCGTGAGTGTACGTTAGTTTAATACTTAAATAGTTGTGTTGCAGATACAAGTTTATTGCTAATTAATTTCTAATTACTTAACTAATTTCTGACTAATTACCTAAGTGTAGTGAAAACGTGTGAATCTATTATTAACTAAATAAGCATAAGCATGTTTAAATTACATGTTTACCTAAGTATAAATTTACTTTATTTTGTTCATTTTACGGAACTTTGTGCGTGCGATTTTTATTTTAAAACAATTTGTATAAATATCTACATTCTTAAATTTTGAATTCTTTAAAATACGTAACAGCTTTAATCTATACGCGTTTACTTTAAAACAGAAGGTATGTCTGAAAGTGAGGAAACTGGGAAAAAGCGTGGTCGACCGCGAATACACCCGGTAAAAGAGAAAACACGTATTTCCGGTCGCGGAGTACCAATTAGAGGGCAGTCCAGAGAATTCGTTTGTTCTCTACGAGATTATTTCGAGAAAGAGAAGGAACATGGTGGGCCTCTGATTTCAGTTGGTCAAGTTGTTGATAGAACAGCAGCTGCACTCTCTATAAGTTAAAATACGGTCGTAACGATAGGTAAGGAGAAGTGTAAACAAAGCGAGGAAGCTGGCCCTTCTAAACTGGAAACACCAGGTAAAAAAAGACGGATAGAAAAACGTGTTACTAATCTGGATGCTTTTGCAGAAGATGGGATCCGTCGCCACGTATATGAGTATTACAGTCGTAAAGAGTATCCTACAATAAAAAAGCTACTCGTTACTCTTCATGATGCAGAGCTTTTCACTGGTAGCCACTCGTCTTTACGGTCCGTAATTAAAAATTTGGGATTTAAATTTACTACCGTTTCGGGTAGAAAAGTATTAATGGAGCAACAACACGTAGTAGCTTCTCGCTGTAGATTTCTTAGGGGTGTAATAAATAAAAATTTTAATAACGTCGTGTGGGTTGACGAAACATGGGTGAACGCAGGACATTCTTTAAAAAAGTGTTGGTCGGATGATTCTACGGCGGGAACTATGCCAGTGCGAATTGGAAAAGGTGGAAGACTTATAATTATCCACGCCGGAAATTCTCAGGGGTTTATTCCCAATTGCCTCTATGTATTTAAATCGAAAAAGACTTCTGACTATCACGAAGAAATGAATCACAACAAATTTAAAACATGGTTTGAAGAATTCCTGTTAAAGAATATTCCTCCCAATTCAGTGATCGTGATGGACAACGCCCCATATCATTCAGTGATTAAAGACAAGGCTCAACAATGGCTTCAAAAAAAGAAGAGATGGTTGAATGGTTAAAACGCCGAAACATTCCATTGACAGAGGATATGAAAAAGGCTGAGTTGATGGAATTAGTACTATTTAATAAACCAAAGTTTCCTGTGTATATTGTTGACGAGTTGGCTGAAAGTTACGGTCATGAAGTCATCCGGTTGCCTCCATATCATTGTCACTTTAACGCCATAGAACTAATATGGGCCAGGGTTAAAAAATACGTTGCCATAAATAATACAAAATTCACGATGACTGAAGTACAAAAATTAACAAATGAAGCCATGCAAATGATTACTGGAGAAGACTGGAAGAAGGTAGTCGAACACACCAAGTCAATTATTGAAGACGCTTAGAAAAATGAAGGTATAGTGGAACAGCAGGTAGAAAATTTGATCATTTCTGTAAATTGTTCGAGTGACAGTGAATCAGTTGAATCTGAAGATAGTGATTCTACATTAAGCGGAGTTCACCCATTATAAACGTAAGTTTTTATTTTGTTTAATGTTAGAAGTAATGTTAAATATAAAATTGCAATACAAAAATATTTAATTTTATCTTTAACTAAACAAAAATTAACAAACGAAATGTTATAGTCCAATATTACAAATTTCTATCAATTATAAATTAATATTTCACTATTTATAGGCAGTTTCATTTATGAAGAATTCGCAAATATTTATGCTTGCTTAATACCAAATTATCTGTATTTATTAAGTTCATGATATAATAATAGAGTAATTATTTATCACGTTTTTCGAGTAAATTATTATGATATTAAATCCATACCAAAATATTAAGTAAGATCTCATATTACCACAGTTGGACTTAACTAGAATTTGCGTAACACGGTTCACGTCATTTCACAAAATAAAAGATTTTTTACGCGATGTGAACAGATTAATGTGCACTATGATTAAGGCAATGCACAGTATAATACGTACATGTTATTGCAACCATACATTAAATAATCGTATTCACTACGATATAAGCTACGCGACTTCACTACAAAAGCATCTCTGGATGCCTTACTGTAATTAAAAGTACATTAAGAGGTATCATATCATGTTTTAAAAGTAAACTGTTTTGTCTTGAAAATCCGTATTAAATGACCTTGAGCGTGAATGTGTTGTAAGTTGTTTGTATGTGAATCATTGTTTTGTGTTTATCAACTTGTAGAAGTCTCGTGGTCAGAGTTTGGCAACATTGTTTCCCTTTCAGTACAAACGTCAATACCAAACAAATTTTAATAATAGTATAGGGATGAGCAGATAGCCGATGGTCGAAAAACCTCAATGCTTAACATTCGATGTTTGATGTTTTTACAATTGATGGTTTCGTTTCTATATTTTTCCTTTGAACATTTTTAACAAATTTGTAATAAAAACTTAGATTTATTGTTAAATTTTATTTATATTACATCGACAAATTTTTATTTTAGATATTAATGGTAGATCCTAGGTAGTTGGCTAGTTGGTAAATAGTAAGTACATGGACATGGAGCTACGTGGTAAAACTAAAAATAGGACAAAACCGTTTCATAGGAGACCTTTACATATGTTTTAACAATTTCAAAGTTAGCTTACAAACTTATGGAATAATGGTTTACCTTTTACGTTAGTAGTATTTGGTTTTCATTCAAATTTAGTTTTGTCTTTTACAGTTATTTTTCATTATAGTTTCTCTTTTAATTGTGATAGTGTTACAATATAATTCAAATAGTTTATATTTGCATTTTTAATATCATTGTCATCGTTCATAATTATCCACCCGTTAATTATTCCACCCAAAAGTAAATTATGGAAACATTTTGTCAAAAATAGTGACAATAAAAGTGCAGTTTCCAATATCGGCTTGAAAACATGAAAACATCAATGTAGTCTGCTCAATATTAATATCGATGTTAAACATCGATGGTTTTTTGGTGATGCTCATCCTCTGTTGACTTGGTGGCGATGTCTAGTCGCGCCTCATGTGAAGGAGCTGGTAAGATAGAAGAGAACGACCTGGTGGCGCCACCAACTTGGTGGCTTGAAAAATCGCAGCATGTCGACTCGCAGTTGGCTGATGGCGCTGCCAAAACTGGTGGTGTTGCCTCGTGTGAAAGAGCTCATTTGAACTTACGTGTTCACGTGGTGGCGCGGCCATGGTGGCCTCGTGTGAAGGCACCCTAAGAAGACTGATGACGAGGAAAACAAACTCTCGCTTTCTGGAAGAAGCAAGAAACATATCAAAAGGAAAAACATGGTCAGGGATTGAAGTTATAGGATAAAAACTGTAGAAAACCCAGGAAGGAAGCAGTCGCCAACTTTAGATTGGAAACTGGTCATGACTGTCTCTCAGCACATCTCTACAATTTAAAAATTTCTACCACAGAAGAATGTGTATTGTGCAGGAGAAAAGACACAAAAATGAACAAAAATCATCTACTGGAGTGTGTGAAGCTGAACCGGGAAATGCAAGAACTTAGAATTTACAGTGGTCTTTATTGGGAAGCTCGTTACCAAATGGGTTAAATGTACCTAAGGGGAATCATTGGAAAACAAACATTTTTATTACAACTGGCTACAACTAAAATTAAATTAAGTGATTTTCTATTTCTTTAGGATACATTCGTTTTGTTAAGAACATTTTTTAACTTCTTACTGTACACGCCTTTGTATTGTATCACTGCGACTGTTTATATCAGGACTCATTCTATAAATTAACAAACTTTTCATAAATAATCATATTGATACCAACAAAAATGAACAACTACATTGATATGCAATTATTAAATCACTTACTTCAGGAGAAACAGAATACTTCAGTATACAAATGACACATTAGTTAGACTCTATTAGCTCCAATCAACTTACCAAAATACCTATCAGTTATTACAATGCAAGATCACATAGACACATTTACTCAAATTTTCAGTTTTTGGAATTAATTTACGGAAAAATAAATGGTCTAACACACTACAAAAATTATCGTTTTTCCATTATGTACGTAATTTAAAGTCTAGGCTACTTAAAAATACTTGTACCATCAAAAAACTATAATTGATGATAATGAAAACAGACTATGTATGTAATGCTCTGACCATTCTTGAGGTATTCAATACACTCCATCCTCAACATGGTAAGTTACAATACAATACCAATATACTTTCATTATATTTCATTCAATTGTGTGCTTGTATTTCTCACCGTTTGGGAAGAACTACCTGAGAAAGGGGTGTACCAATCCTTGGTGACTGCTGCTGCAATGGTGACATGCTATTCTGAGTCACCAGAGGTCCTGGACTTGGTGACATCAGTAGAGGTGACTGGGGTGATGCTCCCGATGGTGATGGATGTAGAGGAGTACCCGATGGTCCAGGCCCAACTGGACGGCTTGCTGCCTTGTTAGCACGTTGCTTGTTTTGGTATTCCTAAAAAATGTAGTATACTTGTTTTGAAAGTTTATAGTACACGTCATTTTACTTTAAACTATTGGGATTACAGAAGTTATCAAATTTATATAAAAATCTTCTTATTTTAATTTTTTAATATGAAGAAACATATCTCAGTAAAAGTTTTCACAGATACACTAAATTCTATACTTGGGTTGTAAATATCATACAAAAATTCATTATAAAAACAACCAGGAAACCAGAAAACTAAACATTACTTTTTATGAAACAGTCAAAGAATACCTTTAATAATGTATAAAGAATTTTTAGTACTTACAACTAACAACTGCTCAGAATCCATTAGCAATAGAACAAAAACAAACTTCCTTTCACTGCACTACAAAGACGAAAATTCCTTAAAAATAGGAAACATTTTCAAAAAATTTGGCTTAAATCCAGCCTACAAAATTAAAAGGCACAACTTAAACAAGAAAACACAAGTTACACCAAAAGAAGAAGCCAAAGGCATTTATATTACTTGTAATGCAGGGGAAGAAGTTTGCAATAAGAAGTACATCGGCTATACCGACCGCACCTTTCGTAAAAGGTTCAATGAACATGCTGCCAGAAATCACCATAAACCTTCGTAGTTGTGGCGCAACACCTAAAAAGCCACCCACAACACAACATCAATTTCAACACTTCATTAGAAGTATTAAGGTATAGCTCGAACAAAGAAGCATCAAAAATATACGAGCAATACCATATTTACAAATACAAACGAAGAGCCAGTGAAAAAACACTGCTTAACAGAAAAGAGGATTATAGGGATTTAGTAACATTTAAAATATTAGATTACCTCGAAGAGTACACACAAAGGTTGCGCGTCAGGTAGTTTATCGTTAGTCGGCTTTCGTATGACGTGCGGGCAACAAGTGCTGGCCAGCTTCGATTTCAAATCGTCCGTTTGGATTCGGTTTTCATTGTAATATTGACGTTGTTTTGAAATTTAAAATTTTTTAAGTGTTGTGTTTTATGTTGCGTGTTATATGTACCTGTGTCGACGACGCTCACCTGAGTGGAATTTTTTTATAATGTTATGTAAGTTTACTAAATGATCCAATTGAAGATGGAACACAACTGTTCCGAAATGCATCTTGGATAAAAAACTAAAAAATCACCGAAGGGAATACCTAGAGGTGTATTTGTAAGTACTAAAAATTCTTTAAACATTACTTTTGTATGTGTATGTTTTTTATGAACTTTTAATACTCTCAAGACTGGAACAGTGAAAAGTTTTGTAACAGTACAGAATTGTGTGCTACCCCAGTTTCAATTTCAATCCAGTTTTAATTGTCAGTATTCACCTGTGAGGTGCCCCAGTGCAACATACAATGTTACATAAACAACTGATGTCTAGACAGCCAGACTAGACGTATTACGTAATAGCCCCAGCAGCACTCTTTGTGAAACACAGTATGCAGATTGACATCACAGTATTAACATCAGACAGTAAAGAGTAGCATACAGTTCGCTAATCAAAAATAGTGGCCTCGGGCGTGCAAGATAGGCCTAAAGTAAAAAGGGCCTATCTAATAAAAATGTAAAAAGTGCTCAACTGCAACTTATGGCGCGCGGTTAAATAATTAAAAATGTAAGAGCTCGAGCAACGGTTTAAACCGACAAAAAAGTTTGTAAAAGTGTAAAGAAATCGTAAACTATGGTAAATTAAATAAGACGGAGTATGTCGCGGTAGTGTGAAAGTTCATGAACAGTGGAAATAACATTTGTGACCAGAAACAGCCAACAACACGAGGTGGTGATGGAACTTATTAACACCGTGGATTGTTAAGTACTCTACATAACACTATCAGAACTATTCCATAAATACAGAAATTAAATATAAACACAGAATTTTAATCACAGGGTTTTAAAAGAAAAAAATATATATATAGAAGAGTATGAGTGAGAGAGCGTTGCAAAGTGCTGGTTAAGTTATTTTTATACTGCGTTATTGCTAAGTCATTTTCATATGAGTTTAGATCAATTGATTCATGCCTTATTGTTTTTTTGTATTGAAAGTGTAATGTAAAGATAAAGTGAAAGCAAATATTGCATTAAAGAAAGCTAGTTGTTTTAGAAGACAAAAATTGGTGTTAGCACAATTATTTTGAAACTTCAACCCAAATAGCCTTGTCTGCAGCTGTTTTCGTCTGTACGACTCTGGAAAAGAACCCTAAGGTAAGAGTTAATTAATATAAAGTAAATAATATAGTTTCATTGACGCCCGAGAACAGGGACTCGAGAGTATTTTATAATTTGATAAACTTATATAGTTTCATTGGCGCCCAAACAGGGACTCGAAGATTTTATTAAAAATAGAAGTAATATAGTTTCACTGCCCCCCAAACAGTGACGGTGAGTGTAATTTTTTAATTACATTCGCCAGACCTAATTAAGCTGCAGAACAGGTTATTTGGGAGTGAGGGCGATGTTGTAAAGGATTGTTGTGTAAGCTAAAGTGTATAATAGTATATGTAAAAAAAAAAAAACCATATAAAATGAAAAATAACGATGATGAAGTCAGCATAACTGACTTAACCGAAGTTAATACAGAAAATAAATTTGATACAAATATCAACAAAGAAAATAGTTTGACCGAATCAACGGTCATGAGTGGGTTGGAGGTCCATTCGACTCCAATCTTAGTTCAAAATAGAGAATTAAGTAAGTCAACTGACATAGAGGACTCTGGGGTTCAATTAACCCCAACCTCAGTAAAATGTAATAGATTCGATGACGATATGATGAGTATTTTACTAAGTCAATTCGATAAAATGAATAAGCGTTTTGACAGTAGTGATGAAAAATTCAATGAACAAAATCATAAATTTAATGCACAAAATATAAAATTTGACAAATTAAGTAGCGACATAAATAATCGTTTCGATGAACAGAATAAAAAGTTTGATGACAAATTTAATGAAATAAATGTAAAAGTGACTGAGTCACAAAAGAATATTGATGAGAAACTGAATGAAATAAATGTTAAGCTAATACAACAGTTAGATAAGTTGGGGAGAAATACTGAAATTAATGAGGTAAGTAGGGGTGAAAATAGCAATGATATAGTTGAAAAGATGGTACTAGAGAGTAAGGTAGTTAATATTGAGAGTAATAAGGAAGATTTTGTTGAAGTAGAATTTGGTAACGAAGTGTTGTTAGTTAGTGTTAATGAAAGTGAGAGAGAGTGTGCTGAAATGTTAAATGGGGAAAAGGCAGATGTTCCCCAAGAGTGTGGTGAAACAAAGGTTTCACAGATGTTTTATGAGGACAGCGCTTCCTCCAGTGGTTATGCGGGAGACATGGTGTCTCCAAAGGGTCCCTTAAGTTTTTGTAGTAATGTATCTGGTAAAGCCAGTAAGTATTTTAGTGATTTTATGTTGCCTTTTGCATGGAGTGAGATAGATCAGGGGGGTTGTGAGAGATATGGTGAAGAGAGAGAGAAAAAGAGAGAGATAGAGATTTTTTAAATTAATAGAGGCTATGAAATGTTAGTGCAGAGTTTATATATTGAGAGAGAGAAACAAATTGATTTATTTTGTGAAATAAAGATTGATGACCATTTTGATGATACAGTTGTAGATAATAATGTAACTTACCTGGGTGTAACAATAAATACCAATGGAGACAGAACGAAAAATACTAATGTAGACCTGATTTATGATAAAGTAATAGTAGGGGGTAACCCTATGTATTATTATTATGGTACAATGAAAAAAATGAAGTTTATGGTTATTACACAAATGATAGCCATATGATGCGTATACATGAAATTGAACGGTGTTATGTGAAGATAAGATTAATTTTCGATGATGGGGGTTGAGAAATACTGAATGAACATTTAATTATTTGAGTCCATGGCAAAATTACTTGGCTGATTTATGTAATGAAGTGTGGTAAATAGTAAAATTATGACGAAAATTTGTAAATAAATGTGTTAGTGTTAAATGTATTGTGTCAGGGTATATTGGTAGATTGTATACAATAGTTTATGTAACAATGTTTCTAGTATGTTATAATAATAATATTTTATTTTACTAAAATAATGAACAAGAGGTAATAATGAATTTTATTTTGCATTGTGTGTTTATATTAAAAGTGTTCTAAATAATGTAACTAAAGCCAAATTGTTTTTAGTAGAGGTGGAATTAAAGTAATAAAAAGGGTCAATTTTATTAATGAAGTCAAATTAATTTTGATATGAATGGTAATAAATAGTAATTGATTCAAAAGTACAGACTAACAAGATTTATAGAAACTGAAAATTTAAGCAAGTACATGTGTCAGTAGTGTTGTAATCAGAATGTTGAGACTGAGTTGGTGTTTATAAAACCAGTCTGGCAAACAACTGTTAATGTAAAAAGGTATGTTGCCTGTTGTGTGACTAATGTTTACAGGTTGATGTTTGTTTCATGCCTGAGTTGACAACAACAAGAATGTTGTAGTCTGATGAATCAGTGATATGAGTAAATCTTATTATGAAATAATATATATGCAAGATGTGTTGAAATGGAGGTAGTTTTTTATGTTAGGATCTAGGTGATAGGATTTTGTTAATGGATAATCATTTTGAAAAAATGTAATTAATTTTGAAATTGTTAATTAAATAAAATTAAATTAAATTGGTAATTAAATTTATTGAAAAGGTGAAGTTTAATAATGAATTTAAATTTATTTTGATCTGAATTCTGACTGTAATGGTAAATCAAATAATAATTAAGGAAAACAATGATATGTACTTTATTTAAATTGAAAACTGAAGGAAATTTTTTGGGTAAAAATAATAAAAAATGTTTAGGCTGAGATAGTGTTTGGAAAATAAGATGTGCATATTTTGTTCATGTAAACTTTTATAAATGTCAATCAATGTGTTTTATGTTTAACTGTAGATTCCCCACCTAAGTGCGGCCATGACCTCACCGGATCATGACCGTGAAAGTAGTTACTTGTGACAAATCATAAATTTTACTTGATATAACCGGTTTGTGGTTTTTGTTTTGTTTTGTTAACCCGGTGGTTTGTTAGACTTAGTAGGGGGGTTATTTTTTGGGGAATCTACCAAATTTTGGAACAGGGCTATTTTCACCCAGACAGGGGTGGTAGTCCATTAGGGGCGTATCATTCAATACTAGTAAGTATTATACTGAATTTTTATTGTAACGCCGAAGCAAGGATGGGGGTGGAATAAAAGAAAAAAATGTCCACCACTTCCGCATCAGTCCTTGTGGAAGCAACTGGGCGCCACAGTCCAGGGGGGGGGTAATAGTGAGTGTGGATTAGGAGGTGACCCAGTTACAGGTCACGAGGGAGATGTGATTACGGCTAGGATGAGGTCTGCAAGGGCCAAGAAGCCTAGTGCTGAACACAGTAGAATGTAACGGGTATCAGGGGTTAAGGGATATGTAGGGGGGTTAGTAGAAAAAAAAACTATATATATGAGTAAGGATAATGATTGGTTGGTATTCCGTATAATCAATGTTATGTTGGAGAAGTAATAATGTTGTGAACATTATTCCATTTGTATGAAATTTATATGATTGAACTGTAAGTAGACAGTAAGTTTATATTATCAATATTAAACTAAACTAGCACGTTGTATAAGAAGAACCAGTACTTTGCAAAGAATGAGCCAGTATGGCTAAGAGGAAACGAATCAGTTGTGGGATATGGAGTGATGGAAGGCCGTTTGTTAATCTTTTAACTGAATGTTACAGTCAGGTGATACTGTGGCGGGTATCCGTCCGAGCTTATGGTGTTGGGATCTCGAGCAGAGAAGTCCAGTAAGATCGGATGGGTGCTGCCGCAGTCGCCAGACTAGGGGGGGTAAGTACCCATGATTTTAGTAGAGAGTTCAGGGGGGTTGCAGCGCCATATCCTCACTGATCCTCTTAGGTTTTAGGCAATGAGAGTTTGTATGCTTCAGCATCCAACCTCTCATTGGGGGGGGGGGGTATTGTAACGGTACAGAATTGTGTGCTACCCCAGTTTCAATTTCAATCCAGTTTTAATTTTTAATTTTCAGTATTCACCTGTGAGGTGCCCCAGTGCAACATACAATGTTACATAAACAACTGATGTCTAGACAGCCAGACTAGACGTATTACGTAATAGCCCCAGCAGCAGTCTTTGTGAAACACAGTATGCAGATTGACATCACAGTATTAACATCAGACAGTAAAGAGTATCATACAGTTCGCTAATAAAAAATAGTGGCCTCGGGCGTGCAAGATAGGCCTAAAGTAAAAAGGGCCTATCTAATAAAAATGTAAAAAGTGCTCAACTGCAACTTATGGCGCGCGCGGTTAAATAATTAAAAATGTAAGAGCTCGAGCAACGGTTTAAACCGACAAAAAAGTTTGTAAAAGTGTAAAGAAATCGTAAACTATGGTAAATTAAATAAGACGGAGTATGTCGCGGTAGTGCGAAAGTTCATGAACAGTGGAAATAACATTTGTGACCAGAAACAGCCAACAACACGAGGTGGTGATGGAACTTATTAACGCCGTGGATTGTTAAGTACTCTACATAACACTATCAGAACTATTCCATAAATACATAAATTAAATATAAACACAGAATTTTAATCACAGGGTTTTAAAAGAAAAAAAAAATATATAGAAGAGTATGAGTGAGAGAGCGTTGCAAAGTGCTGGTTAAGTTATTTTTATATTGCGTTATTGCTAAGTCATTTTCATATGAGTTTAGATCAATTGATTCATGCCTTATTGTTTTTTTGTATTGAAAGTGTAATGTAAAGATAAAGTGAAAGCAAATATTGCATTAAAGAAAGCTAGTTGTTTTAGAAGACAAAAATTGGTGTTAGCGCAATTATTTTGAAACTTCAACCCAAATAGCCTTGTCTGCAGCTGTTTTCGTCTGTACGACTCTGGAAAAGAACCCTAAGGTAAGAGTTAATTAATATAAAGTAAATAATGTAGTTTCATTGACGCCCGAGAACAGGGACTCGAGAGTATTTTATAATTTGATAAACTTATATAGTTTCATTGGCGCCCGAACAGGGACTCGAAGATTTTATTAAAAATAGAAGTAATATAGTTTCAGTTTATTACGACTTGTATGTATGCTGTATGAATAGTGACTTATCCCAGATGATGAATTTGGTATGCCCTGGTATCTTTTACATAACAGTCAGCCACAGTCTCTGACAATACATCAATACAAACCCCAATTTTCAAATTTTAATCAAACCTTGTTAATGAACCATAAAATTGGTGTTCCACAAGTTTCTGAAGTCCAGATATTTAATTCAGTACATACCAATTGAAAAATATAGTTTTCTGGTGTCTAGGGCTGTCACAAAAAGGTATAAAGGAATTTTTTTAAGTGAAAATGAAAAATAAAATTATCAAACAGGTACAAGAATGGTGAGAAGGGCTAATACAAAAATTGCAATGCAACATCATCCATAAAAACAAGTCTTAAAAAAAAGGAGCAAGTTAAATTGGTAGGCAATATGAAGCAAAGATAAAATTCAAAATATTTATACTTAATGATTTAGGAAACAGTCTTTCCAATCGTTCAATGAAGTCTGAGTTTCCAACATTCTGATCAATGGGTCAATTTACAATAATAAGAACAGATTGCTGAAACAATAAAGGTTCAAGATCCAACCATCTAATGCTGTAAATGACAGCTACAACAACGGTTTATGATGATTAGGTGGTTTCACTATTTTTGAATACATGTAATTTACATAAATTAGCTACAATTTTTAGATTAGGCCTACATGAATCACAATACTATATGAAATAAAGTTTGTGTATTTAGAGGATCCTGTAACATTCCAAAAGAAATTCAGCTAATTTTTCATGATAAAATGGATAAATCTTTACCAACCAACCTACTGAACTTTCACACACTGACTGATCTGCAATAAACTGTTTAAAAAACACAATTTAGAAATGATCTGATCCTGCGACAAATTTCACTGATGGTTGACAATTGTGATATTTTCATGTGTATTTGAGAGAAAAAAATAAATGAAGTATGGTACTATGAATATGTGTTTTATTACTAAGAGTTTGTTATGGCCATTTATTTTTATGGATAATGCACATGTACTTGCTTGACAAACACTAAACTGGCTTTCAGAATCCAAGTTCCCGTTTTTCTCCACATTATGCGAACTCTGTAGCCTGCTTTGTGGTGTAATTGTTGTAGGGCCAAACTGTCTTTGATTTTGTTGCCCATGACTTGTCCAAGTATTAACAACAATAAATACAAACTTTTCTGATGCGGAACACTAAAGTGTTGGATTAGTGTGCTATGACACAAAAAACGTGTTTGTGTTATTTGTCAAAGTGTCAAAAATAGGCATTTTACTACTTAAGTCTGGAGATTTTCATCACAATCAGAATATCACCTATTCATACATTTTGACTTGGGAAGTGTGATACTTATGCTTTTACAGTGAACATGAATAGGGCTGAATGAGAGGTACTGTAAAGTAGACACATGTTGACTTTTAAATAATACAACTCGTTATCATGGTTGTTCATGGTCAACCAGCAAGGAAAAGGTGAAAACATGCTACTGCTTGGCTTCCTTGCCTGCCTTCCAATATATTATAATTGACCATTTTCCAGGAATTACTGTTTTCTATTATTACTTTATTTAAAACTATGAAATTACAGGTGAACAGGGGTGCAAAAAGAATGCACATGCTGATCTGGTAAAGGAGAATGGTACAATAAACTGGACAAGAATTGCTCAGTGATCATTCAAAGGCAAAGTCTAAAACAAATGCTTGTCTTCAGACTAAAGAGTTTATGTGATACATACTTGCATCAACACTCCATGTTGTCTGCTTTGTTTGCGCGATGCCTCCAACTGTTTCTGAAGTACCGCTTGTTCCGCTGTGACTCTCTGCAATTCTACTGCATCGTTCTCTGCCAATTCATTACCGTTCTTACGTGCCTGTCTCTGCTTACTGTTCAAAGACTATAACAAACATAGTTAAAGTTAACCTAAACAACATAAATAAAGAATTCTACATGTTCAACATTTACATAACAAGTGTATTAGCAGTTTTATAAGCAGTATTCTTACTCTGTATAACAAAGTTATGTTGATGTGCTACATAGCACTGGGCCTCATTATTATTAATAATTATTATATGGAACAGAAAACTTACCAAAATCATTGTTTATTAATGACAACAAAATTGACTGAAAATTTCACTGTCACAACTCATTAGGAGAAAAACGCAAAATGCAAAAAAAACCAAGACAGTAGCAACTTTAGAAACTACAAAAACAATTTTTTTCATAAAAATAATTCTGTTCATAGGTCTCTTGAGTTTTGTCATCTCATCCAACCTCAACACAACACAATACTCTCTCAGTGATACAGAAACTATTCCTGAGAGGTACAACAATCCCTTGCAAGCCTCCACTGTTCACCAGATTCCATATGCTTTCACAGGCAACAAAAACACGTGAAGATCAAAACTTTTTCAATGAACTTTTAGATTTGCAAGCTGGTACCACTGTCCTGTTCTTTTTTCTATTTGTGTCATAAATATTTCTTCATGTCTGGTGAAGGTGGTAAGATTGAAGCTAGCTTACAAAGATACTGACTTGTAAATAAACAAAAGTTGAAAAAAACAACAAAGATTTTTCTTTTAAACACAGATCTGAATAAGTAACAGGAGGAATAGTTTCTTCAGCACACTGTTCTTCAGTCAGTGCTATACCAGTACAAGATGCCAGAGAGCATTAAACATATAGAGACTGAATCTACTTGTAAGCTCTGTGAGCTGCTGAACTTGCTCACTATTTTGAACAAAAGTACATTTATTACCATACAAATTTCGATTTAAGATAATTTTTCAATTATGGGAAAAATTACAAAAATCCCAACAACTCACAATTTCTTTAGTAATATAACATTTGAAGGGACATACTCATACAATAAACACTAAAACTTTGAAACATTCGGATCTGGGTTACAATTTCTTTTCATCTGACACTTCAATCCCTGTTATGGGCCTAGGGGTCCCAAAATTTTGAAATTTCCAAAACGTAACACTACATTCAGATATTAGTTAAAATTTTCTTTAATTTGATACTCCCACATGAATTTTTGCAATTTTAACAAAATTTCATCCACTTTATGGATGTCAATTGTAACGGGGCTAAATTTACATAATAATTTTATAAATAATTTCATAAATAACTTAACATGAGAAGATGAGGCCTACATAAGGTACTGCAACAGCCAGTGAGAGCTTCATAACCATATACGGTTATAAAGCAAATCGAGAGTTTATTTTTGGCCAGTGACTAACACCGCAAGAATTTTGTTGATGGAAATCTGTTGGTGGCAAGTTGAAAAGGTGATACTAAGCCCAACAAAACTTTTCAATACTAAGGACGAGGCGTACGGCGGGGACCGGAATGAACTGGTTTCAAAGACGTCACCAAACGGAAATTTTAATGCTGAATGGCAGTCGACCATCTTCCTTCGCGCTGTACAGCCAAAAAAGTTATGTAACGAAATCGTGGGTGCCCGCAAACCATAAAATGTGAAATTTTAAATGAAACCAGCATTTTGACTAACATATCAATAATGTAAATACGCAGTGAGTGACTAATAAAAATTGGAGTGATATATAGTATAAAATATTGTAGCATGACAGATAATCCACTTAATAAAGATTACAATATGATCATAATTAAATATCAATTACATTAAATATAAAAGAAAAATTCAAATGAAAACATATAAATATCAAAATAAAATACCACCATAAATGGAAAAAGTAAAAGTAAAGAACCACAGTGCAACAAAAATGTATAAAGAAAAATAAACCACAAAAACTAAAATAAAATAAGGATAATACCCAGGTAGGATAGGAGTAGGAAAGGAAGATACCCCGAACAAACCAACGGACATGAAAAAACAATAATACCTTGAAGAAACCAAGAAGGAAGAATTTTGAAGAAACGAAATTGTAAGATGGGAGGACTACAAGATATACCCAAAAGGAAACCTATATTAAGGAATATAACAAACCCCTAAAGAAATTCAAGGTCACAAAGAAAGTATAACACCCCAAAACCTGATATTAATGTAAAATAGTTACAAACAAAGTGTTTAGTGTTGTAAGTAGAAGTGCACCCACTAAAGTTATTGTGTAATGGAATAAACAAATCTTCATAATCCCTTATAACTAAGATTTTGGTCTTGGAATATTGTAAAACTCAATATGAGATAAGATCCAAAATATAAGTGAACCAGTGCAAGTTATTTCAGTATATTAAATAAACTTCAAGTAGAAGTGTAACTAATACTTCAACTAAGTACATGTGTACCATAAACAACTTTAATGTTTTCTATGACTACAGAAATAAAATTTTATAAAATATTCTTATGAACACATTACTAATGTTTATAAGAAGGTGGTGAATAAATAAAGTGACGGGGATAAAAATGTAATACTATAATAAACACAGAAAGGACTACAACCAAAATAAGTTTAAGAAGTAGGAAAAAATAAATGGCTTGTTATGTTTATGTTAAAGCCCATGAACTCCATAATTCAATGTGGTGAATAGAATAAGATTTTGTTATTATTATAAAAATGTTTAATAGATCTAACAGGGTTAATCCAGACTAAAATATCTAAATATGGATACCATACTCTTTTTATAAAATGTTTATTATATGTTATTTGTAGTAGTTAAAACTAAAATGTCTGACTTTGAAGACCATATTGTTAATTTTAAATATTGTTTAAGTATTATGAGTAGGAATACAATACTACATGTTATATTAGTTAATTAAGGAGATTTTAATTAATATTGTATTAAATTAAGAAAGTCAGAAGGGGTATAGAGACAGTATTATTCAAAAACATTATATGTAAAACCAGAAAAATCTAGGCCAAATAGGAAATTCCAACAACATTATAATTGATTAATTAAGTTAAATAAACCAAGTAAACTGATGGAATTTATATAAGGTGAATTAGTCACCAAATACTATGACTAAAACTAGACTTTAAAAGGATAGTATCAAAAGATATATAAAATTATTAAAAAATTTGCAGATGTAATAACTAAAATTTCAGAGTGGGGAGTTATAAATTCATGAATTATATTTAAAAGAATAATCAATGGATAAAATTGTGAGAAATTACGGAAAGCTAAACATTTATGCCAATCTGAGATTTATTATAGTCATAATTATAACATATAAAATGGCTAATATTTGGAGAAGAACAGGAAATAAAATGTTGAGCCTACTTTTCCAAAATGAAAGAAATATAGCAATTTTAATAAAAAACTTTGTAAAGATAGATTATTGGGTATCAAATTAAGCAGAAGGAATTAAAGAAACCGATTATGTGTTTACTATTTCATGAAACTAATTAATAACCAAAATATATTCTGTGATATAATGTACTTTTTTACATGTATCGGAAGCGGTTAAAAATTGAAACAATACTTTTCCAATATTAAATTGGCTAAGATATTTCAGAAAACGAAGGAAGTAAAACAGTTCTTATTTAACATTCGTAGTGTACGGTTGATTAAGCTCTCGCTAAAGAACCACATATACCGAAACCATTAATGGCGTATGGAAGTTGAGCCTAGCCTACAGTAAAAAATCGAGAGTTGCAGAAAAATTTACCTTAAACTTAAATTCAGTGAACACAACAACTACAAACATTAAAATCAATTAATACTGAACCGAATATAAGTGATATAAGGAAATAAAACTCTAAAACACTAATTATTCATAACCAAACGAACTTTACAATTTTCGACACACACATGGACAGAAGTGAATAAACATAATCCAAAACATTTAATCGAAGTGAACACAGAACACTTAACAGGGACAACACTAATAACCCCAGAAGGAATTCTCCATACTGCAGCGAAGAGGAAACGTGAACGAGGCAGCTTTTATTGAAAGAAAATTCCGGCGACACCATTCCTGTTTAACATCAGCAGCTAAGCAGCGGCCATCATTGAAGTCCCACAATCCAATGCGAGTTTTACCAACCGAACCTCTAGACATCACTGGTTCGAATTTTATCATATATAAACATTATATATTACTTAATAACATTGTAAATTTTTAATTTTAAGCTTTTATTGTGAATGTTATACTTTCTAGCCCTACCCCTTCTCTGACTATTAACTATAACTGTTAAAAGAACCTGAAAATATTTATATTAAGTAACATGTATCAACAATCGATCGCCCTGTGAACGAGTCGAGCAATATATGTGATAATCGATTTTAAATCGATCTTATAAACAATTGTCAATAAAAATATAGTAATTCAACAATTTGGTTTTTAAATTTATTTATAAATTTTATAAATAGAGTTTAGTTAACAACAGGACTACAAGAAAGGCGGCCATTACTCAAGTGGAAGTAATATATACGAAAAGGAAGAAATATCGCTAATCAATTAGTGCATTGAGACAATCCTGTTAACTAGAATTTAATTCCAGTAAACCATAAGCAAGATTATTGACATAATTAACTCAAACAAACTTAAAATTGTAACACTACACCACTACAAGAAATATTTACTAAATTATTAAACATACAACAAACATAAAATTTTTTTTTTAATTTTAAATAACACCATTTTCATTTGTAAAGAACGGTGAGTTACAATATATACAAAATATAAAAGTATGAAGGTGTGTATGATTGTGTGAGTGAAGAATATATATAAGAAGTGCTGAGTTTGCGAAATATACGTAATCTATTTTTGATGTAATAGATTCTTGTGATTTGTTGTACGTCTCAAGGCGGAATAGATGTTTTCATGACATGTTTCATGTTTTCAGAAAAATAAAATGTTATATGTTACTTGATAAATACGCATTTTGTTATTTGTATTTGCCTATTGTTCTCTGCCGAGTACACTAAACGACATCCTTGGTCAACCTTAACACATAAAATCAATATTTACATAAAATTTAAATACTGAACATACTTCAGTTGGCGCCTGCTAACAGTAACGTAAATTAAAGTTGAAAAATTTACAACTTAGTCGAAAATGGCAGAGAAAAATACAAATGCAAATTTATATGAAAATGCAGATGTGGGGTCCATGTTGGACGTCACACAAGATGATGTGGTAACCACAAATGAAAATGTTAATGAGAGTGTAGGCAAAATAGCAAATGTAAATGAAACGGTCGAAGCTGAGAGTAGTAGAATTAATGATGTAGATATACTTAGTCAATTAGCATTGATTATGGAAATGATGAATAATAAATTTGACCAACAAAACAAGGATATGAGGGGAAGTAGCGTAGAGTTAAAGTCAGAGATAAATAATATCAGTAAAATGAATGATAATTTGAACACGAGTTTGAATGAATTTAAACTGAAATGAGGTCAGAGAATATAGAAATGATGCGCGAGATAAATGCAAGTAGCGTAGAGTTAAAGTTGTAGCGGGGCATTTTTGGGGCCTACCTGAGACAATGTAAAGAAGTTTATATTTTATTGATAATAAATAACAGGAGTTGTATTTTTTTAATAATAAATAACTTGTTGAGTGATAGGGACAGAAATTATAAATTTTGTAACCGAGAGGTAAATTTGTTTGAAATGAAAACAACCGTGGCAACATTGACTGTGCAGAATTGTTTAACAATGTTTTGTAAAACCAGTATGAACGTATTTGATAGCCGACAAGCTGTGTCAAGGTCAGACAATGACGAACACAAAACCAGTAAACACATTATGTAACGGTAAACAAATTATGCAATGAAACATCAGGCGAGCGTTACGTCAGAGCCTATCCTTGATGAGTAATTCCGTTACATAACGGTGACATGCAGCTGGCGGAGTGATATAAACTTTAAGACAATAAGAATTGAACGAACAACAGTTGCTTCATAAAATAGCGCCTGTAGCTCTCTCTCAGTCGGCTATGAACATCCAATAAATATGGACACGTTGTGACTGTGCGTTCGCCGGCTGTGCGTGATTTTTGCGCCCGCACCGAAAATGAAAGTAACGCATTTTACTTCTTAAAAAGAGTGTAATAACAGTTTTAAAATATGTAGGAATTCAGAATATAAAATGTAGAGACAGTTTCGGTTTTAATCATCAGTGTCAAAAATAGCAAATGTGCGGTTAAATTAAGGCGACGTCTTCTGGACAAAATTGAACAGCTAAGTAACCTACAATAATATAAAGAAAACACAAATTTTCAACTAAAAGTCAAAATTTTAACACTTTCTAATTATGAGCTCTTAAAATCGGGGAATGATTATGTGTGTGTGTGTGTGTAAGCGCTGGTTTTCGGTATGTCTTAGTTATAGAGAATTGTCTGTATTTATGTTATATCTTAGTTTGAAAACTGCTTAAGCAAAATGATCATTTTTACGAATACTTAAACACACTTAAATGACGAAAGTTAATAGGTATAAGGGAGAAAAGAAATTTTGTATTTTGACCGAAAAATGTATAACTTAATGGTGTTTTTTTTTTGAGAATCTAATAAAATAATATTGATCTGGATAGTTAAATGTGAATTAAATTAATTATTTCAGCAACCACATTCTGTTCTCCTAGTTCGCTGAAAAGAACCCTCAGAAATTATTTTCTTGCAGTTGGCAAGATGGCGCCCGACAAATATACAATGTTTGTGAGTGAATTTTATGTGAAGGTAAGTAGCTTCACATTTGACGCCCAGAACTAGGGACTTAATAAGTAGCTTCACATTTGGCTTCCGAACTTAGGGACGATTTATATAATAATATTATATAAATATAGGCTTACTTAGGAGAGCAGAATGGTTGTTGAGGTAGAATCAATTTTTTTTCTTTCGTACATAAAATAGACGCAAGTATGGGGTTATGTTTTGATAGGGTTATGTATGTAGTGCATTATTTGTTTATGTGTTTATGAGTATTGTGAGGGTAATTAGTGTGTATGAGATGAATTATATTATATAAAGGGTATTATAATAAATTTTTTTAATATGGCTAAGATACAAGAAAATGATAGTGGTTTCGTATGGAACGAGTGGGAAAGCGAATTTAGAGGGGTTGTAGGTGAAATGACGGACGAGGAATGGGGGAGTTTAGAAGATAGTTTAACACGAATGGAAGAAATGGAAGAGGGAATATTCGCAGAAATTAAGAAGCACAGTGATGATATTGATAGTGAGGTGCCAAGCAATAAAGGTAAGATCGTCGAAGCGACAGTGGTAGAGATTAAGACGGAAAATAGGCCGAATGATAACGGTAGTTTAGGGGTGGAAGAAAAAGAATATACAGTATATGACCTATTTAACCTACTAAATGAGTTAAATGAAAAAATGGATAAGAATTTTGATATGATGAATAAATGGCTTGATGAGAGGGGGGAAATGATGAGTAAACATTTTGATAATATGAACAAGGGTTTTGATGAGTTACATATAGGATTAAACGAAACAAAGGAAATAATGAGTAAGGGTTGTGATACAATAAAAAATGCTTTTGATAAACCAGACGAGAAGTGGGAGGGAGATAGATGTCAGGTAAAAAAGAATACAGAAGTTGAGTTAACACAGGTAAGTGGTGTCTTTGATAATAGTGAAGAAATAAGTAACCAGGTGAGTGACAATTCGAATAATGAGTTAATAGCTAACAGTGATCAAATAGTGGGAGAAATAGTGTTGACTAGTGATGATAATGGTATTAATTACAATTCCGAGGTAAGTAGGAATGATAATTATGACAATATAAGTGAAAATATGATGTTGAAAAATAATGGAGTAAATATAGAGAGTACTGATGAGTTGGTGGAAGGTAGTGATTATGAAATGTTAATGTGTGTCAGTGAGTTAGAGAGAGAGAGAAAAAATAATGTTGTAGTAGAGTGGGGACAGAGGGCAAATTTTCCCTTTATTATTTATGATGTTTATGATGATTTATTGAGTCCACAAGTGTTGTGGTTGAAGGGCAAGAGTCCCGTATTGGTAGATGAATTGAGGTGTTTATTTTTGTGGAGTAATTGTGTACCCTCTGTCCGGAATAATTGTGAGAGTGTGATGTGGTGTTATGAAGAGAGAGAGGTAAATAGAGAATGGTATGTAACAGAATTGTATAATTTGAATAGAAAGTATGATGAATGGAAAGAAGGCTTAGAAATATATTTGAATAATAATGATTACAATGATTTGATAAAAATAATTAGACCGATAGTGACTGAATGTAATGACGGAGACGTAACCAAAATACCTAACGTAGACTGGTTTAATGAGTATTCTGGTAAAATGAGTGAATTTGGTTGTTCTGGTTATGACACACAAAGTAACCATTTGTTTGTAAATAAAAAGCAACAGTGTTATATAAAACCAAGGTTGATTTGGGACGATGGAGGGTAGACTGTAAGACAATAAAAGACAATTAAACATTTTGTTTTATGGTTGTTTGACATGGCAGATGTGGACATGAAGTGAGATACACTTGAACAGTTTTGACGCATATTTTGTAAATAATATTGAATTCATTGGTGTGTATTGTGAAATGTTAGAAAAGTAATGTGTATATGTTTTAGAAAATGTTGTATTAATAATAATAATATTATTAATATTTTGGCATTCCAATTAAATAAGAAAATAATTATGAAGACAATAGTTAATGATTTGTAGAATGTTGATAATAATTGAGATATGTTATTTTAATAATCAAATGAATATTTAATTTTAATAATAAATTGAATTAAATAAGTTGAGATGTTTAGATATTGGGATTGAATGTTATGTGTTTGAATTTTATAAGGAATTTAAATTGTGTGATGAGATTTTAATTTAATAATCATGAATAAATAAATGAATGGTTTATTTTGTGGAATTTGGTGGAACTTAATGGTTAAAAATATATGTTAATAATAAATTTTAAGCAATTTTGAAAATCTGATTGCAACACAGGATAAGTCAATAATGATGATAAATAAAAACAGTTAATGAAAATTTTAAATAATAATGTTTATAAATTTTATCTAAATTAGTTAAAAGAGAATTGTTTGTTCAATGTATATTTGTGTATTATGTTATGTGATGTATTATAATAGTGTGTGTGGCTGGGAGGTTATCCAAGGGGATAACGTATTAAAAATTTGATATATTTTAATTAATAATGATGATTTGCTACTCAATAATTTGGTTTGAATTTAAAAATTAGATGCACTAAATACTTCTTATATTGTGTTATTATGTCTTATTGTGTTGATTGCATTAGTATGTTAGGAATAAGTATTATAAAAATATAATAATATGTTTTCAATGTGTTTATAGATTTAAAAATAAAATGAAAAATAGTTGTAAATTTAAAATTTTCAATGGGTTGTAAAAGATAGAAATGGGTGATAGTAATTAGTTGAATAAAATGTTTGAATCAGTTCAAGTTGAATTTTGTGGGACATAGATTTGTCCAAATCGAAGTAAGAGTTAAAGTAATAGTGGAAATGAAAATAATGCAATGTTGTTTTGAGTTAGTATATGTTATAGAATTTTGAGAAGTATAAGTAGAGACACAGTAGTTATGGAGATTTTATGTAGAGTTTTGAGTGATATATTGTTGTTTATTTGTTGATGTTAATTTGTTGTAATTGTAGTGAGGTTATGAGATTGAGATTTTTTGGGGATGGCAATTTTGTAGTAGTGGTAGTGTAATGTGGGAGTCCGCAACATAAGGGTTGGGACGGGATTTGGTATAGTTTTAGTGGGAAGGGGCCGCCTTAGGTAAAAATCCAGGGGCCAGAGAACGGGAATTGAGCTTTTTTGGGGGGGGGAAACACGTATCCTATGTACAAAGGGTTAGAGAGTATTTTTTTTATATAAGAGTAGAAGGTGGCGATTGGAGTTAAAATAGTAAGTAGTTAGAGGTAGAGAAGGGTTAGTAAAATTTTGATAGTGGGGTGTCATACTAGTTAAAGATTTTGTAAGGGAGTGTTAGAGTAATAAAAGGGGAAGTTTATGAGTAAATGCCAAGTGGATAAAGTAAATTATAATGAATAACGTAGAATCACCCAAAGTAATGAAATGGAATAATGATGGCCAGAATTGAAAAAAAAAAAAAAAAATAAATAAATAAATAAAATAAATAATTTTGGTAATTTTGAGAAACGAATTAATAAGAGTAAATCAAGTTTAAAAGTAATTTTTTGATTTTATATGTCAATTTAATGATGTAAAGTGTGTAACATTTTAATTGTAAGTTGTTTATTTTAAAATGAATTATTAATGTACTGTGTTTTCTTATGTTAAGTTATGTTAGGTATTCTGATATATACATGTTAGTAATAAGTGAGTAAAAACAAAACCAGTGCTTCTTAGCGCAAACCAGCACCGCTAGGGGGGAACAGATCAGTTGGGGATATGGTGTTGTATAAGGCCACTATTTAATATTTTGATTTGTTGTTTCAGTGTTTGGTGATGCTGTGGCGGCGGACCTGAGCTGGCCTGCGCGTCAGGGCAGGGGCGTTGAGTATCTGTCTGACTCTACGGTGTTGGGATCTCGAGAGAGAAGTCCAGTATTGTCATGCAGATGCGGTCACAGTCACCAGACCAAGGGTGAGTTGATTATTCTTTTTTGTAAACCATACAGGGGGTTGTGGCGACATATCCTGGCTGATCCCTTTAGCAAGTATGAATGTGTCAATGAGATTTTTTATGCTTCGGCATAAAATATCTCATTGAGGGGGTATTGTAGCGGGGCATTTTTGGGGCCTACCTGAGACAATGTAAAGAAGTTTATATTTTATTGATAATAAATAACAGGAGTTGTATTTTTTTAATAATAAATAACTTGTTGAGTGATAGGGACAGAAATTATAAATTTTGTAACCGAGAGGTAAATTTGTTTGAAATGAAAACAACCGTGGCAACATTGACTGTGCAGAATTGTTTAACAATGTTTTGTAAAACCAGTATGAACGTATTTGATAGCCGACAAGCTGTGTCAAGGTCAGACAATGACGAACACAAAACCAGTAAACACATTATGTAACGGTAAACAAATTATGCAATGAAACATCAGGCGAGCGTTACGTCAGAGCCTATCCTTGATGAGTAATTCCGTTACATAACGGTGACATGCAGCTGGCGGAGTGATATAAACTTTAAGACAATAAGAATTGAACGAACAACAGTTGCTTCATAAAATAGCGCCTGTAGCTCTCTCTCAGTCGGCTATGAACATCCAATAAATATGGACACGTTGTGACTGTGCGTTCGCCGGCTGTGCGTGATTTTTGCGCCCGCACCGAAAATGAAAGTAACGCATTTTACTTCTTAAAAAGAGTGTAATAACAGTTTTAAAATATGTAGGAATTCAGAATATAAAATGTAGAGACAGTTTCGGTTTTAATCATCAGTGTCAAAAATAGCAAATGTGCGGTTAAATTAAGGCGACGTCTTCTGGACAAAATTGAACAGCTAAGTAACCTACAATAATATAAAGAAAACACAAATTTTCAACTAAAAGTCAAAATTTTAACACTTTCTAATTATGAGCTCTTAAAATCGGGGAATGATTATGTGTGTGTGTGTGTGTAAGCGCTGGTTTTCGGTATGTCTTAGTTATAGAGAATTGTCTGTATTTATGTTATATCTTAGTTTGAAAACTGCTTAAGCAAAATGATCATTTTTACGAATACTTAAACACACTTAAATGACGAAAGTTAATAGGTATAAGGGAGAAAAGAAATTTTGTATTTTGACCGAAAAATGTATAACTTAATGGTGTTTTTTTTTTGAGAATCTAATAAAATAATATTGATCTGGATAGTTAAATGTGAATTAAATTAATTATTTCAGCAACCACATTCTGTTCTCCTAGTTCGCTGAAAAGAACCCTCAGAAATTATTTTCTTGCAGTTGGCAAGATGGCGCCCGACAAATATACAATGTTTGTGAGTGAATTTTATGTGAAGGTAAGTAGCTTCACATTTGACGCCCAGAACTAGGGACTTAATAAGTAGCTTCACAAAGTCAGATATAAACGCAAGTAAGTAGAGCTGAAAACCGAAATAAAAGCAGAGATATATGAAATAAATAATAGATTTAATAAACAAGACGAGAAATTAAGACACATAAATAACGAATTTGTGAACATAAGAAGCGAAATAAAAATGAGTAATTTAAGTATGAATAACCAATTTGAAAGTATAAGTGAGAGTTTTAATGGAGTGAGTGAGAAGTTCGTGGAAATAAATAATAAACTAGAGAAACAGAGTAAGACTATTGCGGGAGTGAAAGGTGAAATGACTATAAATATAAATAAAATACAAACCGAGATAAAAAATGATATAAAAACAATTAGAGAAAAGCAGGATGAGAAACTGCTAGAGACAGACAAAAAATTTGATGCGTTAACAAATAAATTAAAAAAACAAAATGAAAAAATTGACGGTAATGTTCAAGGGGTAATTGAAGAATGTGAACGGATTACAAAAGCAAATAAGATACAAGAGAGTGTTCATAATGAATTCAAAAGTAACATTGAACAAATTGATACAATTAAAACTAGTGTAACTAATTTGAAAAGTAAACAAACAGAACATGAACAAGACATAATTAAAGTTAGAGAAGATCTAAGCCTGGCAATTAATCAAAAACTAACCAATATGTATGAGAGTGAACGTTGACGTTGAATTAGGTAATTCAAGTAATGAGGGTAAGGGAGTAAAAACCCCATACAATTTTTAGATTCTATAAAAAGTTTCAACAAGTATAACAAAGAAAGTTGGGAAATAAAATTAGTACGAATTTTGAAATATTTTAAAGGGGATGCTAAAATTTGGTCAGACGCTCATAATGATAATTGGGCAGATTTTGATGAATTTGAACGAGCGTTTAAAAACAAATATTGGTCAGAGGAAAAACAAGAGGGTTTACGTAGCACAATAATGGGATGAGGTAGTTTTAATATTAAACATATGAGCATTACTGTGTATGTGACGTGACTATATAGCCAGGTTAAATATTTGGAACCACCAATGCCTCTTCCATCTTTTATAAGGTATGTTAGTAAACATTTACCTAAAGACATATGGTCCACAATTAGAACTCGGGAGTTTACTAATATAGCTGAGTTAGAGAAAATATTAGAAGCTTACCAGAGTATGAAAGAAGAAGAAGACAATAAGTATCAATTTAGAGATGATGAGTCGAGGCCAATAAACACCGAATTAAGATAACCAGACCATTTTATTAGACATAATAATAATGTGAGTAGATCAGAGGGGGGTACGTGGTTATGTCCACACCCTAATTGTAGAGCCAGCCACTATAATAGTTCTCAAGATCAGTGTTATAGGTGTTGGGGTCCTAGGGGTGGTGCCCAAGGGAGAGAAGCTAACTATAATAGAGGGTTTGATAATAGTGAGTACAATAGAAGGGAAAATTATGGTAATGAGTTTAGAGATAATAATAGAGGGAGAGGTTTTACGAGGTTCGAACCACAGAGGGAGAGGGGGATACGTTGGTAACATAAATGAGACTAGGGGTACTGAAGCAATTTCTAATAATCCTAATAGTAGAGCGGGTCATAGGGGGGCGTACAACGAACCACCACCTCCAGCACAGTTAAACTAATAAGGATGGTTGAAAAGGAAAGTCCCCAGCCATCTAGAAATAACATAATAGGGTCACTTATTACCAATATACATAATGAATTATCAGAGGAAGAAGTAGATGAGAGCAGTAGTAATTTTAGCATGGCTGAGTTCGAAGCCGAAGTGTTCAATTCCAAATACACCTTTCTAGTAGATTCAGGGAGTGAAATTACCGCTATAGATGATAAAATTTTTGAATGATCTAAAAAATCAAACCACTGAGACCATTCCAGAACTACCAGTATTGGGAATTAGTGTCATAGGTGTAACAGGTGTTCGGAGTAAGAGCAAATAATTGCTTAAATACTTAAGAGTAACTAAGCAAATAATGTTACAGCTAAAAATAAATAAACACAAAATAAATGTACCTTTTTTAGTAATTCCAGGTTTGAATATGGGGGCAATAATGGGAAATGATTTTTTAAACAATTTTAAAGATGAATTAAACTATTATACACAAACTATGAAATTAAACAATGAAAACAGTATAATTGAAGTACCGTTTATATGGAGAAGAGATGTAGAAATGAAAGCGTTAAAAAATAATTAGTAAAGGAATATTAGTATCCGATAATGAAATTAATGAATGCAGACCCTTGATGATTAATTATTGTAATTTAAAGGTAAATAGGCATGAGTTAATTGAAACTGAAGATAGTTGGGTTGAAAAAATGAATAAAATTCTTTATCAAACTGGGGAGTTTAGTTATCAAGATAGGGAGAGAATAGTACAGGTAATAGATAAAAATAAATTAGTTTTTTCAGACAAACCAGGTCTAGTAAAAAGTTTTAGGGGTAGATTAATTGTTAAAGAAAAAACACCTTTTGCGCCTAAAGCATATCCGGTACCATACTCTAAAAGGGGGTTAGTACAAGAAGAAATAAACAAAATGTTAGCGGAAGGAATAATAGAAAAATCCACTTCACCATACTCCAACCCTTTAGTAGTGGTTACTAAGAAAGACTTATCAATAAGACTATGTTTAGACGCTAGACAAATAAATAAAATAATTATTCCAGATAGAGAATCACCAGAACAGGTGGGCGAGATTCTACGTTACAATGGGACAAAATACATTACTACATTGGACTTAACGGCTGGATATTGGCAGATAGAATTAGAGGAGGGGTCTCGCAAGTATGTAGCATTCCTATATAATGGAAGAAATTATCAATTTTGTAGATTGCCTTTTGGACTGAACGTAAGTGTCTCAATTTTTATTAAATGTTTGGACTACGTGTTAGGGAGGGAAATTTTGGAGTTTACAACTGTTTACGTAGACGACATAGTAATAACTTCACCAGTCATTAATACACATTGTAAAAGGCTAGATAGAGTATTGAATAAGTTACATGAGTATGGAATAACTGTCAAGTTTAAGAAATCAATAACTGTCATTTTTAAAGGACAGGTCAATTTTTTAGGCCACAATTTCAGCCAAGGGAATCAGTACAGATCCTAAAAAGGTAGAGATAATACAAAATTTTCCAGTACCCAAGAATGTTAAACATCTGCAAAATTTTTTAGGTCTGTGTAATTACAATAGGCGATTCGTAGAAAAATATTCCTACTTAACTGGGCATTTATTAAATAAAGGTAATCAATGGAAATGGGGTTTACAAGAGCAAACTGCATTTGAACAAATAAAAAATAAGTTTTTAAACACTGTCATATTAGCTCATCCTAATTTTATAGAACCATTTTATATACACACTGATGCATCGGACATAGCTTTGGGTGTAGAACTATTTCAATTAGATGGGGATGGTAACCATAATGTGATAGCTTTTGCAAGTAGATCCTTGGTAGCTAGTGAAAAGAACTATACTATAACAGAAAAGGAAGCACTATCGATAGTTTTTGCTTGTAAAAAGTTCAGAATATATTTGTTAGGAAACAAAATAATAATAAGATCAGACCATCAAGCCTTGACATTCTTAAAAAACTGTAAATTAACACATGGTAGGTTAGTGCATTGGATGTTAATACTACAAGAGTATGACTTGACCATACAGTATTGTAAGGGTAAAGAGAACATAGTAGCTGATGTCCTATCTAGAACTGATTTTGATAATAATATTGATGTAGACACAGCAAATACATATAAAATATTTATAATCAAAGAAGTGGAGGGGGTAGATAGGAAACAATTAATACATAACCTAGCAGCAGAACAAGAAAAAGATACAGATCTTGGTAAAATAATAACAGCATTAAATAAGATACCCAATATATCTAACAAATGGGAAAAACATTTTAGCTTGTATGATAAATATTTATTTCATCGGACAAATGAACAAGGTGATGATTGGAAGTTATGCATTCCTAAAGTTTTAATATCTGAAGTAGTGAAAGATTGTCATTTGAGGTATGGTCATATAGGTCCCAAGAAATGCAGTGACATATTAAAAGAATCCTGTAAATTTAATAATATGGAAAGAACTGTACGTAAAATGTTAAAAACGTGTGAAATTTGTCAGAAAGCCAAAGTAAATAATCATACACAGGAGGGTTTAATGCAACATGTAATACCAGACAGTCCTTTAGCAATAGTTGCCGTTGATTTATATGGCCCTCTACCCAAAAGTCGAGGCGGAGTGATTTATTATTCGTCGTATTAGATGTTTTTACCAAATTTGTAAAGTTGTACCCTATTAAAAAAGCTACATCTTTGGTATTAGCTAGAAAGATAGTCAGTGAATACATTGCTGAAGTAGGTAGACCTAAAATAATATTATCGGATCATGGTTCTCAGTTTACCAGCAACATCTGGATGGAAACGTTAGGTTGGGAAAATATTTTAGTTAAGCATACATCGGTATATCATCCCCAACCAATCAAACCCTAGTAAGCGTGTTATGCGGGAATTAGGGCGTATGTTTAGAACCTTTTGCCACCAAAAACATTCGTTGCGGGCCATATATGTGAATAAAATAGAAGGGTACATTAACTGTAGCTTACATGAGTCCACAAGTTATAGTCCCCATGAGTTAATGTTCCAGAGGAGGCCATCATGCATAATAGAGGAATCAGTAGAATTTCCGACGCGAACTGAGGTACCACATGGGAGAAAACTGGTGCCTGCCAAGGAGCGGCTTTTAAGTAGAGCAGAACAACAGAAAAGAAGGCATGATAGAAATTTAACACCCGTCAAATATGAGGTAGGGCAACTGGTATTAATAAAAAACCATGATCAATCGTCAGCTTTGGATAAAGAGATTAAAAAATTCTTCTTGTTATACACAGGTCCATATGAGGTTAGTGACGTAAAAATGGAAAATGCTTACGTATTAATAGACCTGCAAACCCGAGAAATAAAGGGAACTTATAATGTAACACAATTAAAAAGGTATTATTTACCTGAGTAATGTTAATTATTCTTTTAATTCATTAAAATCATTGATAAATACATACAGATCATTTTATAATGAATTGGGGGTACATGAAAGTATAACCTTTAGATTAAACTCTAGTAAACATTAAGGTAACGAGTGCATTGTTTGGCACCACTTGAGTAAACAAAAAAAAAAAAAATTTGTGGCCTTGCCTGTAGTTGGTCATCATAATTAATTAGTATAGGAATGTTAACAGATAAGTGTGATTTGTGCAGATAAATTAAATAGTGGCAAGTCAACCGAATGGTTAATTAGTACCAGTTATTTGTGAGAGGTAGTAAAGACATGACATGGTGAAGCTATAATGTAACTATGGGCATGGGTCATAGAAGATGGACACTTAAACTGTAATGTTTGTAATTTTTATTTAAGGTCAGAACTGACCGGTATGTTGTAAGGCAATATGTGCAACTTTTATTAGGTTTAAGCTATCAATGTTGTAGCGTGTCAAATTTGGGAGTCTTATTTTTCTTTCAGTATGGGGTAATTATATTTTTATTTTCTTTCAATTTGGTCGGACTTGTAAAAAAGGGAGTGATGAAAATTATTGTGTAACGAAATTCATTCCATTCTCACAGAACGCATGGCAACGTTATTTCCATTGTGTAACAGAACAGTGTTAAGCAACAATTTGAAACAAAAGAATAGACGCAGTTTGTTGTTGAGCAATGCGGCTGAAGAATTTGCCCCCTTCAAAATTCTAAGAACTTTGCAAGTGTGTCGACGCACAGGCGCGCTCAAAAGGACGCTCTGACTAGAAACTCAAGATGGCCAGAGTGTAAAAAATATTCGTCGTCTCTACAAGATCTCCCGGAAATACTGCCAAGACAGTGCTTACTATCAATGACGTCAGCAGAGCCAAAGCCAAAATTGTACTTTGGTACATGGAATATAACTTCAATATTCCATATATAAAATGGTTACCTAACAGCAAATGAGCAATGAGCGACGAAAACATAGTGGCAGTGAACACAGCTTCCCTCCAGAGAAAGGAACATGTACCTGTTACGTTCTCCGTGACAGTCGACATTAAGCAGAGACGCTAAGCGGTCTACAGAAAACAGCGTACCGCTACAAACATCTAAAGTTTCGGTTTGGGCCCGGTTGGTCGAGTTTTCGTAAATGTATTTAACTCAATAAGACCGACCGGGACCCCAGAAGGTAATAAACATATCGGAGTGAGTAATACGGACAGTTATGTGGAGAGATTAAAGTGATAAAACAAATATTGAAGCTACGGGACCAAACAAGTGTTCGGCCGGCATCGTGTTCGTGGACGGGCATCGCAGATAACAATCGGAATGTTTAAAATTAAATAAATAAAGTGGAAGGTATAAAAAGAGGTATGGAAGTGTGCGTGAGCAAAATGGGCTGCCTTAGTTGTAAGTATAGTTTAAGGTAATTAAAATTTGATTGTGTAGCATTCTCATTCTGGTAATTATAACAATTAATCATAACTAATTCTTTTGTACTCATAGCAGTGAAAATCGACTTAATTCAGTAAAGTGATTTAGTTTACTTTGAAAATGTGTTAGTCTAAGTTATTTCGTCATTACCACTGCCTCATTTCTGTGGAAAAAATTCGTCTAACGAAATCGGGGGTTTTCTGAATTTCTATTACAGTCAGATAGCGGGATTTTTATAAGGGCAAGAGTATATAAGTTTTCGATATTGTACCTTCTAGAAAAAATATCGTGGCGACCTTGGGCAGTTTTCAAAAGATAAGTTTTACGGGGACCATGACGGTAAGTGAAATTCTGGCAGCGGTAAGTATTATTTTATGAAGAGTGGGTAAAAAGTGAGTAACTTCACAGCGACGACCCTGCCAGGATGTTCGTATATAAATTTTATAGGAACTAGACCTATTTTAATACACAGAAAATAGGATGTGGTAATGACGAATTTATAAATATGATTTATCGTATATAATTACGCACGTAGGTTATGTTTGGGTTGTAATTCACAGTGTGTTAGGTGTTTGAGTATAGAAAAATAGTAAGTTTTATATATAAAAGGGTTATACAAACGAACTTTAAAAATGTCTATAATACAAAGTAATGATAGTGATTTTGCGTGGGATGAGTGGGAGAATGAATTTCGAGGTGTTGTGGGTGAGATGACAGACGAGGAATGGGGTAATTTAGACAATAGATTAACCCGAATGGAAGAACAAAAGGAAGGAATATTCGCAGAAATTAATAAACATAGTGAGACGACCAATGATACAGGTAAGATAGTTGAAGAGGTAGTGGTAGAAAATAAGGCAATAAATAGGCCTAATGACAACGATAGTGTAGGGGTGGTCGAAAAAGAGTATTCATGGGATGATGTGATGAATTTTTTAATAGCAATGGAACAAAAGTGGGATAAATGTTTTGAAAAGTGGGATAAAAAATTGGACAGAAGGGCAGAAATGATGGGTAAACGAGAGGCAGATAAATTAAAAGAGAGTACAGAAGTTGTATCAAAACAGGTAAGTGAGAATAATTTTGTTAATGATAGTGAAGAAATCATTAACCAGGTGAGTGACAGTGATAATGAATTCGTAAATAACAGTGACAAAATAATGGGAGAAGTAGGGTTAACTAGTGAAAATAATGATGGTGAGTACAATTCAGAGGTAAGTGGTGATGTTGATATAATTAGTTCTAATGATGAAATAATGGTAAATAATAAGAATAATGATTGTATAGCTGAAAATGGGGTATCAAAAAGTGATACAATAGACAATAGTGAAAATGAGAGTAGAATGAGAGTTGAGGTTGATCATGGAGTGTTAGTTAGTGTTTATGATTTAGAAAGGGAGTATAGGGGTAGTTTAAAGGTAGAAGGTGAACAGGGGGCAAGTTTTTATGGGATTAAAGGTGAAGCAGAGAATTCACAAGTGTTGATGGAGGACAAGAGTTCCTCAATAATTTTTGTAGAAGACGAGAGTTCTTCAAAAGGTAAAATAAGTTTTTTGTGTTTATCTGGTAGGGCCAGATGGTATTCAAATGATTTTGTGGTATTGCCCTCTGCATGGAATGGGAGAGTTCAGTGTGGTTATGAGAGTTGTTGTAAAGAAAGAGAGAGAGAAATAAAAATTTTTGAAGTTAATAGAGAGTATGAAATGTTGGTGCAGGTGTAGACATGGAGAGAGATGATGAAAGAGAGAGAGAGAAATATCTGAATAACACAGTTATAAATAATGATAAAATAGTTGACTGGGGATTGAGACAATTTACTGACGGAGACTGGACAAAATTAACTAATGGCGACAAGTTGTACGAAATAATAGATGGTATGATGAAGGATTTACAAATAATGGTTCATGAAGATAATAATCATAAATTCAAGGTAAATAAAAATCATTTATGCTATAAATATGTGAGGTATCTTTTTGACGATGGAGGCTAAAATAGAAAACAGTAAAAGACAGTTAAATATTTTGTTTTAAGCTATTTGACTTGGCTGATTTGGAAATTGAGATGTGATAACTGAATAAATAATGCATCAGATTTGTAAATAAATATTTAGTGAGTTTAATTGTATGTGTTGTGGTTAAGTGAACAGTGTATGTAGGTAATTAATTGTTGTAATAATATTTTGGCAATTTAAAGAAATAATAACATTCATTTTGGAAACAGTAATTGGCTAATTTGTATAGTAGCAAATAATAATAATGTGATTTATATTTTAATAATGAATTAAATTAAAACAATTTGATATATTTTAAATATTTTAATTGATTATGTAAATGTTGTATAATTAATTTTTTTTGTAAATTTATTTTATTTTACGAGATGGAAATTTGGTAATGAATGATGAATTATTTGATGTAAACTAATATTTTTGTGTTAAATGTTACAGAGGTGAGGTGAAAGGTATTGTGGTGGTGATTATGTTTTGGGTGTATATCATGTTAAATGGATTGTAAGTAGAAAAAAAAATTTTTTTTTGATAATCATGTATAATAAAAATGTTTACAGGTGTGATTGAGGTGTTAATGCAATAGTGAGATTTTAATGCAATCATTGTGTTTAATAAATAGGATAATTAAAAAATTTTTTTATAATAAATGAAAAATGATATATAATGATTATTAAATAATAAATTTTGAAAATTTCAAGAAAGTTAAACGGTAAAAGGTTATGAATGGGTTAAATGGTTGTTGATGAAAATATTATGATAATGTATATAAAATTGTTAATTAATTAGGTAGTTATTAAGTGGCTATTGAGGGGGTGGCCTGTGCTCTCTTAGATAGCGAAATGGGTTGGGGGTAACAGTGAGTGTTACCTCCATCGGAGGCCAAACTGGCGATAAATGTGCGGCACACCTTATCCGTGTAAATTAAAGTTTACACACCTTATTAAATGACCGTGTCGCACATAATAGTATTGATGTATAACAGGCGGTGAAATGAAGTTTAGATTTCCTCGACTTTTCGGGCGGTTACTGCCTTACCAGCACTAACCGTGGTTTTGGCTAGCGGCCAGCTATGGTCATATCAAGTCCCTTGACCATAGCTGACTTGAAATTGGTATATATTTGAAATTCAATGGGGGGAGAACTTAGAGGAAATCTCCCTGAACTATGGAACAGCGGCTGCCACTCTGCCCGCCTTGGGGTAGCAAGACCGGTGGTAGATCCGTCTTAAGGGTGTATGATTATGTACGAGAACATGATGATGTTCAATAATTTTAAAACTTAATAGCGGAAGCAGAGACACGGAGAGGTAAACCCTGCTCCAAAATATACAGTCTCTGTCGAAGCGAATGGGCGCCACAGTCCACCATAATCTGAAATAGTGTGTGTGGTTAGGAGGTGACGCAAAGGAGTCACGAATTTAAATTTTATGACATTAAAGTTTTTGCTTATTCAAAGTTTAATCCAATCAAAAATGCTTGTGCTCTGTCCACATAATTATATGCTCAGACTCGTAATATAAGGTGTTCATACTATAATTTTAAAGGTATCATTTTATTGTTGTGTGTTAGATATAGTTGTTGATAAAATGTATTTTCATTATGTGGGTGTATTTTTTCTTCTAAGCCAATAATTAAATCGTCTGGCAGGCGGTCAATATGAATTATCAGAATCAGAGAAATGGGAAACAAGAAGGTGAGGAGTGATGATAAATAAATATGTATATTTCATATAATTTATTCAATTGTGAGATGTATTTTCATTGTGTTAGTAGGATCAGCTGATCAGCAATACCATGTCACTGGTATATTGGTTTGTAAATGTTACAAGTAATTAATGTTTAATGTACTACAGATATTTTGAAGTAAGGATAAAAAGAATATGAGAAATAAAATAACAATAATTTATGCAAGTTAACAAAACATAGTCTTTGGGTGATAAATATTTCATGGGACACATATATCTGTCCACGTTAAAATCAAAGCTGAATTTGAAATAGTAGAGATGATATAATGTAATATTGTTTTGAAGTAATGTAGTTTTGTGAAGTATTGATGTTGACACAGTAGTTGCGGAGAATAATTGTATAGTTTTGAATGATATATTTGTGTTTATAATTAATGAGGTTATTTTGTTGTATTTGTAGTAAGGTAAGGGGATTGAGATTTTTGGGGATTGCAATTTTGTATTAGAGGGTAGTGTAATGTAGGAGTCCGCAACAAGGGTTGGGACGGGATAGGGATAGATTTTAGTGGGGAAGGGGCCGCCTTAGGTAGAATCCGGGCCGCCAAATAAGGGAATTGAGTTTTGGGTAGGGGAAACACATATCCTATGTACAAAGGGTTAGAGAGTATATTTTTTTTATATATGTACAGAAGGTGACGATTTGAGTTACATGATAAGTTGGGGTTTAGAGTGTTTTGGGATTAGTAGATATTCTGGTAGAGATGGGTGTCATGGTAATTGAAGTTAATATTAGAGTCAGAAAGGGGTAAAGATTATATATGTAGACAGAGTAAATGAGAATAAATAAATTACGTCACCCACAGTAAAGTATAGCGAGATTGTTAAAAGAAGAGTAAAATTGGTGAATAAAGAAAGAGATTGATAATAAAGATACAATTTTTATTTTTTTAACCAGTGACAGAATTTCGATAAAATTTGGAAATAATGTAAAATTGAGAATTGTTTATTTTAAATAATTTAAATGTCAATCTGTTTATTATTTATATTAATATTTTGTTCATTTTCAATATTTTATTTTATTATGTTTTGTACTTTGAGTTAGATTGTTACAGATGTTTAATGTAGGTGCAGAAAGTATACATAACATATGTAGGTCAAGGGTTTTGGACTTGACCTAGTTTCGATCAGCTGATGAGGTCATACACCTACTAAGCTTGTATAGTAGGAAGCCAATTTTAATTTGTTTGTTTAATTAATTCAAACCAATATTTGAATAATTTTAATAAATATGTTATTTAATAAATAAATTTAATAAAATTTTTTAATGAATAAATTTAAATTTTTTTTGAATTTTAAAATTTTTGAAAATTTAATTTTTTTTTGAAAAAAAAAAAACAAAACGTGATTTTTGGCCTGCCAGCGAATGAATATTTTAGATAATGATTCCTTTATTATGTGTGCATTAACCATGTTTATTTTATTGTATTGCATTGTATTGGTAGACTATAAGTGGTTCTCATGTTAGAGTAAGGATGTGTTTAGATTAGTAGAAATGTCTAGGTTAAGTCATTTGAAACAAAAATTTAGAAAAACAAGGAAGAGAATTTTTGATAAAATATTATTTTTTTTTGAATTTTGAATTTTTTGTTAAATTTTTAATAAATCTTAAAAGAAATTTTTTACTTTTAATGTGTTATGGTAACATGTAATGTTAGTGTGTGTGAGCCCAGTATTTGCTAAAGGCAGCCCAGCTTGCAAAAAGGGGAAACATATCGTTGGAGGAGCTGGAATAATTTTAGCCAGGGATTGAGGATTTTTGGGGGTAGCATGTTAAAAGGCGAGGTGCGCTGTGGTGCGAGTCTGCTCGATTTCTCGGTGTTGGGATCTCTTACGGAGAAGTCCAGTGATCTCGTTCAGATGAGTACATAGTCGCTGAGCCAGGGGGGTCGTGTACCCATGCCGATTAAGAACAAGGGGGTTGTTGGCACCAGTTCCTCACCGGTCCTCTTCGGGGTTTGTCGATGAGATTTCTTCTGTTATGAACAGCAGAATTCTCATCGAGGGGGTATTGTAGCGTGTCAAATTTGGGAGTCTTATTTTTCTTTCAGTATGGGGTAATTATATTTTTATTTTCTTTCAATTTGGTCGGACTTGTAAAAAAGGGAGTGATGAAAATTATTGTGTAACGAAATTCATTCCATTCTCACAGAACGCATGGCAACGTTATTTCCATTGTGTAACAGAACAGTGTTAAGCAACAATTTGAAACAAAAGAATAGACGCAGTTTGTTGTTGAGCAATGCGGCTGAAGAATTTGCCCCCTTCAAAATTCTAAGAACTTTGCAAGTGTGTCGACGCACAGGCGCGAATACCCACGCAAGCGCGCTCAAAAGGACGCTCTGACTAGAAACTTAAGATGGCCAGAGTGTAAAAAATATTCGTCGTCTCTACAAGATCTCCCGGAAATACTGCCAAGACAGTGCTTACTATCAATGACGTCAGCAGAGCCAAAGCCAAAATTGTACTTTGGTACATGGAATATAACTTCAATATTCCATATATAAAATGGTTACCTAACAGCAAATGAGCAATGAGTGACGAAAACATAGTGGCAGTGAACACAGCTTCCCTCCAGAGAAAGGAACATGTACCTGTTACGTTCTCCGTGACAGTCGACATTAAGCAGAGACGCTAAGCGGTCTACAGAAAACAGCGTACCGCTACAAACATCTAAAGTTTCGGTTTGGGCCCGGTTGGTCGAGTTTTCGTAAATGTATTTAACTCAATAAGACCGACCGGGACCCCAGAAGGTAATAAACATATCGGAGTGAGTAATACGGACAGTGATGTGGAGAGATTAAAGTGATAAAACAAATATTGAAGCTACGGGACCAAACAAGTGTTCGGCCGGCATCGTGTTCGTGGACGGGCATCGCGGATAACAATCGGAATGTTTAAAATTAAATAAATAAAGTGGAAGGTATAAAAAGAGGTATGGAAGTGTGCGTGAGCAAAATGGGCTGCCTTAGTTGTAAGTATAGTTTAATATAATTAAAATTTGATTGTGTAGCATTCTCATTCTGGTAATTATAACAATTAATCATAACTAATTCTTTTGTACTCATAGCAGTGAAAATCGACTTAATTCAGTAAAGTGATTTAGTTTACTTTGAAAATGTGTTAGTCTAAGTTATTTCGTCATTACCACTTCCTCATTTCTGTGGAAAAAATTCGTCTAACGAAATCGGGGGTTTTCTGAATTTCTATTACAGTCAGATAGCGGGATTTTTATAAGGGCAAGAGTATATAAGTTTTCGATATTGTACCTTCTAGAAAAAATATCGTGGCGACCTTGGGCAGTTTTCAAAAGATAAGTTTTACGGGGACCATAACGGTAAGTGAAATTCTGGCAGCGGTAAGTATTATTTTATGAAGAGTGGGTAAAAAGTGAGTAACTTCACAATGTGTAGATACAAACCATGTAAGATATATGGTAAATGACAGATTTCCCCACTTTCGGGCGGCGCTGCCTCACCAGCACTGACCGTGGTTTTGGCCGACAACCAGCTGTGGTCAGACATTGTAAACTGACCATGGTTGGTTGCCTTTTTGAAAACTGGTGTAACAGAAATTAACAGGGGGTGATTCAGGGGAAATCAAACCGGAACTATGGAACAGCGGCTATCACCCGTTCACGTGGGAACATAAAAAGGGTAATAGACCGTCTTAAGGGCACATAAATATAAAATTAGTAAGATATTGTAAACCCTAGTGGTCAGATAATCCGAATTTTTAATTTTAACGCTGAAGCAAGGACAGGAGATGACAAAATTCCTCCTTAACGCTTCAGTCCTTGTGGAAGCAACTGGACGCAACAGTCCAGCCATGGGGGGACGTAGAGAGATGGATGGCCGGTGGCAACGTTACATGCTGCGAGGGTGCGACTCCGTCTTTGGGGACCTAGCCCTCATTGTCCGAGTAATAGTGTCATATCAAAATTGGCTAAAACCCTAAGGTATGACAAATGTGTAACGCGGGGTATCAGGGGTTAAGGGAAATTAGTTTAAGTTGGGGGGATTAGTATAAGTTGATGTAGAGTGGAAGGAGGTTACTAAATTGCTAGTAATGACTTACTGAGAATAAAAAATTATTATGTCAAGGAGTATATGAAGATGATTAACGACTGTTAAGTAAATAATTTGTTCTAATGTATAGTTGATTTAATGTGTTTTACTCTATATAAGGAGTTTAATAATTTTGAAATGTGAAACATATAATGGAAGGTATATATACGTTGTAATGGGAAATGTTTATTTAAATTTTGATGGCAATCAGAGCAATAATTTTGAATTTTGAGATAAGAGTTGTAACAAGACATATGAGCCCAATATTTCAGTAACCAAAATATTAACACATGTCATAATAATTGAGTCAACAAGACTGTTTAAACCAAGTGTTTAATCCAAAATGCCAAGAATGAAACTACCTGATAAACTCATCAAGAAGAATAAACTCACAACACAAGAGTTAATAAAAACTAATGGTAAATAACAAATATAATAACATTATAAGAAGAAAGAAGATACAGCAAACAATGATTGTACCACAGGAACCAATAACCCAATAGTTTCAGTCAGTAAGGAACAAATGAAAACAAGGAAGAAACATACTACGAGAAAGACACCTAACAACCATGGCATAAGATATAGATTCCAAGAGCCAGTCAACTATAGATTAACATCTTACCCGTATATAATAACTGAAGAACTTACAGATTGAAAAGATAGACAATAACAGACTAACTTAGATGACCCATATACAACTAATAATATTGTAAATGAGTAGGAGATCCTATATTAGACAAAGAGTGAAGGTAACAATAATGTTAATATAAAAGAAGCTGTAAATAAAAGCATAATGACATGTTATGCACAGCATCAATGTAATGCAAAGGAGAATTAGAATTGTCTCATAATAATAATAATCGTTAGTCAAGTAATCAAAAAATCATGTAAGATAAAAAAGGAAATAAATAATGAATTACCAGTTGTCATTAATAACATTAGACTTGAATAAACAAGGTTAAAAGATGTAAATTTGTATCAACTTAATACACCCATTGTTGCTATAAATAAAATAACCACATAACCTAAATACAGGTAGTTTCCACCTAACTTCATATTTAATAGTAGGTAAAACATACCAAAACTAAAATATTTTGTACCCCAAATCAAGTAGAAGTAATAAGCTTTCTACCAATACCAATATAAGATACCACGAGCAATTTTTATATAAGAATTTAAGTAAAGAAGGTGAACCGAAACCAGCCAAAATGAGATTCACTAAGTGAAACATAAACAAAACAACATTGTAATGCTAAATAGGAATAACTGAAGAATACCTATGTCATAAGTAAGATATAATACCACTATTATAATAGCATAAGAGTATTATAAGCAAGGACATAATGTGTAATAAGATTAATTAAGCACACCTATCATGTGACACCAGGTGTAATTACTATTATCCAATGCTATACGCTAAGGAAAAGACTAGTGTGTTAAAAACACAAGAATAACTATCAATATACTACTACTAGTAAACTATTCAAACTAAATAATAGTCTGAAAAGACAATAGAATCCCAAATAAGAGTTAAAATAAATGTACACCTCATAGTGCCATACAGAGGTCATATTAATGACAAAAATACCAAGGAATAACAATACATTCCAGACAAACAAAGACTAACAGTAGTTGTAACAACTTAATGTTTACAACTGGGGTAATACAGAAGTTACCCAGATACCTTTTATTATAAATAATTTGTAAATACAATTGATAGACTCATAGGCTACGTCAATGATAACATAAGCACTATATTTTGTCATTAGATATAAGTAACAAATAAGTGAGAAGTGTGGGAGGACTTGGAAGGCATGCCCACAAGGAGGTATGCTTGCCATTAAATAGTTTTAATTTAAGAATAAATACAGTTAATAGTGAATAGTGTAATGTGATAATCTCAAACATTAACTCCCTTAATAATGAACAGAAGCACACCATGAGTGGACTCAAAATAAAGAGCCAAGTGTTACCAATACAGTGGTAAGCTTAGATTTTAAATCTATGCCATAATAAGAAAGTTATTACAATTATAAGATATTTGTGTCAAATCGAGCAAATGTTTATAATCTCCAAACCAGCCACCCCACGCTAATAACAATTAAAATATTGCGCGGAGGGGGTATGTGCATCAAATTAAAGATCGTCAACCAATCAGATCCAAGAAATTAGCCAAATTTACAACGATCACAAGACGGAACGGCAGAGAGAGATGCTTTTTCGAGAGACTTTATCATCAACTTCAGAGGAAGGCAGACGGCTACTCGACACCGTTAAGAAACAGCTGTTCACACAATTTGTGCGCGTTACCGTTGTAAACAAAGCAACATAACCTCAATTTGTGCCAACATAACTACACTAGTATTGAAGGTGTTTTAAGTGTAACAGTGCGTAATAAGGATTGCTAAGTGTATAATCCATAGCAATTCTGGGATTTAATTTATAAAAAGGGAGTACAGTGATTTTTTCAATATTAATTAAGAATTTGAAAGACGATATAATCGAACCACATTCCAATAATGTGTGTAAATAAAGTATGTAGATTAAGGTGCATTATTGATATTATACAATTAACAGTACTAATGACAATCCTCAACTTAATTTGAATATTATATATATATATATTGTAATAAAACGTTGTGTGTCCGCTACTGTTCAAGCCCCGCGATGGAAGCCACTTTGTAATAAAAAGTTGGGTGGGGTTGTAAAATTTGTTAATTAGTGTTAATTGTGTCAAAATGTAACTTCTCTTATCGTTTACGGGTAAACCGTATTTCGCTCTGCTGCATTCAAATGTTGCCGCCTCGCCACCTGATTGGCGCACGGCTTTCTGCAGTGTTGACTCGGCTGGCGTTTTGCTTTAACGCTTTCACTTCAATAATTCTTAGTTGTTATTATAAATTAACTGAATCAAACATACAGAATTGCAGATTGAGAACATTTATTAACCTTTTAGAATATTTAAATTGCTTTATGATACATCAAATTCGTTTTCTGCACCGGCTATTACACTTGTTCGGTTGGTACTTGCTCAGTTCAGTGTTTGTAGTTTGTATACAAGTCTACTTTGACGTTAATTTACAGTTATATATGATTTTTCTCAGGGGTGTTAAAAGTCCTTTCGGATACAGAAATATATACTTACGGCTAACACACACAAAGTTATGACAATTCTTAATCCTAACTACATAAACAAATTAATATCTCATTATATTCAATTAAGTAATTACCAATGAAAACTTGTAAAGAAATTTTGGGTTAGGTTTCGTTGGTCAAATTTAGTTATCAAAAGGTTCGTCAATTATTTATTATATTTTACTTTTAATAATTGCTAATTGATTAAAGTTTAATAGTGAATTTAACAAAGCATTTATTTCTGAATCGGAATAGTGATCAGTGAAGTGAAATAGTTATTTATTAATTCTGACCAAAAAATTGTGAATTCGATTATGGGATAATGTTTATACTCATCGGTTTCCTGCTGAAGATCCTGATGTCGTCTTCTTCTATGGATAACTCCTGGGCTGTCGTCTTCTTATACTCTCCAGAAGTTTATTTCCCTCGTCTCGATGTTTCTCCTCGCTGACTCAGGCCTCGTATTCCTTCGGTTGTCGTCCGTCTTCTTCTATTAAGATGTTCCAATGATCCTCATTTGGTGTCCGTTGTCGTCTCTCTTCTTCACTGCGTCGTTCCGTCTTCTTCACATAATTATGGTTTGTTAATTAATTTTTTATTAAACGAAATTTTGTTCAGGATTCCCTGGACTATTGTTGTTATCTCCATCTGGTTTAAATTAGGTTCGAATTTACTTTAATAATAAAAATTTTAATACGAGAGCTCCTCGATCCACTCTCAGCGTTGGTCAATAATACATTACTGAAAATCTAACGGTTTTTTGGCAATAAAATTCTTGTTGCTATGGTTACCTAATAAATTATGCTAATTTTCATTGGTTATTAACTTAAGTCATTGTTATGATTTAACGTCTTTTTTAGTCTAATTTTACCAAAATATCTTCAAATGAAGATTACTATCTTATACTAATAGCTAGAGTTATTACATGAGTACCATTCTTCCTAATTTTTCATGATGATCATTTTGATATCCCTCATGCCCACTTTTGAATAGGTAATTACATTTTTACTATTTTCCATATTTATATTTCACATATATTTTATTCAAAATTAGTTGTTATTCATATATTTTGGTACTAGGAATACTCACTTAATCGGTTTAACCATTTGGCATATTCTGCCTTAACTTTGGATTATTATTTGTTCTCAAAATTACTAAATTTATATTCAACAGTTGGCTTAGAGCCTAGATTTTATTCTACTCCCACCTAACATTTCTTAATAACATATCTGGTAATTCTAATACAATTTTATAAACAAAACAAACAATAAACATTAGTATTCCTAACTCTAATTCTTATTATGAAAGATTCCTTGTCAGGTTCTAGCCTGAAATAACTTTTAACTACCTTTTCTTTTCTCTACTGTAATCTTGCTTATCCTATAATTTACTACATTCTATGGTTTTTGAACAATAATAAAACTCTTACAATACTACTGTTAAACTGTGCCTTACTCGAAATGTTTTATCTACTAATCCCTTCACTTAAATACAGTGTCTATCCTTCTTATTTTACTACTCATTCTGATAACTTAATTCTTACCTTATTATATAATTCTGACATCCTATTACCTAAATTTATAATATCACAATCAGTTTAATCTTACTTACTAATGTACAGTTTATCAAAAATTGTTTATCTGTTTATTATAGTTTGCTTATATAATATTTTATTCTACACCCCCACTGCACTTTTCCTTTCATTAGAAGGTTTCTTTAATTATTATCATTCTCACTTTGTTCCATTATATGCTATACCTAGCACTTCACCACTTATTTAATTTTACACACATTTTTAACTTACTCACTTGTTTATTCACACGATTTGTCTGATTATTTTATATCACTGTGTGATTATGGTCATGAATAACTAATTTACTTCCAAATCACTCTGATCACTTGGTTATTACTTAAATATTGCTTTTTATTTGGCTCAAAGCATTGTTTATTGTCTTTGGCTATTATCATTAATATTAGTTTGGGGTATGGTTAGTTTATAACTCCCTACCTTATATTATATAAGTACATTCTTTTATCAACAAGATATATGTGATATTATTACCTTCCATTAATCTTATTATCCTAGTTAAATCTCATATACTACAAATATCAGTTCATTATTTAATTTACAATATACTGGTCATTATTTGATTGCACTTAGGTCTCGGCTGCTTCTTCATTGTCTCTTGGTTCCTTTGGTATTTATCCGATCTACTGTGTCAGGTCATTGTCAGGTTAATAGTCATTTGTCATTTATTGGGTTACTGGGTTATTGATCTTTAAGTTTATAAGTTTTTGCCTCTTACTCTTATCTTCAGCTTTTTATTTTATAATTAAATACAATTGGATCTTCACTACCTTATGTCATGTTACAATATATATATATATATATTAAACGTCCACTATGAACACTTACTTTTTGGTTTTGTTACCCAGATGTTTCGACGTGGTATTTGTCTTCTTCAATGGGATTTAAATACTCACTACGAATACCACGTCGAAATGTCTGGGTAACAAAACCAAAAAGTAAGTGTTCATAGTGGAAGTTTGTTAACTAACACACTCTTACACACATTTATATTTGTGTATTTTTACTTTTACTGATATAAGGTAAACACGTGTACTTACCATTTCAATGTATGCGTGAGCACGTGGTTCCTTTCTGCTATAAATCTCTCTTTAAGGGGCCAGGGTACACTCTCGGCGAGATTCAGATACAAAGAGGTAATAGAAATGACAACACTGATTCTCATTTGAATTAATCACTAGGTTTTAATTGCCAGAATAAAATAAACATATATTGAATGATACCCAAAATGGCGTCACATACAATTGCCAAAACAAAATTGTGGTTACATTTCCTTAAACCCTATTCAGTCATAGTTACTTTGTATTATGGCGAATCTTGTTAATATTTTTATATTTACGTCTGGCTGCAGCTCTGATAACACATAATTAATTATATACTGATATGCTACACAAACCAATGCCCTCTTTAGTCATGATCATGGCCATGCGTTCATTCACTCATACGCTCACTCACCCCCACTATCGCAAATACATTTTATCAAACTTATCTTTGTTAATTGAGCTCATTAATATGTAAAAATGTGATAATTGTTTGACTTCTCTATAAGTGGACCAGAGTTGCTCCCTCGCTGGTGTTAGATGTGATGCAGTAGTATGGCAGGTGGTCGCCTCATATTTATCGTTTATCTGTTGGTGTACACTGATTCTACATTTGATATTTGACTGCTTACTAGTACTTGAGTCTTTTACAACTCCACTGTCCCATTTTTAATTATAGATAATAACTTTCTTAAAACTTTTGCTGAAAACTGAGTCGACAGCGATACATCGCTGTTGACCCTTTGGTGTGCTGTGCTGAACTGAGAACGAGGAATATGCAAATTTTTGTATGTGTTAGTGCATTTGACGTCATCGTCTTTTGTTTGCTGGGCCAACGCCTCGCTACATACGTTGTTGTTCCTGCGTCATTGTCTTTTATTCATGACGACACAGCTTTATAAACCAATCACAATTGTTATTAATAGTCCGTCATCACATACACCGCCATCATCTCTGCCTGCTTTTGCTCATCCAACGGTGACTTTGGCATCATGCTCCTCTCACTGAATATGCGTTGTTCCTTTTTACAGAGGGACACTGGACCTAACCATTCTTTATTCAACTGTGATACGACAAAACATTATAAAATAACCTCAAATCCCATAATTAAGGTATTGGGCCTTTATGTACTGTTACAAACCCCCTCAATGAAAGATTTTGTGTCGAGACACAAAAACTTTCATTGACTCATTCATACGGTTCTAAAAGGATCAGCCTAGATATGTCGCCACAACCCCCAGTAATGTTAATATACAAAAAATTTATAATCACTTACCCTTGGTCCAATAGTGCTGATCATACCTGTCTGACCTTACTGGACTTCTCAGGCGAGATCCCAACACCATAAGGCCATGAGGCACTTAACATTCCTGCTCTGACGCACCGGCCAGCTCAGGACCGCGGTCACAACACCACAAAACTCTGAAACATCGAATACAAAATTTTAAAATAGTGGTCTAATATACTTCCATATCTACAACCGATATGTTTCCTTTTAGATGCATTGGTTTGTGTCTGGGCATTGGTTTGCTCAATTAATTTTTTCAACACAACAACAACAAGATTTCAACATAGACTGGTTTTTCACCAACACCAAACTCAATCTCTTCCTTATAAGAGAAAAATACATATATTCCTACAAATAACATAATACATAAACAATTCTTTAATATTCCCCAAAACACCATCACCTATTTATTTCTGTAAAATTCACCCTACAACTACTATGGCAGACAAGTTCTTTATTCAAATTTTATTACTCAACTTTATAATCATTTTATATTTTTTTCAAATGACATCATACTATATTTTGCTCAACACCATTTTGAACTTTATACTTTTAACATCCAAAATCTACTATCTTTTAACATTCGTTACCGTCGTTACCCCTGTAGCGACCTCCTAACCACGCACTCTATGGCCATCAACATAATAAAAACAGAATAAAACATTGTACATTACACATTAACATTTTACATTTACCTTACATTAAACAATTTACATTTACACAACTTGTATTAAACTTTATAACATTATTACTATCAACAATTCTCGATTAACTTTTTATTATTTAACATTTGTTTATATCAGATTCTGTACAATAATTTCAAATTTATCATTACCCTTCCAGTTACATGACCTTCCTACTATGAATTTTCTTTTTTCTAACCCTTTTATCCTTATTAGTTTGGGTGACTCTCTATTATTTACTATTATTACTTTTATCTCTCATTTTGGCATTTGTCAATCTAACCTTGCTACCCCTCTTTTTTCTACTAACTGCTTCTAACCATTAACATATTATGACACCAATATCTCTATAATAACCCCCTTCACTAATCCCTTTAAAACCTCTGGCACCGCTCATTTTTTGTACTAGTATGTGTGTACCCTACTCTAACCAACTCATTCCCTTATCGGTTCCTGATCCTTTCAGGTAACCCTTTCTGACACTAATCGGTCCCTTCCTGTCCCAACACCTTTCGTTGCGGACTCCCTACACCACTACCCTTACTACAAAATATCACCATCAACAAATATAATTACCATTCACATTACTCACCTCTCTACATATAATCACTAACTACTGTGTCCCTAAAATATCTAACACCTCTTTATATATTATCAGCATCTCAACATTCTTATTTTCACTAACTCCCATTAACTCTATTTAACTAACTCCAATGCCCTTATTTATAATTATTACCCAAACTCTTTACAACATTTCAACTTAATATACCACAAGAAATTCATCACTTATCTACTAACAACAATACCTCTCAATATCCAAATATATTACCTGCTTCATCATTTACTACCTTTAGAATCTAAATTCCATAATATCATTTAAACTTTCTTCAAGTTATTTAAAATTCTACCGTAAAACAATACATAAAATACACAACAGCAAAAATACACAAATACATTGACATTAATATACACAAAAAATATACAATCCACATTATCATTTTATCATTTACCAAAAATCAGTCATAAAAAGTCCATTTCAAAACACTGTCCACATAATTAAATGTTCATAACACAATAAAATAATTAACCTCCATCATCAAATAATAGTCGAATCTTAAAACTATATACATTGTTTAATATTGAATATCTTATCTTATCATTATACATGTACCAACTATTCAAATTTTTATCCTTTTCCTCAGAACATGAGATGAGATGAGTTTATAACTCATGATCGGGTATAGTTCTGTCACCTTCATTATAATCAGTCATAATTAGGTAGTTTGTAAAGTTATCATTCTCATTATCTCCTACTACTTCAGTTTCATTACAAGGTAAGTTCTTATTATATTTATCAATCATCTCTCCTCCTAACCTTTCCATAAACTCTTCATAGTCTCTACTTATCTTAAAAATTTCTACCTCCCTCTTTCTCTCACAATATCTCTCACTTTTAAAACATCTCTCTCTATCACACCAAGCTACATTCTCTCTCTCTATATTTGCATAGGGCACTACTATTTCATAAAAACACTCCCTGGCCTCACCAGGTACACTAACACAAAAAACTAAGGGATCATTTGGAGACCACACGTCTCCCACATAAACTCTAGAGGAACCTTCATCCTCAAATAACAATTTCGGAGTCTTTACTCCAACTATACCACTGGGAAAATTTGCCCTCTGCTCACTATACTCACTTAAACTCTCCTTACCCCCACTTTCACTCTCATCTACAACTGTCACCTCACCATTAACCTCTACTCTCATTAAAATCTCACTATCACTACCAATATCCACACTATTATCTCCTATTGTGACGATTTAAATTGTGACATTTACAGAATAAAAAAAAAATTTAATTAATTAAGGTTGCGTACAATTAACCATTTAAATCTCACAATAATAATAATAAAAACATGTAGGTACTAAGTGTGAATGGAAGAAGTAATTAATAAGGGCAAAGTATCCATAAAGAAAAGGCATATTGTAAATAATTATTATGTTCGTATTTAACCCTTTGCTTGCTATCAAGCGCCTACCTGTTGATACCGGACTCGACCTGTTTTCCGAGTCTACTGTAATTAAAAAATAATAGAGTAAACTAATGTTAATAATTAAAGTATCTGTAGACACAGATAGTAACTAAAACAATTAATTTAAATGATGTATTTTTATCTAGCGATAGTTTGTATACATAACAAGTTTATTTAAAGAGAAAACAGGAACTATATATGCTCGCGGAATAAACACCCCACTCTCTCTCGTCATGTACGAGGGTAGCGGACGAAAAATCGCTCTCTTGCGATGACGACGCCCAGCTGTGCAGACGCACGAGCAAAATGCTCTGTTCAAAAGTTATACAATTTGTTGTTAGTGTGGATTAATTAATTATTATTTTGTATTTTACTAACCGTTACAAAAAGTGTAACATGTAACGTTAACAAAAAGAAAATTCCAAAAACTTTGTAACAAGAAGAAAGATGTAACTACAAACGACGAGTGTTAATAAAGAAAAAACGATGACTGCAATCTTCACCGATGGACGAATCTTTTCAACTTCTGACCTGTGGTCATGGACCAACAAAATGAGAACTCCAGTATACCCTACCGATGATGCAGTTCGAGACATCTGAGAATCAACGAGTATCTGTGTAGAAGACTCTACCTATCCTGCAGACGTATTAAGCCATGAACAACAGAGACCAGACCAAGACGAGGACGACGTTTTAGGACTCCCAAGACGGAACCACATGGAGGCGATTACTACATCCAAAAAATAGAGGTGACTCGATAGCACGTCTATCGAGGAATAATGATAATATTTTTTGTAACACAATACTCTATTTAAGAGACTTACAGAGACGATTGATTTTATAAGAATATAAAAACTTAAATTTGAGAATTTAATTGTAACTATTCAATATCATTCAATTGTAACAATTTAGATATTAACGTAACGTAGTGTTATTAATACCATTCTTCTAATGGAAGATATATGAAGCAAAAAGGTAAAGGTCTTGCAAGATAAAATTTTGAATTAAATATAATTAAAAGATTAGAGACTAAATACCAATGGTTACCCGGATCCGGGGGTATAGCTAGATAAATTTGTTGTGATCCCATATTCTAAATAAAGCATTTCACTTAATTTTACTAATTTAATTAATAACGCCATGGGATCTGTTCTTTGGAGTAAATGTTATATTTCAAATGTTTAATAAAGCAAGTCTTCTTGTTACACACATATACTGAGTATATAAATCAACAGTTTCACCTTCCCTGATTCCTTGTATGTCTTACTGTGTGTTGTTCTGATTTAAATTTCAGCTCGTCTCGAATAAGGCAGCCTGAAATAATTGGCAGAACCAATTATTTTGGGTTCCCTCCGTTATAACTCTAAAGAAGAGGTTATAAGATGCGCCACTCTGCTAATTTGTTTAAATTTTGCTACTAATAACAAAAAAATAATTTTGTGACTTGTGTTGCTAAACAGTAATTGTGTCCCTATTCATAAGCTGTTGATTTATTTACTCGTGTATTTTAATATGTGTCAGAAATTTAAATAAGATAAAATAATAATTAATATTATAGTAATATAGTATAGATAATTTTATTAGGAAATATGATATGTGTAAAGTAAGAGTAACATATAATCCTATGTAAACAAAACATGTAGGAGCTTGTCAAAAGTTCATTCTACAACACGTCTGTTTGTAAACAATACCAGACCGGTTGAATTCTTGTGTGTTCCTGTTGGTGTGTATTTTGTCATTGTGAGCCTCCCCCATCGCGGAATGAAACAATTACTTCACACTCTTTGATAGCTCTATTGTTATAAGAAGCGTGTCCTTTCCTGTGTGTCGTCTTGTGCCTAGTAACTATGTATCTCCCCTTTGTTGAAAATTAAATCGAATTAAATAAAACAAGTGTACTAATTAATTTAATGGAATGATGTTTCCCTAAGTAAATAAACTAGTTCGAAATAAAAAGAAACTGTCTCTTAAATCAGACCAAAATAATAATAATAAATAATAAGTCATTTAAAATAAAAAGTTTAATAATAGCGTAAATTATTATAACACGTTAGTAGAATTATAATTATAAAAGTGTATTAGTGAAATAAGTAAAAAGAAATGAATAATATGTGTGAATAATAATAAATAAGTTGTGTCCTGCTTGAAAATAAGTCCCTAGCCGCCAGCTATTGTTAAATGGAACAATAGAGAAATATCCACCCTCGAGTTCACTTCTGCCCTTTGTACTCATAAACGAGGCCATTGTTGAAAACTAGTTTGACCCACATTCCAGCGTAACAGCTGATCGTTGAAAGTAAAGTGTTTGTCCCCTCTTGTTTAGTGTGTGGCAATTGATTGTTTAGTAGTGAATAAAGATCCCCTTTCGTGACATTCCGCTTATCTCAGTAAAGTAAGCAACTAGAATTAAAAAAATATCTAAGGTTGAGTATGGGATCAACTTTAGATTATCTTAAGTATAAATAAGCGAAATAGATATAAGGAACGTAACTCAGTCACAATGGCACCGCACTGAAAAATTCTTTACAAGAGTTAAAGAAAGTAGCAGAAAACTAACTACTAGAGTTAGAGTATACAAAATGTAATCAGTCGGGCCATGATGTTGTGAGGTTACGTAAATTAGTAGTAGAAATAAAATTAAGTTAGATTTTAAGAAACAAGATAAAGGGAAGGTCACAGAAGAAAAGAAAATGAGTACCAAGAGCTGATCGTTTAAATAAAATTTAATCCCAAAGGTTTAATAATAATCTCTGTTAATAAATGTTTACAATGTATTAAAGTGTGTAGGAAATAATTCTAGGTAAGTGTTTTTAAAACCCCAAAGTAATAATAAGTGATTAATAATTGCTTAAATAGTAATAATTGCTAAATAAATCTTAAGTTAAACAAATTTGTGTAACGTGTAAATAAGTAGTAGTAAATCGTATCGCAGTAAATAAGAGAAAAGTGAATAATAATAAAAGTTACGTTGCGTAGTGTAAACCCCCCAGTTGTGGCAAGGTAGAGAAAAGGAAGCGTGTTCAGTATTGTATTAAGCAGCCACCCTCTCAATTGTATTAAAGGTTGCTCTCCCTAAACAATGAATGCCACCGCGAGTGGATTACAATGCATTGTGTAAAGTGTCTCCCCTTCCGCATATTTTGTCTAGTAATTGTTAAAGAGTTAAATGAAAAGTATCATCGTGAAATTCCGCTTCTCTCAAAACAATGATCTAAAGTGGAGTATGGGATCCTCTTTAGATTACATTAGAAATAAGTTTATCATATATAATCCAGAAGTGATTATACATGTTAAGTAACGAGTCACAACGGCGCCGACTGAAAAGGATAATGATGAGCCAAGAGAGCCAAGAGATCATTTTTTTTTGAATGCTGAAAGCTAACGTGTAGAGTTAGAGTAAGCTGATGTCAGTCGGGCCACGATATTGTGAGTTGCTGAAATTAGGGAAATTAGTATTATGAGTATGTACTGTATTTAGTGAGAAAAAGGGAATTTCACGGAGGAGGAACATTTAAATGAGAATTAAGATCATTTTTAGAGAATTTAAAACAAATAAACCGTGCAATAACAATAAAAGATAATAATAATAAGAAATTTCACATGGAACTCCCCAAGCATACTCTCGGTACATAGCTGACCAAAATTTTAGGAGTCTGTGTTGGTAAGGAGGCGGAGTATGTGACGATTTAAATTGTGACATTTACAGAATAAAAAAAAAAATTTAATTAATTAAGGTTGCGTACAATTAACCATTTAAATCTCACAATAATAATAATAAAAACATGTAGGTACTAAGTGTGAATGGAAGAAGTAATTAATAAGGGCAAAGTATCCATAAAGAAAAGGCATATTGTAAATAATTATTATGTTCGTATTTAACCCTTTGCTTGCTATCAAGCGCCTACCTGTTGATACCGGACTCGACCTGTTTTCCGAGTCTACTGTAATTAAAAAATAATAGAGTAAACTAATGTTAATAATTAAAGTATCTGTAGACACAGATAGTAACTAAAACAATTAATTTAAATGATGTATTTTTATCTAGCGATAGTTTGTATAAATAAAAAGTTTATTTAAAGAGAAAACAGGAACTATATATGCTCGCGGAATAAACACCCCACTCTCTCTCGTCATGTACGAGGGTAGCGGACGAAAAATCGCTCTCTTGCGATGACGACGCCCAGCTGTGCAGACGCACGAGCAAAATGCTCTGTTCAAAAGTTATACAATTTGTTGTTAGTGTGGATTAATTAATTATTATTTTGTATTTTACTAACCGTTACAAAAAGTGTAATATGTAACGTTAACAAAAAGAAAATTCCAAAAACTTTGTAACAAGAAGAAAGATGTAACTACAAACGACGAGTGTTAATAAAGAAAAAACGATGACTGCAATCTTCACCGATGGACGAATCTTTTCAACTTCTGACCTGTGGTCATGGACCATCAAAATGAGAACTCCAGTATACCCTACCGATGATGCAGTTCGAGACATCTGAGAATCAACGAGTATCTGTGTAGAAGACTCTACCTATCCTGCAGACGTATTAAGCCATGAACAACAGAGACCAGACCAAGACGAGGACGACGTTTTAGGACTCCCAAGACGGAACCACATGGAGGCGATTACTACATCCAAAAAATAGAGGTGACTCGATAGCACGTCTATCGAGGAATAATGATAATATTTTTTGTAACACAATACTCTATTTAAGAGACTTACAGAGACGATTGATTTTATAAGAATATAAAAACTTAAATTTGAGAATTTAATTGTAACTATTCAATATCATTCAATTGTAACAATTTAGATATTAACGTAACGTAGTGTTATTAATACCATTCTCCTAATGGAAGATATATGAAGCAAAAAGGTAAAGGTCTTGCAAGATAAAATTTTGAATTAAATATAATTAAAAGATTAGAGACTAAATACCAATGGTTACCCGGATCCGGGGGTATAGCTAGATAAATTTGTTGTGATCCCATATTCTAAATAAAGCATTTCACTTAATTTTACTAATTTAATTAATAACGTCATGGGATCTGTTCTTTGGAGTAAATGTTATATTTCAAATGTTTAATAAAGCAAGTCTTCTTGTTACACACATATACTGAGTATATAAATCAACAGTTTCACCTTCCCTGATTCCTTGTATGTCTTACTGTGTGTTGTTCTGATTTAAATTTCAGCTCGTCTCGAATAAGGCAGCCTGAAATAATTGGCAGAACCAATTATTTTGGGTTCCCTCCGTTATAACTCTAAAGAAGAGGTTATACTATTACCATATTTTTATTTATTTTATCATAATTTCCACTACTACTTACCTTGTCTTTGTTTATATCTAATTTGTCTATTTCTCTACTCTTATTTTCTAACTCTATCTCATTAATTCTCTTGTCAACATTAAAATTTTGTTTTTGCATTTCATTTTTTAATTCTTCTAATTTCTCCTCTAATTGATTCAATTTTACATTTTGCAAGTTATTCTGTTCTTTTAGTTCGTTCTCGAAACTGTCTAACTTTACATTAAATGTACTATTCATCTGGTTAAATTTGTCATCGAATTTAAGATTCTGCTGTTCAAATTTTTCATCGAATTTGATGTTCTGCTGTTGAAACTTTTTGTCAATTTGTTCTTTTAATACACTATTTTGTGTTTTAATTAGTATAAATAAATCTTCTAATGATATCTTATTTTCGATTGCCCTAGGTGTTGAATTAGCACTTATTCCATCTAATAAAACTGATTCTGTAGCTGTATTATTTATTTCTATGCTGTCATTATTTTCTGCCATTTTGATAAACTTTAATATTGAAATGACTATTTAATTACACTTGTCGCAATTACACTATTTGATATGTTTTTGTCAACATAACCTCTCGTGTATTAGGTTATGCACTATTCTATCACTCTCCTTGTCTCTGAATCTGGCTTATATTTTATATAAAATAGCTTTATATAAAGTCCCTGTTCGGGCGCCAATTGTTAACTAACACTCTTACACACATTTATATTTGTGTATTTTTACTTTTACTGATATAAGGTAAACACGTGTACTTACCATTTCAATGTATGTGTGAGCACGTGGTTCCTTTCTGCTATAAATCTCTCTTTAAGGGGCCAGGGTACACTCTCGGCGAGATTCAGATACAAAGAGGTAATAGAAATGACAACACTGATTCTCATTTGAATTAATCACTAGGTTTTAATTGCCAGAATAAAATAAACATATATTGAATGATACCCAAAATGGCGTCACATACAATTGCCAAAACAAAATGGTGGTTACATTTCCTTAAACCCTATTCAGTCATAGTTACTTTGTATTATGGTGAATCTTGTTAATATTTTTATATTTACGTCTAGCTGCAGCTCTGATAACACATAATTAATTATATACTGATATGCTACACAAACCAATGCCCTCTTTAGTCATGATCATGGCCATGCGTTCATTCACTCATACGCTCATTCACCCCCACTATCGCAAATACATTTTATCAAATTTATCTTTGTTAATTGAGCTCATTAATATGTAAAAATGTGATAATTGTTTGACTTCTCTATAAGTGGACCAGAGTTGCTCCCTCACTGGTGTTAGATGTGATGCAGTAGTATGGCAGGTGGTCGCCTCATATTTATCGTTTATCTGTTGGTGTACACTGATTCTACATTTGATATTTGACTGCTTACTAGTACTTGAGTCTTTTACAACTCCACTGTCCCATTTTTAATTATAGATAATAACTTTCTTAAAACTTTTGCTGAAAACTGAGTCGACAGCGATACATCGCTGTTGACCCTTTGGTGTGCTGTGCTGAACTGAGAACGAGGAATATGCAAATTTTTGTATGTGTTAGTGCATTTGACGTCATCGTCTTTTGTTTGCTGGGCCAACGCCTCGCTACATACGTTGTTGTTCCTACGTCATTGTCTTTTATTCATGACGACAAAGCTTTATAAACCAATCACAATTGTTATTAATAGTCCGTCATCACATACACCGCCATCATCTCTGCCTGCTTTTGCTCGTCAACCGGTGACCTTGGCATCATGCTCCTCTCACTGAATATGCGTTGTTCCTTTTTACAGAGGGACACTGGACCTAACCATTCTTTATTCAACTGTGATACGATAAAACATTATAAAATAACCTCAAATCCCATAATTAAGGTATTGGGCCTTTATGTACTGTTACAAGTTTTATATATATATATATTACATTTAATATTTATAATTAAATTTACCTCAAGATGTTATTTTTTTCCATTTTTGGAACATGTTTCGGGTACTATCTTGTACCCATCCTCAGCCTTCCGGTTTTTTTTGTCTGGTGAAGTACATATGTGTTGTTGGTTGACTATTATTATTGTGGCTTCCTGTTGGCTTCTGGTATTTCAAATTGGTTTTATTGTGTGTGATTGTGGTGTACGTGTTAGTTTTTTGTATATTTTCAATGTTGAGTGCTTTGAATATTGTGTCATGTTTTGTATTGATTTGTATTTGTTCAGGTATTAGTTTGTTTTCTGTTTTATGTTTGTATATTTGTAAATTTTCCCAAATGTTCATTATGGTGCCTTTGTGTGGTATATGTTTTATTAGTGTTGCATTGGTTATATCTGGGAATTCATGTCCTGTGTTTATTGCATGTGTGGCTAAATTGGATTTATATATTTCTGGTTTTTTGTATGCATTTAGGTGTTCAAAATAACGTTTTTTCAGCTGTTTTTTTGTTTGTCCTATGTAACATTTTGTAACGGGGCAGAAAAGGGGGCTTTCTATTTTATTAAATTTGGGTGTTATTTTATTAAAGATTTTAAATTCATTTTTCATCTGTGTGGCCAGACACGTGTTTGAGTAGAAGTTTTGTTCAAACAAAGAAACGGTACGCTGTAGCTGGGTGATGAAACAATTGTAAAGGAATGTGCAGGTGACACAATTCTTGGAACTTTGCGATGGTGTGACACCTGCGCCCAAACGCACTACACCAGCATGTGCGCAGATGACGCCAAGAAGCAAGAAACAATATGGCTTGGAGGCGAAAGTTTGTTCGCACATGGTCTCAAAACGGCGGAAACAAAGTTTAAGTCCAACCCACATTTGTGACGTCGACCAGTGAACACTCAAATATCGTCGACATCCAACACACGAAAATCCTGTGTGTCGTGTGTACAATGAATAAAACTTTAGCCGCGAAGGCTGCGAACGACGAAGAAATTTGTTCGCAGGCAAGGCAGTAATGTCCGGCCGCATGTAAGTCGGAAAGTAACATCTCAAACTGCCGGACGCGAATTGTAGTGCGTCCGCTGACTGGACAAATTTTCATCTCAACTATATAACAAAATGTGAATCAGCAGTGGTGTTGTTGCGAGGCGGCGGCGGCCGTTTGAACATAACGGGCTGCGGGCCGAAAATTTATTAACCGTGTAAATATATTCAAATATGTGCACAGTGCGAGGTAGCCGGGGAGACGCTGTGAGTAAATAGACCACCAGACAATTATTAACTAATTTAATGTACAGAGCTCTAAATATCTTATAAAGGGAATCATTTAAATATTGAATGAATGAATGTGTGAGTACACAGATACTGGGCTGCATTTAAAACCAAAATATATCTATATAATGCAAGTAAACTTAAAGTTAATGTAAAAGATTATTGACTATATCACTTCCCGAAATAATTGTGTGTAATTTGTTCTATTTTGTGTATTTCTCTAAGAAAAGTAAGATAAAAGTAAACCTATTTGTTTTCATAATACAAATATGTGTTAGTGTAGTTATTACGCCATAACCATTTCCTAGTTTTCTGTGCTGACAGCTCGTCTAACGTAATCGGGGGTTTACTGAAATTTTATTAGAGTCAGATAGCGGGATTTTTATAAGGGCAAGAGTGTTTAAAGTTTACATGTGTATCTAAAAACATGTTGGCGACCTGGGCAGTTTCAAAAGGTAAGTTTAACGGGGACCATGATGGTAAGTGAAATTCTGGCAGCGGTGAGTATTATTATATTATGATGACTGTATTATTATTATTTTAAAAAGGGTAAAAGGTGAGTACCTTTACAGCGACGACCCTGCCAGGATGTTCGTATAAAAATTATAGGAACTAGACCTGTTTTAAAGCACAGAAAGTAGGATTTGGTAATGACGTATGTGTAAAAAATTTTATCGTGTATATTTACGTTAAAGGTTATGTGTTGGTAGGTTCGTTATGTTCACAAGTGTGTTAGTGTTTTGATTTTATATGAGTAATTATAGAATAAGAATAGTTTTTTTATATATAAAAGGGGTTATATGAATCATTTTTGAATATTACCGAGGTACTAGAGAATATTGGTTTCGCGTGGGAGGAATGGGAAAGCGAATTTAGAGGGGTTGTAGGTGAAATGACAGACGAGGAGTGGGGTAATTTGGATGATAGTTTAGCACGAATGGAAGAACAAGAAGAGGGAATATTCGCAGAAATTAAGAAACATAGTGAAATGACCAATGATAAAGGTAAGGTAGTTGAAGAAATAGTGGTAGAAAATAAGGCAGTACATAGGCCTAGTGATAATGATGAGAGTGTGGTGGTGGTGGTAAATAAAGGTAGAGAGACAGACCAAGTTAACAAAAATAAAGACGATCAGGTGGCAGATAATAATATAAGTTGTGCTAATCTAAATGAGCCGAATCAAGAGCTGATGAAAAAGTTACAAGTAATGATATACGAAATGTTTAGTAAACAAAAAGCAAGCTTAAATGACGCATTTAACCTTATTAATAAATGGTTTGACGAAAGTGACAAAAGTGGGATGAACTTTTTGAAAAGTGGGATAAACGAGACAAGAAATGGAGATTAGAGACAGACCGATTAAAGGAGAATACAGTTGAATTAAAACAGGTAAGTGATAATAATGTTGTTAATGATAGTGTGGGAATAATTAACCAGGTGAGTGATAATGATAATTCTAATAATGAAATAATAAATAATAGTGACAAAAGAGTGGGAGAGGTAGTGTTGACTAGTGAAGATAATGATGGTGATTACATTTCTGAGGTAAGCAGGAGTGATAATTATGACGATATAAGTGAAAATATGATGTTACAGAATAATGGAATAAATATTGAGAATACTGATGAAGTTGTAGAATGTAATAATGGAATGTTAGTGTGTGTTGATGGGTTAAAGAGAGTGGGTGAAGAGAGTTATATTGTGGGGTATGAAACAGAGGGTAAAATTTTTCCGAGGTGTTAAGGGGGGGGGGTGAAGAAAGGTCTTCACGAAGGTATTGGGTAGAAAAGTGTTCTACTGATAATTGTTTTTTGAAGTTTTTTATTGTTCCTGGAGAAATCAGGAAATGTTTAAATGAGTTAGTGCCCTCTGCATGGAGTGAGAGAGAAAGTGTGATATGCCATTATGGTGAGGGAGATTTAGATAGAGAGTTGTGTATTGAGAGAGAAATAGAATTATATAAGTTAAAGAGAAATTATAATGAATTGAGAGAAAGGTTAGAAGGGGTGAAGATAAAAAATGATAAAATAGCTTACCTGACGTTAACCAATAATACTGATGGAGACTGGACAAAATTAACCAATATTGAACAGGTTTATGAAACAAAAAGAGGGAAGATGAATGACATAGAAGTAATGGTTTATAATAAGAACAATAATAATAAATTGGAGGTAAATAAAAATGATTTATGCTATAAATATGTTAGGTATATACACGATGATAGGGGTTGAATTAAGAAATTAGGGAAGGAACAGTTTAAATATGTTAATATATGGTAATGACCTGGCTGATTTTGGAAATGAAGTGTGATAAATTGAATAATTAATGACAAAAGTTTGTAAATATGTTTTTAGTAAATTTAATTGTGTGTATTGCAAAATATGTTATGTAAACCATGTGTATATGTAGTAGAAATTGTTGTGATAATAATAATAATATTTTTGCAGTCTAAATAAATAACAAAAATAATTTTGAAGATGATAACGAATGAATTGTAATTATTGTAATTGGTGAAAGTAATTAAATATGTTGTATTTCCATAAGTGATTTAATTAAAATAATTTGAGATGTTTAAATATTTTTGATTGATTTCAATTTTATATAATTGAATTTTCTAATTATTTTATGAGATGTGAATTTGACAATTAATTAATAAATAAATGTTAAATTGCTTGGTATGAAATAACACTGTTGTTAAATGTTTCAGAGGTTATGTGGAGGTAGTGGTGTGTATATTTTGTGTTTATGTCAGTAGGTGAATAATAAACTGCAAGTATCAATTTTCTAATACAATTTATATAAAGTAAAATTTGATATAATTTTGGAATGTGTTTGTAGTAAAGTCATTCACCTTGCTAAGAAAGTCATCTGATCCGCTGTAGAACGTCACGTATAAATTGTTTGTAAATTTCCAAGGTAACTAATGTTTGAATATAATGATTTTGATGTGTTAAAATATTTTGATGTAAATGATGGAAGTAATTTAATATAGTTAAGATTTTTAAATGGTGTGTAAAAGGTGATAAAGTTGATGTTGGGTGATGAATATTTTGTTAGGACATGTAGATCAGTCCATGTTGAATTTAAAGGGGTAGTAGAGATGAATAAATATCATTATGAGTAAATGTAATGTAGAGTTTGAGAAGTATTGATAGTGACACAGTAGATATGAGTAAAATATGTAGAGTATTGAGGGATCTATTGATGTAGTAAATAAGTGGATATATTTTGTTGTAGTTGAAGTATTGTATTGGGAGAGTAATTAGAGTTGATGGGAATTTTGTAAGGGGGATGGTGTGGTAGGAGTCCGCAACAAAAGTGGTTGGGACGGGAAGGGACCGTTTGGCGCCGGAAAGGGCCGCCTAGGTAGAATCCAGGGGCCAAATAAGGGAATGAGCTTTTGGGAGGGAACACACATCCTGAGTACAAAGGGGTAGAGAGTATTTTTTATATAAGAGTAGAATGATGCGAACTGAGTTGAGTAGTAAGTTGGGTTTAGAGAATGTTTGGTAGATGTTTTTGATAGAGATGGGTGTCATGTTAGTTAAAGCTGTTAGTGATATTAAAGTCAGAGGGGTAAAGATTATATATATATTGTAACGAGAAACGTGGTCGTACCTGTTTAAATGTGTTCACACTTGTTTATTTTGTGTATTAGTGTAAATGTAGTGTGTTTGCCTCACACCGGTCGTTACATAAATCGACGTCACTACTGGAGTCTGTAGCGTTGTCAAAATTACCAGTACAACCTACCTGTTAATTCATAGGGGTTGCGAATCCCGGGTGGCGCCAAATTGTTTCTATTAAAACAATTAAAATAGTTAAATTATAAGATGATACGTGTTATTAGCATGGACAGCTGGAGCATTCGAATGGTTCCCGCCGCTATACAGGTTGCCGTCTCGACCACTCGTGATGAGCGCTAGTTGGTTATTGAATAAAACTTGCTAAGACACATATACTCTACAACGTCCTATGAAATAAAAAGATAGTAATACTCTGTACTGTGATTTTAATACAAATTCGGTCATTAATTAATATGACAAATGGATTATAAATGTTTTGATAACAAATAGCTCCGGTTTATAACATGAAACACAAATATCTCAAGGTTGGCAAATCGATCTGAAAACAAATTATTTCTCTTCCGCTATGGCGTCAGTTACATACAATATATTAATCTGTTTCAAATCTGGGGTTCTTTGGATTATGACATAAGACATAAACGTTGGTTACATTAAAAAAGTACACTACCATACCTTATACGTACTTAGAAAGTATAATGTGTTTTTACAAATTGTTCGGTAGTGTCGTATTTTTGTTACAAAATTGCACTCTTAAGCGAGGTTATATTTTGATTAATAAAATGTTTTTACGTAAGTAAATTATGCATTAACACCTTTGAAAGAAAATATTTGTTCAATAGTGAGAAATTTGATCATTTGAAAGATATTTAAAGCAATTTGGTGGTTTCGCGATTAAGGAATTTATTCGATACTTATCAGTTCAGATAGTGTTGATGTGAACGCTGACGGCCAGGTTATTTGACTGGTCGTTCGTTTCATTGTTCAGCACTTGTTGCTGGTTATTTCCATTCTGAAGTGGTTCGTTATTCCTGCTCACTGATGGTTGATTGTTATTATTGTTGGACGTGTGGTACCATGAGTCTGGGTGCCAATTCGGGTTATATCTTCTGTGGTTATACCTTCTCCCACTGACAAAATTTACGTGACGTCGGCCGTTGCTTCTATTTGGATTACCCCCGGGTCCCCGGTTGTACTGGTAACTAGGATGATACCGGTTGCCGTTGTAGTTATGGTCGTTGGGGTGACCATTGGTGCATTGTTCAGGTTCCGCTCCTCTGTAATTATCATTTGGTCGGTTATTATTTGGGCTGTTTCTATTGTTGTCTTGATTCCCTTGACGATGGTTTTGTTGACCTCTGTTACCTGGCTGATTGTTCGGAGGGTGATGCTGGGCATTTCTATTGAATAGCTGTTCTTCATTGTTATTATGGTTTCGGCCCCAGTTATTCCGGTTATTGTTTTGTGGATGATTGTATGGTACATTGAAATTAGTCGTATTATTATGTTCATTCCATTTATTGTACCGCTGGTTCATGATCCGGTTTTTTCGGTACTGACCATCATTCTCCAGGTCCTCCAATAGACTAGCCATTCCTTGAATTGTTTTTATCTGTCCTTGCCTCCTGGCCTTCTGTATTGCTTCTTCGTAATGATAACCCAGCTGTATTACCAAAGACTCCTCGGGTATCTTGGGTTCTAAATTTCTGGCTAAACATACTTTTCCCAAAAAGTAGGACGTTAAAGTGTGTCCTCCTTGTGACTCGTATCTTCCATTGCTGATATCATTGCGGACCACATTCTGCGTGGACTCGGACCAATATTTCTCCCGGAATTGTCTCTTAAACTCTTGTGTGTCATTGATCTCGGGTCGAGTGGCCGTCCACCAGTTGTCATGGGTGTCTCGGAACATTTCATCGATCATACTTCTCACACTGGACCACCTGGTTTCTCTATTTTTCTCTATCAGCTCTTCTACCCGTTTGAGGAATTCTATCGGGTTCCTCCAGTAGCTGCGGAAATTAATTATTTCTCGATTTTCGCTGGTTATGATTTGTGTGTGATTATAAGGTTTCTCTCTTAATGCATCTAACTCTTCTTGCATTTGTTTCTCCCGTATACTTATCCCCTGGATTTTCTCTCTGTTTTCTCTGGTCATTCCGTCTAATTTATCGATGACGGTGTATACCTTCTCCACACGATTGTTTACATCTATTTGTAGTTCTTGGTGCCTCTCCTCCAGTTCCTTGACCACCTCCTGTTTGTTCTTCTGGCATCCTTCGGTAAGGACTTGGTAGAATTCTGTCGCTCTCAATTTACCTTCCTCCTCGATTTTATTATTCAATTCTTCTCGGATTTGTATCACTGTTTCGTTGGTCTCCGTTACCGTTTGCCTGATCTCCTCTCGACATTCGACTAGCTGTTGCTTCCATTCCTCCTTGGTTTTCTCACTTTCTTCCTCTATTTTCCGTTGGAGAATATCATGATTATTTTCCATCTTTTTATTTACTATTTCCAGATCCTTCTTGATCTGTTTCTTCAGCTCTTCGCTCTTCTTTTCCAATGCCTCCTGACTTCTCTTCAAGTCTTCATGGTTGCTCTCTATTTTGTCATTCAGGAATTCTATACTCTCCTTCATTTGCTTCTTCAATTCTTCACTGTTTAGGTCCAGTTTTTCCAATTTTTTATTCAACTCTTCCTTGTCTGATGCTAATTTTTTATTCAAATCTTCCTTATCCTGTCTTCTCTCTTCTTTCATACCCTCTTGTAATGATTCTAATTTCTTATTCAAATCTTTCTTGTCTTTCCTCGAGAGTTCTGCTATGAAATTCATCAGGTCTTGCATGCTCGGACCTCCCTTTGCTGTTTCATGGTCTCCAGCCCGTTGTTCTCTCTCACTATCTTGAACTGGTTTCTCAAGTGGGTTTGGATTTTCCATTTGGTCCTCCTGTGGATGTTCTTCCGACAATTCTCCAGTCGTTTCCTCAACTTCTTCCATTTCTTCTTGGTTTTCTTCTTGGTTTAATGCTGCCTTACCTTTAAGCCTCGTAACCATACCGTGTCTATTCATAACCGCCGCTAGTTATTCTTTCTAGCCTCACGTTGCTGGTCGCCAATATGTACGAGAAACGTGGTCGTACCTGTTTAAATGTGTTCACACTTGTTTATTTTGTGTATTAGTGTGAATGTAGTGTGTTTGCCTCACACCGGTCGTTACATAAATCGACGTCACTACTGGAGTCTGTAGCGTTGTCAAAATTACCAGTACAACCTACCTGTTAATTCATAGGGGTTGCGAATCCCGGGTGGCGCCAAATTGTTTCTATTAAAACAATTAAAATAGTTAAATTATAAGATGATACGTGTTATTAGCATGGACAGCTGGAGCATTCGAATGGTTCCCGCCGCTATACAGGTTGCCGTCTCGACCACTCGTGATGAGCGCTAGTTGGTTATTGAATAAAACTTGCTAAGACACATATACTCTACAACGTCCTATGAAATAAAAAGATAGTAATACTCTGTACTGTGATTTTAATACAAATTCGGTCATTAATTAATATGACAAATGGATTATAAATGTTTTGATAACAAATAGCTCCGGTTTATAACATGAAACACAAATATCTCAAGGTTGGCAAATCGATCTGAAAACAAATTATTTCTCTTCCGCTATGGTGTCAGTTACATACAATATATTAATCTGTTTCAAATCTGGGGTTCTTTGGATTATGAAATAAGACATAAACGTTGGTTACATTAAAAAAGTACACTACCATACCTTATACGTACTTAGAAAGTATAATGTGTTTTTACAAATTGTTCGGTAGTGTCGTATTTTTGTTACAAAATTGCACTCTTAAGCGAGGTTATATTTTGATTAATAAAATGTTTTTACGTAAGTAAATTATGCATTAACACCTTTGAAAGAAAATGATATTTGTTCAATAGTGAGAAATTTGATCATTTGAAAGATATTTAAAGTAATTTGGTGGTTTCGGGATTAAGGAATTTATTCGATACTTATCAGTTCAGATAGTGTTGATGTGTTGCCATCTGGGGTAGTGGATATTCTTCAAATTTGGACTGGTTTTAAGCTTCGAACATCTTTTTAAATCTTGTCTTGGATTTCTGTTAATTAATTTATTGGTATTTGGTTCCAGGACATCGTTAATTCTTGGTAGGTCGGCATCTATTCGTCTTTGGTCATCTTGGTTAACTTCCGAAACTTTTCGTAACTATTTAAAGTAAAATTTCAATCATTCCAATTTTGCGTGCCGCTTACCCACGTGTCATTTTTTCAAGTCTAATAAATTTAACGGAAAACTCGCCTTCAACAGCCCGTTACTATGGTAACAGCAATCCTTGGATTGGTTAATTACTCTTTCAAAAGCATTGTTAAGAGATTTGAATTTTTATTCAAATTTATTAAGTATTTTCCTAATTATAGTAAAAAATAAAACCATAAAATAGTTTTTTCATTAAGCATTAATTATTTTCCTAATGGTTTTATTCCTTTACAGTTCCTTTGGGGTAATAAATGATATCACTATTATCTTTCTTTCCTTTCAAAGTTTACAATGATACCTCATAAGGTCATATTTTGTTATACATTAACTTTAGTCTAAATATTTTACATTTGATAAATTACATATCCTTCTTAAATTAAACTTTTATAATAACATTTCTGTTTTAAAATGATTTACATATAATTACTGGCCATTTACTGGTCTTAGATTAGTAAAGTTTCTTGCGAAATTGTTACAATTTACATTTGAGTGTCTCTGACAGTTAGATGTTTTCATAGCCAAGATTAGCCATGATGGTTTTTTGGTGTATTTCTTTTAAATTACATTTTGAATTCAGCCTGATGGGCTTCACTTAGTTATCATATTTGTTTGTGTTTTAACTACTATTCAACATACATTTTCATTACACATATTTTAAAATATAATAATTAGGCTTATGGACTGCAGGTTCCCTTCAGCCATATCCTCTTCGTAACATTGAACCAAACTATTCTTTATAAGTTACTAGTTATTGTTAGTTCTAATATTGATTCCTTTCTTTTGTTACTACCTAGAGTGATAAACATCATCACTTCTTGCAAAATTATGAAAGTCAATTCCCCTTTCAACATGGGGTGTTTTATTCATTGTAGTCTTAATTTTAAAAACAAAACTTTATTTCTATTCTACTATCTCCTCCATACCATGTTAATACAAACTGTTTTTGTCTGGGCTTTCTCCCTGAATAACATTACATGCTTCTTTTATATTTATTTGGAATATTATTTTTAGTTATATAAATGTGTACAAGATCACTCCAACCATTGATTGTTTATCAATGTTTTATAAAGTGTTTTCTTACTTATCATTACATTTTTATTGCTTAACATACACTTTCACTATTTTTAGGGTACTTACACTTTCACTATTGCACTTCACTTTGGTTCACTGTTTGTATTGAGTGTTATTTAATGGGTAATCCCTATACTTTCTCCTATTATTTCTCACTATTTCTTTCTAGCATAATATTTATTATTAATAATATTAGGTTATTTATTTTTTGTTAAACCTAACCTTCCTCATAGTGTTAGTGTACTTTTCTACACTACGTTACTTTACAATCGTCTTGTGTCTTTAAAATAGGTACATAAGTTATTTCAATTATAATAATACTATTTGTTTCATTAATGGATAATTATTTGGGGTTTATTTACAGTATTCTATCCTTGAGTCTACTATTTTTCCCCTTTATATGTTTGTTAGTCTCCCCTTGGGTTTAACCTGTCTCCTCTTCATTCTTCCTCTTCTTCGTCTTCTTCAATAGTCTTCATCTTGGTTCGGTTCTCCTCTTCTCATCTGGTTTGATTTCTGTTTAATCGCAGGGATCTGTTCCCTTCCTTTGATTCTTCTTTAGTTCTGGGTTCATATCTTCCTTTGTTAGTTCATAATTGTTTGGTCCATCACCTTTTTTCTTGAGTATGGTTCGTGGTTCCCTTCTTTGTGTTTGTGTTGTTGCGTCAATCACTTGGGTTGGGTAATATCGTCGTCCGTCGTGTCATAATATTTGTATTTTATTCATTTTTAAACATTTTATTTTATATGAAGTACTTTTATATTAAGAATTATCTTTTTTATCACTGGTACGGGATTTGGCTTATTTGTGTTGTAACAATATATATATATATATATATATATATATATATATATAAATTCTAAGTTGATACAATCACGTTGTTATGAATAATTAAATCACCCAAACTAATGGAGATGGAGAATATTAAAGAAAGAGAGGCATAGTAAAAATATAGAATTTTAATTGAAACAAGTGACAATTCTAATAGAATTTGAGAATAAAGTAAAGTTGTAAAATGTGTAATTTTGAGTAATTTAAATATCAATTTTATGATTAATTATAATAATACTATGTTAATTTTAAAGGTCACATTTTATTATGTTTTTGTGTTTAAAGTTAGAATTTTAAAGAGGTAATGTATTTTCTGATGTAGCCTATGTATAACCTGTGTAGGTCAAGGTTGTGGACTTGACCCAGTTTGATCAGCTGATGGGTGATGTTAGAAACTAGACCAGTTTTGGCACGGAAGTAATGCCAATTTTGTTGTTTAATTAATTTAAATAATTTTAAATTTTCTTAATATTGAGAAAAGTATATTTTAATAAATTTAAATTTTTTTTTGGAAAAAAAAAATTTGATTTTTGGTGCCTGCCATCTAATTGATGTTTTGAATTTTGATTGTAGTGGTTTACGTGTATTACTAGGGTTTTATTGAATTATACTGTTTAGAATGTAGGTATAATCACATGTTAGGATAAATGAGTTCATGTTTTAATTAAATGTTCAATTTGTTTGTTTTTCTGAGTATAAATAGCAATGAAGAGAATTGATAAATGTAGATAAAAGTTTTTTTTTGGTTTTAAGGAAAATAATAATAATATAACAACCTGATTTTGAACTTAAAAGAATAGTGAATTGAAAGATAAATATTTTGTGACTTTTAAATGATGAGTTTGTTTATAAGATATTACTATTATTAATATTACTATTATTAATTAACAACATTAAATTATATTATTATTAAAATCAATCAATACACACATGGTTACATGAAACATTTTACAGTACACACACAATTAATTCACTATAAATTTATTTACAAATCTTCATCATTACTTGTTCAGTTATATCACACTTCATTGTCCAAGGTTGCGAGGTCTGAACCATCACACAAAATATTTAAAATTGTCCATTTATGAATGTCAGCCTCCATCGTCAAAAATTAGTCTTGGTTTCAAATAACAATTTTCAATTTTATTTACACACATATGGCTATCTTGTGTGTAACAACCATAAAATTTCAGTTTATTCATTTTATCATAATAATCATGTACCAAGTCAACATTATGTATTTCTGTCCAGTCTCCATTAGTAATTACATTCAATATCGGGTAATTTATTTTCTCATCATATTCATAAAAATAATTATCAAACTCTATTTTGTAAGGTATAAATCAATTTGCTCCTCTCTCTCCATGCATAAATTCTGTACTAGTATTTCATAATCTCTATTCAACTTAAATATTTCTGTTTCTCTCTCTTTAATTCTCTCATCACAATATTTCTCACACCATTTCACATTATCATTCCATACAGAGGGCAACACAACATTATTACAACGTCTGGCTTTACCAGATACACAAAAATAACTTCTTTGATATTTTAAAGACATTTTGTCTTTTACAAAAACTAACGAGGAACCTTTGTCCTCCAACAATACTGGTAAAACTTTTTCTTCACCTGTATCACAAGAAAAATTTGCCCTCTGTTCATACTCTATATTTAAACTGTCACTATACTCCCCTTCTAAATCATAGGCACTAACTAGCAATCCCTGATCAACCTCAACTCTCATTCTACTCTCATTATCACCGCTATTATCTACTGTATTACTTTTTAACATATTGTTATAATCATCGGTATTACTCACCTCGCTATTAATTTCTTCACTATCTATTGTCATATTACCACTGTTACTTGCAAAACTTTTTAAATTATCATTTACTGTAATTACATGTTCAAGAATAACATTACATCGCTCATCTATGTCATTTATACGTTTCCCGATATATCACAGTTTTGTAATTTAATCTTATTAATATCGCTCTTTATTTCATCAAATTTATGGTCATTTATATCAAAACGTTTATTTAATGTATCAAATTTTGTCTCAAACTTTTCCTCATTACTATCTAAACGTTGATTAATATCGTTAAGTTTAGCGTCCAAATTTTCACACTTACTATCTATCTTTAACAACAACTGCATCATACTCATCATCTCACCACTGTCAGATTGATTGTTTTTGTTAATTGATTTCGGGGTTATTTGAATCCCCGAGTCATCTATGTCAGCTGACTTACTTAATTCTCTATTTTGAACTAAGATTGGAGTCGAATGGACCTCCAACCCACTCATGACCGTTGATTCGGTCAAACTATTTTGTTTATTGATAGTTGTATTTTCTGCATTGACTTCGGTTAAGTCAGTCATGCTGACTTCATCATCGTTATTTTTCATTTTATAGTGTTTTTTCTTTTTTACCTATACTATTGTACACACCTTATCTTACTTCTATGTCTAGTATTTTGTATGTTTGTTTATATCATATGAACTAACCATACCATTGCCCCTACCTCCAAATAACCTGTTCTGCAGCTTAATTAGGTCTGGCGAATATAATCACAAATTATACTCGCCGTCCCTGTTCGGGCGCCAGTGTAACAATCTAAGTTATTTACAAATAATAAATCTATATTAAATTCATAACAACTAAGTTTTTATCTTACCTTCGGGTTCCAATCCAAGGTTCTACAGATGAAAAAAAAATCAGCTGCAGAATAGGTTATCTGGGTTTGATTGCAAAATAATATTAACACAGTTTATTCTGACTAAACAACTTACTTTTGGTTTATTATGTGAAATTTACGTTATTTTCTACACTTGTATGACAATCCCTATTCTCTTCTACTTTATGTTTGACACGCTACTCCAACCCTTTTACAACATCAATTTCATCAACATACCGTACATTTGCAATCGCTTAATCGCTACCTATTTTAGACGAATTTAATTAAAATAGTTATTTTATAACAACAAACCAGTACTGTTAATATTTTAGTATTATTCCCCACACTCTCTCTCTCTCACGCTTATGCCCATCATACTTTTACAATACTCATCTCTTATTAATAGAGCTCTTTCAAAAACTTTTAGTTTGATGACAAAAGGTACTTTACCAATCTGTGTTTATTCTTAACCCGTCTGTAATAGTATCTGAGCTGTTGCACCAATAGGTTAACAACGTCTTGCACTTCACATTCCGGAAATAATTTCGGCTTTCAAAAGCTGGTGTATTGTTCCGATCACATATCGAACTAGATTCTCACTGTAACAGAGTTGTATAGTTATATTTTTATTCGGCCGACATAATTTTTCCGCACCGAGATGTTTTAGTTTGGCCGCGCGCTACACTGTTTATATACTTTATACTTGTTAACAATTAATGTTTTAACCATTAACTGGATAGGCCGAATTAATTTTACGGCCTATATTGCACGCCCGAGGCCACTGATTTACAAACTGTATACTGCTTCCTGCTGCTGTCTGATGTTACTTCTGTGGTGATAATCTGCCTACTGTAATTCACAAAGCCTGCTGCTGGGGCAGTTACACAATGCGTCTAGACTGTTGTTTAGACTAACAGTTTATGTTGTACTGGGGCTCCTCACAGGTGAAGTCTGCCAATTTGAAAATTAACTGAATTACTGAATTAAATACTGATTAAAACTGGATTGCTAAAATAAAATTAGAACTGGGGTAGCACACAGTTCTGTACCGTTACAAGAGTATGTACGAGCCCAGTAACTGCTAAAGGCAGCCCAGTGTGCATGGTAAGGGGAACATATCGGTTGAGGATCTGGCATGGTATAAGGCCAGGGGTTTGGATTTTGGTGTGGCATGTTAGAGGGTTAGGTGCGCTGTGGTGCGTGTCTGTTCGATTTTATGGTGTTGGGATCTCGAACAGAGAAGTCCAGTGATCTCGTTCAGATGCGGCCATAGTCGCCGAGCCAGGGGGGTAGTTTACCCATGATGTATAAGAATAAATGGGGGTTGTTGGCACCATATCCTCACCAGTCCTCTTAGGGGTTTTAGCAATGAGATTTCTTCTGTTTCGACAGAAGACCTCTCATTGGGGGGGGGGTATTGTAACGGGGCAGAAAAGGGGGCTTTCTATTTTATTAAATTTGGGTGTTATTTTATTAAAGATTTTAAATTCATTTTTCATCTGTGTGGCCAGACACGTGTTTGAGTAGAAGTTTTGTTCAAACAAAGAAACGGTACGCTGTAGCTGGGTGATGAAACAATTGTAAAGGAATGTGCAGGTGACACAATTCTTGGAACTTTGCGATGGTGTGACACCTGCGCCCAAACGCACTACACCAGCATGTGCGCAGATGACGCCAAGAAGCAAGAAACAATATGGCTTGGAGGCGAAAGTTTGTTCGCACATGGTCTCAAAACGGCGGAAACAAAGTTTAAGTCCAACCCACATTTGTGACGTCGACCAGTGAACACTCAAATATCGTCGACATCCAACACACGAAAATCCTGTGTGTCGTGTGTACAATGAATAAAACTTTAGCCGCGAAGGCTGCGAACGACGAAGAAATTTGTTCGCAGGCAAGGCAGTAATGTCCGGCCGCATGTAAGAGTCGGAAAGTAACATCTCAAACTGCCGGACGCGAATTGTAGTGCGTCCGCTGACTGGACAAATTTTCATCTCAACTATATAACAAAATGTGAATCAGCAGTGGTGTTGTTGCGAGGCGGCGGCGGCCGTTTGAACATAACGGGCTGCGGGCCGAAAATTTATTAACCGTGTAAATATATTCAAATATGTGCACAGTGCGAGGTAGCCGGGGAGACGCTGTGAGTAAATAGACCACCAGACAATTATTAACTAATTTAATGTACAGAGCTCTAAATATCTTATAAAGGGAATAATTTAAATATTGAATGAATGAATGTGTGAGTACACAGATACTGGGCTGCATTTAAAACCAAAATATATCTATATAATACAAGTAAACTTAAAGTTAATGTAAAAGATTATTGACTATATCACTTCCCGAAATAATTGTGTGTAATTTGTTCTATTTTGTGTATTTCTCTAAGAAAAGTAAGATAAAAGTAAACCTATTTGTTTTCGTAATACAAATATGTGTTAGTGTAGTTATTACGCCATAACCATTTCCTAGTTTTCTGTGCTGACAGCTCGTCTAACGTAATCGGGGGTTTTCTGAAATTTTATTAGAGTCAGATAGCGGGATTTTTATAAGGGCAAGAGTGTTTAAAGTTTACATGTGTATCTAAAAACATGTTGGCGACCTGGGCAGTTTCAAAAGGTAAGTTTAACGGGGACCATGACGGTAAGTGAAATTCTGGCAGCGGTGAGTATTATTATATTATGATGAGTGTATTATTATTATTTTAAAAAGGGTAAAAGGCGAGTACCTTTACAATTTATTGCAATCTTGGCATTCAATTTTGTATATGCAGTTAGTTGTTTATTATCTTTATTGTGTGAGCTATTTAGATTTTGTAATTTATTTTTATTAGTTTTGTATGCTATTTTTATATCTGTGTTTTTAAATAGTTTTGTTAGTTTTGTCATTTTATTATTTATGTAGGTGAATGTGGCCCATTTTTTGTTGTTGTTATTATTTATGGGTTGTTCAGTTTGATTAATTCTTAATTGTTCAGTTTTTATTTTATATTTGATTTTATTTTCTATTTTGATCACAGTATTTTTATTGTATCCATTTTCATAACCAATTTGGTATATTATATTTCTTTCTTTGTCAGTTTCTTGTTTGTTTAGGGGAATTTTGTACATTCTGTGAAATAGCGAATAAAATGCTGCCATTTTATGTTGTGGTGGGTGGTGAGAATGGTTAGGTATAATGATGTTAGTGGAAGTTGGTTTTCTATATATTGCATATTGTATGTGGTTGTTATATCTTGTGATGGTTATGTCTAAATAGTTGATTTTGTTATGTTTTTCTTTTTCTTCTGTGAATTGTATTTTGGGATGTATGTTATTGATTTGTTTCAGTATGTTCTCTGCATTTGTGTTTTTGTATCACAAGATACAACGACCACATACAATATGCAATATATAGAAAACCAACTTCCACTAACATCATTATACCTAACCATTCTGACCACCCACCACAACATAAAATGGCAGCATTTTATTCACTATTTCACAGAATGTACAAAATTCCCCTAAACAAACAAGAAACTGACAAAGAAAGAAATATAATATACCAAATTGGTTATGAAAATGGATACAATAAAAATACTGTGATCAAAATAGAAAATAAAATCAAATATAAAATAAAAACTGAACAATTAAGAATTAATCAAACTGAACAACAGATAAATAATAACAACAAAAAATGGGCCACATTCACATACATAAATAATAAAATGACAAAACTAACAAAACTATTTAAAAACACAGATATAAAAATAGCATACAAAACTAATAAAAATAAATTACAAAATCTAAATAGCTCACACAATAAAGATAATACAACAACTAACGGCATATACAAAATTGAATGCCAAGATTGCAATAAATGTTACACAGGACAAACAAAAAAACAGCTGAAAAAACGTTATTTTGAACACCTAAATGCATACAAAAAACCAGAACTATATAAATCCAATTTAGCCATACATGCAATAAACACAGGACATGAATTCCCAGACATAACCAATGTAACACTAATAAAACATATACAGTAGAACTTGGCTAATTCGAACGTGCATAATTCGAATTTGTGGATAATTCGAACTTTTACCGTGGTCCCTTGAATATCCTATGTAAAACCGTGCGAAAACATCGTCAGTAATTCGAACTTATTTTGGTTAATTCGAAATAAAAATTTTGCTCAAACTACAAAAAATCGCCTGCAGTATGGGCTAGACCACGTAACAATAGAGACACGACTGGAAACAGACAAGCAGGCATTGCCCTTTGTGAACAGACGCTTGTCCTTTGTGTCAAATTCATGGAATTGGCGCCAGTATCTCACGATGACACGTGACTGGCTCGTGTAACGGTACCGTTCGCCATTGTCCCTTGTTCCACGCCTCGTCAGTCAGCCACTCTCACTGTTGCTTTCAGTTCAGTCTGCCTGCATTCGTGGAAGGATTAAGTATTTTTGAGTTTCTACTGTGCGAGCTGTGTCCTGAAGTGAGAGACCGTTCCTTTCTTTATACAGTACTGTATATGGAGACTGGTGTGTTTTAGTGACGCTTATTGTGCAGTTTTATTGTGTTGTGTGTTCATCATGGCTCTTTCAAAACCAACACGGACCCAACACAAATCATTGACATTTGCTGAAAAAGTTGCCGTTATTTGGGAAGTGGAAAAGGAAATCTGAAATTGCTAAGGAATTCGGAATACCGCCAAATACACTGTCAATGTATCTACAAAATAAAGAGAAGATTTTGAATAGTGTGTGTAAAGCCAGCGACAAAGAGAGGAAAAGAGCGCGAGGATCAGAAAATCCTGACGTGGATGAATGTGTAGTGAAGTGGTTTAAGCAAGCAAGGGTCAAAAAAATTCCAGTCAGTGGGCCCCTCGTCAGAGCCAAAGCTGATGAATTCGCATCTAGCTCAGGGAAAAATGATTTTAAGGCCAGCACTGATTGGCTCGATGGTTTTAAAGAAAGGAATGGCATGTCTTTCAAAACTGTTTGTGGGGCAAGTGGATCTGTTGACGTTGAAGGTGCAAATTCATGGAAAGACGATTTGTTGCAAATGATTTCTGATAGAGACGCTAAAAACATTTTTAACGTAGATGAGACGGGCTTATTCTTCAAATGCACCCCCGACAAAGCACTTGCTTTTAAAGGAGAAAGTTGTAGTGGCGGCAAACACAGCAAGGAGCGCATAACACTTTTAGTCGGAGCAAACATGGATGGCTCGGAAAAACTGCCTTTGCTAATGATAGGGAAGTCAGCCAACCCACATTGTTTCAAAAATGTTAAAACAAAACCAGTTGAATATGAATCAAACAATAAAGCTTGGATGACAGGTGAAATTTTCGAAAGATGGCTTTTGAAAATCAACAGGAAATTTCGGAATCAAAACAGAAGAATCGTCTTGTTTATTGAGAACTGTACAGCGCACAACACTATTCCTGTGATGGAAAATGTAAAGGATGTGTTTTTCCCCCCAAACATGACTTCAGTAGTTCAACCTATGGCCCAAGGTGTAATAAAAAAGTTTAAGCATTTTTACAGACGGCTTGTGGTCCAAAACATTCTGTCAGCGCTTATTTAGATGAGCACGAAAATACTATCAAGATTAACATCCTTCAAGCTGCCCGCATGTGCAACAGTGCTTGGGACCAAGTTACGCAAAAAACAATTGCTAATTGCTTTCATGAAGGTGGTTTCTGCCACATTGAAGGTGAAGAGGAGAATAAAGGTGCTAGAGAAGTTGTACGCACTGCGGATAACTGGGAAGATGTTGGACATGACGCAGGCATTCGTTACGAAGAGTTTGTAAACATGGATGAAGACTTGGCGGTGTGTGGTGAACAGACAGATGCGGAGATCGTGGCTGATGTTATGAACAAAAGAAATGATGGTGTATCTTCAGATGAAGAAGGGGACCAGCTAGAACTTCCAGAGATACCGATTCCAACGGCTTCACAGGCATCAAATTACATTCAAGACTTGGGACGGTTTGTTGAAGGACAGCAGAACGTAAGTGATGCTATTTTCCAAGCATTTAATAAACTTGAAGAGTTTACTACAACTCAGTGTATTAATTGCAAAATGCAATCAAAAGTTTCTAGCTTTTTTAAAAAACTGTAAATGCTATATTTTGTACTGAAACGTGTTTATACGTTTGTAATACATATGTATAAGGAAATTGTTTAATAAAATAACATATTGCTTTACAGAATTTCGGTTTTTTATTTGATTTTTCTACCCTTATTAAAACTTTCCTAATTCGAATTTTTTACTGGTCCCTTCAGCTTCGAATTAGCCAAGTTCTACTGTACCACACAAAGGCACCATAATGAACATTTGGGAAAATTTACAAATATACAAACATAAAACAGAAAACAAACTAATACCTGAACAAATACAAATCAATACAAAACATGACACAATATTCAAAGCACTCTTTAACATTGAAAATACACAAAAAACTAACACATACACCACAATCACACACAATAAAACCAATTTCAAATACCAGAAGCCAACAGGAAGCCACAATAATAATAGTCAACCAACAACACATATGTACTTCACCATACAAAAAAAACCGGAAGGCTGAGGATGGGTACAAGATAGTACCCGAAACATGTTCCAAAAATGGAAAAAAATAACATCTTGAGGTAAATTTAATTATAAATATTAAATGTATTATATACATCACGAAACGGACTGTAGCAGAAAGTGACTAAAAATATATATATATATATATATATATATATATATATATAATATTAAAAAAGTGAATGGAGAGGATGTATCTACAAGATAATTAATTTGAATATTCTATTTTTAAGAATGTTGCAAATAATCAATCATTTATTATGTATAAATATTGAGTGTGATACAACCACACCTGATTCAAGTTGTTGTTTATTAAACATAGATCAAACCAACAAGCATTCATAAGTGATTGAGAACTGTCAACTGTATGAAACAATTAACGAAAGTTAATGAAAAATGCAAATGCTATTTATGTTTTGTAATTTAGGAAGAGTCTAGTACTGCTACTATTTAAATGTTTATGTCTATTATGAATAAGAAACTAAGGTTGCCAAGCTATATAAGTACTTACAACTATACAATTATCTTTTTGTAGAGTCAAATGATGATTCAGATGTTCCATTCAATAACACTGTTTCAAAATATTATTTTATTGTTCACATTTTAAATGTTTTATCAAGAGTTATTTTAACGTTAACAAACGTTTTTAAATCATTTATTGTCGATTGACTAATAGTTTTGTTAACCTAAAATGTCCAAAGCAGGCATGGTTATAATTTTGAATGTTAATTAATAAGAGATGATTGAGTTGTAATCGTCTTCAAACTGCCTAATAACGGTAGAATAAGAGTTCTAGTAAATAATTTGGTATTCTGCAAGCTAAAAGAACCCACATATGAATTAACTTATTATAACCAAAAAGCATTCTAACCATACACTGATATTGTAAATCAGTTTTACCACCCTGAGACAAATTTTATAAAACAAACAACTCATGTTATTTAAACTTGAATTAAAATAATTAATGATACTTTAGATCATTAAAAAAGGAGTGTTAAACAGAATAAATTATTATTTTATACAAGCAAACGGAGTCAGTTAGTTCATTTCAATAGACTAGATTTCAGAATAGGTGAACGACTCTTATTGGATAGCACGACATGCAGCGGCGAATTTGAATACAGTAAGTCAAGATTAGATTGCTACATCGACCCTGCAAGATCGGCAAGACTCACCACAAGTAAGTGATCATTCTTACAAAATATTTATGCTTTCAGTGAGGAATTGACGTCACCACTTCGCCTAGTCAACGGAAGAATAACAACTTAAAATAAATTAACCGAAGTTGAAAAGACTTCGCTAACTAACTTCCAGTGCATTCATCGGATTTATTTACATTGGATTCAATTTTATATTGAATTGAATTAAATAAATTAATAAAAATAATAAACTAAACTAAAAGTTATTGAAATTTAAAACCAAAATAAACGGTCGTTAGCACCCCGTAAAAGTTACGTTACAAATTGGCGCACAACGTAAGAGGCTTAAATTACGTCACAACTAATAATAAATAAAATACAATAAACTCAGTCTTACCTAATTTCGAGCAAGCAGCTGCAGTACCAGAAGAATAGAACATGTACCAGAAGAGACCAACATCCAAGAAACGCGCAGTGGAGGCGGAACCAGAAATCAACATGGACAAAAAGGAAGCGACGCCGGTGGAAGACTTAAAAGCGAGATTACCGCCCAGGGAACAAAACCGACCCGTACAAACTTAAGAGGAGAGATTCCTGGAAATGATGAAGTTTATGAAGGAACTAAAGGAGGAACTAAGCGGCAAAATGGACGACAACAAAAACCTGAAGGAAGATAACCAAAAGAATTTGGAATCATTGAAGGAGGAACTAAAAGCAGATAGTCAGAAAAAGAATGACTTGTTAAATAAAAAGATAGACGACACTAATAAGAAAATAGATGACAGCAACAAGGACTTAAAGGAGGAATTAAGTGGAAAATAGATGGTGAAACAAGATAGCCAACGGAACATGGAAACTTTGAATGAAAAAATCGAGGAGGAAATGAAAAATGTCAAAAAAGAAATATCCGAAATAAATGAGAAATGGAAGCAGACCAGTAACAAACTGCAACAAACCAAAGAGGATATTAATGTTCGAGTGAACAACTTGGAGGAAGCCAATCAAGTCCAGATCGCGACAATGCAACAGAAAACAGAAGAGGGGTGCATAGGCATCGAGACGACCGTGAACATGATAGACGCGAGTCAACAATAATTATGAGCGGATCGAAGAAATACAACGCCGAGAAATCCCAAGAATACGGGAAGAAATTGAAAACATCGGGAACCGACCAGCAGTAGTGCCGCAATTCCAACACGCCGACAATCGGGAAGCGATGAATTTTAGGGCGTATAAACGAACCCTATGGAATTTCTTGCCCAAGTAGATGAGATCTTGAGCAGGAACCGGGAGACCAGATGGCCGTACATAAAAGGAGAAATTGACGAATACTTCAAAGAAGTGAATGACAATTGGTGGACGGCAACACGGCACGATATTCAGAGCTACGCCGAGTTCAAGGAGTTGTTCAAATCAAAGTATTGGTCCGAAAGTACCCAAAATATCGTACGGGACAATATATGGTACGGTAGGTACGAAGCAAGCAGAGGATCGACCCTGATGGCCTACTTTCTAGGAAAGGTTTGTCTAGCGAGAAACTTGGAACCGCGAATCCCCGAAGGAAGCCTTGTAACTAAATTAGCATTCCATTATGAAGGAGGTATCGCAAGGGCCAGACTTAGCGGACAGGTAAAGACGATACAAGCGATGGCGGTGTTACTTGAAGGTTACGAACATGAGGGATACTACCGTAGAAGTCGTCAAGGGAACGACCGGTATAACGACCCAGTAAACCAGGCTAATAATAATAATAGTCGTGGGAATTACCGCCCTAACTTTAATAACCGTAACGGCAACAATGACAACAGAGGACAATTTTTTTGGCCAAACCCAAGCAATAACAACAACAATAATACAAACAACAATAACAACCAACCAAGTGGCACCAATAACTTCAATAACCGGGCAAATAACCAAGGTTATAACAATAATCATAACCCGAACAATAATTACAGTCAACAAAATCGACCGTATCGCAGAGTCAACTACATGCATGTGTAACGGTACGAAATTGTAGGGCCAAGATAACATTTAAAAAATTATATTTTCCATGCAGTCATTGTTCACCCTTGTAGAACCCCGAGTTAGTCAACCAAATCGGCTGTGTTTATTACAAAACCAAACGCCTATGTTTTGTCTCCACACTCAAGCAGCGTAGACAGATTGTGAAATAACACCTAACTTCGCATCAGCCGTGAATCACGGAAGAAAGTAATGTAACTCCAGATTGCATCAGGCGGCAAAAACATTGCTAAACCTTCCGCCTACGTTAAGGCGCTCTTTTAACAACACCAATGGGAAAGCAGACTTAAGATCACGTGACCAGCTCTGTATGCTCAGCTTTAGCGAACTAACGCCAGTTCCATTGCAACTCACAACTGAGCGGCCAGACAATCAGCAGACAGTTACCAGAACAAAAACGGTAGCCTCGGACGAGTTCTTGGTAGACCGAAAAATACAAAAGTAGGCCTACCAAGTAATATAAAATGTACAAACAGTAAAGTGACGAGTAAATGGCGTAAGGTAATAATAAACTTTGTTTGGAGTGGAGAGTGATTAGTGACTACAGTTCCGGACAATATCGGGTACAACGTTTCGATATTACGCAAATAGGTAACAAGTGTAAAGACAGTTTCATTTGGCCAAAACATTATAATTATTAAAGAGCTCATTAATTAAATAGGAAGTTTTAAAAAGAAATGTAAATTGAGTGAGTGTGTGTATGGGTTATCAAAAGTACTGGCTCAACTAGAAAGATGTAGTAGTAGTCTATACAAAATTATTGGACTAAAATTAGTAAAACATTTTAAATATAAAGAAAACATAATAATCAATGATAGAGTAACTGGTAAAAATTAAAAGGTTCATTCTTCTATAAACATGTGTTAGTGTAGTTATTTCGCCGTAAACCATTTCCTAGTTTTCTGTGTTGACAACTCGTCTAACGAAATTTGGGATTTTCTGAGTTTTAAGGGTGGTCAGATAGCAGGATTATGTTACGATTTTTATAAGGGCAAGAGTGTTCAAAGTTTACATGTAAAACTAAAAAACATGTTGGCGACCTGGGTAATTTAATAAGGTAAGTTTTACGGGGACCATGACGGTAAGTAAAATTCTGGCAGCGGTAAGTATTGTTTTATGATGAGTGTATTATTAATTAAAAGGGTAGAAGGCGAGGACCTTTACAGTGGTGACCCTGCCAGGATATTCGTATAAATATTATAGGAACTAGACCTGTTTTAAAGCACAGAAAGTAGGAATTGGGAACGGCGATTTGTAAAAAATTATCGTACATAATTACGTTAAATAAGGTTATGTTTGGGTAGAGCTACTGTGTGTTTACTTTTACGTATTGCTAACTGTTTTATGTGTGGGGTATTTTGATTTAAGTAACAGTGGTAGAAAATAAGGCAGTAAATATGCCTAGTGATAATGATGATAGTATAATGGGAGTAGAAAGTGGTGGAGAGATAGACCAATTTAACAGAAATAAAGTCGATCAGGTGGCGGGTAATGAGGTTAGTAATGATATGGTGAATTTCATGCTCAAGGAGATTTATCAAAGTTTGGTTAAACAAAACGCAATGTTAGACGAAATGATTAATGACACGAAAGAACGATATAAAAAGGGGAAATTGGAGTCGAATAAATTAAAAGAGAGTACAGAAGTTGAATCAAAACAGGTAAGTGATAGTAATGTTGTTAATGATAGTGAGGGAATAATTAACCAGGTGAGTGATAACGATAATTCCAATAATGAATTAATAAATAACAGTGACAAAATAGTGGGAGAGGTAGTGTTGACTAGTGAATATAATGATGGTGATTACAATTCTGAGGTAAGTGGGAGTAATACAAGTAATTATAATGATGAAATAACATTAAATAAGAATAATGATCATATAGCTGAAAATGGGGTATCTAAGAATGATACGGTAAGTAACAGTGGTGAGATTAAAAATGTGGTGTTAGAGTGTAAGGTTGTGAGCAGAGAAAGTGTTGATGAGGTTATAAGTGTGTGTGTAGAGAGGTTAAATGGGCAAAGGGCAGATGTTCCCCAAGTTTATGGTGAAACAGAGTTTTCACAGGTGTTTAATGAGGACAGAGTTTCCTCCGGTATTTGTATAGAAGACAAGGTGTCTTCAGTTGGTCCCTGTATTTTTTGTGATTTAACTGGTAAAGTCAGTAGAGGTAATAAATATTTAATGGTGCCCTTTGCATGGAATGGGAGAGTTCAGTATGGTTATGAGAGGTGTTGTAATGAAAGAGAGAGAGAAATAAAAATTTTTTAGATTAATAGAGGTTATGAAATGTTGGTGCAGGTGTTAGATATTGAGAGAGATGAAGAAGGTGAATTGCATTATGAAACAGAGAGAGAGGAATATTTGAATAAGACTGTTATAAATGATGATAAAATAACTGACTGGGTATTGAGACAATTTACTAACGGAGACTGGACAAAATTAATTGATCGTGACAGGTTGTATGAAATAATAAATGGTATGATGAAAAACTTAGAAATAATGGTTTATGAAAATAATAATAATAAACTCAAGGTAAACAAAAGTAATTCAGTCTACAAATATGTTAGATATCTATTTGACGATGGAGGTTAGATTAAGAAATCGGAGAAGGAACAGTTTAAGTATGTGAATACATGGTAATAACTTAGCTGATTTTGACACTGAAACATGATATAACTGAATCAATAATGAGGAAGGTTTGTAAATATATTATAGTAGAATTATAGTGAAATTAATTGTGTGTGTACTGTAAAATGTTTCATGTAACCATAGGTGTATTGATTGATTTTACTAATAATATTATTTTATATTGTCAATTAATAATAATGAACAGGAGGTAATAATGAAGCCAATTTTGTATTGTGCAGTTATATTCCAAGTGTTTTAAATAATATAACTAAAGTTAAAATGTTTTTAGTAAAATGCTATTAAAGTAATTGAAAGGTGAATTAAAATTATATTTGGTTGGAACTGTAATAAATAGACTTTGTTTAATATGTGAACTATAAGATTTATAAAAATTGAAAAGTGCAGTACAGCTGTTAGAGGTGAGGTAAGCAGAATGTTGAGTGTTTATAACTGTGTTTATGAAAACAAGCCTGGCACACAAGTGTTTATGTAAACAGGTATGCTGTATGTTGTGACTAATGTCTACAGACATACTTGGTGACAATAACAAAACTGTTGCAGTCTGCTGAATCACTGCCAGTAGGAAAATCTTATTATGAAATAAAAAGAAATACCAGATGTGAAGAAATGAAGGTAAACTATTTTTTGAATAATGTAATTAATATTTTTATGTCGGATCATTTTGTAATTAAAACAAATGAAATTGTTTCGAACAAATAAGATTGGATTAATGAACTTAGAGTTTTGAGATAATAAAATTAAATTATTTTGATAATGAAATTAGTTGAAAAGATGATTTTAATAATGAACTTGTAATAATGAATTTAACTTTATTTTCATTCGAATTCAAATTGGAATTATAAAGTAAATGCTAATTGATGTAAATAATGGTTAAAATATTCATTTAACACTGACAACTGATGGAAATAGTTGGGCTGAGATAGTGTTTGGGAAAATAAGATATTCATATAACTATTCATGTAAACTTTTAAAATGACAATCTATATTTTACGTTTAACTGTAGATTCTCCACTTAAGTGCGGCCATGACCTCACCGGATCATGACCGTGAAAGTAGTTAATTGTGGCAAATCATAAATTTTACTTGATATAACCGGCTTGTGGTTTGTTTTATTTTGTTAACCCGGTGGTTTGTTAGATTTAGTAGGGTGGTTATTTTTTGGGGGAATCTACCAAATTTTGGAACAGGGCTATTTTCACCCAGATAGGGGTGGTAGTCCATTAGGGGTGTATAAATCAAGAATAGCAGGTGTAATACCGAATTTTTATTGTAACGCCGAAGCAAGGATGGGGTGGAATAAAAGAATAAAATGTCCACCCCTTCCGCATCAGTCCTTGTGAAAGCAACTAGACGCTACAGTCTAGGGGGGGTAATAGTGTGTGTGGATGGGCGGTGACTCAGTTACAGGTCACGAGGGAGATGTGGTTTACGGCTAGGATGAGGCTGGAAAAGGCCAAGAAGCCTAGCGCAGAACGCATTAATATGTAACGGGTATCAGGGGTTAAGGGATTAAAAGGGGGGTAGTAGTAGAAAAAAAAAAATTTTGTTTATTCTATATAAACATGAGTAGGCAAGTAAGGACATAATTTGTATTTTAGGTATGACTACTGTGAGTTAATGTAATCATGTATAATTAATGTGTCATTTTGGCTGGGTAATATTGTACAGGGAATATTATTCAATTTGACTGGAATTTATGTGTACTACTGTAAACCTATATTGTTTTATTAACACTATGTTCTAGGGTTAAGAGATATTCTATAATATAAAATGAGCCAGTACGTTGTCAATGAACCAGTACGGCTAAGAGGAAACAAATCAGTTGTGGGATATGGAGGGATGGAAAGCCGTTTGTCGATTTTTTAATTGAATGTTTCAAAGTCAGGCGATACTGGGGTGGGTATCTGTCCGAGCTTATGGTGGTGGGATCTCGAGTAGAGAAGTCCCGTAAGGTCGGATGGGTGCTGCCACAGTCGCCAGACTAGGGGGGTAAGAACCCATGATTTTAGTAGTGTTTAGGGGGGTTGCGGCGCCATATCCTCACTGATCCTCTTAGGTATTAGGCAATAAGAGCTTGAACGCTTCGGCCTTCAATCTCTTATTGGGGGGGTATTGTAACAGTACGAAATTGTAGGGCCAAGATAACATTTAAAAAATTATATTTTCCATGCAGTCATTGTTCACCCTTGTAGAACCCAGAGTTAGTCAACCAAATCGGCTGTGTTTATTACAAAACCAAACGCCTATGTTTTGTCTCCACACTCAAGCAGCGTAGACAGATTGTGAAATAACACCTAACTTCGCATCAGCCGTGAATCACGGAAGAAAGTAATGTAACTCCAGATTGCATCAGGCGGCAAAAACATTGCTAAACCTTCCGCCTATGTTAAGGCGCTCTTTTAACAACACCAATGGGAGAGCAGACTTAAGATCACGTGACCAGCTCTGTATGCTAGCTTTAGCGAACTAACGCCAGTTCCATTGCAACTCACGACTGAGCGGCCAGACAATCAGCAGACAGTTACCAGAACAAAAACGGTAGCCTCGGACGAGTTCTTGGTAGACCGAAAAATACAAAAGTAGGCCTACCAAGTAATATAAAATGTACAAACAGTAAAGTGACGAGTAAATGGCGTAAGGTAATAATAAACTTTGTTTGGAGTGGAGAGTGATTAGTGACTACAGTTCCGGACAATATCGGGTACAACGTTTCGATATTACGCAAATAGGTAACAAGTGTAAAGACAGTTTCATTTGGCCAAAACATTATAATTAATAAAGAGCTCATTAATTAAATAGGAAGTTTTAAAAAGAAATGTAAATTGAGTGAGTGTGTGTATGGGTTATCAAAAGTACTGGCTCAACTAGAAAGATGTAGTAGTAGTCTATACAAAATTATTGGACTAAAATTAGTAAAACATTTTAAATATAAAGAAAACATAATAATCAATGATAGAGTAACTGGTAAAAATTAAAAGGTTCATTCTTCTATAAACATGTGTTAGTGTAGTTATTTCGCCGTAAACCATTTCCTAGTTTTCTGTGTTGACAACTCGTCTAACGAAATTTGGGATTTTCTGAGTTTTAAGGGTGGTCAGATAGCAGGATTATGTTACGATTTTTATAAGGGCAAGAGTGTTCAAAGTTTACATGTAAAACTAAAAAACATGTTGGCGACCTGGGTAATTTAATAAGGTAAGTTTTATGGGGACCAAGACGGTAAGTACAATTCTGGCAGCGGTAAGTATTGTTTTATGATGAGTGTATTATTAATTAAAAGGGTAGAAGGCGAGGACCTTTACACATGCTGGAAACAATGGAGGGGGTTATATTTTTAAACAATTTATTATATGCAAATGAATTAATTCTTGTTGACATTGTCTACCTTGACGATAATTATCGAATTTATTTTTATGGTACTTACCATAATTATGGGGTAAGGCATATGAGTCATTTCTCTTTGTAGGGTCCAGAGTTCTTTCACCGAAACTACAGACTGAGTTGGGTATTGAAATAATGCTTTTACACAACAGTATTGGTGTTGTAAAACTTTGTTTAATGATCTTGGCTGGTTTCTTTTACATTTACAGGGTCCACACTGAAATTTTGAGTTTGATTTCCCTGACTTTCCCTGACTCTCCATGACCAAATCCGCAAATTTTCCCTGACCAGTGTATGCGTTATTTTTTGCGTATAATACCAATTTTTCAATATATAAATTACCTATTAAACATTATTGTAGCCTATTTACTCAGTTTAAAATATTAGTTTTAGTGAAATTTATTTTTATTTGTAAGCATGAAACATTCATACATTATCTTATTGAAAATTTACTTTAGTATGCTTAACATTATAATCGTCCACCATCAAGGATGAATTTAAATAAATATTTATTTTTTTTAGTAATCGGCCTCCACCTTCCTCATAGCCGTCCGTTTATTTTTTCCGAAAAGTAAACAGTTGTATTTATACAAAAACAATATCAGAATGAATTAGCTTAAATTAAAAAATTACAATAAATATACATTATTAGGTTAAAATATCACAAAAAACTGCATAAAAAATCTAAAGGAAACATACAAAGCAACAAAGAGATTGTATTATTCTTTAAAACTAAAACACTCTTTGATACAGGTAACCTAAAATTCCATACCTAATTTTAACAGATACATGAATACAAATTTAATTCTCATAGCCTAGGTAAATAAAGTCGACCGTGATCATAAAAGTTCTAAATGGGGAGATTTAGCCTAACTTTTTCTTCTCAAGAATCTGAATTTTTGATTTTATACTTTCTTCTTTCAAAGCTTGCAGTTTTAACACCTTTCTCTGCTCTTCAAGTTTCTTGATCTCTATGGATGATTTTCTTTTTTCAACCTTTTTCTTCTCTTCTTCTTTTTGGTTCTGTTTTGACTCTTTGAGATGTTCTTCATATCTCCTATGGGCAGCTCTTACATTTGTCAACACTGTTTGAGTGATAGGAACTTTAAGAATACTTTCATAATATCTTATAGCATTTTCCACTGTTCTTTGAGCAAAAAGACTACGTTCTTGCAAATTCTCCACTAATAATGATTTATTTACAGAAAACCCTCCTTCTACTGTTGCATTTCCATGCGAAAATATCAGTCCTAATTTAATAATTTGCCACAATTCTGAATAACATTGATTCCCAAGTAATAAAGAAGAAAAAAAAAATCATCAAGTCTCTTGGAAGAACAATCACCATCCAAAAATACTTTGAATTGTAAGTGAAGGGTAGAATGAGCTTCACTGCAAAGTTGAGTGTATTGTGCTTTTGCTTTCTCAGCAACAGAATCTGTGATTCGGTTATTGGTATACAATGCCTCTAGCAATAAACCAAATCTTTGTTTCCCTAGCTCTGGCTGATGAAAAATTATACTGGGATCCAACGATGAGAGCCCTTGGACAGGCTTGTACTTCAGAGGACATCTTTCTAATATCTTTTCTGTCATTTTGACCAGCACAGTCTGGCATTCAAGTTTGAATTTTAGGATATCACTTTCTTTTGAAGTGGCTTCTTTGAGAAGTTTTTTTTGTATGAAATCCAAGATCAATACTTTTTACATCACGCAAATTTTCTTTGTCATGTAAATCTAATGAAAAACGCTTAGTTGTTGTAGTAGTCATTTTACTGGATTTAAGAAATCTCTCCATCAAATTTTGTACGAGACTTTGCAAATCTGTGAACAGGAATGGACCAAGTGGGTCTGAGGTTTGGAACTTTCGTAAAAATGGTTCACATTCCAAGGAAAGCCTTTTAAAAAAAGCCAGTTTGCATTTCAGAAATATATCTTTGGTTTGAACAAACATTTTTTAATGGTTTTGTATTGAGATATTTTTGGCTGTCAACAAATTTCTTTATATCATCAAAAATACTTAAGGCACACTTTCATGCCATCTGGTTGTACAGTATTTTAAAGGATAAATAGATTTTCCAGTAAGTTCAATGAAGTCAGCACGGCGGGCTGGTGAATCATTAAAGATGTAATAAACATCTCGCAAAAAGCTATCCACTTCCCATTTTGCCGTCTGTAACCCAGTTTTTATCGCACCATTGGCAACACGTAGTCCACAAACACCAATATTAATTTGATGTTTTCCATCTGGATTTTCTTCTTTGATCTTCTCATCCAATTTTTTAATAAAACTCAAATTTACATTGGGACCGTCCATTGACACTTGGAGAATGTTCTTAGGCTGTAATGAATTTATTCCTGCAATGAAGTTGTCTAGAAGGTCTTGTGCTGTGGCTCTATCCAAAAAAACACTATTAAAATATTCAGTACGCACCCTACTTCTATTGACATAAAAAAACTTTACAAATATGTCCATCTGTACTTTTTGAATGATCTTATTCAAAGATTCATCGAAAGAAACGACAAAATCATCACACTGACATAATCGGTCTTTCATTTCATTAGAAAAATAGGGAGCAAGTCCATGGTTAATAAGGTATTTACATTTGCTCGGCCCCATTTTAAAACTTGAAGCTACTCCACTATCCAGAAACATTAATTTAAATGTTTCTCCTGTATCTGCACATGAGTTTAAAGACATTTATTTAGTTTTTAAGAGTGAACAATTATTTTTAGTCATAGTGAAAAAACTATATTCTTTCAAAACAATTACAGTTTAAAATATAAACTATAGGTACATACATATTCAGGTCCATTACAGAGCAGCAAAGAATTCATGCAGTTCTTCATGAAACTTGGATCATCTTCATACGTTTTGTGTGACTGGTCATAGTAAACAAATTTCCCTGACTTTCTGAAAAATATACTTAATTTCCCTGACTTTCGGGATATCTTAAAATGTTTCCCTGACTTTCCCTGACTTATTTTGATTTCCCTGACTTTCCAGGCCAGTATGAACCTTGATTTATGAACATCGCAAATTATTGTGATTGGTAACAATAACCAAAATGGCGTCTTGTTTTACTTTCGCCTACTACCATTAATCAATCTTATTTTCGAACAATAATTTTTCTTTCAATTTACTTCAGAAAATAACTGGAAATTGCTTTATACTTTATACTGCAGTATTTAGCTTATACACGTTGATTATTAGTAATATATAAAAAATGCAAACACAAACCAACGCTTCATGGCGTTTTGCCTGTTTAAAAGCCGGCTTTCCGCTCACTCTCACACACACTCATTTTGCCCCAGAAATATATACATTTTTAACTGAATTTACTTGTATTTTTTGAGCTCAAATTTCTTTACTGTAATGAATTGATGTGAAATGTGCACTTTCCTGTAATTGAAGTGGCGTTGTTCCTCGAGACGTCTCCTCCTCGCCGGCCTGTGTTCTCCGAAAGTTTTACTGCATCCTGTCTATTGTTTGTGATCACACACTGAATTTAAATTTGTTTTACATTTCTTTTATAGTGCACTAGTTGCTGTTATTATTACATTTTTTTATTTAATTTCTCACTTTTGCCAGCGATTAACGACCAGCACGTTTTACTACGTGTTGCCTCTCTGAAAGTCTGATGTGCAATGGGACGGACAACTGGTTCCGTTTCTGTATGTGTGTGTGTGTTATGTCGTCAGCATTCTATTGTTTCAGTAGCCAACACCCTAGTTTAATGTCATACTTATGACGTCTTTAACTGATTTCGTCACATCTCATTATTGTCTTTCTATTTGTTGTACATAACGTACGTGGTGGACTGCACGTAGGCGATGACCCTGGGAACGGCTTACACTGTTGAATCTGTGTTGTTATGTTAATGCTTGGGGGAAGTTGCTCTAACCATAATTTATATATGAAATACAATATAAAAATACAATAATTTTCCCTGAATACCAAACTTATGGAAACAGGTCTTTTGTCCTGTTACAAAACCCCCTCAATGAAAGGTTTTATGCCGAAGCATAAAAACTTTCATTGACCCATTCATACGTTCTAAAGGGATCAGCCCAGATATGTCGCCACAACCCCCTGTAGTGTTTACATAGAAAAACTTTAATCACTTACCCTTGGTCCAATGATGATGATCGTACCTGTCCTGACCTTACTGGACTTCTCTCTCGAGATCCCAACACCATAAGGCCATGAGGCACTTAACGCTCCTGCTCTGACGCACCGGTCAGCTCAGGACCGCCGTCACAACACCATCAAACTCTGAAACATGAAATACAAAAATTTAAAATAATGGCCTTACCTATTCCCATATCCACAACTGATATGTCTCCCCTTAGATGCATTGGTTTGTGTTTTGAGGCGTTGGTTTGCTTAACTTAAAATTTTCTAATAACAAAATAAACAAGATTTATGATAGAAGATTTCCTTCTCTTTTCAACCTTCCTGCATTTATTAAAATTTTCTGACTCCAGTCAATATTAACTTACTTCCCTCACCACAAGAAAACATATTCTTATATTAACCATAACACATAAAACAAACTTTTAATTTTCAAAGCAATAACTACTATCTCTATCGTTTTATATAAAACCAAAAAAATATATACCTACTATGGCAAACATTTCAAATATTTAAATTTCTTTACTTCGCTTTCTTTATACTTATATTTCTTTGCAACAGAATCAAACCATATTTTTATTCAAAACCATTTCTGACCTTACCTTTTCAACATGTTAATATTTGTTACCGTCGCTACCCCTGTAACGACCTCCTAACCACACACACTATTGTACCGCCACTGGACTGTAGCGCCCAGGTGTCTTCACAAAGACTGAACTGGTGGAGGAATTTTGTCATCTCCTTGTCTTTGCTTCAGGATTACATTATAAAAATAGTTAGATATCATAATATCTATAAGTTACATAATTCACATTTAAATAACTTGTATCAAAACTTTATAACATTATTACTATCAACTGTCTATTCAACTTTTAATTAGGTAATCATTTGTTATATCATTTGATTCTATAAAAAAAATTTCAAATTTATTATTAGTCTTTCAGTTACATCACCTTCCTACCATGAATTTTCTTTTCTAACCGTTTCATCAATTCATTTGGGTGACACCGTTATTCACTATTATCTATATCTTATTTTGGCATTTGTCTATCTAACCTTACTACCCCTTTTTTCTAACAACCACTACTAACAACCATTAACATATTATGACACCAATCTCTCCATAATAACAACCTTCACATTTTACCCATTTCCTCTGGCACCGCTCGTCTTTGTACTAGGATGTGTGTACCCAACCTGGCCATATACATTCCTAACCATTTGCCCTCCAAAATATCGGCAAACACTCCCTTAAACTACTCTATCACCGGCCACAACGCCGCACGCTGATCACTCCTTACACCACTACCCTTACTACAAAATATCATCATCAACAAATATATTTACCATTCACATTACTCACCTCTCTACATATTATCACTAACTACTGTGTACCTAAAATATCTAACACCCTCTTTGTGTGTTACTGGTATCTCAAAATTCTTCACCGGCCACAACGCCGCACGCTGGTCTCTTGCCACGCCGCACGCTGATCACTCCTTACACCACTACCCTTACTACAAAATATCATCATCAACAAATATATTTACCATTCACATTACTCACCTCTCTACATATTATCACTAACTACTGTGTCCCTAAAATATCTAACACCCTCTTTGTGTGTTACTGGTATCTCAAAATTCTTATTCTCTCTAACTCCCAATAACTCTGCTTAACTCACCTGCCTTATTTATCATTATCACCCAAATTCTATCTCCTTTTTAACATTTTACCTTATTGTGATCATTGACAATTGCATTAGAAAATTCATCCCTCACCTACTAATAACAATACATCTCAATATCCAAATATATTACATGTTTAATCATTTATTATCCATTAGAATCTAAATCTCATAATTATTTAACTTCATTATCAAACTTTCTTCAATTATTTAAAATTCTATAGTACATGGTTTACATAAAAAATACATAAAATACACAACATCAAGAATACACAAATACATTGACATCAATACACACAAAATATACAATCCAAAATTATCATTTAATCATTTACCATAACTCAGTTCATAAAACAGTCCATTTCAAAAACACTGTCCACATAATTAAATGTTCATTAACACAATAAAACATCTATCCTCCATCGTCAAACAATAGTCGAATCTTATGTCTATACAATTTATTTTTACTTGAAAACATTATATTACTATCATTAATATAACACTCATTTAAATTCTTATATTCTACAAAACCGTCATCATTAATAGGGTTATTCCCTATCAATTCATCATACAACTTGTCACGATTGGTTATTGTCCTGTCACCTCCAGTATAATTAGTCACCACTAGGTACGTTATAAAGTCATTATTTTCATTATCATCTTCTCCTACTGCTATATCAGCTTCCATCCAAGGTAAGTATTTACTTTTATTATACATCATCTCTACTCCTAACCTTTCCATAAATTCTTCATAAGTTCTATTTATTTTAAAAATCTCTATTTCTCTCTTTCTCTCACAATATTCCTCACAACAACACCATGCTACACTCTCTCTCTTAATATATCTCTCTCTACCACACCAAGCTACATTCTCTCTTTCCATATTTGCAGGGGACACTAATTCACAACTACTGCACCACTTGTGAAGCGCACTAAAAACCCTAGGGACAACTTTATTTGTAGACCTATCGTCTCCCAAATATACATTGAATGCACTCTCGTCCTTCCTCAACACATGCACTTCACCCCCAACTACACCATTAAGGGAAAAATCTACTCCCCTGCAATCCCCCTACAATTATACTTTCTTTACCCACTCTCTTTAACCCTTCAACACACACTATCATTCCCTCATTATCATATTTTATTCCCATTAAACTCTCATTATCACTACCCATGTTAACATAATCATTTTCTAATATATTTTTATTTATTTTATCATAATTCTTACCACTGCTTACCTTGTCTTTATTTGTGTTCAAATTGTCTATTACTTTACTCTTAGAATTGTCAACTACTTTATTCATTTTCATGTTTAACTCCTTAAAATGTTTATCAAAATTATCGTTTCGTTCTTTGATTTCCTTTTCAATCTCATCTAATTTTACATCAAATTTAATACTCTGTTCTCTTAACTCATTATTTTGTATTTTCATTAATTGAGAAAGGTCCTCTAATGATACCTTATTGTTTACAATAGGTGTTCAGTTTGCCTCAGGTTCACTCATTAATATAGATTCTGTCGTTGTATTATTCATATTTATACTTTCGTTATTTGCCATTTTGATAATAATAATAATAATTTTTTAATAACAAACTATCGTTTATTTTCACTTGTTGCTTTCTACAGACGTCACAACATAACCTACAATTGTACTACCCCTCACTTCAATACCCACTCTGTCTCTATATTTGGGCTTATTATATAAAATATTTTTATATAGTCACCAGTTTGGGCACCATTTGTTATATTTTTACACAATTTAGTCACTGTTCGGGTCGTCATTTGTTATATTTTAAACAATTTATTATATGTAAATGAATTAATTCTTGTTGACATTGTCTACCTTGATGATAATTATCAAATTTATTTTTATGGTACTTACCATAATTATGGGGTAAGGCATATGAGTCATTTCTCTTTGTAGGGTCCAGAGTTCTTTCACCGAAACTACAGACTGAGTTGGGTATTGAAATAATGCTTTTACACAACAGTATTGGTGTTGTAAAACTTTGTTTAATGATCTTGGCTGGTTTCTTTTACATTTATGAACATCGCAAATTCTTGTGATTGGTAACAATAACCAAAATGGCGTCTTGTTTTACTTTCGCCTACTACCATTAATCAATCTTATTTTCGAACAATAATTTTTCTTTCAATTTACTTCAGAAAATAACTGGAAATTGCTTTATACTTTCTACTTTATACTGCAGTATTTAGCTTATACACGTTGATTATTAGTAATATATAAAAAATGCAAACACAAACCAACGCTTCATGGCGTTTTGCCTGTTTAAAAGCCGGCTTTCCGCTCACTCTCACACACACTCATTTTGCCCCAGAAATAGATACATTTTTAACTGAATTTACTTGTATTTTTTGAGCTCAAATTTCTTTACTGTAATGAATTGATGTGAAATGTGCACTTTCCTGTAATTGAAGTGGCGTTGTTCCTCCAGACGTCTCCTCCTCGCCGGCCTGTGTTCTCCGAAAGTTTTACTGCATCCTGTCTATTGTTTGTGATCACACACTGAATTTAAATTTGTTTTACATTTCTTTTATAGTGCACTAGTTGCTGTTATTATTACATTTTTTTATTTAATTTCTCACTTTTGCCAGCGATTAACGACCAGCACGTTTTACTACGTGTTGCCTCTCTGAAAGTCTGATGTGCAATGGGACGGACAACTGGTTCCGTTTCTGTATGTGTGTGTGTTATGTGGTCAGCATTCTATTGTTTCAGTAGCCAACACCCTAGTTTAATGTCATACTTATGACGTCTTTAACTGATTTCGTCACATCTCATTATTGTCTTTCTATTTGTTGTACATAACGTACGTGGTGGACTGCACGTAGGCGATGACCTTGGGAACGGCTTACACTGTTGAATCTGTGTTGTTTTGTTAATGCTTGGGGAAAGTTGCTCTAACCATAATTTATATATGAAATACAATATAAAAATACAATAATTTTCCCTGAATACCAAACTTATGGAAACAGGTCTTTTGTCCTGTTACAGGGGAGGACGTCCATACATGAGACATTCAAACGCATACAGTAGCCCACAAAGAAGTCACAGCTATGATGACAGGCGTAACCCCAGAAACGACACCAGGAGGAGTTGCAGTCAAGAGGACTATCGACGGCCCAGTTATGAAGAGGATCGCCCTCAACCCGGGAATAGACCCCAAGAAAACGAATGAAGGAGTTCGCAAGACCAACGGCAGGTAGAAGCCGAACCATCTTTAAACTAAAAGCGGCAGTGAGAAGACGGGATGGACCTTCACTGAACCGAACTATTGGGTACAATAAATTGGTAAATACCCAAATAACAACGAATACCATTACAATTATTAAAACGAACTTTCTGAAGAACATACGAGAGGAATTGTTAGAAGAGGATAGCCACAAAACGGAACACAATACTGAAATTGCCTATACAATTACCGAAATTAATGGAGTGTACATCAAAGTGATGATAGACACCGGTGCGAATGTATCATTAATCGACAATATAGAGCTGAGTAAAATACAGGAAAAAAGTAACAAACTAATACCTACACTACCTGTAAATAATATAGTGTTGATTGGAGCAACAGGGCATCAGAACAAGAACGTCCGCAGACAAGTCATGTTAGAATTAAACAGTAATGGCAAGACCATAACTACGGAATTTTTGGTAGCACATGGACTACCCTTCACCATGTTAATTGGCTGCGATATGCTAAGAAAATATTCAGCAATAATAGATCTGAGCAGAGCCAAAGTAACTCTAGACTCGAATTGTATAAACTGGATGGCGAAGCAAATTGAAAGCGAAAGTGCCCCTTTGGACCAAGCCGTTTACAATATCAGAGAAGTAAAAAACCATAGATGGCATACGCTGAGTGACAGTATATTTTATGGAAGTGATGACGACTTATTGTGGAGAGAGAAACTCCAAGAAATACGTACTTTTAAACAAGAAAAAACGAATGCCCAAATCACCGACACACAAGTAGAGACATTGATAGGCATCTACAACGATTACCGACATGTATTCTCCAACTCGCCTGGCAAAGTAAAAAATTACCAATGCATAATAAGATTTAAGGAACCGGTGAACTTCAACCGAAAATCTTATCCCATCGCCTATTCACTGAAAGAAGCAGTACGGGATGAAATAAACCATACACTACACGAACACTGCTACGGAATCGACCAGTCCGAAGGGTAGTCTTTTGAAGTGGTAGTTGCGACCCTCGAATATGAATGCCATGTATTGGCGGCTGTTCGGGTGTAATTCCACCTGCCAATACCCACAAACTGTATCCCAAGTACTTATAAATCAGGTACCATGAAATTTTTTAAGAATTTCTTCTATTTCTCCCGGGGATGTTCGGTCGTTGATGATGGTCTTATTTATCTCTTGTGCGTCCAAACAAATTCGCACCTTCCCGTTCTTCTTTGGAACTGCTAGAAGTGGGCTGGTATATGGAGACTGACTGGGTTCGATTATGTCTTCTCTCAACAAATGGTTTATTTCATCCCGTACTGCTTCTTTCAGTGAATAGGCGATGGGATAAGATTTTCGGTTGAAGTTCACCGGTTCCTTAAATCTTATTATGCATTGGTAATTTTTTACTTTGCCAGGCGAGTTGGAGAATACATGTAGGTAATCATTGTAGATGCCTATCAATGTCTCTACTTGTGTGTAGGTGATTTAGGCATTCGTTTTTTCTTGTTTAAAAGTACGTATTTCTTGGAGTTTCTCTCTCCACAATAAGTCGTCATCATTTCCATAAAATATACTGCCACTCAGCGTATGCCATCTATGGTTTTTTACATCTCTGATATTGTAAATGGCTTGGTCCAAAGGGGCACTTTCGCTTTCAATTAGCTTCGCCATCCAGTTTATACAATTCGAGTCTAGAGTTACTTTGGCTCTGCTCAGATCTATTATTGCTGAATATTTTCTTAGCATATCGCATCCAATTAACATGGTGAAGGGTAGTCCATGTGCTACCAAAAATTCCATAGTTATGGTCTTGCCGTTACTGTTTAATTCTAACATGACTTGTCTGCGGACGTTCTTGTTCTGATGCCCTGTTGCTCCGATCAACACTATATTATTTACAGGTAGTGTAGGTATTAGTTTGTTACTTTTTTTCCTGTATTTTACTCAGCTCTATATTGTCGATTAATGATACATTCGCACCGGTGTCTATCATCACTTTGACGTACACTCCATTAATTTCGGTGATTGTATAGGCAATTTCGGTGTTGTTGTGTTCCGTTTTGTGGCTATCCTCTTCTAACAATTCCTCTCGTATGTTCTCCAGAAAGTTCGTTTTAATAATTTTAATGGTATTCGTTGTTATTTGGTTATTTACCAATTTATTGTACCCAATAGTTCGGTTCAGTGAAGGTCCATCCCGTCTTCTCACTGCCGCTTTTAGTTTAAAGATGGTTCGGCTTCTACCTGCCGTTGGTCTTGTGAACTCCTTCATTCGTTTTCTTGGGGTCTATTCCCGGGTTGAGGGCGATCCTCTTCATAACTGGGCCGTCGATAGTCCTCTTGACTGCGACTCCTCCTGGTGTCGTTTCTGGGGTTACGCCTGTCATCGTAGCTGTGACTTCTTTGTGGGCTACTGTATGCGTTTGAATGTCTCATGTATGGACGTCCTCCCCTGTAACAGGACAAAAGACCTGTTTCCATAAGTTTGGTATTCAGGGAAAATTATTGTATTTTTATATTGTATTTCATATATAAATTATGGTTAGAGCAACTTCCCCCAAGCACTAACAAAACAACGCAGATTCAACAGTGTAAGCCGTTCCCAAGGTCATCGCCTACGTGCAGTCCACCACGTACGTTATGTACAACAAATAGAAAGACAATAATGAGATGTGACGAAATCAGTTAAAGACGTCATAAGTATGACATTAAACTAGGGTGTTGGCTACTGAAACAATAGAATGCTGACGACATAACACACACACATACAGAAACGGAACCAGTTGTCCGTCCCATTGCACATCAGACTTTCAGAGAGGCAACACGTAGTAAAACGTGCTGGTCGTTAATCGCTGGCAAAAGTGAGAAATTAAATAAAAAAATGTAATAATAACAGCAACTAGTGCACTATAAAAGAAATGTAAAACAAATTTAAATTCAGTGTGTGATCACAAACAATAACAGGATGCAGTAAAACTTTTGGAGAACACAGACCGGCGAGGAGGAGTCTTCTCCTCGCCGGTCTGTGTTCTCCGAAACGTCTGGAGGAACAACGCCACTTCAATTACAGGAAAGTGCACATTTCACATCAATTCATTACAGTAAAGAAATTTGAGCTCAAAAAATACAAGTAAATTCAGTTAAAAATGTATCTATTTCTGGGGCAAAATGAGTGTGTGTGAGAGTGAGCGGAAAGCCGGCTTTTAAACAGGCAAGACGCCATGAAGTATTGGTTTGTGTTTGCATTTTTTATATATTACTAATAATCAACGTGTATAAGCTAAATACTGCAGTATAAAGTAGAAAGTATAAAGCAATTTCCAGTTATTTTCTGAAGTAAATTGAAAGAAAAATTATAAACACAAACAACTTATTTGACATTTTGAAGACCTTTTGTCTTCTACAAAAACTATCGAGGAACTCTTGTCCTCCAGCAACACTTGTGAAGCCTTTCCTTCACCTATACCACAAGAAAAATTTGCCCTCTGTTCATACTCTACATTTAAACTATCTCTATGCTCCCTTTCTAAATCATAAACACTAACTAGCAATCCCTGATCAACCTCAACTCTCATTCTACTCTCATTATCAATACTATTATCTACTGTATCACTTTTTGATACCTCGTTTTCAATTACATCACCATTTTTAATATCATTGTTATCACTTGTTAACACATCATTATAATCATCGGTATTACTCACCTTGTTATTAATTTCTTCACTATTTGTTGTCATATTACCACTGTTACTTGCAAAGCTTTTTAAATTATCATTTACTGTAATTACTTGTTCAAGAATAACATTGCATTGCTCATCTATATCATTTATACGTTTCTCGATATTAAAGTTTTGTAGTTTAATCTTATTAATATCGCTCTTTATTTCATCAAATTTATGGTCATGTACATCAAGACGCTTATTTAATTCATTAAAGTTATTTTCATATTTTGTATTTTGTGCATCAAATTTAACATCGACTTCAATGAACTCATTTTTTACTTCCTTGAAACTACTTTTTATCAAGTGAAATAGATCATCTATTGACACTTCTCTTTCTTTTATTTTAGTTTCTACGGGAGTGGAATTTGCTCCCGACTCACTAATTACTACGGATTTTGCCCCGGCCATGTTAAACACACTTTTTTATTGTAATACCCTTTATATAAAAACTACAATAATTATTCACACATACGCCGTTACCACAACCTATTTTCTGTGCCTCAAAACAGGTCTAGTTCATATAATATTTATACGAACACCCTGTCAGAGAGTCGCCAATGTAAAGGTATTGATTTTTTACCATTTAGTAAATATTACAATCAGAAGATTCCAGGTTCAAATCCTGGCAGGGTCGCCAATGTAAAGGTATTGTTTTTATCAGAAGATTCCAGTTTTATATTTATACTTACTGCTCACTGCTGCCAGAATTTTACTTACCGTCATATTCCCCTTTACAAAACTTACCTTATTAAACTACCCAGGTCGCCAACATATTTTTTAGATGAATATGTAAACTTAAACACTCTTGACCTTATAAAAATCCCGCTATCTGACTCCCCTTAAATCTCAGAAAATCCCAAAGAACGTTAGACGAGGTTTTCAGCACAGAATAGGAAATGGTAATGACGAAATAACTACTCTAACACATATTTATATCCCTAAACAAACTTGATTTTATTTTATTAAGTACGGCTAAAAAACATGAATTTGTTTAAACACAAGTTTTATCAACTAATTATTTTCTAGTAACCAGTACTTTTATTCATGATTTCTCCCCTTAAATATATAACTTTTTTACCCCCTTTATCGTATTCTCATTAATCTTAATATATATAAATCTCGTGTCACAATGTTTGTCCTCAATGGACTCCTAAACCACTTAACCGATTATAATAAAATTCGCACACCATGTGCAGTTCGATCCAACTTGAGAGATAGGATAGTTTAAATCTCAAATTATAGTCGCAATTTTAATTTATTGAACAGATGTCGATACCTTTCGACGGAAAAAATCTAACCTCAACAATGCGAGCACAAGAGAGGCACGACGCAAACGTATTAAAAGAGCCCATCAGTTGGCAGAACAAATTGAATCAAGAAATCCAGCTCAAAGAATCAGGACAGCAGAAGGTCATGCACAAGAATCTCAAGAACAGTGTAACGAACGTCTTCAAGAGAATATCATAAGAACAAGAGCAGCAGGAGAACGAGACATAGCCACAGTAGGAGCACAGGAACAATAATTTCAATTTATACATGTAAGTAATATCACATGATTTAATTTAATATATCATAATTAACATAATTTCATATCACATGAACAATATAAGTAATATTTAATATCTATTAAAAGTTAATTAATATATCAATGAGAAAATGGCACAAAGCTCCCCACACTTTTTCAATAATTGTACAAAAATTTTTATATTATTTTTATTTAACCTCCATTGAAAATTATTTTGCACTTATTATTTCAATGTGCTATGATAACATGTTTTTCAGTTCCTCTTTCTAATATTTAAACGATTTATTTAACCTCCATTGAAAATTATTTTGCACTTATTATTTCAATGTGCTATGATAACATGTTTTTCAGTTCCTCTTTCTAATATTTAAACGATTAAATTATTATTTTCAGTCAAATGCCACCGAAAAGATCTAACCTCAACAACGCGAGCAGCAAAGGGTCACGACGCAAACGTGTTGAAAGAGCTCAGCAATTACCAGAACAAATCGAAACAAGAAATGCAGCTCAAAGAATCAGGACTGCAGAAAGTCGTGCACAAGAATCTCAAGAACAGCGTGACGAACGTCTGCAACAGAATATTACGAGAACAAGAGCGGCACGAGAACGAAACATAGCTACAGTACGAGTACTAGATCGACAAAGGCAACGGATCAGCCGCTCATTAACACGTGCATCATTCGTTCGGCTTGCCTTTGAATATGCACCAGATATTAACTACTCAGCGCATTCAAAAATTGCTATCGGTGGAATGGATAAAGTATGTCAATATTGTCAGGCATTGAAATTTCGGAATGAAGCAGCCGGCATGTGCTGCGCATCAGGAAAAGTTGTGCTGTCACCTCTACCCGCTCCGCCGGAGCCTTTATTATCCCTTCTTACTGGCAATTCAGATGATTCCAAATTATTTTTGCGTAAGATACGCAAATTTAATTCTTGCTTCCAAATGACGTCATTTGGGGCAACTAAAATTTGCGATCGTGCATCCGATGGACGTAATTTTGAAACTACATTGAAAATTCAAGGCCAGGTGTACCATAAAATCGGATCACTGATGCCAATGCCTGATAACAATCCGAAATTTCTTCAAATTTATTTTATGGGCGATTGTGAAGAGCGCGTGACGACTCGGTGCCTGTATAATTTTATTGAACAAGCAGAGGAAAGAGCAATTGTGATATTATTGGAAAATTTTTTAGAAGATCACAATCAACTAATTCAATTGATCAAAAGAGTTTCGCCACGACTGCAAAATGACAATTATCAAATCGTCATAAAAGCCGACAAAGTACCATTAGGTGAACATGCTGGTAGATTCAACGCTCCAACTGTTGATGAGGTTGCTGTTATCATGGTTGGTGATCCAGTTGACAAAAGATCTATAAAAATTACACGGCGAGACAACACTGTCAGTACGATTTCGGATCTACACCGTTCATATGACGCACTACAATATCCATTGATATTTTGGCAAGGACAAGATGAATATCACCTTAATATCAAACAGTATGATCCAAATACCGGTAAATTTGACAATTATCTATTTACTTTCTTACTGTATGTATAGATTTTAATTTCGTATTGCATTTTATTTTTTATTTTTTTAGGTGATTACAGAAATAATAAAGTTAGCTCAATGAACTACTACGCACACCGAATAATGGTTAGACAACATCAAGACAATTATATCCTTCGATATCGTCAGCTGTTCCATCAATACATTGTTGATATGTATGCTAAGGTCGAAAGCGAACGCTTGCGATTCCTTCGATTCAACCAGGCAAAACTACGATCGGAAGAATATATTCACTTACGAGATGCTGTTGCTGGAAACATCGATGGAAATTTAAATCCCAATGACATCGGTAATGCTTTCATTTTACCTTCAAGCTACATCGGCAGTCCACGGAACATGCAGGAATACATACAAGATGCGATGACTTACGTACGTCATTACGGCCGACCGGATTTATTTATTACATTCACATGTAATCCGAATTGGGAAGAGATACAAACTTTACTATTGCCAGGACAACAAGCCATTCATCGTCATGATTTAACTGCACGTGTGTTTAAACAAAAATTGAAATCCTTAATTGATTTTATTGTTAAATATTCAATTTTTGGTATCACACGTTGTTGGCTGTATACGATAGAGTGGCAAAAGCGAGGTTTGCCTCATGCCCACATTTTGGTTTGGCTTAAAGATAGAATCCGTCCTGAAGAAATCGATCAAATAATTTCAGCCGAAATTCCAGACCCATTAATTGATCAAGAATTATTTGATATTGTCACCAAACACATGATCCATGGGCCATGCGGTGCTTTCAACATGACGTCACCGTGCATGGAAAATGGAAAATGTAAAAAAAACTTCCCAAAGCCGCATACGAATGACACGATCACGGATATTGATGGTTATCCAATGTATCGCCGCAGAAGTACTGAGAATGGTGGCCACACATTTACAATGCGACTGCCGAACTTTCCAAATCAAGTTGAGTTTGATAATCAGTGGGTGGTACCATACTCACCACTACTTTCAAAAACTTACAAAGCTCATATCAATGTTGAGCTTTGCAGTTCTGTTAAATCAATTAAGTATATTTGTAAATATGTAAACAAAGGCAGTGATTTGGCCATATTTGAAGTACAAAACATAAATAAAAATGACGAAATAGCACGATACCAAATGGGCAGATACATTAGCAGCAATGAAGCTATTTGGCATATTCTCAGCTTTCCCATCCACGAAAGAGATCCTGCTGTCCAACATCTGGCAATACATCTTGAAAACGGTCAACGTGTATACTTCACTGAAGAAAATGTTCTCCAAAGAGCGTTCGAAGCTCCGAAAACGACTCTAACTGAATTTTTTACATTGTGTCAAAAACCTGATGTTTTTGGCCAATTCGCGAAGACATTGGTGTATGGTGATGTTCCACGTTATTTCACATGGAACAAATCCAGTAAAAAATGGGAGCCACGGAAACAAGGAAAACCACATCCTTCCATTACAGGCATATTCAAAGCTAAGACATTGGGGAGACTTTACACGGTACATCCAAAGCAACGTGAGTGCTTCTATTTACGTTTGTTATTGGTGAATGTTCCCGGACCAACGTCTTTTGAATTTTTACGAACAGTTAATGGTCGAGTATTCAATACATACCAGGATGCATGTCGTGAACTGCAATTGCTAGAAGACGATAACCATTGGGACTTAACGCTTGCTGATGCTGCGTTGACATCAACACCGAATAACATTCGTCAGTTGTTTGCAATTATTTTGACGACATGTTATCCCTCGCAAGCACAAACTTTGTGGGAAAAATATAAAAATTGTATGACAGAAGACATCTTGCACCGAATTAGACAAACAAATCAATGCCAAAACATAGATTATACACCAGAGATGTACAATGAAGCATTGGTCTTGATCGAGGATTTATGTGTTCTTATTTCAAATTTACCACTTAATCATTATGGTATGCCATCACCTAATCGTCCAGCCACCGACTTAGTCAATACCGATTTACAACGAGAAAATCAATATGACCATGGAAGTTTAGCAACAATTATCATGAACAGTGAACCATTACTGACAGCAGAACAAAAAATTATTTATGATCGGATTATGCTGGCTGTTGCTGCTGAACAAGGCGGTTTTTTTTTCTTGGATGCACCCGGTGGAACCGGTAAGACATTTTTAATGTCGTTGATTCTTGCCAAAATACGGTCGCAACAAAAAATCGCATTAGCAGTAGCATCGTCAGGCATTGCGGCTACTTTACTGGATGGTGGCCGAACAGCACATTCAACATTCAAGCTGCCATTGGACGTTCATAATAAACCAGATGCAATGTGTAACATCAAAAAGAATAGTGGAATAGCTGCAGTGTTGCGGAAGAGTTCTATAATAATTTGGGATGAGTGCACAATGGCACACAAATATTCACTTGAAGCATTAAACAGAACTATGCAAGATTTAAACAGCAATAATAAACTTTTCGGTGGTGCTATCTTACTTTTGTCTGGTGACTTCCGGCAGACCTTACCGGTTATACCTCGCTCTACTTTCGCGGATGAGATTAATGCATGTTTGAAACAATCATTCTTATGGCGAAGTGTTGAAACACTTCGATTGACCATAAATATGCGAGTACAATTGCAAAATGATCCATCAGCACAAATATTTTCCGAACAACTACTAGATATTGGGAACGGTAAAATAGAACTGCAACCAAATACGCAATGCATTAAACTACCAGACAATTTTTGCACTGTTGTTCAGGATAAAAATGAATTGATTCAGAGTATTTTCCCGGATATACAGAATAATTATTTGAATCATGAATGGCTTAGTCAACGGGCGATTTTGGCAGCCAAAAACGTTGATGTTGACGAAATTAACTTCCAGATACAACAGTTGTTACCAGGCGATCTGATGTCTTTTAAATCAATCGATACTGTTGTTGATGAAAATGAAAGTGTAAATTTTCCGATTGAATTTTTAAATTCATTAGATATCCCTGAAATGCCACCACATAATCTTCGATTAAAGATTGGTTCCCCTATTATTCTCCTCCGTAATTTGAATCCACCTCAATTATGTAACGGTACGCGTTTGGTCATCAAAAAGATCACCGGAAACATTCTTGAAGCAACCATTTTGGCTGGGAAGTTTAAAGGAAAAGTGGTCCTGCTGCCACGTATTCCGATGATACCATCAGATTCTACCATACCCTTCAAAAGGCTACAGTTTCCAATTCGTTTAGCTTTCGCCATGTCTATAAATAAATCTCAAGGTCAAACAATGTCCATTTGTGGTTTAGATTTGGAAAATCCATGTTTTTCTCATGGGCAACTATATGTTGCGTGTTCACGTGTTGGGAAACCGTCGAATCTATTTGTGTTAGCTAAAGACAGGTTAACCAAAAACATTGTGCACCGATTGGTGTTAAATTAAATTGAAATTGAAAGTATTTATAATTCAAAAAAATAGATATTAATGTTTAAAAGTTTAAGACTGTCTGCCTTGCCTACCTCATTCATGAGTTTAAGCGTCACATGTTATTTACTGTATTATACTGTAATATACTTATATTTGTTATAAAATTAAATGGAAATAATAAATCTGATAAATTTTTATTTTGTACCTATTGATTTCTGCTTAATATCAAGTGTAAGAACATTTTAATTAATTGTGTTCAACGTACTTCCCCTTCAAATCTCAATCCAGTGAATTTGTATACCAACATCAACATTTTCGTCTTTGTTCGTAAATAATTTCATTGTACTAAAGGGTTATAGTAGTAGAAAGTCAAATAAGGAATCACCATATTTTTTTACAAATACCATCTGTGTGAAAAAGCATAGTGGACTCCGTGACTGATGTTCTCTTATTGTTCCTCTTAGATTGTTTACTATAATGTAATATAACAAAAACTTTAGCCACAGCAACGCGTGGCCGGGTCAGCTAGTTCTTTTATAAATCTAAATTTGTATAGCTTTTTACTGATATCAGATTGTTACGGAGTCACTTTTGTATGTATTTGTTACTTAACTGACATGTGGTCCAGTTGTTACCCTATCACTCGTAGTTCACTTTCACATTTGCCACATCATAAAGAACTGTTCTAACTGCACAAATTAACGTATTCGTTTTTTGTCTCAATCTCCTTCTTCATTTTACTCTTTTTGCACACTTTTTAATAAGGTTCGGTAGGCCTAGGCTACTGTAATCGCTTTGGCCTACCGTAACTGCCCGAGGCCACTGTTTTTATTAATGCACTGTATCCTGCTTCTGTCTGATGCAAACTCTGGTGACAGACTGCTTACTGTGATTCACAAAGACTGCTGGAGAGCTGTTGCATAATACGTCTGGGCTGGGCAGTCCAGACATCAACAGTTTATGATAACACTGTTTGTTGCTGGTTACAAGGGGCACCTCACAGGTGAATACTGACAATTAAAAATTTACTGATTTAAATTGAAACTATGGTAGCACACAATTCTGTACCGTTACAACGTTAACCACGATTTTGAATAAAACATAGAGGGGGTTGTGGCGACATATCCATGCTGATCCCTTTACGAAGTATGAGAGTGTCAATGAGAGCTTTTATGCTTCGGCATAAAACCTCTCTTCGGGGTGGGGGTATTGTAACGGGGCTAAATTTACATAATAATTTTATAAATAATTTCATAAATAACTTAACATGAGAAGATGAGGCCCACATAAGGTATTGCAACAGCCAGTCAGAGCTTCATAACCATATATGGTTATAAAGCAAATCGAGTGTTTATTTTTGGCCAGTGACAGAATTTTTAACACCGCAAGAATTTTGTTGACAGAAATCTGTTGGTGGCAAGTTGAAAAGGTGATACTAAGCCCAACGGAACTTTTCAATACCAAGGACAAGACGTATGGTGGGGAACGGAATGAACTGGTTTCAAAGACATCACCAAACGGAAATTTAACGCTGAACGGCAGTCGACCATCGTCCTTCGCGCTGTACAGCCGAAAAAGTTACGTAACGAAATTGCGGGCGCCCGCAAACCATAAAATGTGAAATTTTAAACGAAACCAGCATTTTGACTAACATATCAATAATGTAAATACGCAGTGACTAATAAAAATTGGAGTGACAGTTTCGGCCAAAAATGTAAAAAGTGAGAACGAGGAAACATTTAAACAGTGCGTGCACGAGTAGACGTCCCATGGCGAACCTCTACGCATCATGAAAGGAAAGTAAATCCTACAATAATAATTAAATACAGGCAATTTAAAAAAAATATAAATTGAGCTCAACAAAATATAAAAGTATGAAGGTGTGTATGATTGTGTGAGTGAAGAATATATATAAGAAGTGCTGAGTTTGCGAAATATACGCATTTTGTTATTTGTATTTGCCTATTGTTCTCTGCAGAGTACACTAAACGACATCCTTGGTCAACCTTAACATGTAAAATCAATATATACATAAAATTTAAAACTGAACATACTTTAGTGTCCAAAAATGGACTTAAGTCCGAAAATTTAAAATTTTTTACAAATGAACACTATAGGGGGTCTATTCAGATTGTGGTTAAAATTCCGTTTAATTTGATACCCCACACAGGCTTTTGCGTCTCTTCCACAATTCTGACACCCTCATACTTTTGCCTCATGCCCCCAATCCATTTTGTGTACAACATCTTAATCTTTTGCTAATATTATGAAAGAAAATAAAATGCTCATTATTACGTAATGTGAAAAAAGTGTTACACCATTATGGAGCGTTCTGGTACATTGGAGAATGTTGTTCTACTCTTTTCTCGGCTATTCCCGCAGCTGTAATGCGTACGTGACGCTTGACATGCGAGCCAGTCTTACGTAATGCGGAACATCTCGTGCATTCGATGGTGTTGTTCTAGAAGCTTCTTGACTAGCCCAACAGTCTGTGTCTCTGCCATGGCCGCACTAAAGCATTCTCTAGAATTTTCACGTGTTTGTAAAGACGCATATTATGGAACCCTGCAGACTATAAATAGTCCATACCTGGCGCTTAGCGTTCAGTGTTATGTCGGGCGATTTTCACAGTGCATCGCAAGTGGTGATTAGTGAAAAGTGATTATGGCATGGAATTCTTTATATCTGACATTATTATTGCATGTGGACAAATCTAACTGGAATTATTGTACGAGTTGATTATAAACTGTTATTTGTCTTAATTAAAGCTGCTTTTTAGTGACTTCATTGGTGTCTTGTGTTTTGTTTTCCACTGTACCATACAACGATCAGTTAGACCGTCGTAACAATATGAATTCAGGCACAGATTTTCTTACATGAGCCTTTTTAGAATATATCTTCAATTTATAATACATAAGTAAATTATGTGTTTATATGATTGTATGTGTGTGTGTGTGTGTGTGTGTGTGTGTGTGTGTACACACCACACACACGTGCTCATTTTATTTCATGCTACAATTCTTACCTTCCTGATTTTGCGCAGCTTTTGTACTTCCGTTTCATAATACTTGAGCTGCTGTGTAACAATATGGTTCTGGTTTGTCAACCATGATTCATAATGTAACTGTGTTTGTCTATCAGCATCAGTAGCAATGATATCCGGTGGTGGAGGAGGTGACGGTAATACTGGTGCATTAAACAAAGGAACTCTCAATGCTGTAACCATAACAACGTGCTTGAAAATATTAAACATTTACTGGCATTTTACTAAACATTAATAATCCTTACTTAGAACACACTTTACAAAAATTACAGATTTAACATAAATTTATTTTTTAAAATTGAATCATTCAGCTGTGGTACAAATACGTTTGACAAAAGTGTTAAGATATAATTTTAATAAACACTCAACTGTGTTCATCCATTTCCAATAAAATAAAAAATGGAGACAGTCACGAGATACAGATGAAGTTTGACAGCATAGTTTAAACTAGACTGTGTATGGCCAGCAGAGCAAATATTCTACAAAATAGTTATGCTACGTTGATATTTAATACAACATTTAAAAAAAACACAGTAAAGAAATATGTGTTAACTCAAACTGCTTCTACAATTTTTTTGAACTTAGAACTAACGCAGAGTGAGAGAGAATGGTAAATGATATGAAGATGGCTTGACTGCCGAAAGCGCTCGTCAATACCAAAGGCAAAATAGTGGTTTGTATAAAATTACTAGTAGAAAAAATGAGAGAATGGTTAATGAAATGATAGTGTTAAGTATTAATGGACAGTATACAAGTTAAAAACGTTTTTTACACAGTAAACTTGGTCTCAATTAAGGTAGCTATTAAACTATACAACACATTTGTGAATATACAAGGCGTGTTTTTTAAGTAAGTACCGTTTCACTATATCACAGCTACAGCGCAGCGGTCGCCGTTCCATTACGTGAGCAGAAGTCTTAGTTTACATTTTCCTGTGCATGTTTAAATCCCTCATACCACTGAAAGTCCCGCCGATTGTGAAATACGGGCTGTAATTCGTTTCCTAAATGCAAGAGACGTGAAAGCGACCGATTTTCATCGACAGATAAGTGAAGTGTACAGGGGAAACGCTATGAGCAATGGCATGGTGAGAAAGTGGGTTAGAGCATTTAAAAAAGGCCATACAAACGTGCACGATGAGGTACGGAGTGGGCGACCGTCTGTCATTAATGACGACCTGGTACAGAAAGTTGACGAAAAAGTTCGTAAGAATAGGCGGTTTACGATTTCGTTACTGTCTAATGTATTTCATCAAGTTTCAAGAAGTGTTCTCTATGAAATTGTGACAGACTGCTTAAATTATCGGAAGTTGTGCTCACGCTGGGTCCCAAAAATGCTGACAGAGTTGCACAAAAAAAAAAGTTTAGCCAGTGCTCTGACTATTCTCATGAGGTACAGTGAGGAAGGTGATCTGTTTTTAAGCCAAATTGTCACTGGTGACGAGACATGGGTGTCTCACATTACACCAGAATTAAAACAGCAGTCCATGGAATGGAGGCACTCAACGTTTCCCAAAAAGGTGAAGTTCAAGCAAACCATTTCAGCCCAGAAAATCATGTGCACTGTGTTTTGGGACAGGCAGGGGGTGTTGCTTGTTGATTTTTTGCCTCGGGGTGAAACGATAAATGCTGTGACATACCGTGAGACCCCGAATAAACTGCATCGCACAATCCAAAACAAAAGGCGTGGCATGCTCAGTAGGGGAATCGTACTGCTTCATGACAATGCTCGCCACACGATGCTCAACGCACCCAAGATCTGATTATGTCATCTGGGTGGGAAAAACTGCATCATCCCCCCTACAGTCCAGACCTCGCACCCAGTGACTATCACTTGTTCCTCCATTAAAAGAAGCACCTTCGCAGCCAGCGCTATGACTACGATGATGTCAAAACAGCGGTGCAGCAATGGTTATCTTCTCAGGCAGCTGATTTCTATGAAGACGGAATACAGAAGCTGATCACACGATACGACAAGTGCCTCAATATAGGTGGAAACTATGTTGAAAAATAGTTTAATGTACTGGCTTTCATGTAAAAATAAAATTGTTCAAAAAAATATTACTCGTTATTTTTAGTATCAAAATGGTTTGATTACTTAAAAAAACATGCCTTGTACAAACAACGTTTGTTGTATAACATCAGTTAACATGAATGTAGGAAAGGTGATTACCACGTGATTACAAGTGATTCTGAATTGTAAATTGTCATTATTATTGTAGGATTTCAATGATAATTATCATTACATAATTATCATTCTCCAGCTGTTAAGAAATATTCTTAGTATTCTTTATTTTGTATGTAACTCTTCAATATTTCTTGCAAGTTTTCTGTATTATGACATTTCTTCAAATTATAAATACTTCTGCAAGTAAAATCTTATTGAATTATATTATTGTGTTGTCACCTGATACATGTTTCACAGAATTATTCTGTATCTTCAGAGGGTTTTATGTGAACTAACGCATAATCGATTTGTATTTCTAACGGGACAAAATTTGGGTAACAAAATTATGTAACAAGTTAATGTTTTATTGCAATGATGCTGGTCTGGTCAGGATTGTAGAGGTGGGGGCAGTAGATGTCCATATAAGGCAATAAGTGAATCTGTTTGAATCAGTGAATCATACAAATGCTATGTGTTTCCAAAGACACAGTCAGTCTATCAGCGAAGTGGGGAGAAAAAATGGAGCGCGATTTTCAATACCTAGGACGGGACACAGGTAGGAATCCGGCTGTAACCAGTTTAAAAGGAGCAAAAAAACACAGAATGAGCGTACCCACGCCGTGAAGCTCGGCCCCAGTCTGCAGTTGTCCAGCATACGGGACACACGTACTAATAGTGGCCTCGGGCATTTACGGTAGGCCGAATCAGTTACGGTAGGCCTACCAAAGTGAATGTAAAAATTGTAATGGAACAGTGCAAAACTTTGTAAAATCACAAATTAGCGACAGTGATGGAAATATAACAGTTTCAAAAACGTTATTTTGGTGTTTTTATCAAAAAATGAACTGTGAAGTGTTGTGTAACTACTGAATGTAACGGGGCAGATTAGGCAACCCGTTTTAACCAATCAATGTACAACTTTTGGGGAACGGCCCGTAGCGGTACTAGGTACACGCCGGTACCAGCACATAAATTCGCAGAAAAAATATACCTTAGAAATTCATAGAATCGACCGCGTGGCGAAAGAAACGAATTTCCATCTCCAGTCTACCGAAACATACGATGAAAAATAAACCAATCAGCGAACGAGTTGAGGCCGCGCGGCCAGTGCCTAACGCCAGGCATGTGGGCAACCGCGCGCATGAGGCTCACACAGTTGTAAACCAGTCTTCAACCTGTACAGTCGTTAATTCAACCACAGTCTCGGATGAGTTCCTGGTAGGCCGAAAAAGAAAGTAGGCCTACCAAGGAGTACAAAAATGTACAAGTGGTAAATAATGAAGTGACGATTAAATGACGTTTTAATTTGGTCGGCGTGGAGAGTGTTTAGTGAAAAAGGTTAAGGACAACATCGAGCACAACATTTGGATATTACGCAAATAGGTAACAAGTGTAAAGGCAAATTCATTTGACCAAAACATTACAAATCATTAATGAGCTAAAATAGAGGGGGTAAAGGAATGTGGAAAGTAAGAGTGAGAGAGTGTGTGTACATATAAATATAAAGAAACTGAAAAATACTGGTTGTAAAGATTAGTCTATACAATTTTGTTTATGTAGTTTTATGTTTTCTAATTATTAAAGAAAGAGAAAGAAAGAAATGAATATTAAAATCAAATAAATGAGATTTGTTCAAAAGAGAATAAACATGTGTTAGGCTTAGTCATTTCGCCTGTAACCATATCCTATACTTTGTGCTGAAAAACTCGTCTAATGAATCAGGAATTTTGTGAATTAAGGGAGGTCCGATAGCAAAATTGTCCAAGTGTTTTTTTTAATTAAGGGAAAGAGTGTAAAGTTTTCCATATTTTACTATAAAAATATAGGTGGTGGCCCTGAAGTTCTGAGATGGTGTTTGAAAAAAGGTAAGTTTGCGAAGAAGAAACTGATCAAAGTTTGTTTATATTATAAAATCGTTGTTCATGTAATAAAATTCCCATTTATAAAAATCAATAACATAATGAGATCTCGAAAAGGGGGATAAATAGAGAGAGAGAGCGTGTGAGAGAAAAAGGGGGGAGAGAGAAAGAGAAAAGTACTGATTTGCGATCTAGAAATTTTTTTTGTGTGATATAAGTTTTGTCTTACAACTTTTGTATCAGCATATTAAAGAAAAATAAGCATTGTGTGAATAAATTAAAATAAGATTTTTTTGTCATAATCATGTGTTAGTTAATTAATATCCCATTTCATTCATAACCTTATCTCTGTATCAAAAAGTTCGTCTAAATGACCCTGGAGTTTTTTACATAAGGGAATTCTGTTTATTTGTCTAAATTATTTCTTCGGGTACGTGAAACGGTTTCCACATTTCCTCTATACAAATGGTGGCGACCTTGAGGGCTTTGGGAATCTTCTGTATAAAGGTAAGTTGTAAGTCGTAAATCATAAAGTGCAATAAGCGGGGTTAAGTTCCTTCTTTTTATTTTTACATATTTTTTGAACAGTTACAATTGGCGACCCTGCCAGGATGCTTGTGTAAATTTTTTGTAAACAAGTTAGGCCTACTTGTGGTACAGAGATGGGTTTTGGTTAATGGCGTTTTTTTGTATTGTTTGTACAAGTTACGAAGTATATGATTATAGGTTATGGGGTATGATTTATAAAATAACACATTGTGTTTAAAAAATTTTATAAAATTTTGGTGATGTAATTCATAAAAATATGGAAGATAAAGAAAATGAAACTAGTTTAACTGAATCTGCCATAATGAGTGACTCTGGGGTACATTCGACTCTTAGTCTCAACAAAAGAAAGTAGTAGACCGAATGATGAAATAATGAATTTTTTGCGAGCGATGTCTGTCGATTTAAGGGGTGATATTAATGAAATAAAAGAACGAAATGTTAAGTTCGAAAGTAATTTCAATGAACTAAATGAAAAAATGAGCGATAATACCCATTTGGTAAAGCAGTTTGATAAGCAGTTAAATGATATATGTGAGTCACAAAAACAAATGATCAAACATTGTGATGACATTATTACTGATATGAAAGAACGAAATGAAAAGTGGAAACGAGATACAGGTAAATTTAACGAGAACAAAGACGACCAGGTAACAGATGATAAGGTAAGTGATGATAAGTAATAATGGTAACATAATTAAAAATGTGGTATTAGAGAGTAGAATATTGACTAATAGTAGTGATGATGAGAGTTTAATGGGAGTAGAGGTTAGTGGTGAGTTAGTAGTTGATGAGATTGAGAGAGTGTGTGAAGTGAGGTTAGGTGAGAATAAAGGGCAAAGGGCAAATTTTCCCTGTGGTTTAAGTGGAGAAAAGACTCCACACGTGGTTTATGAGGACAAAGGTTCCTCCAGAGGTTATGTGGGGGACATGGTGTCTCAAAGTGGTCCCCTAATTTGTTGTGATATACCTGGTAAAGCCAGGAAGTGTTTTAGTAATTTTGTGGTGCCATTTGCATGGAGTGAGGTTGTTCAGGGGGGTTGTGATAGGTATTGTGATGAGAGATGGAGAAATAGAGATACAGTAAACCCTCGATTTAACGGACTAATTGGGGCTGAGGGGTGTCCGTAAAATCGAAAGTCCATTAAATCGCAAATTTTGTTTTTGAGGATTCATAGAGGAAAAAAGAGGGAGTATATGATGAGACAGATGGAAAAGATAGAGGAATATAAGAGTAAAAGGCTGAGCCGAGATATGGACAGGAAGGTGAATGATATGAGACAGGAATTTCAGCCTAGAACAAATGCCTGTAGGGATAATAATGGTGGCCTTGTGAGTGATAATGCTGGCGTGATCAGGAGATGGACAGAACACTTCGAAGAGTTGCTAGGCTCAGTTGGGGAGGCTTCGATGGAGGCATCTGAGAATGAAGAGGAGGTAGGAGAATTCGAGGATGATAGAGAGGAGTTGGTGCCATCCTATGACGAGGTGTATGAAGCTCTAGAAAAGCTTAAAAATAACAAGGCAGCAGGTTCCGATGGTTTACCAGGGGAACTATTAAAGAGCGCAGGAGGAGATTTCATAAAGGAATTTGCCCATCTTATAGAGCGAATATGGCTGGAGGAGGTAATGCCTGATGAGTGGAACAATGGGGTCGTGTGTTTAATACATAAAAAGGGTGATCCGCTTATATGTAAAAATTATAGGGGCATCTCTCTACTTAATACAGCATATAAGGTATTGTCCAACATCATATTTTCTAGGCTGCTTCCCTACGCTGAGGAAAACATAAAAGAATATCAGTGTGGATTCACTAGGAATAGGTCAACAACAGACCAAATATTTACACTAAGGCAAATCCTGGAAAAAACGTTGGAATATGGAGTGCTCACTCACCATCTCTTTGTGGATTTCCAGTCGGCATATGATTCAATCAACCGGAAAATGCTATATAGAGCTATGAAGGAGTTGCATATACCATCTAAGTTGGTGCGTATGGTTGGAGTAGTTATGTCCAATTCTAAGTGCCAAATCAGAATACAATCAAATCTATCTAACTCCTTAAAAACATTGAATGGGTTGAAACAAGGAGATGCCTTAGCATGTCTGTTGTTCAACATAGCTCTAGAAAAGGTCATCAGGGATTCAGGAATTCAAACTTGTAACTCTACGAATTACATACAAAATTATAATTCTCTTACCTTAGGGTTTTATTCCAAAGTCTTTCAGACGAAAACAGCTGCAGACAGGATTATTTGTTTGAGTTACGAATAATTACGCTAACACATGTTATGTAATGAATGGCGCTTATTTATTTTTCTTTAATTAATTTCCCTCTTTACTCTCTGTAGAACAACAGTTTACACACAAAAATCGCTTAATTACTTATTACATGAAAGTGATATAAAAAAGTTACTACAATGGTCTTTGCATCATCCCCTTACAACAGCAAGATAATGCAAAAAATTTTACAATTAATTAATTTACTCAATCTATGAACCAGTATTTTACTTTGTAGGTACGTACCCCAAACTTACGCTCTCACTCACTCTCTCTCTCTCACCCTTCTATTTCATTTAGTTAATTTGGTTAGTATTCTACCCATTATATCTGTGAAATTTAAAAGTTTTGGCCAATTAGTTATTGATGGTACTTAACCGTTCCAGGTGTCTCTCGGTGAGTCGTACAATCGCTGTTTGTTCAACATTACGGTTCACTCCGCGTTTAGTTGTTTTTTTTTTTCTCTGGTACACTGGTTAATTCACGTCAATGTTATGACCATCAGTCACCACTGTTCGAATTATACGTATATTATTTATTTAGTCGGCCGACGTAACTTTTCGCACTTAGAAAGTCACTTGAAGTTTTTTAGGCTGGCCGCGCGGCCCTATGTCACAACTGGCACTTTTTATAAATGTTTTAACACTTAACTAGATAGGCCGAATTTATTCTACGGCCTATCTTGTACTCCCGAGGCCACTGTTTTAACGAACTTGTCAAACTGCTCTTTACTGTCCGATGCAAACACTGGTGAAGAAGTGTGCTTGCTAATGACACACAGCAGACTGGGTTTCACACACAAGCCTGCTGCTATGTGATTGTGCAATGCGTCTGGCAGTTGTTTTGGCTGGCTGTGTATGTTGCATTGCTGTACTGGAGGCTCCTTACAGGTGAAAGTCTGGCAATTTGGAAAGTGCTTAAAATGATGATTTGAATTAATATGAAATTAAACTGGGGTGGCTCACAAATCCGTACCGTCACAATACCCCCCCAATAAGAGGTTGAAGGCCGAAGCGTTCAAACTCTTATTGCCTAAACCTAAGAGGATCAGTGAGGATATGGCGCCGCAACCCCCCTAAACACTCTACTACATCATGGGTTCTTACCCCCCTAGTCTGGCGACTGCGACAGCACCCATCCGATCTTACGGGACTTCTCTACTCAAGATCCCACCACCATAAGCTCGGACAGATACCCGCCCCAGTATCGCCTGACTTTAAAACATGTAATTAAACATTGACAAACGGCCTTCCATCACTCCATATCCCACGACTGGTTTGTTTCCTCTTAGCCGTACTGGTTCATTGACAACGTACTGGCTCATTTTATATAATAGACCCAAAAAAAATATAGTCTTAGTAAAACAATATAGGTTTACAGTGGTACACATAAATTTCCGTTAAATTAAATAATATTCCCCATACAATATTGCCCAACCAAAATGACACATAGATTATACAAGGTATCCTTAACTACTATATATATGAATAGGACAAAAAATTCATAGCATATGAAAAATCTATATGGACAGTAATATACACATCTTAATTCCCAAACACCGTTTCAGCTCCAACATTTCATTCAGTTTTCAGTTTAAATGAGTATTTTAATAAGTTAAATCCTTATTTACATCAATTAGTATTTACTTTATAATTCCAAGTTGAATTTGAATGAAAATAAAGTTAAGTTCATTATTAAAATCATTGTTTCTATGTTTAATTTATTTATTTTATTAATAATAAAATAATTTAATTAATCATTAGTTTAATTGTATTTAATTTACTTTAATTAATTCAATTACTCTCAAAAGTTACAGTAATTGCCTCATTATTATTTGGTCTGTAAAAAAATTTAATTTCAATTCCTTTCTATCACAATAAGGTTTTACTTCAGATACTGATTCAGCAGACTACAACATTCTTTGTTATTGTCACCAAGTATGTCTGTGAACCTTAGTCTCAACATACCACACCTGTTTATATAAACACTAGTCTGCAAGACTCACATAGTATAAACATCCTGGTTACATCATATTAACACCTGTACTTTTCAGTCTTTATAAATTTTTTAGATAACATATTTATCAATGTCTATTTCTTACAGTTCAACCAAATATACTTTTAATTCACCTTTCAATTATTATTACCTTTCAATTACAGTTTCTATTTAATATTATTATCTCAATACCATTATTATTATTATTACACTCTTTTCACACCTGTAAGCATTTTATTCTATCTGATTAGTATTCTGGACTTTATACTTACAATCCACTTATTGACATGAATACAAAATACACACCACACACACACACCAATATCTCCGTGTAACCTCTGAAACATTTAACAACAATGTTATTTCATACAAACCATTCAACATTTTATAATACATACAATTAATTTCACTACACATGTATTTACAACTCTTCAGCAATAATTATTCAGTTACATCACACTTCAATGTCAAAATTCAGCTAGGTCATTACCATATATTGACATATTTAAATTGTTCGTTTATGAATTTCAACCTCCATCGTCAAAAATTAATCGGGGTTTCAAATAACAATTTTGAATTTTATTTACATTCCGTATACGGTTATCTTGTGTTTTGTAACCATAACATTTCAGTTTATTCATTTTACCATAATAATCATATACTAAGTCAACATCAGTATTCTTTGTAAAGTCTCCGTCGGTAAATATTTCCAATATCGGGTCAGTTACTTTTTCATCATACAGTAAATTACTCTTGTTTAAACATACTTCTAACATTTCCTTCCACTCACCATAATCTCTCTGTAATTCATACAATTCTGTCTCTTTGTCAATACACCATTCTCTATCTAAAATTCTCTCATCATAACAACATATACTTTTATCATTCCACGCAGAGGGTACAAAATTATTCAGCAAAATTAAACAATTCAAATCTTTCACTAATAAGGGTCTCTTGCCCAAAAATAACACTTTTGAACACTCTGGTTCATCACAAATAAGGGGAAAATTTACTCTCTGCCCTACACATTCATCTACTCTTTCTTTCCATTCTTTTTCCAATTCAACAACACTAATTATTACTTCATTACAACTTATAATTTTCTCACTCTCACTTACTGTTTCACTATCTATTTTCAACGTATCACTTTCTGATACCGCCCTTTCAATCACATTACTATTTTCAATATCATTGTTAACATTTGTTAATTTCTTACTTTTAATCTGTTCTGCTACTGACTCTACTATTTGTTCTTTCAATGTATTGAAACATTCATTCGTCTCATTTAAGCGTTTATTAATATTGTCTTCTAACTTAACACTCTGTTGTTTCATATCATATAAACGCTCATCAAATTTTTTGTCAATATTATTTATGTCACCCTTTAACTCATGGAATTTAATATCAGAATCACTCTTCTGTTCTTTATTTTGTTCTAAGAGTAATTGTAACATACTCATTACATCACTATTGAATTGGACGTTACATTTTGTTGAAGTCGGGGTCAATTGCACGCCCGAATCTTCAATTACATTACTCTGATCAGTTAAGTTTAACTCTGTTTTATCTTGACTCGCACTTGGAGTCGAATGTATCTCAAAATTACTCATATTTGACTCATCACAATTGTCAACACTCGTTATTTCATTGACATCGTCATTATTCGCTGCCATTTTATACAAGTTTATATAATGTTACACAAGAATATTAATCTCATCCACTATTGACTTAACCCTTTTTATATTTAATTTACCAAAGCGTCCTCCCTCTCAAATAACCCTTTCTGCAGCTTAATTAGGTCTGGCGAATATAGGTTGTAACCTATACTCGCGTCGCTGTACGGGGGCCAAGTGTAACTCTACGAATTACTTACAAAATTATATGACTCGGGTCCCTGTTCGGGCGCCAAGTGTAACTCTACCAATTACATACAAAATTATAATTCTCTTACCTTAGGGTTTTATTCCAAAGTCTTTCAGACGAAAACAGCTGCAGACAGGATTATTTGTTTGAGTTACGAATAATTACGCTAACACATGTTATGTAATGAATGGCGCTTATTTATTTTTCTTTAATTAATTTCCCTCTTTACTCTCTGTAGAACAACAGTTTACACACAAAAATCGCTTAATTACTTATTACATGAAAGTGATATAAAAAAGTTACTACAATGGTCTTTGCATCATCCCCTTACAACAGCAAGATAATGCAAAAAATTTTACAATTAATTAATTTACTCAATCTATGAACCAGTATTTTACTTTGTAGGTACGTACCCCAAACTTACGCTCTCACTCACTCTCTCTCTCTCACCCTTCTATTTCATTTAGTTAATTTGGTTAGTATTCTACCCATTATATCTGTGAAATTTAAAAGTTTTGGCCAATTAGTTATTGATGGTACTTAACCGTTCCAGGTGTCTCTCGGTGAGTCGTACAATCGCTGTTTGTTCAACATTACGGTTCACTCCGCGTTTAGTTGTTTTTTTTTTTCTCTGGTACACTGGTTAATTCACGTCAATGTTATGACCATCAGTCACCACTGTTCGAATTATACGTATATTATTTATTTAGTCGGCCGACGTAACTTTTCGCACTTAGAAAGTCACTTGAAGTTTTTTAGGCTGGCCGCGCGGCCCTATGTCACAACTGGCACTTTTTATAAATGTTTTAACACTTAACTAGATAGGCCGAATTTATTCTACGGCCTATCTTGTACTCCCGAGGCCACTGTTTTAACGAACTTGTCAAACTGCTCTTTACTGTCCGATGCAAACACTGGTGAAGAAGTGTGCTTGCTAATGACACACAGCAGACTGGGTTTCACACACAAGCCTGCTGCTATGTGATTGTGCAATGCGTCTGGCAGTTGTTTTGGCTGGCTGTGTATGTTGCATTGCTGTACTGGAGGCTCCTTACAGGTGAAAGTCTGGCAATTTGGAAAGTGCTTAAAATGATGATTTGAATTAATATGAAATTAAACTGGGGTGGCTCACAAAACCGTACCGTCACAAACTAGCGGACACATATTTCACAAGGAGGTACAGCTTCTGGCCTATGCCGATGACATTGACGTCATAAGTAGGTCTGAATCTGGCTTAAAGGAAGCCTTTCAGGAACTGGAGTTGTCCGCTAAGGCTATGGGCTTGGTTATAAACCAAAGCAAAACCAAATATATGGTTGTAGGTGCCAATACTCGTACCCTGTCCCTGCGCATTAACGATTATGAATTTGAAAAGGTACCATATCTCGTATTTGGTTTTCCATATCTCGGGTCATATGTGGACTCTGGAAATGACTCCTCTAGAGATATTGAAAGACGAATATTATCTGCTAATAGGTGTTACTACGGACTGGTGAAACATTTTAAATCAAAATTAATAACTAAAGATACAAAAGCCTCCCTATACAAGACCTTGATTAGACCAGTCCTGATGTATGGCTCGGAATGCTGGGTGTTAAAAAAACTAGATGAGCAGAGACTATCCGTTTTTGAGAGGAGGGTACTGAGGAGAATCTATGGCCCTGTGAGGGAAAACAACATTTGGAGGCGACTGCATAATCGAGAGTTGTACGAAAGGTTTAAAGATCTTCCGATCGTGCAACTCATACAAATTAACAGATTGCGTTGGGCTGGTCATGTGCAGAGAATGGCGGAGGATAGAATCCCAAAAAGAGTGATGAATTATTTGCCAATGGGAAGGAGAAGGAGGGGAAGACCGCGTACAAGATGGCTGGACCAGGTTGGTAAGGAGGCAGTGAGGCTGGGTGCAGCAAACTGGTGGACATTGGCCGGGAGTAGAGACCAGTGGGGAAGATTTCTTTTGGAGGCCAGGGCCCGGACTGGGCTGTAGCGCCGAGGATGTATGTATGTATGTATGTTTTATTTTTGAGGATATATTTAAATCAAATAGGCCTATAACACTTGAAATTTTAATACTATTAATATCATGCAAATACCGTATTGTTCCGAATACAAGCCGCACTTTTTCTCCTAAAAACATGGTCGCTAATTTGGCATGCGGCTTGCATTCGCGCGCTAACGAAATTCGAAGTTATACCTGACTTCTGGCGGGACGAACGCTTTTGGTATCTATGAGTTGTTTACTGCCTAAGCAACAGCAGTTTGCCTGGCTGTAGTTACCTCTGGCGTTATGATTTATGACTACAACCGAATGTTTTAACAGCAAACTGAAGAAAGAATAGGAAGATAAAGTGTAAGTGCGTGCGCACACACGCGTGTTCGCACCCTTCTGTAGGCAGCAAGACAAAGGATGAGTAGAGGGGTGTGAGTAACATGTTTCTAAATAACGGGTAAACTACCAGTGTGGTTTTCTATTGTAACAGCGACAACATCGCTTATCTGTACTTTGTTTTTATTCGGCGTTTTTGTAGTGCGTTTGTGGTATGAGTGATATTGTGGAGACTAAAGGCACGCAGTCAGATCAAATTAAACGTAACCCGTACGATGCAAATTATAAATTAATTGTGATACAAAATGTAGAAAAACATACAATCGCGAAGCCGCAAGGAAATTCGAAATTGATGAATCCTGTATTCGACGATGGAGAAAACAGAAGGAACGACTTTTAAAATGTAAATACTGCGCGATGAGCATTTGCGGGACCTCAAGTTGGGTGTTTTGTAGCAGTAGAGTCCAGCGTCTGTGAATACTTAACGGCTTTTAAGAAGGCAAGGACTCCCTGTCACTAGACATGTTTTAAAATTAAAAGCTTTAGAAATCGCAGAAGAATTAAAAGTTTCCGGTTTCAAAGCCAGCTTCGGGTGTAAAAGACGAATGATGCGGTGAAATGGATTTGCGCTTAAATGACGTACATCACTCATGCTAAAACTACTGAGTGACTACGAAGAAAAACTCCCCAGCGGTTTGTCATTCATTTAAGCAAGAAGCATAATTATTCACTTGAACACATGGGAAATGCTGATGAAACGCCCGTATTTTTTATTTTTTATTTACGTATATTTACTGTGGACCAAAACGGAACCAAATCTGTAACAGTAATGATTACGGGAAATGAAAAGTTACGTGCCACTGTAATGCTTGCTGTATTAGCTGATGGACGAATATTTCACAGTGAAATAAGATGCATATCAGTGTATATATTGTTCAGTGTTAGTCGTCGTGATGTCTTCCACTGAACGTGTGCGATGCCTGCGTCAACGACAACGCAAAGACAGGGATCGTGAAGAATTAAATGAATTCTTGATGAATACTCCGTTCTCATAAAATACAATTGAAGATGAGAAAATGTGCGTGTTTCAAAACAAGAAGAAAAGAAACGAAAGAATGCTTCGATAGACAAGCAATATCGCCAGAACAGGAGAGTCTGCAGTTTATGCACATTATAGGTTTCAAAAGCCTAAAAACATTATCATGCTTTGATGTTTCAATTTTTTTTTTTTTTGACAAATTTTGTCCGTTAAATCCGAAGTCCGTTAAATCGTTACTGTATAGAGATTTTTGATGCTAATAGAGATTATAAAGAGTTGGTGGAGATTTTAGATATTGAGAGAGGGGAGAAAATTGAAGACTTACCTTATAATGAGACTGGGGTAACTGGTGCAGTAGATGATGATGATGATATTGTAACTTACCTGATTGTGACACATAATCCCAAGGGCGACTTGACTGTACACGATGTTGGTGAGGTATATGATATAATAATATGGAATAATCCTGTGGGTTACTATAATATTGTGGATAATGATACAAATTTAAATGGTCATTATATTGAAAGAGATAATATAATGGAGTTAAACAAAAATAAAATGTGCATGTACAGCATTAGGTTGATGTACAACATGAACATATGTTGATGATGGACATTTAATTATTGGATGTTAATGGTTTTGTTACTTGGCTTGATAATATAATTTTTTTTTGGAGAACAATGACATTTTATGTGAAGCATATTGTATATAAATTTGTATGGGGGTTGAATGTGTTTGGTATTAGGTTATGTTATTGTTACAATAGGGTATCTGAGAATACATTCTGTTGTGTGTATATTGTATTTTGTGTAGCAATGTTCATAATTTTGTTTGATTGAATAATTGACATTACTGATTTTTATTATGTAATCAAATTGATTTGAGATGTATGTGAATTCTGGTAATAAATTCAAAAAATAAGTGGAGAACCATACATGACTTCCATATTCTAAGATTTATATTTAAAATCATTTTCGAAATGAAATATTACCATAGAAACTACTTCTTTCTACTTACTGCTTCAGCCTTAACCACAGTACTGTGGTCACTAACGTATACCACCTCACGTTATCGCACTCGATTTTCACTGATGATGGAAGTCGATGGCATTGCCGAAACGTCTGGTTTTGTAGAAAACATTGGACTATGGCCAAATATCCCGGGAAGGAATTTTAACAAAAACTACTTCTTTGTTGCCGATAACGTTGTACACACATATATATATATATATATAATATCGGTATGGAGAACCATACATGACTTCCATATTCTAAGATTTATATTTAAAATCATTTTCGAAATGAAATATTACCATAGAAACTACTTCTTTCTACTTACTGCTTCAGCCTTAACCACAGTACTGTGGTCACTAACATATACCACCTCACGTTATCGCACTTGATTTTCACTGATGATGGAAGTCGATGGCATTGCCGAAACGTCTGGTTTTGTAGAAAACATTGGACTAAGGCCAAATATCCCGGGAAGGAATTTTAACAAAAACTACTTCTTTGTTGCCGATGTTGTACACATGTATATAAAAAATATGCATAAAATTAATGGCTTGTATAAGTTAATGATTGATCTCCATTAAGTAGTTCTCAAGTTTCCAAAGTTTTAATATTATGATGTCCGTAATTAAAACATCAGAGCAGGTTTAGTGTGTATGAGGGTACACCGTGGACAAAAAATTTCAACATTTCCTATTGAGCGTTGCTTAGAATAAAGCTGCGAATCTACAGTGTACGTTTCACAGAACAAACACGTGGAAAAGAAGGAGCGCTCCGAAGTCACTCATGGACCCTCAGCATCTTGCAGAGGGTTCATTCCCTAAAGACGAAAAGTCTGTCTATGAATCGTTCCTCTGTAAACACGTGCAGTTACACTGCCCAGCGATCCACAGGAAGCAAATCGCTATCCATGCTGGACACTTTTTCGGCTTGCATGCGTTATGTTGGTATGGGTTCGGCACTTTCCATTTAAAAACCGTGCAAATGTAAGAAAATAAACATGAATGAGGCCAGAAATAACGCGAATTGTGGGTGTGTGTGTGTGTCTTCCCTGCCTTTTCATTGCGGTAGTCATAATAATAAAATGGAAACGTAAACAGTACATAACTGAGAAAAAAATACATAAATGAAAAAATTATAATTTTATTGCCTGGCAACAAAATTATTTTATTTTTAACAATTACCATTGTTTCAAAAAGTTTAAATGAATTTTCAAGTACTTTACTCTTGTTAAACCGTAAAAGGTTGCAGGTAAACTACCCCTTCCCCTTAACAGATCTTCACCAAAATCGAAAGTCCTTGAGATCTCTACAATTCAGGGACGTATGCAAAAAATTATTTGATTCTGTTTGAATTTGCGGCTGTTATCGTTTGCCATAGAAAATACCCTTGATAAAAAAATGTTGCAGGTAAACTACCCCTTCCCCTTAACCGATCTTCACCGAAAACAATAGGTCTTGAGTACTCTACAAATCAGGGCTGTATGCAAAAACTTATTTGATTCTGTTTGAATTTGCAGCTGTTATCGTTTGCCATAGAAAATACCCTTGTTAAAAAAACGTTGCAGGTAAACTACCCCTCTCCCTTAAACGATCTTCACCAAAAACAATAGGTCTTGAGAACTCTACAATTTAGGGCTGTATGCAAATAATCTTTTGATTCTGTTTGAATTTGCAGCTGTTATTGTTTGCCATAGAAAATACCCTTGTTAAAACATAAAATGTTGCAGGTAAACTACCCCTTTCCCTTAACCGATCTTCACCAAAACCAATAGGTCTTGAGAACTCTACAATTCAGGGCTGTATGCGAAACATTATTTGATTCTGTTTGAATTTGCGGCTGTTATCGTTTGCCAACAAAAAAATTTTCCTTGATAAAAAAAAAACTGTTGCAGGTAAACTACCCCTTTCCCTCAACTGATCTTCACCAAAAACAATAGGTCGTGAGTACTCTACAAAACAGGGCTGTATGCAAAAAATTATTTGATTCTGTTTGAATTTGCGGCTGTTATCGTTTGCCATAGAAAAAAATCTACACACAGACAGACACACACACAGACACTTTTCAGAAAATGACTTTTTTTCATGTTTTGAGTGTAGTACAATCAGAATCTGCAATAATCTCGAACACGATTTTTTTTGCCATCACCATACTTCCATTTCCTTAAGGAATATGGAAGTAAAAATTTAAGATTTGACTTTTATAATACAAGGTAAATGATTAAAATTTGATAATAGAGATGTTTCATAGAAAATCAGAGCTGAAGTTATAATGTGAAATTATTTGAATTAAATTATGTTAAATTAAATTCAAATTTGTAATGGTTATTTTAATATGATGTATTTGTGAGTAGTCATAAAACAGGTGTTATATGGTTTATAATGGGATATTGAAATTTTGTATGGGGGTTCAAATGAAATTTGAATTTAAGTACTGATGAATTGTGAACAATTGATGGCTCCAGTTAGGGAATGTAAATGTAAACTGTAATCGTTAGAAAATTGAATTGGTAATTGAATTTGAGTATTTTTTGTTTTTGATATGATTTACTATTGTAATTTGATATATGGTCATATACATATGCACGTTGGCATGTTATTTGAGTTAAATGATGTGTGTTATGTTAGCATAAGGATACCTCTTGTTGAAGAGTAATGTTATTTGTGTATTAAGATACTACAAATCAGTACTTTGGTCAATGCAAATCAGTACTTCTAGGATGAATACAAATCAGTGCAAGGATATGGATTTATGAAAGACCATTTGCTAATGTTTTTGCTTTGTTGTTGCAGAATCTGTGTGGAACTGTGGCGGCGAACCTGTGCTGGCCAGCGCGTCAGGGCAGCGTCGCCAAGTGCCTGTCTGGCTTTATGGTGTTAGGATCCTGATGAAGGAAGTCCAGTAAAGTCATGCAGGTGCGGCCACAGCCACTGGATTAAGGAGGGTAAGTACCCAAATTTTAATCAGGAAGTAAGGGGGTCGTGGCGCCATATCCTCAATGGTTCTCCTAGGTTTAGGCAATGAGAGTTTTTATGTTTTTGACATAAAACCTCTCATTGGGGGGGGGGTCTTGTAACGGGACAAAATTTGGGTAACAAAATTATGTAACAAGTTAACGTTTTATTGGAATGACACTGGTCTGGTCAGGATTGTAGAGGTGGGGGCAGATGTCCATATAAGGCAATAAGTGAATCTGTTGTGAATCATACAAACGCCACATGTTTCCAAAGACACAGTCAGTCTATCAGCGAAGTGGGGAGAAAAAGTGAAGCGCAATTTTCAACACATAGGATGGGACACAGGTAGGAATCCGGCTGTAACCAGTTTAAAAGGCGCATAAAACACCGAATGAGAGTACCCACGTCGTGAAGCTCGGCCCCAGTCTGCAGTTGTCCAGTATACGGGACACACGTAATAATAGTGGCCTCGGGAATTTACGGTAGGCCGAATAAGTCACGGTAGGCCTACCAAAGTGAATGTAAAAAATGTAATGGAACAGTGCGAAACTTTGTAAAATCACAAATTAGCGACAGTGATGGAGATATAACAGTTTCAAAAACGTTATTTTGGTGTTTTTATCAAAAAATGAACTGAAGTGTTGTGCAACTACTGAGAGACCACGTGCAGATAAGTAAAAATAATTGGCCAGAAAATTGATCAAAGTTTGTTTATATTATAAAATCGTTGTTCATATAATAAAATTCCCATTTATAAAAATCAATAACATAATGAGATCACGAAAAGGGGGGGGGTAAATAGAGAGAGAGCGTGTGAGAGAAAAAGGGGGAGAGAGAAAGAGAAAAAGAGTAAAGTACTGATTTGCGATATAGAAATTTTTTTTTGTGTGTGATATAAGTTTTGTCTTACAACTTTTTTATCATCATATTAAAGAAGAATAAGCATTGTGTGAATAAATTAAAATAAGATTTTTTTGTCATAATCATGTGTTAGTTAATTAATATGCCATCCATCCATCGATAAGTTTGTCTAGACGACCCTGGAGTTTTTTATATAAGGGAATTCTGTTTATTTGTCTAAATTATTTCTTCGGGTAAGTGAAACGGTTTCCACATTTCCTCCATAAAAATGTGGTGGCGACCTTGAGGGCTTTCGGAATCTTCTGTGTAAAGGTAAGTCGTAAATCGTAAAGTGCGAAGCGGGATTAAGTTTCTTCTTTTTATTTTTACATATATTTTTGAATAGTTACATATTGATTATTATATAAATTAATGAATAATTAGTTTCATTTTGATTCAATTAAATTCAAATAATTTAAAAATGGAATTTACAAAACAGTATGTTTGGATTGCAATAAATTGTACGTAGGCCAGATGAAGAAAAAACTATTTGATAGATTCCTTCAATATCACAATGCATTTTTAAAACCGAATATTTAAAAGTGCTAATTTAGCCACACACTGTTTTAAATACTAACCACTAATTTTCTGACAATTAATGTCAAATTAATAAAAAACATAAAAAGATAATAAACTGAATATTTGGGAAATCTCAATATTTACAAACACAATAATAATAATAATTTATTAAAGAACAAATTCAAATTAAAACCAAACAAGATGATTTATTTAAAATTATACATTTATTAAAATAATGAAAATTAAAGCATTAAATATTTTTATAAACAGCTGACTCTATAAACATTGCAACGATCGGTAATTTGAACCAAAATGAAAACGGTTATTTGTTAATTTATATAATAATCAATAATGATTCATTTATTCATATAAAAATCTTTCAACATTCAGAATAATTCTATGAAACTGGTGTCAGGTGAAATAATATAATTCAATAAGATTTTACTTGCAGAAGTATTTATAATTTGAAGAAATATTCTTAGTACTCTCGAGGTAATTTTACAACCGTTTGACTTTTCAATAATTTACATTAACTCTGTTCACCAAAATGTGTCCTCTAATTGTTTGATGGACCTGTAAACATCCTATGGACTCTTCTTGTTGACTACAAACATTGTACTATTTGAAAGTAAATGACACAAAGACAGTTATAATTGAAGAGCTTATTTTAATAGTGGTCAACTCCAGTTCTATGTTTATTAGAAAGAAGGTTCTAAAGTTTAGACAATACAGAAAATTCACTAATGAAATTTATGAATAGGTAAATATACCAACTAGTTGACAATGAAATAATACTTATTTTTTATGCTATAAACCTGAATTGATCCATGTAATGTGGTTTCCAAGGTAAATGCTCAAAGGAGATGGACCACTGTTAAAATAAACAATTTTCAACATCTTCAGTAATTTCTTTAGATAATGATGGAGGTAGACCACCAGGAAATAAAAACAACCGTGCAATGGATGAAAGAATACTGTATTGTTAATTTATAAATTGTGATGAAATACAAAAAATAATACATAATAAAAGAAAAATATATACATTATCAGACAGTTTTCAATAAGCTGCTTTTTAACTTTATTCCTTCTTTGTAGATTTATTACTATTATTTTTGCTAGTAGTAACATCTGAGCTGTTATTATCTTTGGTAGTAACTATATCATTAAAGTAATCATGATGAATTGATGGGATAAAAGGAAATAAATCAATCATGTCTTTTTTCTTCTTCTCATCAATTCTCCGTGGTTCAGGATACAAAGACGGAATGGGAACTGTACCAAAATGTCTTGGTCTTCCTGTCTTGTTAGGTTTTAAGTTTAAGGTGAAAAACTCTACATCTTCATTTAATGTTTCTTTGTATTTCATAATATATGGCTTACTTCTTTCAAATCGTATCCATTTTATTTTTAGCCAATTGCAATCAACCTTGTCTTCATTTTTCTTACGTCTAGTTATTTCATTTTGTAATTCTTTAATAACTAAAAAATCACTGTGTTTCATTTCAGTGCAAATAAATTTACATTTTTTACCAGTGTTTTGTATTACATTAAAAATTCCATTTGGAATATAAATAATTTCTTTTTTTTTTAAATTCTTCTCTATATGACCAAAATGTCTGTCATTAGGGAGATACGAATGGCCAGGTAACAAAAATTTTAAATCAAAAGTTTCCACACTTAGGTTAGGATCTTGTGTGATTCGCATCATGGTCAGTGCAATATATAAATGTCTATTTTGGCGACCACACGTATCACTGTAGCCAATGATGTGTTTCTCTGATGAAATAGAATTTGTTATGTGTTTCAATAAGCATGTACCAATTTCTTGGGACCCACTAGATCCTGACATCTCATCCCAGTAGTACATAAACACTTCATTTTTTGTTAAATTATGACATCCAAAATTATTTAGATACATATTTCTTTTGTAATATGACACAGAAGTAGTTAACTTAGGGTAGGCTAGTGCCTTCTGTAAGTCAAATGTGAATACTAGCATCTGAGAATTACGTAGCTTGCTAGATTCAGCATCAGATGACATTGCTGATCTTGCAGCCTCAGCTTTTCTAAGATGAAGTTCCTTTTTAATTATTAACACATTTTTTTTCTTAATTTTCTAAACAAGCCTTTATGTTTAAGTCTAGTGTGTCGCAAGTGCTACAAGTATCTTGGCGAGGATGTCTGAATGACAGATTAAAATCATTATGAAAAATTGTTCTATAGATATGTTCTCCAGCAAAGGGTGTTTTTCCTCTTTGCATTTTTCTATGTATAATATATACATTTTAGAAATATTTAAATCAGGATTTAAATACATTTTGTTAGGATTGACTTCTCTACAATAATGACTTTCAGAAACAGGAAAGCTTCTGATGTGGTATTTTATTTCATTTGAAATTGCATCAGGTATGCAATATCTATTTACATGTTTACCTCTTTTGTCAACATGAGGTGTGCCTTGAGTTTTGCTTTTATTCAGAAGCCTACTAAGGCGTCCATTGGAAATGCTGAAAGTATTCAAAAAAGGACTTTTACACACAACAAACCTATTGCTATCGATTTCCAAATGATATGTATAGATATGACCCTTCTGTTTTCCATTTCCGTTTGACTGACTGACTAGTACACAACCCATTTAGGTAATTATTTTGAAGATTAAAATCGGCCATACACCAAAACTTTTCAAACAGTATTTTCCTTGAATTTTCAGTAATTTTATCAATACATTTACGAGGGCACTGACAGTTAACATTAGTAAATATTTTAGCTGGAACAATCTTACCAGCTTTTGTTAAATAAGATTCACCACCATTTCTTTTCCTCTTTCGGATATTTACTTCATACTCTTTTCTCTGCCCCTTTTTGCCTTGAACTTGTTTTCCTCTGTTATTGTTTGGAACACCATTCACAGCATCATTTACTTCAGTGTTTTCATTCGAATCTGGAAATTACAAAAACATAAAACAGATTCTTGTAATTTTTATAGATGAGACATAGATGAAAAATTTTTAGAAGCTCACTAACAATCTTTTAAGAATTTAATAAATGGGTATACTCGGTTCAGAAAATAGTTTTAATACATTCAACATAGCTTACATTAAATAAAAACTGTCAAAGATAACAAGAAATTATTAGTAAAATGTGTGACTCATCACACAACAAAAATAGAGTAAAACCTTAATGAAAAGTGTAGGCCTTTCAAAAGTTTGTATATGGCTCTGTAGAATCATTTTCACCTAAATTTATTCCTTGATGTGAAACGACAGATATGAAATTATAAATGCATATCATTCCAAATAATTTATTCCAGCATTTTATCATTGACAATGTATATAAAATAGTAATGAATAGAACATTAACTGACGATGCCCCTTGTTAACCTGTAAATTTTGCATACTTATTAAGCTACTAAAACTATAGTGTATTACAATACCAAAAACGAAATGTTCAAGAATGAAAATTCCTTCTTTCCCAGTTAATGAGTACATTTTTTTAAGAACAAAAAGTAAAGAATTACTAAGTATAATTTCATGTAGCACTATAATACTTTGAACATAACCTAATAGGGAAATGTTTTATTATACCGTAGTAAAAAAATGAAATGTATAAATACCTGTACAAATTTTGAAATCTGGATCCAAATCTTCATCATCTGTTTGTTCAGAGCCACTAATTTCCATGTTAAAACAATCAGCAACATCTGAATCCTTTAAGTAACTCATCTTTATAATGACACACTAAATAATATTAATCTGCCTAAACAAGCAAAATGGAGGTATACCATTATTGAAATAAAACAGCTGATGATCTGGAGTTGTACCACTACTGAAATTAAAAAAATTGTGCTTTCATTTATAAGTATATCTTGTGGTGCACTCTGCAGTGTGTAGAAAGAAGGTGGAGATGAACCATTTTTAAAATAAATAAATGATATTTTACTGAGTGTCAATTTGCAGTTAACTCCATTTTCACAGAAACTGGAGTTGGACCACTATTAAAATAAGCCCTTCAATTATTGTTAATACTAACTGGTCTCTGTTGGTGGTGCAACTGGAGTTCTGACGATAGGACTGGAAGTCTGCTGCTGAGGCTGTTGTTGCTGTTGCTGTGGTTGTTGCCACTGAGATGGCGGACGAGGTGGATAAGCAGGCCGCAGTCCTCCAGACTGTCCTATCAGCCCCGGTGTATTCAGCATACCCTGAGCTGAAATACATTTCATCAACATCAATTTAGTAAGAACCTCATTCATGAGCTAAGCTCTAAGCTTCACATAAATTGATACAAAACTTTTTTTATAGATGACCACACTGCAAGCTCATAAATGGCCAGGGGCCAGAAACCTTTATACTCATAGGGTACAGATGGAAGGGGTACAAATTCAATCTGATTAAATATTCAACTCCTACAGTTGCTAAACACAAAGATGGCAGATTGTTTTTAATATTAACAACAGTTTTTAACCTCTTTTATGGTTGTGTTAAAAACAAATACTCAGTTTAAGTTAGAAATCTGTATTCAGCTTCTTGCCACTGATTATTAAAGGTAAAAGAAAACCAGATTTTAGTACAGAGAAGAAAATCATTGCTCAGAGTGTTAAGTGTGTAACATAACAGTTGTAATGTTAATATTTAAATTACTAACTGTGACATTATACATACTCAGGCTTACTTGATATTACAAAATACTTCCTTACTAAAACAAACCAAATTCTTTGTTTGGTATGTAATGAAGTTTGAAAAATATCTTACACACATACTCAAGGGGTTAATGATATGCTAGCTAGAGGTGAAAACCTATTTACTCTTATCAAAAAGTGTTAGAAACGTTGTAGTTTATTACTGAATAACTCCTCAGGATTCAATACTGTATGATAAAACACAATGCCTCTTCAATAATTGCACTAAACCCAATGTATATATCATTTGAATGTTAGGTCGATGGACTCAGAATCGACTAAAAGCTCTTTTTTCCCCTTTAAAGTGCTGAAAATATTCCCCGCTATATTACCATCATGCTCTGTCATTAATTTAGCATTTTATTGGCATTTTCACAAAATCTTCTGTTGGAAGCAACCCTTTGTCTTCTTGAAAGGTACAGAAATTTTTCAAACAGGGCAAATTTTCAACAGCCCAAATTTCAATTCCACGACAGAGCATAATGAAAGGAAACATGTATATTCTATTCGTTATTAGTTCAATCCTGATATAAACAAACCCATGTGGCAAATCTGAAACCTATTGGTCAGGGGCGTTGACACTGTTCACACAATAATGTATTACGTGCATGGCAGAATGTCTGTATGGTCATGTGAAAGTTATCTTGCCACTTAAATAGGAGCACGTTTTAAGACTTCCTCCTTATCACTGTATTCTGAATCGTATTGAATTAATATGGAGTCAGTTGAAAGGATATGTTTCCTGTCACAACACAACATTAGCTGCTTGATATAAAACAATTTACTGAGAAGGCGGTAAATGAAACAACGGCGGACAAGTAGAGTCATTGTATGCAGCATACAATCAATGAACATTATATGGCAACTGGTTCACATTACCGACGTGACGTCGTTGTGGACAAGAACAATCTTATCAATAATAACGCTGACTCAAGTAATTATACAAGTTCAGACATATATATATATATATTACTTTAATATTTATAGTGCCCCCTAGTGTACCTCTCCTAACGAGAGTACAGGAACTCTCGAAACATGTTCCTAATAGGAAAAAAGTATATCTTGAGGTAAATTTAGTTATAAATATTAAAGTATTATATACATCAACAAACGGACTGTAGCATATATATATATACGGAAGGCATTGAATTACTCTCTGACAGTAAATGATAGTATTCAGTACAGTGGTAATTATCACAGCTTCTATTTTCGTTTTAAATAAACTACTTTTTTGTTTGTTGCAATATTTGAATGGTTAATAAAAAAAGCCATTACCTGGTGTTATAAAATGTTTCACTGTCGGTCTGACACTTTCACACAAATGTTACTTTGGTCAGGACAAATTATTACAATTTACGTGTGTTCATACAGTATCAATATTATATGTATCTTGTCTGCACTGCTTCTGTCAGAGTGACACGCCTAATTCAAGCAGCAAATAGCGTTCAGGTGTGCCATGCCTGTTTATTTACATTAGGATTAAGCTAAGGATGGAAACAGTATAATGAGAAAACCAAGCGCGCTTACAGTAGTATCTTGCTTCAGTAGGGCCATACTTACAACTTTCTAAAGATGTTATTCAACATAATTGAACTTGCTCTTTTTAACTAATATACCAAGTAACTATATTCTGCATTAGATAAAGTTTTCAAATATACAGGGGGCAATATTTTCAAAAACATTAGTGTGTTTAAGACAGTACTGTCACAGTTCTGATCCAACTCATTTACTTTATTCCACTATTAACATGGTGTGACCTTGATCATACGAACTGGATAAGGTTCAGTTCTTCTGAACAGAATTTACAGGTTTTCAATCATATTTTACAAAATCTATTAGAATTTTTAACAATTTACTGTTTAGTTTTTCCAAACCTCATTACACACTAATTTTTTTACTTATTCTTCAAATGGCTTAATACTCGCAATATCTAGAGACATAAGAAGGCACATATGCAACAAATATCAAGGTGCCTGGATATTTCAGGATGAGCCATTATCAACTGATCTCTTATCAACTTTTAGTTGCTGAACATCCTATCATAGTCCAGGAGTCTGTTAACAACATTAAGCAACATAATCTGTTAAGATTTTAAAATGTTTATTTTTTAGTACTTTAGTTTTTCAAAAAATAAAATAAAAACAACTATGAAATTAGCTTTTGCAGTCAACGCTTACAACAGCCATCAATTATAATGTATGCGTGTTTTGTTCGCTTTTTTTTTACAAGTGTGTTGAAGAGGTGTTTTAATTATTGTATTATACCTGTATAATACAATAATTAGTGTATTATACCTGTGATTCAATTAATACTGAGTCAACATAAGAACTCTTCATTTTGCAACAGCACGGATGTACAAATTTCTAGAAACATTTCATTTTGCAACAGTATACACCTACAAATTTCTGTTGTGTGCGCCCGCGCACGCAAATAAGACGAAATTCAGTATTGTTCAGTTTGTTTTGTTCAGTTTTCTGTCATGGGTTTAGTAATTACAAAAAACTAGTTTTTTTGAAACTTGGAGAGGAGTTAGAAATATTGAAAGAAAGAGAGAGAGGGTTAGGTAATTTAATGAATACTAAAACTAAATTTGAAAATGAAGAAATATTTTATAATATAATTAAGAAGTAAAAGGTAGAGGGCGGATAGATAACATTAAAAAGAAATTAAATTGCATATATGGATGTTTTTTAAATAAGGGTGAGTGACTGCGCCCAAAGGCGGTGATAGGAAGGGACAAAAAGAGTGTTTACCTAAGTTGTTGTTTGCGTTGATTATAGAAAGAAAAAAAGGGAAGGGAAGGTTTTGACAATATAACACATTGTAAAACTGTACCGAAAAGGAACTTGGAGTTAAAAGTGTGAATGAGATAGGTTTTACAACGTTAGGTATTGAAAAGAATGCACACACACACACACACACACACACACACACACACACACACACACACACACACACACACACACACACACACACACACACACACACACACACACACACACACACACACACACACACACACACACACACACACACAATACTAGAAAGAGATGTAGCAGTACAGACATGGGCGAATGAACGCTAGTTAATAATAGCCAGAAAGGACATTTAACTTATAGCTTTTTTACAAAAATGTGTACGTACGGTAGGACAAGTGGGGGTATAAAGAAGTTGTCTAGTCCTATTACTGTTATTTCCGATATGACAATGAGGTGTGAAGCTTGAAAGCACTAATCAGAATAATTTTTCTATAGTGGTGTGCAACGGTGACTATTCTGTTTGTGATTATAACCACTACCACAACTTTCTTAATTAAAAAACTAGTTTTTATGTTTGTGTTACTATTCTCAATTGATTGACAAAATTACTTGTTGTCACGGAATCTGTCTGGCTGCCATAGTATGTACAGGCACCCCAATAAATAGCACAAAAAAAGTTTAACACTACCTTACCTGGCAGCGCATGTGGTGGTGATGCCACAACTGTGGTCTGAGTTGTTCCCAAAACATCAGCTCGAAGTCTTTCAAAGTCTGCATCGCTCAGTAAAGCAGCCGGTGGTGCAGGTGGATCAGCTGCAATGTTGGCAGCTTGTTTTTCTTGTTCACGTTTTTCTTGTTCCAACAAATCTTCCAACAACAATGGTTGTTCCTGTATAGCAAAGCAATTGCTTATTATATTTGCACAATGTACACACAGCAACAATCGCTAGTTCATCAAATTTTTCATGTGTCTAGTGTAACTCAAATTCAAGTATCTCAAATAACTACTGTGAAACTGTCACATCAAAACTAAAACACATAAAAAATATATATTACACACTTTTTATATAATAAGTCTTTATGTTCTTTTCATATTATTCCTATATGCAGGCCTTATACACCATAAATTAAGAACAAACTTGCTGGAAGAATTAATTGTAATTATTTTAATAATATAATAATTAAATGAGCTCCTCTATAAAAACTGTAATGTTATATTCAAAATACATAATTTTCATACTTTATAAAATATGAAACTTTTATATCTGGTTAGGTTATTCTAAGTGAATTATAAGTTATTCTGCAATTTATAATTTAAACTCTTTTCACGCCACCATCTATGTTAATCTCTTTACATCTATTAATTTCACACTGATATCAAAGTTCTATTATGACTATTTTATATAACATTATACACTGTGTTATACAAACATTAACATTCCAAACACGTGTGTTTTGGAATCACAATAAAACAACTCAGTTAGGTCTACATGAGAATGTATAGCTTTTATTTTGAATGCAATACTTAAACACTCTAATGGCAAATGCAGACTGTTAAAATAACGAAAAAATATTTTGAACATGGGAGTTCAAATTAATTAAGATGACTCACTGTAACGGATATGCCATGGTTCCAAATTTACAAAAACTGATGTAGTTGGGATTGTGTACAAAACAACCAGTCAGAATCAGAAATCAAGAACAACTGTAGTTACAAAGTGCAAAATACAATACCGTGCAGTACATTCGATACATACACAAAAACTCCAGTAAACAATTATATAATAGAATAAATACTGATGAAAAATGTAAATTCTTTGTTTAAATATTAATATTAATAAAATATTAGATTGTGACAAAGCAGAGAGGAAAGAATAAAAACATTGGAATCAGGAGGCGTTAAACTTGGTGCTCCTGAAATATGGAGGACCAAAAGGCATTGTGTTTCTGATCCAACTGATAGCAACATTTTACAAGAGAAAAGAAGGTTTTTTTCTAGAGATGTTGCTTGTCCTTTACATTGTTCAAAATTGTTTTGAGGTAGCTAAGGAAGTTGTTTAAGAGGTGTAGGAATATGAGGTTGCCAATAGGAAGAAGTTTACTCACATCCAGTCTCTTCCACAGGCTATCTGGCAATTGTCATCTTTCTTTGCCATTACATCCAACATTTCACTCTCATTAATATTAGTTATAGAAATCAAACCCAATTCATTGATGTAAGAAATGGATGAATCGTTAAATATATAGTAACGATATACAGTATTTTATTTAACAGTTACAGTATTTTATTTAATATTAGACAGTATACATTTTTTTTTAATGTAGACTTTTATTTATTTTAGTTAAGTATTTAAAGCAACTCTTATGTCACTAATGTTTCTTCAACAATAGCGCTTTTGAATTATTACTTCTAATCACACAGGTACTTTTAGAGATATAGGTGTCAAGTTTGGGGGGTATACTTTGTAGAGACATTACAACTGAAGTTGCAGACTTACATGACTAAACTGAATAATTTTAGGTTTAACAATTCAGGAAACCTTTTGGACTCCTACTACTGTACATTTGATGGTAATACTGTATAGAATGGTAATTCTATTATCAGTATGTAAAGTGATAACTTAAACATTACCTAATATTCCATAAAGTATGGTACAATAAAAGTAACATAAATATAAACTTGGGACTACGAAACATGGATTTCATGGCATGCACAGAGTACTAAATAAATATACACTTATATAATGAGTATGGTATTTGATTCTTACTATCTCACTTTAACAATTAAATATGACTATGAATCACTATATACGACCCCAAATAGAGCAGTAAAATATGCTTAGAGTTCCTGCACACGTCCACAGGAAAAGTTTTTAAAACTCACTGTCCATATTACCATATTAAAGTTCCCAAGAAGATATTATATATAATCCAATAAAAAAATTAAAATATAATAGCCAGAAGACAAGTAATATTATTTTTTAATGATATCCATCAATCAATGAAAATTAGAACATATGAAACAATATCTCCACTACAGAAAATTTGCTACACAGTGCAAAAAAAAAGATACACAATTAATAAAATAATGACACTTCTTTATGGGCCTGAGAATTGGACTTTAACGAAAGGCCAGCCAGTCGCATCCAAGCGGCTGAAATGAGATTTCTCATGCACATGGCAGGGTATACTCTCCATGATCATAGAAGAAACACAGATATATGGCAGGAACTGAATATTATAAGTATATTCGACAGGATCGCCCAGTATCGGCTGAATTGGTGGGAACATCTTTGCCGAATGGATGACTGCCGCATCCCCAAACAATTCTATAACTATAAGCCGAGGGGACGGAGAGGTGTGGGACGTCCGAGGAAGCGCTGGAGTGACCAGCTTTAGTCTTTACCTATTTGAGACCAGAACAAACCATTCTTAGTTTAATCCGTGAAGATGATGATGATTTTTTGTCCAAAGTGTAGTAATTTAGAAACCAGTAACTTATGAATAGACACTATTTTTAAACTGTAGCCATATCTGCTTTATAATGGCAAAAAATGGTTTCAATATCTACATTCTTTCAATCTATATAAATTTTAAACATATAATAATATCATACTTTAATTTTCATGATGCTTCATGAATACCTTCAATAATATATTCTTTAATTGTAACTAAAAGAATATACTCCACAATTATTACCTCACATGCCAAACTAATTCTCCTACTAACCATAACTGACCTTTAGAAACTACAGTATGGAAAAAAAAGTATGCACACAAGAAGCCAAGACTTAACAACAGTCTCTCTCTCTCTCTCTCTCTCTCTCTCTCTCTCTCTCTCTCTCTCTCTCTCTCTCTCACACACACACACACACACACACACACACACACACACACACACACACACACACACACACACACACACACACACACACACACACACATTCATATATACATTTTTTATATTTACATTAATTACTTTCGGAATGAGTGTACACACTCCATACACCATGCATGTGACAAACTCGCTCACATTCAACCCCACTGATAGAAAATTAAGAAAAAACAACATTCTGATACAACTTAAGATAGGCTACTTATTCAACATTTTAAATCAAAAAGTAAATTGTGAATTCAAGTCCTTCTCACCTGCAACAGCAAAGTACGTCTTTGAAGTGAGTGTGAGGGTGAAGCGGATGGAGCCAACAAAGAAGGACGGGCTGGGGGCAAACCTCTGAGCCCAGTCTGACCCACAGTTTAGTTGTCATGCATTACAACCAAATTAGTCATTACCAACACCAAAACATTACAGCACTACATTACAATACATTACATAACAAGTACATTACATTACACTTAGCAGACAGCATGTCTAACATTGCCTAAATTCTTACCTTTGTTTAGTTATTTTAAGTAACATCCTCCACCAATATTTACAATTGTACTAAAATGATGGTTATTTCTGTACAATTATTTACAATCACATGAATGTGTGTATAATATTATTCTGAGTTAACTGTTATTTCTGAATGTAACAACCAAATGCTGGATGGAGCCGTGTAGACTGTTTAGAGTGGAACCTCGATATAACGCCTCTGCGATATAATGTGACCCTTGATGTAATGCTCATTTTTCATGGTCCCGACAAATTCCGCATATAAACAATGTAAAATAAACTTTGATATTGCGCCCCCATTTCAGTATCCACCCTTGATGTAATGCTCTTTTTGCTGGCGGACGGAAAGGAATTTTTGGAAGTCATAATGCCCTTCATTTGTTCCAAAGTCCAGGGTCATCGTAAACAGGGGTGCATTTAACAAGTTTTTTCTTCATTTTTCATGTTTTCATCCCTAAATATAGTTCTCAAAAGTTTTAGGATAACATTCTCTATGATTTACCATATATATTATTTTCTTTTTTACATAACTGTAATAGTATAAATGCACAATATATTATTATTAGTGTTGCATAGTATTTGCAAGACAGGAATATGGTTTGCAAGGAGCTCAGCTTTATACGAATTTTTAGAAGAAATCATCCCTAACTAACTCTAATAATTATGAAGTTTAAGTTGCCAAGTGTTACCAAGACACTACATATATCGTAAACAAACTTTTTTTAGAAATGTCTTTACATTTCTCAAGTTAAACTTGAAATCTTTGTATAAAGTGACCCTCAATATAAAGCGCTTTTTGGTCGGTCCGCAGAAAAGCGTTATTACAAGGTTTTACTGTACTTGAAAATGTTTCTACTAACAATCCAAATGGAAGTTGAGATAAGGAGACGTACATTAACCTCTCAATACCCTAAGGAACAGTATGACTTTACGTTTTTTAAAAACGCAAATTCTGTAACTGGACTGTTACCATTAACTAACATAACATACTACCTAATACAAAGATTATACAGTTTAGAATGATTTTAACCTTGATTAGAAAATCCGAGATCTGAATAAATCAAAATAGCAGCGACACTTTAAATAAGCTTAGATGAGCTAATCAAAACAAAAAATATGGATTGCTTGCCAGTTGTGTGGCATATATTTTGTAAGGGGGAATGTCAAAATATGGAGCTAAGTATTAGATAGCAAACACATGTACCAAAATATTTCAATTGTTTTAGCATACAATGTTAGCCAAGTAAGCCTGTTATATCATGAAGTATTGTTAATCGTTTTGATTTTTCCCCACTTTTTAGTTGACAAAGTTACTGTAGGTCTTTAACTTTCTAGCTGGCATCCTCCATGTTATTCATCATGAAAATGAAGTCTTTAGGAAAGTAACTACTTTATACAAATCCGGCAAACTTTCATCAGTCATGCTGAATGCTTTTTGTTACACACCACTGCACATTTTTTAAAAACTGTATACAAAAACAGTTCTTTGGTTCGTAGAAAATGCATCACATTACTGGAATGCTTACGTCAACTTATGAATATTTAGACTACTATATGCACATATACACAAAACACAAAATGTACATTCCAGATGGTTTGAAAGTGAAAGGAAATCAGTAAGCCTTTGAAACAAAAGCTGGGGGGGGGGGGCAGATAATGGCAGTGTATGCTGAAACCGTAGTCCCACAATACAACACAATGTACAAAGCTTTGTGCATATGCTTTACACCAATCCCTGCTGTACAACAGCATGAACTGTATATACCTAGCTGGGCTGGTGTACGGAGTCTCCCAGATTGGAAGAAGGAAAATCGGAGAATGGTGCCATTATTATTTAACCTGTGTAGAGATGAAATACTAATACTGTTTATACCCAATTGTATAAAGTTTAATGCAGAAGGAAACACCAGGTGTTTGGATTGTATTTTTGCATACACTGTGCAACCACAAACTGTACAAATGATAAAATTTTTCTTGGTGAAACTTTGCACCAAGCAAATAATAAGTATTCCCAAACTTAAAAGAAATTCTTGCATCACAGCAGTTTTAAAGTGGTGGTGAACTTGACACACTTCAGTATGTTCCGTCACACTATAGGCAGTCATGAACATTGGCAAAGACACTGCGTGGAAATTTTGCACGAGGATTTAAACATGAAAAAATTTGTACTAACATAGTCCCTTGGTTTCTCACACCAGAGCAAAAAGAACACTGCCAGGAAATCTGTGGATGTGCTGCAGCAACTTAATGCTGTCCCCAACCTTTTTCCAAAAAAAACATAACTTGTGATGAAACCTGGATCTTCCAATGTGGTCCTGAGATGAAACGACAGCCAATGCACTGGAAAATACTGTCATCACCAAGAATGAAAAAAACAAGTCAGAGCAAGTCCAAATTCGAAGCCATCCCCATTGTTTTTTGATGTCAAGGGCATACTTTTGGAAGAATGAGTTCCACAAGGCATGCCAATGAACCAGCGTTATTATAAAGACATTTTAACAAAGCTGAGAGAAAGAGCCAGAAAAGAATTAACAGAACTGTGGGAAAATGGTTTAATTCTTCATCAGGACAATACGCCTACTCACATTGCAATTTATGTCAAGCAATTTTTGGCCAACAAACGCATTACTATACTGGAACATGATCCATATTTGCCAAATCTGGCACCTAACGTACTTCCCGTAAGTGAAATCTGTGTTTACAGGAACACATTTTTTGTACTTGATCCAGTAAAGATGAAAATGGCAGATGTATTTAAACAGGTGACAGAAAGTTATCTGCCCCATGCCTTCCACCAGAGTAAGTGCAAATGGGGACTATATTGAGGGGGAGAAGCATTAGAATTGTAATACATGTTGTTACGTAATGCGGAAAAAGTGTTACACCATTACAGAACATTCTACGTATTTCTCGGATGTTCCAGTGGAATCTGGATGTAATGTTGTGTGCGTACGTGATCTTAACATGCGTTAGCAAGACTTTTCTAGACTTCACCGGCCGCACGCACTGTGTCAAGACCGCAATCAATTATGCTCTAGTGTAGCGCTGATGTGTAGTATGGATGATTCTATGGAATTTTAGCGGGGTATAAATATAGGCATTCACCGGCCCTTAGTTCAGTTATTGTCGGACGAATTACACAGTGCGGTTCAATGTATTGTGGCGAAGTGTTGTGTTTTATGATTGTGCTGGACAATTGTAATACAATTGTGTTATATATTAGTTGACATTATTATTGCGTGTGAACAATTTATTTTATTTGTTGTAAGAGACTATCTTGTTGATTACAAACTGTTTAATTGTGATAATTAAAGCTTGTGATTAGTGACTTAATTGGTGTCTTGTATTTTGTTTTCCACTGTACCATACGACGATCATTAGACCGTCGTAACAATATTATAAATAAAGATGTGTTACTATACCAGTCTCATTATTTAAGAGACATAATAGAATGCATTTCTGTTAACTGTAATAAATAATTTTTTACACTTCTTTCTTTTATAATTTTAATACAGGCCTTATTAAAAAAAAAAAAAAAACAGTCCTATGTATAACCGAGACACAGTACAACTTACCACTTAAGTTTAAACGGTTTTAATAACTGGAAAGTAGATGACTAAATCAACAAGGCCTACTCTTTGTTAAACAACAGAATGAGTGCACCTCACACCATCTCAATGAATCTTGACAATATAGAAGTGGTAACAAATGAAAGTCATACACAGCAACATCCTCCTAACTGACTGTTATTCAGACCCAACATAGTTTTGTTGACATTTGGAAGGGTATGTTAATGTAACTACAGTAAAATGATCACAAATAAACCAATAAAATTTTGTCTTAAAAAAACTGTTAAATATTTTTTTTAAAATGTTCAAACATTTCATGTTAATTCTTGTCGATATAAATTAAAATATATTAAATGGGCGATTAGCTAACAATTACTTAATTTCGATAATGGTCATAGCATTTTATTATAACTAAAATTTGTTATTCTCATTGTTTATTACTTTATATGCTACATGAAATAAAAACAACCATAAAACTGTTACAGTTAATAACACAAAAATACCTACCCATTACAGTCAATTTATTTATAACTCTGTATTCAATAATTACATAATTTTTATTATTAATGTTCTGACAGTAAACAAATTATATTTTTGTTACTTGTTTTTATTAGAATGATAGCAAGTTATTTTGATTAGCATAATAATCACACACACACATGTGCACGTGCTAGTGCCACAGCTGATACTCGATTTTAATGTAATGAATTTTTGCTAAAAGTATATATACATGTACAGTCCAATCCCAGTAAGCTAGAACAAAATGTGTTAAAACTGTTTCATACAGTAAGCTTTTTGCATCATTACGATGCACATATCAACACCACAGTACATGGTATCAACATTAAGTGAAAGAAAGATGCTGTAGGAGTAAACATGTTATATTAAATAAACATGTCTATAACAATGAGAAATGAAATGACCATACTAAAATCTTCTGCCAGATTTTTGCAGACTCTTGAATTTTTTACTCTGCTAAAGTGTCTTTTGATTTCACGTTTATCTAATAACAAACAGGTTTTATGAATACTTTAAACAGATCTCAATCATAAAGCCATTACAACGCAATAATCAGAAATACTAAAATAGCTATGTCATACCAAATTGCAGAATGGAAGTGTTTTTAAGCATGCAACACGAAAATTGTCCAACAAGCACAGTGAGGTCACACAACAACAACAACAACAACCTAAAACACTTATTTAGCAACACGATACGAACAAATTTTTTCTACAGCCATCATGTTAACAGTTATTTTAATACAAAAAAAGTTTATCTATCAATGTGACAACTAGTTGCTCACTGTTTATAAACAATGATGTATTTGATGTTAATTTGTATAAAGCAAATTTGAAAGTGAAGATAAAACATTTATTTGCAAACATATTAATGCTCACAAAACAGGGATGCTGGCATTTCACTTCTATTGCTGAAAAGTACATAGAAAATTCTACTGAAAAACAAGAAGCAAATTGTAGAGAAAATATTACAAGACAAAGAAAACTGCTCAGAAGATTTTACAAGACAAAGAAAATTCACCCAAGAGACTACAACTCTGTAAAAAAATAACTGGATGCAAGAATTAACTTCAGGACATCATCAAGTTATCAGTAATGGAAGAACAAATGTTTTCTCCAGATGTTCTGTTTTCCAACTTGAATAACTGTGTTGCAGACATTTATAATAAATAAGTAACTGAAAATCACTTTCTTGGACCTACTTTCTATTTAAACATGTTCTTAAAAAATTACAATTTGATGCATGCATGCTTGAAAGAATATTTGACAATTAAAATTACAACTCAAAAGTTTGTATTAAATGAAGGAAGGTAGTAAAAAGAAGGTTTTCTCAACTGCAATGAGGAGAATAAAAAGCCCTTAAAAAAACACGCATTATCTTAAAACAAATATGAATTAAACTTAAACACGAAGCTACTTGTTTAGTATGTAGAATTGTACAACATTAAACATTCAGAACTACTGTGACTGAAGATTAAACAAATTAAACTACTTAAACACACTATGTCTACATGCAGACTTAGTCTTTTAATTATGGAAATCATGATTATAGATAACACTGATTACATTTGCCAACAAAAAAATAAAAGTTGTCACTTTCCTTCACAAAAATAGACAATTCTAATCAAAAATGTTGCAGGAAAGCAGTCAAACACTTTTATTAGTTCTTTATTAATAACATATACAAACTTATGTATACAGATATTATTAGATTCCACATAATACATGGAAACTCTTACCTACTACTTTGAGCATTGTTTTTTTATCTGCAATCTACTTCTGTGACACCTCTTGTCAATAACAGTCAGCAAGCACGCAAGCACAAATGCTTTCCACTTACCCTGTTGCCTTTTTTCCATCCCCGAAATGTCTTGGCAGAAACATTTTCCATAATCACTGTTCACTATACCACAAATGCTTGGGAAGAAATCAATATGTGAATCATGAAAGTATATTTTAAACACCATGTTGCAACCTAATTTTCGGTAAGCTGTCAGAAGTTCATTAACAGCTACATCATAGTTTTCAGCCTTTCGACTACCCAAGAAGTTGTCAGCAACAGGTTTGAAGACTTTCTAAAGGAGCTACTTTTTCATTCCCTTCAATAACTCTATTAAAGGTTTCGTCCTCAAACAGTTCATGAATCTACGGGCCAGCATAGATTCCCTCCTGATTTTAGCACCACTCAGATGTGAGAATGTTCTTTTAGACACTTGAAAGATTCTTCTTTCTGATTCATTACTTTCACAAATTTTTCATCAGCTCGAGTTTAATATGTAAAGGTGGCAGTATGATTATATCATGGGCAACTAAGGAAATGTACTGGATATTCTTGTTTTCATGGTCCAACAATATTTACTCAACCCTCGAAAATTGCACTCGCCCACTCGCCAGTGGCGAGTGGGTTTTGACTGTGAAAAAAAGGAGAAAAGAGGAGAGAAAGAATGAAAAATGGAAAAAAGAAGGACGTCTATTAAACCAAAACACGTCATGTTTTTGTTTTAGTAAAGGCGCGTGTTGAAGTCATAGGCCGTCAGTTAGCTGTCACCGTGTCAATTTTATAAACAAAACTGCTCTGTTGGATATAAACATCTTGAAACACGTCGAACAAAATAGTGTTGCTGAGAGAGGGGAGCGGAAATTTCACGCCGTTCTGCGTGGGCCGCCGGCCGCCGGCCTTTGTCACTCCTTCCAAGTTGTACAGTCTGCTAATTATTGTTGAGTTGACCGGATGTGTTACGCGTGTGATTTATTGTTTCGTGTACTAAAAGTATTCTCAATTTCTAAGATCGTGTTCAGCGTGTATTTTATTTTTCGTGTGTTATTTTATTCATAATGAAACAGATTAAACTTAATTATTTCTTTAAAAAAAGTTCTACTGTCAGTACGACGACGCCTAGTGAGTCTGCGAGTGTGACGTTTATTGCTAGAGATTTAAGTGCCGGGCCTAGTAGGGAAACTGAAATGCCTACTATGGAAAACGCGAGTTCTAGTGGACTTAGGCCTACTCACGGTTCCTCTGGGAAACGAAAATTTCAAAGAGCTTGGCTGCATATCTTCCCCTGGCTAGCTTACGATTCTGACCGCGCAAAATGTACTATATGCGCTAAATACCCTCAAAATAGTGACCCAAAATGGGTAGCAGGATTTTCTGGTTCCATGAAAAAGGAAACTTTTGTGTTTCATGGTAAAAGCCTAGTACATATGGACAATTTAACGCGTCTTGAAGTAGAGTCAGAACCAGGAAAAGCTCCTCTTGCCAAATGTATTAAGAAAATAGAGTCTTCTATGTTTGAGCATCTAACAACTTTATTCAACATAGCCTATTTTATAGGCATCAATGAAAAACCATTCACTGACTTCCCTAAGCAAGTTGCCCTTGCAACTAAATTAGGTGTAAATGTGGAGACAAAACAATATGTGAACGATAAAAACTGCCAAGTTTTCATTAATTTTATTGCTAAACAGTTACAAGAAGATGTGGTTCAAAAACTAAAAAATGCTCAGTGTTTCAGTATTTTGATTGATGGTTCCACGGACCGAAGTGCTGAGGAACATGTGATTGTTTATGCTCGTTATGTGTGTGAAGGGGAGATAAGAGAAGACCTTTTAGGCCTTGTGCCTCTCGAGAGCGGTAGGGCAGAGTCGTATTTCACTGCTGTTACTGGGCTCTTGGATAACTTAGGGCTTGATTGGAGAAGAGAAAAGTACATGGTTAGTGTGGGAACTGACGGGGCGTCGTCTATGATTGGCTCAAAGTCAGGTTTCGTACTTCGTTTGAAAGAAGAAGCTCCGCATTTAATTAGCATTCACTGCGCCGCACATCGTCTACAATTGGCCATACTTGATGCTGCCAATTCCATCCCTTACCTAGAAAAGCTTGACGAAACTGTGAAGAACATATACAAATTTTACAAACGATCCTCAAAACGCCTCCATGAGCTTAAAAACACCGCGAAAACTTTAGAAAGTGAGATAGTAAAACTCAGAAATATTCACAATGTACGGTGGCTATGTAGTAAATCTGACGCTTTGAAAGCTTTGCGGCGTGATCTCGTACCTCTGGTCATCCATCTTGAGGATATAACGAACCGGAAAGCTACAACAGGAGAAGCTACGGATGCAGCTAGAGCAAAAGGCTATCTAAAAATCCTTACATCATACAAGTTTGTAAAAACACTAAACTTTTTGATTGACCTGTATGGGAAACTAGAGCCATTTTGTAAAGTTTTACAGTTGAAACAGTTACTGGTCTCACAGGTACGATCGTCAATGATGGTAACGGTGGAAATGGTTCAGTTCTTGCTTTCATCTGAAGGATCCAGTGTGAAACAATTCCTTTCTGACACTTCAGACTCAGAGAAACTGAATTGCTCAAAATACAAAGGTGACCAAGGAATTGTTCTCACAAACACGTCTCAAGGGGAGGAAGAATAAAAATCAATCCGTAATAAGCTGATCGAAAGCACAGTTCATTACTTGAAGTGCCGTCTTGATACACTTGAGACTGTAGTAGGCACCAAGTGCCACGTTCTGGATTTCTTGTGCCTTCCTCAAGATGACACCCTAACTGCATATGGCAATGAGGAGATTCTTCAATTGGCGCATGTTTTTATTACTGGTGATATAAATGAGGATGTTTTGCTATCGGAATGGCTTCAATTAAAAATGATGGTTAAAGAAGAGCAAATAACTTCAAAAGGACTGGGTGAGCTATTAAAAACTCTGTACAAGTTTCCTGAGCATTTTGGTGAGCTAAAGAAAGTATTTTACGGCGTTGCATGCATGGCAGTAACAACAGCATCTTGTGAACGAGGATTTAGCTTCGTTAACAGGATAAAAGTGAAACAGAGACTTTCCCTGGACATCACTTCATTAGGAGATCTAATGCAGCTGGCAGTAAATGGACCACCCTTAGAAGATTTCAACCCTGGTGTAGCAATAGACAAATGGTATTTCTCGTCGGGACTTCGCCATGTTAGTGGCCACAAGAGGAAACACTCAGCCTAGTCCAGACTGATTATTTTTAATCAATTATTTTTCATCTTCAACTCGATAAGGGACTATCAGAATATAAACTGGGCTAATGAATAATGTAGCGGTACATGGTAAATATTAAATAATAAAGTTTTATTCCCCCCCCCCCCCGGAAACGGTATCTGGCGAGTGGGAAACGCCAACAATTTTCGAGGGTTGATTTACTACGGCCTATTTTTTTCTTGAGTAGTGTGAAAACCTATCATTACTATCCTACATTCAGAGAATGCTGTTATATTTGGTATACCATAACTGCATTTTGAATAATATGGCAATAACCTTCAGATTTCCGCAATATGGATATTGTCCACTTTTTAGTTTAACATTTACATATCTCACCTTCATATGTAAAGCATTGCCTGCAGGAAGAAATGGCAGAGTGAATTTTCATTGTGAAGCAAAACTGATTTCAAGCTTTAACTCAGACACTCAGACAAATATATGCAAAATCTCTGAACTTGTGGATTGTGCTCTATTTTCAAATATTGCTCTACTCATCAAACCATTTACATCAGTGCAGGCAACAAGATTGTTTTCCATTTTTAAAAACATTGTCTTTTTGTCATTTTCTATATACACTTTTTACACTTTCATGTTTTCCTCCAGGAGATTTTATTGATGAAGCCTGGAGGCAATAAGTTTAGCTTTTTTTTTTGAGAAATCTTATGTGGCTTCCTGGATGAGGCTGAATCTTCTGTAAAAGCAGGATCTTGCTGTAATGACTTGGGCAGTAATGTAAGTTATGTAATGTAATTACATTTCATGTTAGTAATGTAACTTTTGGTGGTGTAGGAGTAGGCAGACCATCTCTATGTTTATATTATATTTTATACATATGGTACACGAGGTGTGTTAAAAAAGGATTGGACCTTTTTCTTTCATGCGCGATCAAATGAAGCACAGGCATTGACCTTGAGTACAGGCATGTAGTGAACCCTAGCGTGCAAGCACTGACTGCTGCCATCCTGCTACAATGAATCAGGCGCTATCTTGCTGCGTGTCAGTAAGTACGTGTATCGAGGAGTGCTTGTCGGATTTCATTTATTGTAAAATGACAGAAAAACTTGAGCAGCAGTACTGCATTAAATTTTGCTAACGACTTGGTGATGCTCAAGCGGATACTATTTGAAAAATTCAGTCTTTTGGGGATGATGCTATGAGTGTCACACATTTTAAAAGGTGGTATAATCGCTTCAAAGGTGGCTGCACATCAGTGGACAGTGAACCAAACCATCAACAAGCCATAATGATGAAATCATTGACCACGTGCAAACTTTGGACATGGAGGATCATCGAATTACCATCTGAGAGATTGCAGCAGAGGTGAGAATAAGCACTGGTTCAGTACATTCCAGAAAATCTGGCAATGGAAGAGTGTCTGCAAAATTTGTGCCAAAGCTGTTAATGATGGAGCAGAAGGGACTCCATTTGGAAGTTTCCAAGGACATGATGGACTGTGTAAAAACTGACCCAAGCTTCCTCAACATTGTGATCACTGGCGATGAGACGTGGGTGTATGGGTACGATCCCGAAACCAAAGTTCAGCCTTCACAGTGGAAACATTTGTCATCCCCGCGGCCAAAAAAAGCAAGACGAGTGTGCAGCAAAATTAAAGTCATGCTGATTGTGTTTTTTGACTTATGTGGGATAGTGCATCACGAGTACACACCACAAGGCCAAACAATTACTAAAGAATACTATTTAGAGGTTATGCATCACCTCCATGATGTGTGGCATGAAAATGTCGCTGAAGGAGTCCGAATTTGAGTCAAGAGAAGACATCAAACAAATATGATGAGGTAGCTGTACTCCATACCAAAAGATGACTTCCAGACATGTTTCCAAAAGTGGCAGGACAGCTGAAAGAAGTGTGTGCAATCTAAAGGGGAGTACTGTGAAGAGGATAAATATTTGAAAAACTGCAGATAAATAAACGTATTTTTCCTGAGCAAAGGTTTTTTGAGTACTTTTTGAACACACCTTGTATATTACATTTGGATAGACAGTGGCCCAATTTTTTTCTTCATATTCCATGATGAATGAAGAGGTGGCACCACGCAGAAATAACAATCAATATATATGTGTGGTTTGTGAGACCTCACCATATCATGGGGAGGGTGAAAGGGACAATAAAGGAAGTCTATTATATAATCAAAATGGCTTCCCTCAGTGTTGCCAACAATTTTTCTTAACTCAAAATTCCCCAGGAAAATTTGAATATTTCATTACATCATAAACGAAAGTTTTTCATAAAAATCCTAAGTAAGATCTAAGTAAGAGATTGAAACGGCATTTTCTTATATCAAATTTAATAAGAATTTACTACTTTAAAGTTGGAAAGCTTTTTCATGTTGACCAGTGTTATCCAATTTCCAAACACAGTATATTTCAGTTAATGGGGACACTGGTTAATAGGGCCAGCCGCTTTATTGGGCCAATATTCAAAATACAAAAACAAAACAGGCTTCCGCATTGAAAGTTGCTTCACTTAATAGGTCTAGACAGACCAACAATAACAACAATAGGTTTTTTTTTTTAGTAGGCTTGTGAGAGCAATATATACGGTTTCATGCTTTCTGTGTTTGCCATTGGCAACATACCATAAACCAACTACAAGCATCACTTAGGACCTACAGGATTGTTATGTCTAGTAATGGGCTGTTTAGCCTCTTTGTATCATTCCCTTTGACTACCTGATGTTTTCAGCACAGGTCGTTGACATAACACATTTCTCTATAGCTCGTCATTTAGGGTAAACATATGCTGTCTCAGTCTGTTACTGTTATGGGTATCTGAGGGTAGTAACTTTTTTTGTTTTGTCATTGTGTGGTGACTATTTTTTACATTTTAATTGTCATATAGGAATTTTTTTCGTTGTAAATGTCAGTTTGTCTTTAAATTTTCTGACTTACAATTTTTCGTTTTATACTACAAATATGCCATGGAATGACGTGACTTTGGTTAAAAGAATTCAATTACTTGACATGATCAAAACGTACCAGCCTAACACTTGTCAAATAAAAACTTGCGGAACTAACTGGAGTACCAAAAAGTACAATTTCTCGTGTCTTGCTATAGGAAGAAAAATTACGACAAGAGTGGCTTTTAGAGGACAGACTTCACGGGGCTTCTCAAAAACAGAAACGTGACTGAAAAGATAAACTTGTTGAAGATGCTTTAAATGAACGGTTCTCCACTGTCTGTTGAGCAGTCCAATGCTTAAAATTAAAGTGGAAGAATTTGCCAAGAAATTAAACCATGATGGTTTTAAAGCCACAGATGGTTGGTTATCTCACTAGAAAAGTAGGAAACAAATTCAATTTAAGAAAGCCCACAGCGAAAAAGGGCTGATGTCGGAAATTATTAAAACTGGAAGAATAATACACTACCTAATACGCTAAAGAAATTTTTGGCAGATTGTAATGGGACAAAAAGGGGGTCTTTATTTTTTATTAAATTCATAAATTTATTTGCTATCAGTGCGGCTAGTCCCAGGTAAAATAATAGTGGTTTCAAACAATGAACGCTGGCATAGCTTTTTGAGAGAGGTGTTGTCAGAGAACGCAATACTGTTTTGGTAAATCAAGTGTTTGTCACGTACTAGTACGCGCCACATTAGCACGCGCGCAGATGCGACGCATACCCAGTTCAACCGACGCTACAGAAAAATGGCGAGACAGAACAATTGCCTCACCATGTGCTTTGAAGCTGAAGGAAGCCGATTAGAGGCTCTTGTATCGTCAACAATTTGGGCACATTGAAAATCCACGCTACCTGTACGTTGACGAACAATTTGTGGCATGAAGGCTGCGTGTTTCCGGTTGAGTAACGAAGTTTAGTGGAGGGCTTTGTGCACAGTTGCCGCGCAGTTAACACAGAACTCCAGACCACGCGTGGTCAATAAAAACATCACTCGAGCTAATCAGGGTCGGCCAACCAGTAATTTTATGTTTAAACTACAAGAAAAATGTGGTACAGTATTTAAATATCCGTGAAACATTAAACTACGACCAGTGAGCAAGATTAACAATGTGGTGAAATGAAAAAAAACTTTCGGACATACACTCAGTGCGGCACGAGACGGGAAGGAACGCCGATGGTTAAGTAACCCACGACAAATTTCACTGTATTAATAATTTCATTTTAGGGGGCTCTAAACAAAATAAATGGGGATTTTAAAAGTCTGAATGTGAGAGTGTAGCAAGCTGGGTCGCCTTAATTAATATAAGTATTAGAATAAGTATACAATGTTGAAATAAATGTTTTGTGTCATTCGGTAATATTTTCAGTAATAGAAAGAACAGTAATATTTTAATTTTGAAAGAAAAGTTGAGTAATCAATAAATTTGAAGGAGCATAAAAAATGAAATAAAATTTGAGTTGTTTTACATAAATGCGAGTTGAGTATGTTACTGATACAACCTTGAAACCATGCTTGTATTCAAGTTCGTGTGACGAACCTGGGATCAATTAAGGTAGGTGAGAGATATATATTATTCTATAAATGTATTAATAAATAACAATACAAATGGCGCCACGAACTGAGGACAAGTTTTATAAAGTAAAATTTATATAAAAACCGCACCTACGGTAAGGTAAACACAAGCGTGGTTTGGAGGTTGGGTAGATATACGTAAATTACGTACAGGTTAAGCGATGTGTATGATATAGTTAAGTAAAACATACGAAGTGAAAAAATATTAAATATATATAAGGCTAAAATTTTGTAAGATTAAAATCTCATAAAGAATAGAAAAATGGATAATAATGAAAATAAAGTCAGTATGAGTGAACTAATTGTCACGGAGGAAGTATAAATGAATTTAGACCCAAATACAGTAAAAGAAATCATGGTAAATGAATCCGATGATATAAATGATTCAGGAATGGAGACAACTCCAAGCCTGATAGATGAATCTGTAATAATTAGTGAGGCGGGAGCAAATTCCACTCCCATATCAACTAAAATAAAAGAAAAAGAGTGTACAATAGCTGATATGATGAACTTTATGAAAACCATGTCTGAGAATATAAATAATAGATTTGATGTTAATGAAGTTAAATTTAATGATATTAATAGACGTTTCGATGTTAATGATAAAAAATTTAATGAATTGAGGGGTGAGATTAACGAACGTTTTGATATTAATGACAGTAAGTTTAATGAAATAAATACCAGAGTCAGTGGTATAAAGAGTGAGATCATAAACGAAATAAATGAGCGTTTTTATACTATTAAAAAACAAGTGATAGAGTCTGTAAACGAACAATTAAATAGTCATATTATGAATGTAAACAAACATCAGATGCAGTCAAAATACAAGTTAATGAACAAATTCATGAAATCAAAAAAAATTTTGAACATAAAATAGATGAATGTAACACTGACAGTGGGTATAAATTTATTGTGCAATTGATAAGATAGAAGAAGTGAGAGATAAAATTAAGATATACGAAACCAATACTAATCTTAAAATAAACGAAATAGAAAGTACTTGCAAAATAGAGATACAAGATACAGTAAATGTTATGGATAAACGTAACATACAATTTGAATGTTCAAATAATGATAAATTTGTGTCAATTGAACAAAGCATAGTTAATGGTAAAGATGAATTAAATGTAGCAATAAGTAAAAAACTTAATAATGTTGCTGAACAAGTGATGATTACTAGAGATATGAATATTGATATTGATTTAGAATTGTTTAATTGTGAAAATAGGGGGGTACACCCCATGCAATTTTTAAATAGAGTGAAAGAATTTAATCAGTTTTGTCGGAGTAATTGGGAGGTGCAGTTATTAAAGATAATGAAATGTTTTAAAGGGAATTCCGCGGTATGGGCGGAGGTGCATAAGACAGACTGGGTAGATTATCAGAGTTTCGAGAGGGCCTTTAGAGGTAAATATTGGTCGGAAGAAGAGCAAGAAGTATTACGGAGTAAAATCATGGGATCCGGTAATTTTGGGACCCACGGGAATAACGTGACTATGTATGTAATGCGGTTATACAACGAGGCGAAATATTTAGAGCCACCGCTACCGTTCAGATCATTTGTGCGACATATAAGTAAGCACTTGCCATGAGAGATATAAATTACGCTGATGACGCGCGAAATTAAGTGGACCAAATACGAGGTAGGACAATTAGTGTTGGTAAGGAGACATGATTTGTCTAGTGCACAAGAGAAAGAAATAAACAAGTTTTTCCTATTATATGAAGGACCCCACGAGATAGTAGAAATAAAGATGAATAATGCCTATGTACTATGCAACCAAACAACACAAGAGATAGTGGGTACGCAGAATGCTACAAATTTGAAATTATATTGGTCAAGGTAAAGAATTTGAATTTTAATATGTTTTATTTGCTTTCAGAAGGGATCCTCCCCCATTTTCGGGGGGTCACGACCTTACCAATCCTGACCGTGGGTTTCGGCACTTTGGAGGCGGATCATGGTTGGCGGAACTTCCTTCGGGTGGTGAAACGACGATGGTCTGGCTCCACCAAAATTGGTATAAAATAGAAATTTACCTATATTATTGAACGGGGAGGGGGACCCCTAAGGTACGTGGTACAAAATATTTTACACTAAGGTGCATAAAAATGTGCACAATGCCATGTACCAACATTGCCTATGAGTGCGTTAAAACGAAATTAAAAGTTAGGCAAGGTTTCAAATATTATTTACCAGGGTCATTTACAAAATAAAAAATTCAGTAAATGACAAAAGTTTTTCAGTATTTTTCCGAAAACTTGTTTTGTGGAGACGGGGTCGGAGGCGGCTAGACAGCATGCCTGGATAAATGAGAGAGATAGAGTAAATTCTTTAAATTGTAATGAAGTAGTTGATAAATGATAAGGCGATGTAATTTAATGGTAGAATAAAGGGACGTGAATTCACGTCTGGTGTCTGCCCATCTCCCACTCCGTCTCGGCAAAACACATTTTTGGGCGGTTACGAACTTACCATTTTTGGCTAATAATAATAAGTAGTTTCTAAGTATAAATAATTGTTAATATATAATTGGAATGTTTATAATTTTAAATCTATGTCAGTAGCCATATTTTATTTTAAGTGAACAATTGACCATACATAATTATGAAGTTTGTAGTACGAGTTAAAGAAAGTGAAATGTTTGATGTTTAAAAGTTAAAAGTGTAGATGAGTCTAAGAGATGTTAAACATGAAAATTTAAAAAATAATATAACCAAACATATACGAGTTTACCATCCGAGAATTGTAGTAATGGTATCAGTGTGAACCTTATATGTCTTATGGTAGTTTCCCCAATTTTCGGGCGGCCACGGCTTTACCGAACCCTGACCGTGGATTTATAATGTAAATACAGTGGAACTTGGTTATTACGGCCTCGGCTGTTACGTCAACTCAGGTGTAGCGTTATTTTGTCATAAGTCCGGTAAAACTGATATCTTTAACATTATAAAACTTCCCGGTTTTAACGTCACTAAATATTGTACTACTCTGTTATAGCGTCAAAAATTTCTCAGATATTTTACTCTAAATTTCATATAAACGTATATATGCGCACGCGCGCGCTACGCCCATGGCTACAGACATACATTGTATGCAAGTGATAAGCACTGTAACAGGACCGCCGGCGCCAGCCGGTGTCTGGCGACTGACATGTCTCCCCACCACTCTCACCGGGTCAGTAGCACTGCGCGTCTCGAGGCTGTTGTTCACGCCACGCTGTTACAGTATTTACTGTACAGTATTGTTTACACGTAGTCTCGTCTCTGTTTTTGGTTGTTATTGTTTCTGTATCTGCTCGTACTGTGACAGTTTCTTTTGTGTGTTTTATAACTTAAGTTTCGGTAGCCACTGTTTATAGAATTTTATACGTAGGTCTACATTTTTATACAGTAATCATGGCAAGTTCTAGTACAAAAAGAAAGGTTCTGTCTATTCAAGAGAAAGTACGTGTAATTAGATCATATGAAAGCGGATGTAAAATAGCTGATGTAAGCCGTGAGTTTGGTTTAGTGAATTCTACTGTAGGTTCAATTTTAAAAAACAAGGACAAAATTTTAAAAAAATTTGATGAAGATGGAGAAAAAATTAGGAAATGCGAACATGGTGATGTGGATGCAGCATTATTGAAATGGTTCAAACCGTGTCGATGTTCAGATATTCCTGTGAGTGGACCAATTCTGAAAGAGAAAGCTACAGAATTCGGAAAATTGTTTGGTATTGATTTTACGTGCTCCAACGGATGGCTAGATCGATTTAAGGCCCGACACTCGATTTCCTTTGCAAAAATTTGTGGTGAGGCAAAATGCGTAGATCTGAACGTTACAGGCAATTGGGTGCGTAACACTTGGCCAGAAAGTAGATGATCATATAAAGATGAAGACATCTTTAATGGAGATGAAGCCGGAATTTTTTATAAATCAACTCCAGATAAGACTTTCAAATTTAAAAATGAAAAGTGCGTTGGTGGGAAGCTCTCTAAACAAAGAGTTACAGTTTTTGTTTGTGCGAACATGACGGGAACCGAAAAAAGGAAACTTTTAGTTATTGGGAAAAGTTTGCATCCTAGATGTTTTAAAAACATCAAAAAACTTCCTGTAAGTTACACTGCCAACAAAAAAGCATGGATGACTTCTAGTATTTTTGAAGATGAACTAAGAAAGTGGGATAAAGAACTGTCTTCGAAAAACAGAAAAATTCTACTTCTAGTTGACAACTGTGCAGCCCATCCAAAGTTAAATTTGACAAACATTAATCTGGTCTTCTTACCGGCCAACTGTACGAGTGTCCCGCAACCTATGGACCACGGCGTCATTAGAAGCCTAAAGCCACAAGCAACTTTAAAAAAAAATTATTTTCTGTATGGACACGGCGCAACCTGCCACAATTTCACTCTTAGATGCAATACAATTCCCAGACGACTCTTGGAAGAGTGTAACACAGAAGACGATAGCAAAATGCTTTAGTAAAGCACAACTCGTACATGAAAATTTACCCGATGATGACGAAGACGACGACTTGCCGCTCTCAGAGTGGATTAAGAAATTCAACGTAAATGAATTTGGAAATGAACTTGATTCCTATGCATCAGTGGATGACCAAGTAGAAACATTCCAAGTGTTGAGTGACGCAGAAATTATCGCGGAAGTAAAAAACATAGAAGCAGAAGATAGTGTTGAAAAGATGCTGAGCAAGAGGAGGATGCCGACATAGTTTGTCCGACAGTACAGGAAGCAATGAGAGCCGCCGAAACTCTTTCACCATTTTACTGCTTTAGAGAGATGTCTGACGACACGGTCAATGCAGCACAGCATCTCCACAGCACAACAGAAAGAATTTATTATTTTTCAGAAAGGAGCGTTCAAAAGAAAACGACAGTAAGCCTAAGTGTAAGTTACATGTACTTTCTTTTTGATCTTTTAAAATATTCTTCATGCTGTTTGTATAAATGAAATGCAGTTTGTAAACTTTAGAATAAATATCACGAGTAATGTTAATAATGCAAAGATCTTTTTTTTTATTTCTCCTTCCTTACTAGTGATTAAAAAGGGACTCTTCTTTTATAATGACTCTTTTATAACGTCACTCGGACATAACGTCATTATTTTTTTGGTCCCTTCAATGATGTTATAACCAAGTTCCACTGTATATTCTAAATTGGTGAACATAGAAATTAACCGGGGGGTAACTCAGGGGAAACTACATAACTATGGAACAGCGGCTATCATCGAAGGTGGTGATAGTGCCATAATAAGGGTGTGTGAATCATATTTAGTAGGATTACTGGTGTCCTCGGACATCAGTAATGCCGAATTTTTATATAACGCTGAACCAAGAACAGTATAGGCAGCGTCTATACCCTATATAAACTTCAGTTCTTGGGGATGCAAATGGGTGCTACAGTCCACCAGCAGGAAACAATAGTGTGTGTGGAAAAGGAGCTGGCCGTTACAAGCCAGGGGCACAGATAACGCATCTGTGCATAAGGCAAACGCTCGATCCGGTTTATCCGGCGGGTGGTTACCTAATTGTAACTGGGTACAAGGGGGGAATTTAAGAAAATGATGTAGTAGGAGGGTAACTGAAAAATCAGTGAGAGGGTGATGACATCTGTAAACAGGGCGATCAATTTCACTTCCTCTATAGAGAGAGTTGGTGGTTGACAACCCAATTTCCTGTTTAGTAACAGTTGCTATAACTATGACTCGATGATTAGTGATGTATTACCCTTATGAGAGCAAACAATTTTAAGGTTTAATGGTAAGGATTCTAAATCCACCCGAATATTTTATAATGATAACTGTATAATCTTCTGTATGCGTGAGTTGTATGAAGTAAGTTGAGAGAAAGGTCATTCACATGACAGTGAGACATCAGCTGACCACTGGGGTTATATATGTAGTATGTCAGTTATAAGTATTTGCAGATTTTTATCAATAATTCAATGTTTCAATAATAAATTTTCAATGTGTTTAAAATGTTTTAAGTTAAGCGATGTAATTAATTTGAGATAGTTAGGAATTTTCATTGGGTAATAAAGGTTAGAAGTTGGGTGATAACTGTTGTAATAGGTCATTTGAATTAATCAGAGTTAATTTTAGATGGATGTTAAACAGAATAAGATTTTTGGGAATAAAAGTAGTATAGAAAACCGAGTATTAATAGTGACACAGTAGCGAGAGGGAGTATATGTAGAGTAATGAGAGGGATGTAATTGGAGAGTAATTAGCGGATGGTGGAATTTTGTAAAGGGGGTGGTGTGATAAGGAGTCCTCAATGAAAAGCGTTGTGGCGGGAGGTGAACCGTATGTGCATTGGCGGGGTTACCATGGGGAGACCAGGAACCAATAAAGGAATGAGCCTAGGGAGGGAACACACATCCTAAGTACAAAAGAGGGTAGAGGGTATTTTGTTATAAGGGTAGAATGATTCGAGATGAGTTAGAGTAGTAAGTTAGTGGAGATAAATATTTTGAGGGAGTGGTGTCATACTATGTAAATCTATTAGTAAGTGTTAGAGGCAGAAGGGGGTTGAGGTTATATTTAATCACCCATTTGTAAATCGAATTATGATGAATAACTAAGAGTCACCCAAAATAATTGATAATGAAAACAGTAAAGAGAAAAATCATAGTTAAAATGTAATAATAAATGAAACAAGTGAAAAATTTGATAGAATTTGAAAATAAAATAAAGCTGTAAGGTGTGTAAATTTTGATCAAAATTAAATGTGAATTGTTTATTGTAAGGTAATAACCACAAGGTTAATTATGAGTGTTCTATGTTTTATTATGTTTGAATGTAAAAATTATAAACATGTGATGTATTTTACCTTGTATAATTTTTGAGATGTATCTAGGGCAAGGTTATTCACTTGACCCAGAGAGATCAGTTGATGACTGATGTTTGATATATAGTGTGTTTTTGTAACGGTACAGAATTGTGTGCGACCCCAGTTTCAATTTCAATCCAGTTTTAATTTTTAATTGTCAGCACTCACATGTGAGGTGCCCCAGTGCAACATACAGTGTTAGCATAAACAACTGATGTCTAGACAGCCAGACTAGACGTATTACGTAATAGCCCCAGCAGCAGTCTTTGTGAATCACAGTAGGCAGATTGTCATCATAGTGTCAGCATCGGACAGAAGCAGCATACAGTACATTAATAAGTTAACCGGTGGCCTCGGGTGTGTAAGATAGGCCGAAAGTAAAAATGGCCTATCTAATAAAACATGTAAAAAGTTCTACAGAAAAAATTAACCATCTAAGTGCGAGTAAAGTTACGTCGGCCGACTTTATTTTACATTTATAATGTGGAACCATTAAACAAATCAGTGAGAACTTAATTAAACAAAAAACAGTAAACTCAGTACCAACGGTGGCGTGAGTGCGCGAGAACCAAGAAAACGGTCAATACAGTACAAACCACAGGGACACACACGGTGGACGGGTAACTAACAACCCTAAATATGCATATTAAAAAATCAGTTTATAAAAATATTGATAGTTACATGTCAACCTAAATAATTGAGATCTCTAAGGAAAAGGTTTTTTTGTTTTTATAAAAGAAAACAAGAAGGGGAAGAGATATAAATCTGTATTGGTTCATACAAAAAATGTATAATTTGTACTAGGTTAGAATTAAGAAAGATTCCATTTGTTAGTCTGTGTGATTTTATATTATTTGTTACTTATTCAATGTATTTTTAATTCAACAAGTAGAACTTTAATTGTTATCAAAGTAGCCTAAAACGAAATAATTAACTTGTTTAATAAACCAGAAGCATTTGTTTGAATATAAACTGCATATTTATATTTATACCGTTCATCTCAAATAATCCTTTCTGCAGCTGTGTTCGTCTGTACGACTGGAATAGAACCCTAAGGTAAGAGTTTAATATAAATTGAATTAACTTATATTGTTTCATTGACGCCCGAACAGGGACTCGAGTATTTTATTATTTTGAAGTAATTTATATTGTTTCATTTTTTACAATTGATTCGTAGATTTTATTTGTGTATTCATACTGAAATGATTAAAGAATAAATTTTGTTACAGCTTGGCAACTCTTTCTGAAGCCCTGGCTGGCAGCGCTAGCTCCGCGTCTGTGGGGAGGGAGTAACCCTACTTTGGAGTGAGAGAGAAGGCAATATGATATGCTGGAAACACATCAGCACGTCACACCCAGTGCCCGCCCTGCAGTGTTGTCAGACTGCCGTAAATCAACACCAGAGCGTGATGTAGCCACAAGAATGCCACAATGCTCGCCTTACGGACCTTTACCGTGGGACGACTTGGAATGGAATGAACATATTGTAGTATCTGACAGTGCTGCATGAACAGCACACGAAACAAGCTCCTATTGGCTCGCGCGGCAACAAATAGAGTGGCTCGAGTAACATGTGGACTGGAAGGGCGAAGGGAGGCTCTTCAGCTTCAAATTTCGTCCGGTCGAAATTTAAAAAAAAAAAAAAAAAAAAAAGCTTGAAGTATAGATTTTCACATTTTGTGTCCAGGATATATAGTTGATTATATGTTAATGTGTTAACTGATTTATATTATTCATATTATATGTGTTGTAAACAAATGTAATGATAAGTATGATTTTATGATTTAATAAGGTATTCAGTTTATTTGTTTTTTATGATTTTTCGTAGCTAGTGAAGAAGAATTGTAGATTCATGTAAAAGATTTTGGGGTTTTGATGAAATTAATGGTAATATAACATTTTGATATTGGACTTAGATTAATTTCTTTGAGTTAACAGAATTTAAATGATTTAAGTGGATTTGTTTAATTTATTTTGAGTTGAAACTGTAACGTCTAATAGATAAAATATTAAGAGAAGTAATTGAAGTCCAAGTATGACATATTTTTATAAATTTTAAATCAACAAAGTAGTGTATAAATATTATATTCAGTAATAATGATGAGTATGTGTAAACACCCAGTACTTGCTAAAGGCAACCCAGTATGCATGGAAGGGGGAACATATCGGTTGAGGATCTGGTATGGTATAAGGCCAGTGTTTTAATTTTTTTGGGCGGAATGATAGAAGGTTAGGGGTACTATGGTGAGTATCTGTCCGATTTTATGGTGTTGGGATCTCGAACCGAGAAGGCCAGTAACCTCGTTCAGGTGCAGCCATAGTCGCCGAGCTAGGGGGGTAGTTTACCCATGATGTGTTAAGAATTAAAGGGGGGTTGTTGGCACCATATCCTCACCGATCCTCTTAAGGTTTAGCAATGAGTTTTTATGCTCTCGGGCATAAAACCTCTCATTGGGGGGTTATTGTAATGGGACAAAAAGGGGGTCTTTATTTTTTATTAAATTCATAAATTTATTTGCTATCAGTGCGGCTAGTCCCAGGTAAAATAATAGTGGTTTCAAACAATGAACGCTGGCATAGCTTTTTCAGCGGGGTGTTGTCAGAGAACGTAATACTGTTTTGGTAAATCAAGTGTTTGTCACGTACTAGTACGCGCCACATTAGCATGCGCGCAGATGCGACGCGTACCCAGTTCAACCGACGCTACAGAAAAATGGCGAGACAGAACAATTGCCTCACCATGTGCTTTGAAGCTGAAGGAAGCCGATTAGAGGCTCCACCTACCTGAGCCTCTTGTATCGTCGCCGTGTAATATCGTCAACAACTTGGGCACATTGAAAATCCACGCTACCTGTACGTTGACGAACAATTTGTGGCATGAAGGCTGCGTGTTTCCGGTTGAGTAACAAAGTTTAGTGGAGGGCTATGTGCACAGTTGCCGCGCAGTTAACACAGAACTCCAGACCACGCGTGGTCAATAAAAACATCACTCGAGCTAATCAGGGTCGGCCGACCAGTAATTTTATGTTTAAACTACAAGAAAAATGTGGTACAGTATTTAAATATCCGTGAAACATTAAACTATGACCAGTGAGTAAGATTAACAATGTGGTGAATTGAGAAAAAACTTTCGGACATACACTCAGTGCGGCACGAGACGGGAAGGAACGCCGATGGTTAAGTAACCCATGACAAATTTCACTGTATTAATAATTTCATTTTAGGGGGCTCTAAACAAAATAAATGGGGATTTTAAAAGTCTGAATGTGAGAGTGTAGCAAGCTGGGTCGCCTTAATTAATATATGTATTAGAATAAGTATACAATGTTGAAATAAATGTTTTGTGTCATTCAGTAATATTTTCAGTAATAGAAAGAACAGTAATATTTTAATTTTGAAAGAAAAGTTGAGTAATCAATAAATTTGAAGGAGCATAAAAAATGAAATAAAATTTGAGTTGTTTTACATAAATGCGAGTTGAGTATGTTACTGATACAACCTTGAAACCATACTTGTATTCAAGTTCGTGTGACGAACCTGGGATCAATTAAGGAAGGTGAGAGATATATATTATTCTATAAATGTATTAATAAATAACAATACAAGATGATATTTATAACGCTGATGAAACCGGTTTGTTTTATGAGGCAATACAAGACGGTTCACTGTGTTATACACATATATAAAATTATCAGGCTCCAAAAATCGATGGACCGTGTCACTCATGATAGGAAAGTCGACTAACCCTCGTTGTTTTAATGGCTCAGAATGAACGGTTTACCAGTTTATTATTTTAACAAAAATGATTAGATAACAAGCACATTTTTTTAGGACCGATTTGTAAATTGGGATGCAGAGTTATAAAAAAAATATTTCTAATTATAGACAACTGTGGTGCACATGTATGGATTGTTTAGTAAACATAACTATCGAATTATAAATATATCACTACTGACTCAGATCACTAATTTTTTATTGGTAAAAATGTTAACTTTTACCAATAAAAAATTAGTGATACGAGTCAGTCAGTAGCGATATATTTATAATTAGTCAATGAACAAACAACAAAATCTATGAATAACTATCTATCGAGTTGTTACCACCTAATAATACCACAAGACTGGTTCAACAAGTCAACATGGGTATAATAAGAAATTTTAATTTAAAATCAATTTTTGGAAGAAAACATTTTAACTTCATTATTGACAGCTACAGAAGTCAGTGTTGTCTCATTAGAAGTTGCTAGAGTCTCATTACTTCAAGCACTATAGTTTGTTGATTACAAAAAGTGCAGCTACTATTCAAAACTGATTTTACCACTGTGGTTTTTTTCAGCAAGCGAGTCTTCTGCTTATGGATGAAGATGCAAGCGGCTTATTACAAGTTAAAAATTAAGAATTCATCCGGATCGATGAACATACATAGAACGTTTTAACAAAAATAAAGAACGTGATGATACCAGATTAGAAGGGATTGTGGACAAAAATAACGATGATGAAGATACATCAGAAATTCAACTTTAACATATCGTGCAGATGCACGATACGAAAAAGTTAATAGCTGGACTTCAGTGACATTTTATGCAAGAAGGAAATGAAAAGAGCTCTATGTAAGAATTGAAAGTTTATTCAGACTTTGTAGAGCTTCAGTAACTGAAAAGGAAAGGCCAACACAAACTGGATGAATTTTTTGAAACACAATAATCACATGTATGTGACTTTTTCTTAAAAATCTATTCCTATTCATGCTACTTTATCATTCTGTAATTGCAGTATTATTATATATTTATTACTGTATTTCCTTAGATGTACTTCGTTAGTTACAAATCTTATAATTTCAGTGTTTACTGTAGTTAAAAGTTACGTTCTGATAAAGCGAAATCCACCGTACATAGAAGCATTCCAATCTTTGCTCAGGTTTAATTTTATTTTGGCAATATAAATATAGATATTGTTTTACATAGTGTACACTGAATCTAAAATCATATTAACCATTATTTACATTATTGTTTTTTTAGACCATGAATTTCATTTTTTTTTCAGTACAGCAACCAAGTATTGTAATTTTTGTATAATGGCAGTTATTTTCCTTAAGAAAATTTGAGCACTTTGGACTTGCTGGATTCAGATTACAGGGTTTGGACTGTATTATAACAAATTAATTGTTTATTTTACTTAATTTAATCTGAATATTTGCATTCAATACATTTTCTAGTTGTGCGGTCTACTTATAAACATCAAAATGGAAAAAAAACTTTAAAACTCTTGGTTTAGTTTAAATTTGGTTCATCCTTTAACATATGCAACTAGCCTAACTATTGTTCTTGTTTTTTAAGTTTTTTTTTGGTTGGGTTTAGGCTAAATCTAATAAAAATATTCAATGAAATATAAACTATAGCGTGTTTTATTCACAACCCACTAGTAGTGCAAGTTAATTTGTCTTTTATGTGATCCCTGCTTTAAATGTTTGTAAACAAAATTCACAGAGAATTCCACTTGTGCACAGAAACAAACCACACGTGTACTCATACACACCACAAAATATGTTTACTTTTGTTTTAAATAATCAGCAATAAACAATTATAACTGAAGTCATAAGTGACCACAAATCAACAACGGCAACTGTTCAACACACAATAAAGAACTGACAGACTTTCATTATTTACTTTTACTAAGATTTGAAAACTTTTTAAAATGTTAAATTTGGTTAATTTTTCCTATCATTTGCATCCTACCAGTTACTGTGGAATAAGTCACAACTCACATGTTCATTCAATCCATGTAGTGTACCAGTTATTACTGTTCACTTTTCTTTGCAACTGCTAATATTTGCAAAAAAACGTTCGGCAATATTAGAAAATTCACTCTTCACTATATCTTGGGTACTATATATTGGGTGTTTATGCACAGAGGCGTCTTTTACATCCACAAATATGTATATTTTTTATACTGCTTTCTCTTTTATAATTAACCTCCATATAAGTATGAATAGTTTACTTTCTTGGATATATTTTACTCAGCAAACTTCCAGCAATCTCAGCAATTAAATTCTCTCACTGCACATTTATAATAAGCAATATAAAATTTTTGTCCATATTTTGCATGTCAGATTATAAAAAGTGAAGTGAATTAGTAAAATAAAAAGTCAAGTATGTTATTAAAATATTACTAGGCTGAGGAAATAAATAGTACTGCATCGCTGTACTATTCTGTGTGGCAGAATTATAGAATGTTCTGGATTGTTCGAGAAACACTAGCCCCTTCCAGACATTACTAGACAACCCTACTCGCATCCAAGCCCACTACGTCACACAGTGCAAGGCCGTGGTTTACAGTTGACACGGGCACTACAGTGTCAGTTACGCGCCCTGACTTATTCGGCCACTGCCAGCCCCAATTTAGCTCCTGTAGTACTATACAGACAGTAACTGGAAGTCCTGTCAAAGTGTTAGGAAAGGAAGACTTGCGTGTATGCCTGGGAATCCTCTAGTTTAATCACCAAATGCTCATTGCAGACACTGTCGACAAAGCAATTCTTGGCATGGACATTATGAATGCCTATGGGTTCATTGTGTACTTATTAGAGAATATTCTGAGAGTTGGCTACGAGAAGATAAAAGTTTTCCATAACTGAAATGATATGGTCAACCAACCATTCGATTAAGCAAATTATGGTAGCTGAAAAAGAGTTGCATGCAGTAACGAGGAAACTGGTATATGAATTATCAATTTGTATGATGACAGAAGAAGTGATTGAAAAACCAAGTATGGTTGTCGAGGAAAGACTTTTGCCTGTTCCTAAGTTAAAGGAAGTGCCTGGGGAGAAGTTGCTAAAACACAAGAGGTTGTTGATGATAAATAAACAGACTGGGACCAGCGTATACCATTATTACTACTAATGGCATATAAGGTCATCACTACACGATACAACCAGCATGACTCCTAATATGTGGGTGGGAGTCTTTCTAGGGACTTGCTGTTGGATGACCTGAGTCTCAATTCAAAGACCTGCCAACTCTATTTTGGTCACAGCAGAGAACCAACAGCCTAGATCAGCTAGACTGCCCGCTGCAGAGATGGTTCACCAGTTTGGAATTAACAGGCTTAAGGAGGGGGCAGTGCTACACTGAGAAAATAAATAATACCGTATCGGTGAGTGACTACGTAACACCTTACACATATATTTGCGTAGCAGAATTATGAAATCATCTGAATTGTTCGAGTAACACGAGAGCCTTCCAAACATTACTTGACTACCCTCCTGGCACGAAGGCTACTGTCACTACAATGCAAGGTGGCAATGTATAAATACTGGATTTCAAAGTGGCCCAGCTCAGTTTACACCTGGCGATTTTATAGTGTGGATCAAAGTAATTGTTGCGGTTTAGTGGGAAGTGATTATTGTGTTAATTAGTGCAAAACTTAATAAGGGTACATTTGTTGATTTCTAACTGTTGTTTGTGTCTAATTAAAGTCTGTAATTAGTTATTCTATTGGCATTAATTATTCTGTTTTCACTGAACAACACGATGATCCATGAGATCGTAGTAACAATATTAAATGATGAGATTGAAGAAGACACCTAAAAATTACATAAAATTCACCCATGTGGGATTAGGACTATTGATAGTGATTGATTTGGATGTTAATTATAAAACATTCTATAAACATAAGAGCTATTCAAAAATAAAACCCTGGTTCCCATAGCCTTACAATATGTACGTAGTAAGCAACCAAAAAACTTTTCATATTGTTACATAGTAATCCATGCTCCATTTTGTTTAGTTCTAACTGATTAGTAACAGATAAAACTTGGTTCTTCCCACTGTGTTTCCCAACAGATATGAAGTGTTATAATGTGATTCATTTTTTGGGAACAGAACACGGGTTGAAATCTACTGTGAGTTGTGATGTGGTTATGGTGAATACTATTATGCGTGAAAATTCGTGTAGAAAATTCAGAGAGGTGGACAAAAAATCCACAGAATAAGATGGGAAAAGACCAGCAATCAATCATTACTGATAATTCATGAAGTAATTCATTCAAACAAGTGGTGCACACTACACGTCATTTCAAAATTCCCAAATTTCACATTTAGGAAATTTGGTTCCTGAATTCAAGAAACCAAGAAGTACAATAGAATCAGGGATTCAATATGAAACACCTTATAACCTTTAGACATAAATCTGAAAGAAATTATGAGAATGATGAGAAATCCTCATTAAAGATCCTCTACAGTGGAGACTCGAATACTGTAGCTCATAAAGTTTCCTAACAGTCCATACTTCCATCAAATGACTATCATATCTTTGACAACATGAAGGTCTGTCAGGTAATCTAGTGGTTTGAATCCAAGAAGAGTCCATGGATGGCAACTACTGGCTGTAAATCCTGATGAAAGGATTATTCAACAAGAAATGCAACAAGAAACCCAAAAGCTGGTGCAGTGGTATAACAAACAGGCTGAATTTGGGTGGCAACTATGTAGAGAAATAATGCAGGTTACAGAAAATACTTGAACATAAAACGGTATTTACCTGATTATAAGTCGACTCTTGAATATAAAATGACTTCTAATTTGGAAGGTGTTCAAAGCATAAAAAGTGAATTTGTAAAGAAAAAAATTACCTTATCAGCACTTTATGTTCTGTTACTTGGTGTGTTATTCACATACTTGGTGAATGACTGGACAGTATAGTTACATTTGCATATTATTAAGTATCCACAAAGATAAACAAGAGTTTATCAAACAATTTTTAAAAAAGTATAAAACACTGAAACTTTGTTCATTATTACTCTCAAAACCATTACCACTTTCACTGTCTGATCACATCCATCACTATCCTATTATAAAATATAATCTTCAGATCCATCCATGGGAATGGACAAACATTTTTTAGATCCTTGGACTATAAGTTTAGGTTGTATGAGATGTCAAGGCGTCTAAATCATTCACATAATTGTATAACTTCTGGCTTTTTGATACTGTCTTTATGGATAAAACTATAGTTACCGCTATGTAATCAGTTTGTCTCAGTCCTGTTGGCAAATTGTTACCTGTTAGTAACACAAGATCGATATTACTATGAGATCTCTTTTTTCAAACTCTGAACAATTTTAATGTTTCAGTTCATATAGTTTGAAAATTCAACGCAGTTCCCCTTTGGACAAGCCGAACATACAATATGAGTAACAGTTCATGATTTCTGTGTGATTTACATTTCCCATTATTTAACATTTTTGTTGTAGCATTATTACAACTTTACATTTTGACATACGGAAAACAGAAAAAATGTCTTACAATCATGTAAATATCCTACATACATATTAAACCAGCTAACTGCAAGTTAATTTCAGAATAGCCCTTACATTAATACAATTATTGCTGACATAACTTTATAAATTATGTGTGCTGTATGTATGCATATGCATGCATGCATAAACACGCGTTTTCTTTTAGCTACCTTTTTTACATATGTTTAAATTTACTTACTTTATAAAGATGATATGTTTAAGGGATGTATCACTATTTAGAAGAATTATTTCTCCCATGACATTCTATGAAAACAGTACCCTAAGCTGAACTGCCTCCAACAAAACAAATTGAAGAGTCTTACTTCAATAAATACACACCACATATTTTGCAGTAAAATGGACCATACTAGAAAATGATGTTTCTTCTATACTCATGTTATTTTAATAAGTATTGTATTTTTCTCCCACCCATTAACATGTAACGTCAATGAATACACTTTATGGCTTAATTGAAAAAACAGTTTACTTACTAAACACAAAAATGTTAATAAAAACATTTATGATATTCTTTTCCTGTTTATAAAAACAATAACATTCCAAGTAAAGAAAATAATTCCATGCCAAAAATAACAACTGATACAAATATAAAAATACATGTTAGTAAAAAAAAAAAAACAACCACCACAATTCACATAAACTAAAAAAATTAGTGACTCTTAACTGTGTATACTGACCTGCTGTAATGGTCCTGGGTATGGTGGGGGTGGACCAGGATATGGCGGTGGAGGTGGGGCCAGCCTTGTAACAGGTGGGGCAGCAACAGGTGAAGGGGCTGGCAAGATCTGGCCTACAGAAACCACTCGTGGTCCTGTGGCTAGTCGCTGCAATTGTAACCTCTGCTGCTGAGCTGCCACTAAAAAAAAAGACCAAACGAACAAAACATAATGATAAATAAAAATTGTTATACACTGATATCTGTTGACATTGGTCACATATAAAAAAATGTTAGTTCCTACTTGTCATGTGAAAAGAAGGGTCATATCTGTCAAGTCAGTCATGTATGTAAGGCAACAATACGTTACCAAATAATCTTATTAATTATAACTCATATAAGTTTAGATTTACATTAAAAGATCATATTTATCATAGCCTATAACTCATATATTTGTCGTTTGAATACAATTTTCTATATATTTATTACAGGTATGAAGACTGTTCAATAGAAACATGTTTAGAGGCTGTAAAGCATTTTTTATTCGACGATTTTAAAAGAAGTCTCCATTAACAATAAGGCATGAGTCCCACTGTTGCACTAATCTGTAGATTCCCTGCAGGTAAAATTCTTGCGGCTGTTTGTGGAACCATTCTCTAACAGCAAACTCTACCTCAGCATCCGATTTGAACAGCAGTCCTTTTAGTGATTTCTTTAATGGGCGAAAAACATGATAATCGCATGGGGACAAGTCGGTACTGTAAGGTGGATGTTGTAAGACTTCCCACTTCATACGACCAAGCAGATCTTGATTGAATCGTCTAGGCTACATGGTGTCGAGCATTATCGTGCAGAAGAATGACACCATTTGTGAGCTTCCCGGGACGTTTATTCTTGATGCTGACCCATAAGGCTTTTAAGCTGTCTGCATATCGCATAGCATTGATGTTGACGCCAGGTTCTTTAAAATCTAAGAGCAGCACACCCTGATAATCAAAAAATACAATCACCATTACTTTTCCTGCCGAAGGTTGGGACAGACATTTTTTTGTCTTCAGAGATTGTGCATGCTTTCACTGCATACTCTGACGTTTGGATTCTGGTTCGTAGTGATAACACCAAGACTCATCATTGGCAACAATTTGGTGTAGAAGGCATTAGCTTGTTGTTGATAGCGCATCAAATGCTGTAATGATAAGGGGGAGCAAATTTTTCTGCTCACCAATAAGCAGTCATGGAATCCACTGAGGAGCAACTTTGTGATAGCCAAGACTATGAATGATAGATGAACAGTTCCCATGCTGATGCTCAACATTTGAGAAAGTTCTCTAACTTTGATGCGCCTACTTGTGCGTAAAGCAGTTTCCAGCTGTCTCACATTTTCATCTGATGCTACAGATCCAGGACAGGCCAAATCTTTACTGGATTCTCTTCCTTGTCGAAATTTATTGCACAGATTTCATTCTCATATAAATTTCCATTGGCTCACGCCCCTCAGTGGCCAAAAACTGAATAACGGAACACAGATTATCTTTGGACGGATTTTATATTATAGATGCCATTTTTCAACCCAGTTACAACACTTAGAAAAGAGCAAACTGCAAATATTTTTGACAGACACGTCACTAGTACTTAAACAGATAATATAAACAAATGAATTCCATTCCCATGGCGACGAAGTCACGGCTGCGCAGATCATTCGTGTTTCTATTGAACAATCCTTGTATATAAGACAATTACCAAATAATCTTATTAAATTATAACTCACATAAGTTTATATTTACGTTAAAAGATCATATTTCAATTATCAATATAGCCTATAACTCATATATTTGATGTTTGAATTCAACTGTCTACATATTTACTACAGGTATATAAAATATTTGAGTTTTACTCGCGGTCATATGTTAACAGTATATGATGTGTGTTCAAAAAAGACCTAACTTTTGGATAGAATGTTAACCACCACAGAATACCTTGTAGTTTGTGATCATGCCTATTTTTGTTTAATATAACTTCCATATTGGCAGCTGAGGCAGCGGGAAATACGGTTCTGTCAGGTTGTACTATACTACTATGTGTTTCGCTGCTGGCAGTTTGCAGTAGTCTAATTACAGACCGTTATTTGCAAGAGAAGTTTTATACATTTGACAGACTTGAAATTGATGAAATATGTATTTGTTCATTTCTTTTATTATGTTGTTGTATTACCGACATTGTTCTATTGCTATTATAATTTTCCTGACATTGAGTTTATTTTCACACACACACACACACACACACACACACACACACACACACACACACACACACACACACACACACACACACACACACACACACACACACACACACACACACACACACACACACACACACACACACACACACACACACACCATATTTTAATGCTTCTCATATTGGAGACTTCAATCATGGTACTTTTCAGAGGTACTTTTTAGAATTTGCTTATTTTCAGAAACATACAATTACTTGCAGTGTTCTGATAATATTAACTTGTTTATATGATAGAAATTAACTTGCTGTTGCTTCATAACAATTATTTTCACTTATTCCTTGACTTCATTTACAATACAGGAACTTATATACGGTACAATATTTAAAATGCAAGACAAATTAGTATTTCTGGGATCCTGTGATGGTGTTTACAATGTAGGATGAATCCTGGATTTCCAATATACTTGGTCACAGTAATTTTACGTGTTTAAATTGAATTTAACTTTGTAATCTAATAATTAATAAAAATAAAGTATACCAAACACAACAAATTTTAACCATTTCATCTTAATTACAGGATTCAGGGCTCAGTTAATTGTAATTGATTTTAAACAGAAGTTTTTCAAATAAATGATATTAAAAAAAAGTACAGAAGTTATTATTTTTAGTGACTGGAAGTATGATAAATGGAGAATGAACAATGTTCCTTGGTTTTCCCTTACCGTATGACAGTAATTTTATTAAAGTGATTGATATTCATTATTATTTTAATAGTATGGAACTAAAACAAAACACTAATGAGATCCAAAACCAAATGTGTTTTACCCTCTATAATGGGAGGGATGTCTTAAACATCAGTTACGAATAGTTATACAGTCAAACCTCTTTATAACGAACCTTGATATTATGAAAACCTCGATTTTACGAATTTTTTTACTGCACCGTGACGTTGTAATAAAACTATGTATAAATTTACCTCTATTTAACGTATTCATACCTCTATATAACGAAATGGTGACATATACTGCATATCAACATACAGTAATTTTTACTCAATGTTTTGTAAAAATAATGCCATTAAATTTAGTGCAAGACATCTCTGCGAGTTTAAAGGTATTCTTTTGATTTCTGTACCTAAATTGTACTTTTATCAAACACAAAGTATTCTTGACCACAGCCGAAAATGATAGGTTATTTTTATTGAAATTGTAAAGCGTAAATTCCCTAAAGTGCCTTACATTTGTACTGTATCACCCATAACAATAAAATCCTAAGAAAAGATTTAAACACGTGTTCTGCCGTTACCTGTTGGCGACGGGCTTGGCCTGGTCGGAAAGGGAGTTATTGTAAACCTATACATAAGAGTAGCGGAATTCCTCAAAATCCATTAACTAACACAGAACACTGAAATAGACATAACAAACAGAATTCTTAGAATTCACTTGGCCCAGACATCCTCTATTGTTCAGTGCATACATACAGTTCAGCAATAACTTTTCCTGGGATTAACTCAGTTTGTCTCTGTCTTTGGATTGCGTTAGTCGTGTTATACAGGTTAGTCGTGTACTGTTTCTGTAGTGTGCCGTATGCAATGTCAAAACGGAAGTGCCTTAGTGTTTCGGAAAAAATTAGCATTATACATGAAGTTGACAAAGGTGTTAAAAAAAAAGATATCGCGCAAAAATTTGGAATCCCACCAAGTTCACTGTCGACAATTTTAAAAACTCGGGACGTGATACTACAGGAAGCAGACCAACGTAAAGAAAGTCTAGTGAGGAAAAAGTTAAAAAGTACCATGTATGATGATATCGACGAAGCCATTTTAAAATGGATGACTTTGATGCGCGAAAAAAAGCTTCCATTATCCGGGACATTAATTAAAGAAAAAGCCCTGGAATTTGGTGCTGCATTGGGACACAAGGATTTCCAGGCCAGCAATGGGTGGTTAGAGAAGTTTAGAAAAAGGCATGGTGTAATTCATAAAGTAATTTGTGGAGAAAGTGCAAGTGCCAGCGTAAGTAACTGTGAAACTCGGAAGCAGACTGTGTTAAAACCGATTTTAAAAGAATATCCGCGAAAAGACATTTTCAATGCGGACGAGACGGGTCTATTTTTTAAATGTTTACCCAACAAAACGCTAACTTTTAAAAATGATCCGTGCTTTGGTGGTAAACAAAGTAAACTAAGAATTACGGTGTTAGTGGCTGCAAACATGCTAGGGACTGAAAGACTTAAAATTTTGGTAATTGGCAAAAGTAAAACTCCGCGTTGTTTTCGAGGAGTAAAATCTCTAGAGGTAGACTACACATTTAACAAAAAGGCGTGGATGACTACTGACATTTTTACAGGTTGGGTAAAAAAGCTGGACAAACAAATGACCACACAAAAAAGAAAAATTGTGCTTTTTATTGATAATTGTACGGCTCATCCTGGAGACATTAATTCTGTATTAAATAACGTAAAAGTTGTATTTTCCCCACCAAACTTAACGTCAATTATACAACCAATGGATCAGGGGGTAATTAAAACTCTTAAATTGCACTACCGAAAAAGAATCCTGAAAAAAATTGTTACCATTGTAGAGAACAACCAGACTGTCCCTGTTAATATGGTTGATCTCCGGGAGTGCATTTCTGAATTATCAAAAGTATGGACCAATGATGTTAGCGATGAAACAATATTCCATTGTTTTTGTAAAGCTGGTTTCAGTACCGCCACGACAGAATGGAATGAAGAAGATGATATGACACTAGTACAGTTAAGAAGTCACTGGAATTTTCTACAAACAACTGGAAATGTCAGTAACGAAGTTACACTGGAAGATTTCATCACTGCTGATGAACAGATTACTGTTTCTGATTTTCCGGACGATGACGACATACTCCATAGTGTTAACAAGTCCTCTGAACCGGTAGAAGATGATGATGATGATGATGTTGATGATGACGACAAAAATTTTGAAGACCAGCAAGACAAGAGAAAACCTACCGACGACGAGGTTTTACAGTCATTTAAAGCAATTAGGCTTGCACTACATCTCAAGGACGAAGTACCTGACAGTATTTTTGAGTATTTAAATAGATGTGAAACTTTTTTTGAACGTAGTATCTTATTCAAACACAGAAAACAACAGAAAATTACCCACTTTTTCAAGTAACGAATTAAAACTGTATCAAAAATTATATAGCCTACTGTCAACATTACCGATCAACATCCATCAAAGACTAAAGAATGCATTAGGATTAGTGCTTTTTAACATTTTAAATAAAGTTAGTGTATTCATTTTTTGTATTATTGTTGTGAAAAAATTATGTGCTAGAAATAAAAATACAGTGTTAACCTAAAACTCAGTTCAACATGCTTTTACGTATAGCCTACAACCATGTACAAGGTAAGTCTTTACATGAAATACACAAACTCTTTATTCAGTACGTACTTATTATGTATTAGATTAATATGTAAAGCATGACATAAAAAATACATTTACTTTTTTAAGTATGCGCTATTAAGAAAAATAACGGTACGTAATATTAAATCATTATAGAACGTGAAACAACATTCATAAAAAAATTAGACGGGGAATTCTTGTTATAAATGGTTTATACCTCTATATAACGAAAACCTCTATTTAACGAATTTTTTCCGGGATTCTCAATTTCGTTATATAGAGGTTCGACTGTATAAAAAAGCACCAAATCTCCACTTACTTAGTTATTCATAACTGTCAATATGGAGATTACATTAAACAGATATTAGTGTCAGTTTTCCAATTTGTGACAGTCTCCCCCCCCCTCAAGTTGTAATTTGTGCATTCGTTTAACAGCTATATTTGGCAGTATGAGCATGTACACAAGGTGTTCATCAGATTAGTCAAAAAGAACAATTAAGATTTTGAAGAACAAGATGTAAGTAGAGGTGTATGAAACTTAGCTGCAAATTTGGTAAAAATCTTACGGACATATTTTCGTTCCATTTTGACGTCATTAGCATCTGTATTGGCAAGCAATTACTGACCGTTTCTGACATAGTTCTCTTTCTTGGTGTCAGTGAATAAACATGGCATAAATTTTGCAGAGATATGATGTATATGAAAGAAAGTTACATTAGGTTACATCCTATGCTGATGATGCTCGCTTCCTCAACAGCTTTTCGGACAGTTAAATGACAGTTTACACACATCATAGCACAAATCTTTCAACATGGTTGTAAAAAGTTCTCAAGTGGCCTTGATACTTCAAGATTTACATTCTACCCTCTTTGTAATGCTTAAACTACTCTCTGCACTGAATTCGGTATACACAATCCTCTCCATATACTTGCTTAAGTAATTGAAATGTCTTTGTAAAGTTTTTACCAAGAGTGAAAAAATTATACACTCATGTTGTTATGCAAGATTATTTCACTGCCATACTGACATTAATTCAACAGACAGTTTGTGTACAACCTCATTCACTCTAATGGACATGCCTCAAAGACTAATGCTCATAGACGAATGGAATACATGACATCAGAACTTCGGCTTGCCGGGCTGTAAGGCCGTGGTCCAAGATTGTCGGGTGCAAACGTTTCGGCCGTGCCTTCGAAGGCCATCTTTAGTGCAGAAGGCTGCAACACACCAACCAAGGTTTTGCAGTCAGTGACCACTGAACTGTGATTAATGCTAGTGGCTGTGAGTACGACACCCATATTTATAAACTTTTTAAGTCCGCACGAAGATGTTGTATGGGTGTCCTAATCACAGCCAGTAGCCTTAACACTACATCTTCATGCTGACTCCAAAAATTTATAAATATGGGTGCCCCACTCACAGCCACCAGTCTTAACCACAGTTCAGCGGTCACTGACTCTGAAACCTTGGTCAGTGTGTTGCAGCCTTCTGCATTGAAGATGGCCATTGAAAGCAACCAACAACCGGCAACCCAAAGTTCTGATAACAATGAAGCCGACCGTGAAAGCCTCAGACAGAATTTGGAATAAATGAGTTTGCTGTCAAAAAAATGATTTGTATTACATTTGTATTACATTACATGTTAGATTTTAAATTTGTCCCTGTTCGGGCGTCGACTGAGATCGTACTCGGTAACTAATGATTAATTTTGTGTTACCTTACCTTTATTTGGAAGTCAAATGTAAATCTTGACATTCATGTGAAAATTAAACAAGGTGTCGTCTAGTGTACTCGGCAGAGAAAAACAGGTCAATGCAAATAAACAAGTACATATTTATAAAACATTACTTTATTTCTTTAACATGACATTCATTTCTTTTTCTACGTATTTTTATATAATTATATTATGACATACTGTGATAGCCCATTATAGGATGTTATCAACTAAACATATTAAAGAAAACCAAATATTGAAAATACACATTATAATCGGTATACCTTAAATAATTAACGCAACCCAGTGTTTTTGTTCATTACATAATTTTCACTCTCATACATACATATATATACTATTTCTTTAAATCCCCATTTTCTTTTTTAATTAATCGCTTTTTTTATTTTGTTTTATCAGAATTTAAACAGCTGTATAATATGTTAAAATTTGTTCAAAATATAGAAAAAGTTCAAAAGTTACTCATCCTCTTTGCTAATCCTTTCGCCACCAGTTCGAATTTGTTATTCGCCACTCCGATATTATTTTAAACTGTTAACACTGTTATTAATGAATGTCCACTTGTTTCTCACTCCGTTATTATTGGAAATACTTTTAAAACCACATTTTATATTAGTCGCCCGACTGGATACTTTGCTCGCTAGCACTGTTTTCTGACCGCGCGGTCTGAGGGCTTTTGTCGACTGAAGATTTTCAAAATGGCCAAAGATCTTCTGTGTGCGGCAACTTGCGTCGGGATTGGTGGAACGCATCTCGAGGAGCTTACGTCATCTAGCACCTGGTGAGAAGGAATTTTTCAGGCGTGCTTTTTCCATGTGACCGTTGGCCGACTCGCGCGCGCATACGCATGAATTCGCACCCCTTCTGACAATTTACATTCCCAGACTCTTTAATTGCTTTTGTGCCTCGCACGGCTTGGTACGAGGGGGACTGCCAGGTGTTCAAAAATGTCATGCGTTTGTGATCAAAACGTTGTTCAGCTTAAGTTGCTACTACTTTTTATAATTATTAAAGAATGAAATAAACTCCAATAGTTTGTCCCGTTACAATACCCCCCCCCCCCCCAATGAGAGGTTTTCTGTCGAAACAGAAAAACTCTCATTGCCAAAAAACCTAAGAGGATCAGCTAGAATATGGCGCCAACAACCCCCCTTTAATCCTTATTACAATCATGGGTAACTTACCCCTCTAGTCCGGTGACTATGGCTGCACCTGAATGACATTACTGGACTTCTCTGGTCGAGATCCCAAAACCGCAAAGTCAGACAGGCACCCGCCACAGTATCACCATACTCTGTAACATTCAATAAAAAATATCAATTATGGGCTTTTCAACATACCACATCCTTAACTGACTTGTTTCCTCTTAGTGGTACTAGTTTGCGTTAAGAAGCACTGGTTGCATCTATTCGTATATTCTTACCATATGTATATTAAATTTGTATAAACAATAACCTCAAAATAAGCAATACCATTTAGGTTAATATCTGATTACAATTTTTTAGCAGTAAATAACTTTTATTTCCATTTCCATTAATTATTTTACCTGTTTGTCTGGTATTATCATTTCAAATAAAAACTAGATTATTCAATTCCCATCATTGCATTTCTGTCAGTTACCATTTATTTTATAATTCAAATCAAAAGAAATCTAAGTTCATTACCAAAATTAACATTTTAATTTAATTAGATCATCTCTTTCCATTAATTACTTTAATTACATTACTTAAAACTTTTTACATTAATTAAATCCCTTCACCTAAATTTTAATTACCTTATAATTAAACACTAAGTTACTTCAAAACAATCTTAATGCATTTAACTTCATCTGGTATTTATTTACTTCATAATAAAAATTCCTCTATCATCTTTATAAACGCACATCAAAACTTTCAAATTTACTACCAAATTCCTATCTTTTAATTGAATTTAATTTTCATTCTACACACATTCATAATTATATACCATCAATTATTAAAAAATAAAAAACTTATTACTACCATAAAATCGATTGCAACTGTAAATTGATTACAACAATATAATATACACAAGATACTATGAATCAGCTGATATCTTATCAAAGTAGCATAACCTCATATAGAGAACATGAAAACATAATACAACTTTAATTCAATTTTTTTTAACCTTTAATTATTTATCATTTATTGTGCCATTAAATTCTCAACAAAAATTCAAATCTATTGTCAACATTTATTCTACCTAACATTTACACACTTTCATTAAGTTAACTTCTTCCAAATTCATTTAATTTCTTTATTGAAACATTTTACTCTACTTCAAAGTCATTATCAAATTTATACTCACATATGGTCAATCATTTAATCAAATAAAACATGATTACTGTCATAGACTCAAAATATAAACAATCGTCACCACAAATACAATGTACAAAACCATATGTACCTTCTGAAACATTATAACAACCATATGACTTGTAACGGTACAGAATGAAGGGGTCTGTAATCTAAGTCTGTAATCTAAAGTTTTTCCTAAACTGAGTATATTTTGTGAACGAACTATAGCTACGGGACTGTCACGGTGAGGCACTGGAATGCAGGTTATCAACAAGGGTGCGAATTAACAAGTATGAGCGCAGGTGTCAGCTAACATTCACACGATAATGTCACGTACAAGGTTCGCTAGTCAGCCAGAGCGAGTATACAGTAATTCGTGGTCGCTAATTACTGTATCACGTGACGCCCGTTGGGCCTATCACAAACAACCTGGTGAGCAAGAGAACGTTTTTAGCCATCTTGAAAAAATTACTCAGCGTCACCAAACAGAACTGCGCGGTTCAATTTACAGGCTCGCGAGCCGAAAATTCGAATAAAAGTAAACATGTGTGATTAAAATACGTAAAAATGTAAAACTTGTTTAAGCACCAACAGTGAAACGTTAGACAACAATAAGTGACCAAAATTTATCGGCAGTGAACGAAACCATGACAGAGCGAACGTAATTGGAACGACCAAAGGAACAATGAAATGGACTAGCTTCACAACATGGCAGAGACAGTATCAGTAAAGTAAACCGACAATCTAAATTAAAAACAAAATAAAGTAAAAAAGAAAAGATAAAATTTATATAATGAATAAAGAGATATCTCAAGTTTAATAGGGTATAATGCGTGAGAGTATGAATTGCTGGGTTGCCTTTAAAGAAATATTTAAATTAGTTAATAGAAGAAGTTAATTTCAATGTTTGCTTTGTAGTTTTGATACGTAATGAAAAAGAAAGACCAGAAATAGTTTTTGAGAAAAGAAAAAAGGGAATGATAACAAATAATGTTAGATGAAAATACAATAAAGTAGTGTTTTATATGAATTATAACTATGTACTTGTTTATTTGCATTGGCCTATTTTTCTCTGCCGAGTACACTAGACGACATCTTGGTTAATTTCTACGCCCGAACAAGGTAATGTAACTCAATTTTAAGAACTTTTAATCATTTAATTGTACTGCAAATGGTGCCCGTAACAGCGACGTTGTAAATTAAAATTAAATAATTTAGAACCTAGTCGAAATGGCAGAGAAAATATGAATGCAAAGTTATGTGAGAGTGTAGCGGGGGAGTCAATATTAAACGTTACACAGGACAGTTTAATATCAACGAATATTGATGTAAGCGAAATATTTAATGTAAAAGAAACAGTCGAAGGGGGTAGTAGAAATATCGAAATAAATATATTTAACCAATTAGCGTTGATGATGGAAATGATGTCAGGAATGAATAATAAGTTTGACCAACAAAACACGAGTTTAAATGAATTTAAAACTGAAATGAAGTAAGAAAATAATAATTTAAACACGAGCTTGAATGAGTTTAAAATTGAAATCAAGTCAGAGATAAATGAAGTAAATAATAAACTTGACAAACAAGACGAGAAATTAGGAGACATGAATAACGAATTCGTAAGCATAAGAAGTGAAATAGAAATGAGTAAATTAAGTATGAATAACCAATTTAAAAGTATAAGTGAGAATTTTGATGGAGTGAGTGATAAATTTGTGGAAATAAATACTAAACTAGTAAAACTATTGCGGGAGTGAAAGATGAACTGACTATAGATATACACAAAATACAAACTGAAATGAAAAATGATATAAAAATAATTAACGGAAAGCAGAATGAGAAAATGCTAGAGACAAACAAAAAATCTGATGCGTTAACAAATAAATTTAACGATAAATTTAAAAAACAAAACGACAAAATTGATAGTAATGTTCAAGGGGTGATTGAGGAGTGTGAGCGAATTAAAGAAACAAATAAGATACAAGAAAATATTAATAATGAATTCAAAAATAACATTGAACAAATTGATACAATTAAAACTAACTAGTGGTCGCCCAGTGGTCGATATTCGACCGTAATTCACTAAATTTTTAAGTTTGAACGTTATTGAGGTTCTTTTGTCAAAGAGTATACCTCTATAATCATTGCATATAATTTTTTTGAATTTTGTTCTATTACGTCAGCTGCGAGCGTGTACAAATACGTCATTAGCGTGTGTTGTTTGCCTTAATTCCCTGCAATACCTATGAAATTTAAAATTTAATGTTAGTAACAGTTGGAAAAAAAAACACAATTCCAGCTTGTATTCGTATTTATTTTTTGATATAATTCATTGTCAGTTTTAATTTTTTCATGTTATTATTGAATCAAATAAACGCTAATAAAAATGAGACTTGACATTCATAGAAGTATAAGATACATTGTTTTCAATTCCAGTGGATTAAGTTTCATTTTTGGTAAGGTACAAAATTCGAAAAAAGTTTGAAGATTATCTGCTACAAAGCTTATATAATTTTTTAATTTTTTTTTATGCATTAATTTTCGAGTTATTTGAAAAATATGAAAGATAGGAAAAATGAGGTTTAGCTTGGCTAAGCCATATTTAAAAAGCAATAACGCGTTTTTTGACATTTCCTTGTTTTTTTTTTATTGCCATACTGACCAACTTGGTTTCGCCAAGGCTACACAGTTATTTTGCCTATCTGTTTCGAATTATATAAAATTTAAATAAAAAATTAATACAAAATAAAATATCGGTATGGAGAACCATACATGACTTCCATGTTCTAAGATTTATATTTAAAATCATATTCGAAATGAAATATTTCCAAAGAAACTACGTCTTTCTACTTATTGCTTCAGCATTAACCACAGTACTGTGGTCACTAACGTATACCACCTCACGTTTTCGCACTCGATTTTCACCGATGATGGCAGTCGATGGCACTGCCGAAAAGTCTGGTTTCGCAGAAAACATTGGACTACGGCTAAAGAGCCCGGGAAGCAATTTTAACAAAAAACTACTTCTTTGTTGCCGATAACGTAGTACACATATAAAAAATTCTCCCCTCCACCATCAACTATAATTTTTAATAATAGAAAATTACCCCCACCCCGTTCACGTAACCTCTTCATTTATAGATATTTCATCTACGTTTCTACAGTGGATTACTATGAGCTTCTTATCAGGATACTTCATTTATAAAAATTAAGTACTTTACTCTTGTTAAATCATAAAATGTTTCAGGTAAACTACCCCTTTCTCTTAACCGATCTTCTCCAAAATCAACAGACCTTCCATCCTCTACAATTCAGGGAAGCATGCAAAAAAATATTTGATTCTGTTTGAATGTGCGGCAGTTATCGTTCGTCATGGAAACATTTCTCTTGTTACAACATAAAATGTTGCAGGTAAACTACCCCTTTCCCTTTACCGACCTTCACCAAAATCAATAGACCTTGAGCTCTCTGCAACTCAGGAAAGGGCGCAAAAAATTATTTGATTCTCATTGAATTTTCGGCAGTTATCGTTCGTCATAAAAAAATTACCCTTTTTAAAACATAAAACGTTGCTGATAAACTACCCCTTCCCTTAACCGATCTTCAACAAAATCAACAGACCTTGAGTTCTCTTTAGTTCAAAAAGGTATTCAAAAACCTACTTGATTCTGTTTGAATTTACGGCAGTTATCGTTCGTCATATAAAAAATTACCCTTGTTAAAACATAAAATGTTGCTGGTAAACTACCCCTTTCCCTTAACCGATCTTCACCAACACCAATAGGTATTGAGAACTCTACAATACAGGGCTGTATGCAAAACATCATTTGATTCTGTTTGAATTTGCGGCTGTTATCGTTTTCCATATAAAATACCCTTGATAAAACAAAAAACGTGTCAGGTAAACTACCCCTTTTCCTTAACCGATCTTCACCAAAAACAATAGGTCTTTAGTACTCAACAAAACAGAGCTGTATGCAAAAACGTATTTGATTCTGTTTGAATTTGCGGCTCTTATCGTTTGCCATAGAAAATACCCTTTTAAAACATAAAACGTTGCAGGTAAACTACCCCTTTCCCTTAACCGATCTTCACCAACACCAATAGGTATTGAGAACTCTACAATACAGGGCTGTATGCAAAACATTACTTGATTATGTTTGAATTTGCGGCTGTTATCGTTTGCCATAGAAAATACCCTTGTTAAAACATAAAATGGTGCAGGTAAACTACCCCTTTCCCTTAACCGATCTTTACCAAAATCAACAGATCGTGAGAACTCTACAATTCAGGGCTGTATGCGAAACATTATTTGATTCTGTTTGAATTTGCGGCTGTTATCGTTTGCCAAACAAACAAAATTACCCTTGATAAGAAAAACCGTTGCTGGTAAACTACCCCTTTCCCTCAACCGATCTTCACCAAAAACAATAGGTCGCGAGTACTCTACAAATCAGGGCTGTATGCAAAAAATTATTTGATTCTGTTTGAATTTTCGGCTGTTATCGTTTGCCATAGAAAAAAATCTACAGACGCACACACAGACAGACACACAGACACTTTTCGAAAAACGACTTTTTTTCATGTTTTGAGTGTAGTACAATCAGAATCTGCAATAATCTCGAACACGATTTTTTTTGCCATCACCATACTTCCATTTCCTTAAGGAACATGGAAGTAAAAATGAAATAAAAAATATGTGCCTCGTATTTTTTCATATATTTTTCATTAAATCAAAAAAACCGGGTGGTTAAAAAAATAAATGTTGTCCATTGAACTTAAAATAGTTTGAAAGTGAATTTAATGATTCAGAACTTCTGTGTAAACGATGTTTTTTGTAAAAACTCTTTCATCATTTGCTAAATGCCCTTGGCCATTATATTTGGAAATATAAAATCTCAAACCATCGAATGATCGAACTCTACTTGCTGCGACGTACAATTGACCATGTGTAAAAACTGGCTGCCTCAATAAAAATCCAATTTTTTCGAATGTTTGTCCTTGAGACTTATTTATTGTCATCGCAAATGCAGGTATAATTGGAAATTGAGTTCTTTGAAAGTTAAATGGTAAAACAGTACCGGAATATGTTAAATTTATACGTGGAATCAAAATTCTCTTATTGCTGCGGTTCCAGTTACAACTTCGCAATCAATAGCATTACGATGCATACACTTGATGCGCATTCTTGTTCCATTGACTAATGCTTCCTTTGTATTTAAGTTTCTGATCAGTAAAACGATGCAATTAACTTTCAATACTAACTTATGTGATGGCAAACCACTAATAGTCAAAGAATTCAAAAACTCTACTGGATAGTTATTGATTTCATTGTCATCATCACAAATTATTTTATCGTAGCTATGATATGTTTTCTGTTCACCTGGTATTCGATTAAGTATATCAGTATTAATAAAAGTACAATCATCATTTTTAAGTGCTAAAATAACTGAGTTCAATATGTTATCTGAGAGTATGTTTTCGGAAATATTTCCATACACCTCATTAATAATATTATTTTCATCTCCTATTAATTGCTGAGGTATTTCAATAATATTTTCACCAAACTGAGGGAATTGTGGGGCTTCATCATTACCAATTTTTTTCAAGAATTCGACAAATTCTATTTCACTTGGTAAGGCTCTCATATTTTGAGTAAACGTTACTTTATGAAAATAAACAAATTTATGCCAACTCGTGACACAATTTTCAATTAAAGTTGCACGTGATCCATGTGGGACAACTGGTAAGATTTGCCGAAAATCACCGCACAGAAGTATCGTTTTCCCTCCAAATGGTTTATGTTTATCATTTTCATCGCATAGATCCTGCAATAATCTATCTATGATTTTCAACACTTGCAGTGGGCACATAGAAATTTCATCAATAATTATCAATGATGATGAATTTATGTAACGTCCATAGCTACTGTTTGCGGTAATATTCGCTACAGAATTTTCCAAAATGGGTATAGGCAATTTAAACACATTGTGTAAAGTTCTACCTCCAAGTAAAAGAGTTGAAGCTATGCCACTGAACGCTGTTGCAATGCAACTAAGATTAAGCGAATTTAATTTGTGAATGATTGCTGTTTGTGTGAATGTTTTTCCACAACCTGCATGAGCGGTTAAACAAAAAACATTAGATCCAGTATCATGATGCAAAACTTCACGAATCACACGATCAATTAGATTACGCTGTTCAATATTTGCAGTTTCATAATGCTCAGAAAACAAACTCTTGTTCTATTGGATCAATAGCATTTGCTTCGTCTGTTCTCTGCGAATACGTGGGAACTGGTAAACCAAGTTCTTGACATGACAAATTATGAACATTCAAAATATCTTCAATTTCTAATAGAGCTGTCTTAAAGGATACTTCTTCGTTGTAATCTTTCAAAAAATCTTCACTAAGATATACTTTAAATTCATTCCATAACGCCAATGCATTGGCTGGCACATTTAATGTACAAATGTAACCAAATAAATTTCGCATTTGTTTTGGTGAATGTAATTCTTTTGCTTCATTTAAACATTCGCGCCATTCATTATCATTTGAAGCAATGCCGCGAGCATGGCACGCTTCAACAAAAGAAGTGTGTATAATTCCATTGTATGTTCTAACATCCTCAAATGATTTTGGACCACAGACATGTAATAAAAGCAATCGTAAATGGAAAAGTTCGATGTCTTTTGGTGATACTACATATTGTAACGTTACATAACCCAGTCCCAAAAATGATAACGTAATCACCCCACTATAAAGGTCAGAAATGGGTATAATATACATAGCTATAGATTACTTTGTACTACAAAACACTATAAACTATAATTAAGTGATATAAAGGGTACAAAGTGAGATGTAGTGTACACAGTGATAAAGTAAGTGGTTTTAAAAGGAGCATCTCACAGACTTATGCTGTAGATGGAGGTACAATTAATTGTAGCAGTAGACTATATTGCTACTGACCAATTCTGTATTTTGTTTGAATTTTGTATAATTTGTATTGTTTAGGCCACAAAGATTTTGTACCTAGGTATAATTTTATATTTAATATAATAATTGTGTTTGAATATAAGATAACCCAGGGTTAGATATAAAATAATAATAAAATAAAATAATACTGTATGAGTAAAATGGCAGAAGAAAATAGTTTAGTGTAAGGATACTATAAGCAAATAATAAATAATAAATAAATACTATTAAAGGAAAATAAATAAATACTATTAAAGGAAATAAAAATATTAAAGACCTATGTATCAAGTTAAGAGGAAATAGAAGGAAAAACCTTATATAAATTAAATTGGATAATAAAAGTTAAAAAGGATTATTTTTATATAAACAAGAAATAAATTTATAATAATTAAAAACAGCCTATATACTCAAAAGCATATAGATGCACCAATAAAAAATGATATAAAAATTCTTGGTTACTAACAGTAACCAACTAACAAGATATAATTTAATTGTTAAAACGATTGGAAAACGTTCGTTTGAAAAAAGTGTAATGTCTATAAAAATTTGAAAAAAAAACCTAATGAATACTTTTGGAAATAGTGCTAAATTTAATAAAAATTAACGAGTGGTGTCCACCTTATGTTAGAACTCCTTCAAGTATCAACATTCACGTTCTTTATTCGATGAAAATTTGAAATAACCCAACTACGAGGTCAGGCCTAGTTTGACGGCACTTCGAGATTTTTGGTGAGATTGTATCTTAGAAAAATTTAACTAAATTATAAAACAACTATAACCTCAACACTAGAAACAGCACCATTCAAGTAAACACTTCAAGAAAAGAGGTGAAACAAACTTTATTAATTTTTGTTAACCAGAAAACTTTCATAACGAATCTTTGTGCAGTTTCAGTATTCATTGAATGATTTCGTGTTGGTAGTAAATAACATAACCTGTACTCTAGCGGATAAACCCGGAACTACATCCTACAGAAAAACAAATATAATCTATTTTTCTTTGTAAAGCGTAGTATTTTATTATTCATTTCTGACCGTCTCATAACACAAAGAACTTACCCTTAACCCTGGGGAAATTAATAAATTAATTCTTTATTGTTTTAATATTTTATCAAGGATAAAAAATATTTTGTTATAATTCATATGTTTACCAAATAAGATCGAACCAATGTGGTGTTGACAGGGAGAATCGATTACAATTTTTTTGTATTGGGAGAAGATAAAAAATCAGTGTATTTAATAAATAAATACCCTGAATAATTTGTTATAAATAATAAAGTGTGTATTATTTCTTGTAGAGGGTAGTTGTTACAGAGTTGCAGGAAACCAAGAAGAGGACGAACCGCCGGGAAAGTATTACCGACAATTGGTGTTTTTTTTAACCTCAAATTGGGATGCAGACATCAAAATCAGCTGGTCTCATGAGCGGCGAATATTTAAATTAAGTAATTGTATACTCCGGAGATAATATCCTTGGTCCTCTCTCTTATAACTACGGTCAAACTACTTCATTGAATTCTCCCAAATCACACACCCTCGATTTCAGTTTTTTGTTTTATTTCGGTAAACATAAATTTTAACCGACATTGAACATTCGCAAATATAAACAATAATTAATTAATAAACGATACTCTCCGTTTAACCGCGGGATATTACAATATATGCGTGTAATGATTTTATCACCTCCACGCCTTCTCTTCTTCCATTTTTTTCGGGAATCTTCCCACACATAATGCAAAGGAATTTCAATATACTTATATTCATGCGCTGATGGATCTGATCGATTCAATTCAAAAAATGCTAATAATTTTGTTTGTCTTGCATTTTCAATTGCTTGACGTTCTTGCCCTTCTCGAAAGTAAACAATCTGTCTACGCGGTAAATGAATGTCAAGTCTAACGATGACATGTGATTGAAAATGCATTGGTAATTCATAGATGCGCCATACAGCTTCAGTTGATCCGACATAACGGCCATTTAAAAAATTTTTAACTTCATCAATTTGTATTTCTTGACCTGGTTCATTTCTCTCTGAACCTAATTCAACAGATGCACTGTCATAGCCTTTATACACGTATTTATAAATGTATTTAACACTTTTAACTGTAGTGCATACTTCAACATTTATATGACAATTAAATTTGGCAAGTAAATACGGATTGTATGGTACAACATAACGATTGTCGAGGCAACTACCGCGAACTTCAGCATTAATACCACTATCACGCCTTCTGTATAATGGATATCCATTTAATGATTCACATGGAAATTCATTAAATCGTTTTGGATAATCTTTTGTGCATTTTCCATCTCTCATACATACAGAATTTGGATTAAGTACACCGCACGGACCATGCATCATGTGTTTTACAACATATTCATGTAATGTAGGATATGTTTGAATGTTAGGAATCTCCGCAGATACAACTTTATCAATATCGGTAGTGTTAACAATTTTATCTTGCTCATTTAAAGAGAGTAAAATGTGAGCATGAGGCAATTTATCTTTTGAAACTCAATTTTATAAATGAGTGCTTCAACTTTACCGAAGATTTTTTTTAGTGTAAGGCCCTCAATTAATGCTTTCAGTTTGGACTTGAATACATGCTGCATTGCACAACAATATCAGGTCGAAAATTAGCTGACTCACCTACACCAATATTGCTAACTACTTCAGGCCAACTTGGATTGCAAGTCATTGTAATAAACAAAGAAGGCTTTCCGAAATGTTGTACAATTGACATTGCATCTAAATAATTCTGATACATTTTCTTGGAGATCCATTGAATGAAGATGGTAAAATTACTCTACGGCCAACATTATTGGCATTGGGGTTCAATTCTAAATAATCTGTTAAATTGTTGTAAACTTCAGACCTAAGACTTGTTTGATTTTGTCAAATGAAATTTAACCTTGTGCCCTCTATTCTCACATACATATCAACTATCCACTGCAGAAATAATTTTTGTGAATGGTGCAACATGCTAAAATCTTCTCTAATTGCAAGTCGATAGGCTGCATACTGAAGCATGGTTAATTTATTTCTGGGCGCTCTTGAATTAGATGTAGTTGGTACATTATGAGAAATATTGATATGCCACCCAGTATCACCATTTGGAAAAAGTAATGGATACGCTAAAGGGTCCAATGATGAATCCAAAACAGAGATATTTTTAATGGTACCATTAACTTTTGCAAACGAAACCATATTTTGTTCAAAGGGTGGCTCACCATCAACTGTACTAAATATTACTGCTACATCAGTTTGAACTGCATCATTATAACGGCGTAGATCTAAATCACGATTTACTTTAATGAGCATACAAATTTCTTTATTTTGATTTTCAACTCTCTGACAATGATCTTTCATTGCAATGAATGACCGAACAAAAGGATTAATGCGTTCCAATTCAAGACAGATTTCGCGCATTATATTATTATTGCATGTTTGATTATAGTGTTCACGTAACCTATAATTGACAGCAGTGTCAACATCATAAAAATATAATTGCGCATAACATGGTGAGCGACCATATCCAGCAGTCATTGGACCTGATCTGTGATAAAAAACATCATATATTTTCAAATGATACACTCCACGCGTAACTGTATCCGAAATTTTAGCTTCTGACCTAACCATAGCAAATGATGAATTGTATTTACGAATGTTTTCAAAATAATTTTTTGACTTTCTTTTTATTGAAGGTTCATTTGAAGTAAGTCCATCATACAATGATTTAAAGTATTCATTTTGACTTAAGGCCGGTAATATTGCTTTACCCTTATGACAACATAAGTGAATGCAGTCCTTTCACCTAAAGTGACCTCAGATTCGAAATGTTCAAAATATATTCATCATTTTGTATACTATTTACACTATTTAAATTTGCATTTGGTCTATTATCATTTTGACTTTCACGCGAATATATATTCCTTCTTCTTTGTCTCTCACTCCGACCTGTCAATGTTCTATGTCGAGGCATAATGGAAGTAGTTACGAATATCTGAATGTAAAAAAAAAAAACATGTAATGAAATTACTGAAACTAAGATTAGACAGGGTTTAATTTAAAAATAATAAAATGTACTCACTTTTTTGAAACCACCAACAATAATTAGGGTAGAGTAAGTCAATTCAAATTGCTGCTACAAAATTTTCCTTTTGCAACAGGTGTATATTAAGCAAGCTGTATTTCACTTTCAACTGCACATTAATATATAAAACACAGATATCTAATATACAAAATATAAAATAAACGCTTTTTTGCCTTGACATACACTCCACAGACTATTGAAAAAGGAACATTTGAAATCACACAAAATTCACAGCTCATTCAGTCAATCTGTCAGTATTAAGCAAGCTGTATTTCACTTTCAACTGCACATTAATATATAAAACACATATCTAATATACAAAATATAAAATAAACGCTTTTTTGCCTTGACATACACTCCACAGACTATTGTTGCCTGGCAACAAAATTATTTTATTTTTAACAATTACCGTTGTTTGAAAAAGTTTAAATGAATTTTCAAGTGCAAATGAATGTTTTATTTTATTTTATTTAATGTATTTGTAACACATATTATATATAAATTTTAGCTTTCTGCACTCCTTCTCCATATAAACTTTAACTATGCCAAATCTCACACTCCTCCGTGCGCGCAATATGCTTAAAAAGGGGTACAAAGTTTTCTCTTCACGTATTAATATATAGAAGATGTAACTAATTTGAAAAGTAAACAAACAGAACACGAACAAGAAATAATTAAAGTCAGAGAAGATTTAAGTTTAGCAATTAACCAAAAATTAACTAATGTGAGTGAGTGAACGTTGAAGTTGAGCTAGGTTATTTCAGTAATGAAAGTAGGGGGGTGAACCCCATACAATTTTTAAACTCAATAAAAAGTTTCAAAAAATATAACCAAGAAAGTTGGGAAATAAAATTGGTACGCATTTTAAAATATTTTAAAGGGGATGCTAAAATTTGGGCGGACGCTCATAATGATAACTGGGCAGATTTAAATGAATTTGAACAAGCATTTAAAAATAAATACTGGTCAGAAGAAAAACAAGAGGGTTTACGTAGCACAATAATGGGATGGGATAATTTTAATATTAAACATATGAGCATTACTGCGTATGTAACGCGACTATATACGGTAGTCAGGTTAAATATTTAGAACCACCAATGCCTCTGTCATCGTTTATAAGATACATTAGTAAACATTTACCTAAGGACATACGGTCTACAATCAGAACCCGGGAGTTTGCTAATACAGCCGAGTTAGAAAAAATACTAGAAGCGTACCAGAGTATGAAAGAAGAAGAAGAAGATAATAAGTATCAGTTTAGAGATAATGAATCGAGGCAAATGAATACCGAAGTAAGACAACCAGACCGTTTTGTTAATGATATGAGTAGATCGGAGGGGGGTGCATGGCTATGTCCAAACCCTAGTTGTAGAGCTAGCAACTATAATAGTTCTCAAAATCAGTGTTATAGGTGTCGGGGTCCTAGGGGTAGTGCCCAAGGGAGAGAAGATAATTATAATAGAAGTTTTGATAGTAGTGAATATGGTAGAAGGGAGAATTATGGTAACGAGTTTAGAGGGAATAATAGAGGGAGAGGTTTTGTCAGTAGTAGGGGAATGCCTGGAGGTATGAATTATAGAGGGAGAGGGGGATATGTTAGTAATATGAATGCGACTAGGGGTACGGAAGTATTTTATAATAATCATGAAAGTAGAGTAGATCATAGGGGGGCGTACAACGAACCACCACCTCCAGCACAGTTAAACTAATGAGGACAGTTGAAAAGGAAGGTCCCCAGCCATCTAGTAGTAATATAACAATAGGGTCACTTATTACAAATATACATAACGAATTATCGGAAGAAGAAGTAGAGGAGAACGGTAGTAACTTTAGCATGGCTGAATTCGAAGCCGAAGTATTCAATTCCAAGTACACTTTTCTAGTAGATTCAGGGAGTGAGATTACCGCTATGGATGATAGAATTTTTGAGAAAATAAAAAAATCAGACCACTGAAACCATTCCACAATTACCAGTATTGGGAATTATCGTTATAGGTGTAACAGGTGTTCGGAGTAAGAGAGTGACTAGACAAATAATGTTACAGCTAACAATAAATAAACACAAAATAAATGTACCTTTTTTAGTAATTCCAGGTTTGAATATGGGGGCGATAATGGGAAATGATTTTTTAAATAATTTTAAAGCTGAATTAAATTATTATACACAAACTATGAAATTAAAAAATGAAAACGATATAATTGAAGTACCATTTATACAAAGAAGAGATGTGGAAATGAAAAAAATAATTAGTAAAGGGATATTAGTATCCGATAATGAAATAAATGAATACAGACCCTTGATGATCAATTATTGTAATTTAAAGGTAAATAAGCATGAATTAACTAAAACTGAAGATAGTTGGGGTGAAAGAATGAATAAAATTCTATATCAAACTGGGGAGTTTAGTTATCAGGACAGAGAGAGAATAGTACAGATAGTAGATAAAAATAAATTAGTTTTTTCAGATAAACCCGGTCTAGTAAAAGGTTTTAGGGGTAGGTGAATTGTTAAAGAAAAGACACCTTTCACGCCTAAAGCATACCCGGTACCATATTCTAAAAGGGGGTTGGTACAAGAAGAAATAAACAAAATGTTAGCCGAAGGGATAATAGAAAAATCCACCTCACCATACTCCAACCCTTTAGTAGTGGTGACTAAGAAAGACTTATCAATAAGACTATGTTTAGACGCTAGACAAGTAAACAAAATAATTATTCCAGATAGAGAATCACCAGAACCAGTGGGAGAAATTTTGCAACGTTTTAGTGGCACCAAATACATCACGACCTTGGACTTGACGGCTGGGTACTGGCAAATAGAATTGGAGGAGGGATCCCGAAAGTATGTGGCCTTTCTGTATAATGGAAGGAATTATCAGTTTTGTAGATTGCCTTTTGGACTCAACGTAAGTGTATCAATCTTTATTAAATGTTTGGACTACGTGTTAGGGAGAGAAATTTTAGAGTTTACCACTATGTACGTGGACGATATAGTAATAACTTCACCAGATATTAATACACATTGTGAGAGATTAGACAGAGTGTTAAGCAAATTACATGAATATGGAGTAACTGTTAAATTTAAAAAGTTAGAGTTTTTAAGGGAACAGGTAAATTTTTTAGGGCACATAATTTCAGGTAAGGGTATCAGTACAGATCCTAAAAAAGTAGAAATAATACAAAATTTTCTAGCACCCAAGAATATTAAACAGCTGCAAAGTTTTTTAGGCCTGTGTAATTATTATAGGAAATTTGTAGAAAAGTATTCATATTTAACTGTACAACTGGGACACTTATTAAATAAGGGTAATCAATGGCAATGGGGTTTACCAGAGCAAACTGGCTTTGAACAAATAAAAAATAAATTTTTAACCACTGTAATATTAGCTCATCCTAATTTTATGGAACCATTTTACATACATACCGATGCATCCGACAAACGTAGCTTTGGGGGTAGAACTATTTCAACTGGATAGGGAAGGTAATCATAATGTGATAGCTTTTGCCAGTAGATCCTTGGTAGCTAGTGAAAAGAACTACACTATAACAGAAAAGGAAGCACTACCGATAGTTTTCGCCTGTAAAAAATTCAGAACATATTTGTTGGGAAATAAAATAATCATAAGGTCAGACCATCAAGCTTTGACATTTTTAAAAAACTGTAAACTAACACATGGTAGATTAGTGCGATGGATGTTAATATTACAAGAGTATGACTTAACCATAGAATACTGTAAGGGTAAAGAGAATGTAGTAGCTGATGTCCTATCTAGAACTGATTTTAATAATAATACCAATGTAGATACAGCAAACACCTAGAAAATATTTGTAATCAAAGAAGCGGAGGGGTTAGATATGAAAAAATTAATGCACAACCTAGCGGCAGAAAAAGATCTAGAACTTGGTAAAATAATAACAGCATTAAATAAGATGCCAAATACACCTAACAAATGGGAAAAACATTTTAGCTTGTATGATAAACATTTATTTCACCGAACAAACAAACAAGGTGATGATTGGAAGTTATGCGTTCCTAAGTTTTTAATATCCGAAGTAGTGAAAGGTTGTCATTTGAGATATGGTCATGTAGGTCCCAAGAAATGCAGTGACATATTAAAAGATCATGTAAATTTAATAATATGGAAAGAACCGTGCGTAAAATGTTAAAAACATGTGAAATTTGTCAAAAAGCCAAAATAAATAATCGTAAACAGGAGGGTTTAATGCAACATGTAATGCCAGACAGTCCTTTGGCGATAGTTGCCGTTGATTTATATGGTCCACTACCCAAGAGTCGAGGCGGAGTGACTTATTTGTTCGTAGCATTAATGTTTTTACTAAATTTGTAAAGTTATCCCCTGTAAAAAAGGCTACATATCTGGTATTAGCAAAAAAGATAGTAAATGAATACATTGCTGAAGTGGGTAAACCTAAAATAGTATTATCGGATCATGGTTCTCAGTTTACCAGCAACACTTGGAGGGAAACGTTAGGTTGGGAGAATATTTTAGTTAAACATACATCAGTATATCATCCCTAATCAAACCCTAGTGAGTGTGTTATGTGGGAGTTAGGGCGTATGTTCAGAACATTTTGCCATCAAAAACATTCATTATGGGCCACATTTGTAAATAAAATAAAAGGGAACATTAACTGTAGCCTTACATGAATCCACAAGTTATAGTCTTGATGACTTAATGTTTCAGAAGAGGCCATCACGGATAATAGAGGAATTAATAAAATTTCCGACATGGACTGAGTTACCACATGGTAGGACGTGGGTGCTTGCCAAGGAGTGGCTCTTAAGTAAAGCGGAAAAATGGAAACGAAAGCATGATAGAAATTTAATACCCGTCAAATACGAGGTAGGGCAACTAGTATTAGTAAAAAATCATTATAATAAATATCATTAAAATTTTGATACATAAACACGGATTATTGTATAACTAAATGAAAAGCGATCCTCCCCAATTTTCGGGCGGTCACGGACTTACCAACCCTGACCATGGGTTTTGGCTATTTGGAGGCGGACCATGGTTGGCGGTAACTTCCCTCGGGTGGTGAAAACGACGATGGTCCGGGTTCACAAAATTGGTAACAACTAGAAATGCAACTGTATTATTGAACGGGGAAGGGGACCCCAAAGGTACGTGGAAATAAATTTTTTACACTCAGGGTGCATAAATTGACACCACACCACGTACCAACAATTGCCCGAGAGAGTGCATGAGATAAAATAGAATGAGGCAATTCTCAAGTATATATATATATATTTCAATCACTTTCTGCTACAGTCCGTTTCTTGTTATATATAATACTATAATACTTATAACTATTTTACCTCAAGATATATTTTTTCCTAAGGAACATGTTTCGGGAGATCCTGTTCTCCCATCTTCAGCCTTCGCCATCTTGCTTCTGGTGCAGTATTTGTGTGTTGGCTTCTGGATGTTATTAAGGTGGTTTGTTGGTCTTTGGTCCTTCAATGTTGCATTATTGTGTGTGGTTGTGGTATCTGTTTTTGTATTTTGTGTATTTTCGATGTTGAGTGCTTTGAATATTGTCTCATGTTTTGTATTGATTTGTATTTGTTCTGGTATTAATTTGTTTTGTGTTTTATGTTTGTAAATCTGTAAATTTTCCCAAATGTTCATTATGGTGCCTTTGTGTGGTATATGTTTTATTAGTGTTACATTGGTTATGTCTGGGAATTCATGTCCTGTGTTTATTGCATGTGTGGCTAAATTGGATTTATATATATTTGGTTTTTTGTATGCATTTAGGTGTTCAAAATAACGTTTTTTCAGCTGTTTTTTTGTTTGTCCTATATAACATTTATTGCAATCTTGGCATTCAATTTTGTATATACCGTTGGTTGTTGTATTATCTTTGTTGTGTGAGCTATTTAGATTTTGTAATTTATTTTTATTAGTTTTGTATGCTATTTTTATATCTGTGTTTTTAAATAGTTTTGTTAGTTTTGACATTTTATTATTTATATATGTGAATGTGGCCCATTTTTTGTTGTTGTTATTATTTATGTGTTGTTCAGTTTGATTAATTCTTAATTGTTCAGTTTTTATTTTGTATTTGATTTTATTTTCTATTTTGATCATAGTATTTTTATTGTATCCATTTGCATAACCTATTTGGTATATTATATTTCTTTCTTTGTCAGTTTCTTGTTTGTTTAGGGGTATTTTGTACATTCTGTTAAATAACGAATGAAATGCTGCCATTTTATGTTGTGGTGGGTGGTCAGAATGGTTAGGTATAATGATGTTAGTGGAAGTTGGTTTTCTATATATTGCATATTGTATGTGTTTGTTGTATCTTGTGATGGTTATGTCTAAATAGTTGATTTTGTTATGTTTTTCTTTTTCTTCTGTGAATTGTATTTTGGGATGTATGTTATTGATTTGTTTCAGTATGTTCTCTGCATTTGTGTTTTTGTTATTTGATACATATAGTCCATCATCTACATATCTTATCCATATGCCATCTGGGTCATGTGTTTTTATGATGTTTTGTATTTTGGTGTCTATATGTTGTAGGAATATTTCTGCTATTATGCTTGATAATGGTGATCCCATTGCTAAACCTTCTTTCTGTTGATAAATTTTGCTATTAAATTCAAAGTAATTTTGTTTTAGTATTAGTTGGAGACTATTTTTTATTTCGGTTATATATTGTTTGTTTTCATTTTGTTCTATAAGTTTGTTTATTATTATGTCAATTGTTTCTTCTACTGGGATATTAGTGTACATGTTTGTTATGTCATATGATGTGAAAAATGTATTTTCATTTATATTTATTATTTTTAGTTTGTCTATTAATTCGTATGTATTTTTTATGTTATGATGGTTATTTGTTAAATGGTTATTTTTTAGTTTTTGTGCTATTATTCTTGCTATTTTGTATGTAGGAGCTTTTTTGAAACTTCATCAACAATAATAAATGCGTACAACTAGATAAAAAACCAACAGAAAACTATCTTAAACAAACAATAAAACTAATAAAAACAAATAAAAACATTTTTAACAATAAAAACATAGACATATATATAAAAAATAATCCAGAACCACCTAAAATGAACAGCCTAATAAAAATACACAAATTAAACAACCCAATACGTCCATTAATCAATTTCAAAAAAGCTCCTACATACAAAATAGCAAGAATAATAGCACAAAAACTAAAAAATAACCATTTAACAAATAACCATCATAACATAAAAAATACATACGAATTAATAGACAAACTAAAAATAATAAATATAAATGAAAATACATTTTTCACATCATATGACATAACAAACATGTACACTAATATCCCAGTAGAAGAAACAATTGACATAATAATAAACAAACTTATAGAACAAAATGAAAACAAACAATATATAACCGAAATAAAAAATAGTCTCCAACTAATACTAAAACAAAATTACTTTGAATTTAATAGCAAAATTTATCAACAGAAAGAAGGTTTAGCAATGGGATCACCATTATCAAGCATAATAGCAGAAATATTCCTACAACATATAGACACCAAAATACAAAACATCATAAAAACACATGACCCAGATGGCATATGGATAAGATATGTAGATGATGGACTATATGTATCAAATAACAAAAACACAAATGCAGAGAACATACTGAAACAAATCAATAACATACATCCCAAAATACAATTCACAGAAGAAAAAGAAAAACATAACAAAATCAACTATTTAGACATAACCATCACAAGATACAACAAACACATACAATATGCAATATATAGAAAACCAACTTCCACTAACATCATTATACCTAACCATTCTGACCACCCACCACAACATAAAATGGCAGCATTTCATTCGTTATTTAACAGAATGTACAAAATACCCCTAAACAAACAAGAAACTGACAAAGAAAGAAATATAATATACCAAATAGGTTATGCAAATGGATACAATAAAAATACTATGATCAAAATAGAAAATAAAATCAAATACAAAATAAAAACTGAACAATTAAGAATTAATCAAACTGAACAACACATAAACAATAACAACAACAAAAAATGGGCCACATTCACATATATAAATAATAAAATGTCAAAACTAACAAAACTATTTAAAAACACAGATATAAAAATAGCATACAAAACTAATAAAAATAAATTACAAAATCTAAATAGCTCACACAACAAAGATAATACAACAACCAACGGTATATACAAAATTGAATGCCAAGATTGCAATAAATGTTATATAGGACAAACAAAAAAACAGCTGAAAAAACGTTATTTTGAACACCTAAATGCATACAAAAAACCAAATATATATAAATCCAATTTAGCCACACATGCAATAAACACAGGACATGAATTCCCAGACATAACCAATGTAACACTAATAAAACATATACCACACAAAGGCACCATAATGAACATTTGGGAAAATTTACAGATTTACAAACATAAAACACAAAACAAATTAATACCAGAACAAATACAAATCAATACAAAACATGAGACAATATTCAAAGCACTCAACATCGAAAATACACAAAATACAAAAACAGATACCACAACCACACACAATAATGCAACATTGAAGGACCAAAGACCAACAAACCACCTTAATAACATCCAGAAGCCAACACACAAATACTGCACCAGAAGCAAGATGGCGAAGGCTGAAGATGGGAGAACAGGATCTCCCGAAACATGTTCCTTAGGAAAAAATATATCTTGAGGTAAAATAGTTATAAGTATTATAGTAATATATATATATATATATATATATATATATATATATATATATATATATTACCAGTATCGTTTGTAAATTATGATTTGCAAATGACAAGTTCAGTGTAAGCACCAAACAGTAGCCATAAGAATTGTAATGATAAGTAGTGTTAAGCATAACGGGGTTGGTTTTGGCTGGTTCTTTGTACTGTTCCTTCAAGGCTGCCATCCGAGCTTTCAATTCATATTGCTGACGTATGGTCTCTGCCCATCGCCGACCCCATCTCTATCAATCATATTTTGGCTGATCCCTTTAGGAAGTATGAGAAAGAAATGAGAAGAATAGAATTTAACATGTGAATGGAGGTGTGAATGATTTGAAAAAAAAAATATGTGTATAGATAATGTACGAGTGAGTGTGTGAATGGAAATAGTAAGTTTACCAAGTTCTTGGACCAGTAGGGTCTAAATGGGGTTTTCAAATGGGCCCTTATAAATTAAATTAAATTTTTTGGTGCTATTTTGTATGAATATGAATAGATTAGTTTAGAAAATCAAACAAATATTTTGTTGTACTCACTATTTTATGTTAATGAAAGTCACAATAAAGAAAGTTAAGAAAGAAAATGAATGGTGCTAGAGCACATAATCAATACTAGGAACTCCATGTAATGAGAATTGTAAATTTTCAATTTAAAAATATATCACATATACAGTAGACTCTCAACTATCCAACCTAATGTGGCGGTCGGCTGGGTCGGATAGCAAAAAAGTCGGATACACCGGAGCCGTAGGCATACCAGTCTTTGTAAGGTCAATGACCGCCACCCTATTGCGTTGAATGTACTTGTTGCTATTTGGATGCATACGTCATATCAGTTTGTCCGTATAAATGACGTACAGTAATAAATGAATTAGAAAGAAATGAAATAAGAATTCGCAACTACAGTATCTTTCACAAAACCTTTATTTGAAGGACGAAACAAAATGTGTAGTTAACAATAAGTTGAATGAGTTTTACTATGAGTTTTAATTTATACGAAAGCTTTCAACCAAATTAGTTGTTAATATAAATCAAATTATAATAACCTAAAACTACATACTGTATAATGAAAGAACAAGTGAAACTTACATTGTCTAAGGTTTGAAAAAGTCTGTAATTGAGACTTGCTTCTTTCCTCGCATTAATTTCCTCGCCGCTATATCCTTCCACTTACGTAAACATATTGCTACGACAGCACAGAACAATGTACGCGTTTATCGAATATGCCAGAAGGATCTCGATGTAAGCGTATGGTGTACGTGCTACTAGACGCATTTTGCGAGAATTTTCTCGACTGTGCCGGGCTTTGCTCGGGCGCTCGGACTGTGTCAAGGGCGTAGTAATTACGTAGTTCACGAGAGATAAGACACAGTTTGGAAAGCTACATCGGGTAGCAGCCTTAGTTTTTCAGTTCAATGCGAGATATATCTGATAGTGCGGTTCGAGAGTATTAGTGCGATATATTTCCAGAGCGGTTCGAGTTATTACTGTGTACGTTCAAGTAGTTATTATTGAAGTGTTGCGTTTTATAATCGGATGGTATAATTGTAATAAAATTGAGTTTTAATATTTGTGGACATTTTATTGCGTGTGTACAATTTTCATTTGATTTACTGTAGACTGTTGTTAATTACGAACTGTTTCACTGTAACAATTAAAGGTGTGATTAGTGACTTAATTGGTGTCTTGTACTTATTTTGTTTCCACTGTACCTACGACGATCTAGTAGACCGTCGTAACAATATGATGTCTGCTGGTGTTGCTTCTTCTTGCTGGCCAATGTATTCCACTGCCGTCTCGATCGCCTTCAGGCCTTCGGAGTGTGTTATACGATCGGAGGGTTCATCACCTTGTTCCTCTTCAATCGGCTGTTCATTTAATACCATCGCTACAATATCTTCATCTGCAATTTCTTCGATTTCGTCCTTTGCTAACCATTCTGTGATGTCTTCCAATGAAGCTTCCTCACATCCGGGAAATTTTTCTAACAGCGATACAAACGCAGTGTTATCAGTTGCATTTTCCACATCACATTGCTGTTCTACCTCTTCCCACTTATCACTGGCTCTGTGATCCAGCAAAATTTTCCACGATCGCACAAGCGTTAAAGATGGAATTTCATCCCATGTCTCGGACACCCATCTGATGACGTCAAGCATGTCTACTGACTGTAGTGCCGTCGCAACTTCTGTATTATCAATTGTCGCGATGATATAGCTTAGTAGCCTACGTCGATATTTCTTTTTCAAAGCTTGGAGCACTCCCTGATCCATTGGGTGACATATAGATGTAACATTTGCAGGCAAGAACAAAGCTTTTATGTCTCCATCTTTTAATTGGTCATTTGCTGGATGTGAAGGAGCGTTATCCAAAACTAGGATTGCTTTCCTTGTTAAATTGTTTTCAGCTAAATGTTTTTCAACTTGTGGCACAAATTCCTGTTCAAACCAATTTTTGAAAATTTCTCCATTCATCCATGCCTTTTATTGATGGGTATAATGCAGGGGCAAAGAACTTAAATCTTCAAGATTTTTAAAAGCTTGCGAGATTTTCCAATCAAGGTCAGTCTCAACTTGTGGTTTCCGGATGCGTTACTACAAGCTAAAACTGTAACGCGGTCCTTGCTCTTCTTGAACCCTGGTGTGGCCTTTTCCTGTTTAGACGCTAGTGTTTTAGACGGCAACATACGGTAATTCAAACCCGTCTCATCACAGTTGTACACTTGTTCTCCGGAAATACCTTCCTTATCAAGCAGGTCAAAAAAGTGTTTTTTAAAGTCAGGGACAGCGTCCATATTAGCAGACAATGCTTCACCACTAATTGTCATCTGACAAACACCAAAACGTTTCTTCCAGCGATCAAGCCACCCGTCACTGGCAGTAAACTCACCATCGTCTCCTTCGATCTGTTTTTTAAACTGAATCGCTTTTTCTTGGAGCAAGGGGCCTGAAACCGTCAATCCTTTCCCCCTCACATGTTCATACCACAGATATAAAGCCTCTTCAACTTCCACATGTTTTCCTTTTTGCATAGTTTTTCTAACTTTCACGCCACTGCCACTTGCTTGCTTAGAACACCATTTTTCAATCTCTGCGCGATTTCTTCGCCAATCACCCACAGTAGTTTTTGCAACTCCTAACTCCAATGCAATTTTGTTTACCGACTCACCAGAATCCATTCTTTTCATTGCTTGCAGTTTTTCTTCCAAAGTTACTACCACTTTCTTTCATTTGTCACCCATATTTCACTTAAAAATAAAAGCCACCAACAATACTGTATACACACTTTATAACAAATTAACAATCCACGAACGACTGAACCGCACGGACTGACTTCTGGATACAGACTGACTGATGCACCTGTTACACACTCAAGTAGGAACACGAAACTTTCCTGTCACAACATGAATCAATTGGCGTACTGTATTGGTAACTGGTGATTCATGCGTAAGCGCCTTCACCCGCGTGGCGGGATTGCTCACATGACGTTTGAAGGCGCTAGTAATCGAAGTAGCGGGGTCGGATAGGCGGGAGTCGGATAGCCGAGAGTCTACTGTATATGTTTTACTTGTGATTCCCCACTTTCGGGCGGTCACGGCGTCACCGAACCCTGACCGTGGATTTGGATTATTGTGGATAAGTGTGGTTGGGCAGATTGTATCCTAACCGTACTTGGTATTACACTACAGTCCCGTTTAACCGAATTTGATGGGACCCATAAGGCTTCGGTTAAACGAAAATTCGGTTAAACCGGAAAATATGTATTTTCATATATCAGACCGGATAGTTGTGTTGTTCACGGGGTCACGGCCCACGGGCGAGCAAGGCCTACAATAGCAAGGCACATTACAATAGGCCTATTACAAACGAATGCATCACAACACTCTACAGGTATTAATTTATAAATTAGAGTACGCTAAAAATGCAGTGAAATAATACATATTTTATTTTACATGAATGAGACACTTTGGAAAAGTACAGTAGTCGTAACAAACATAAAAAATTGTAGTGAAATACAATAGTACAGTGAAAAATTTATACAGTACTCTATGTAGGAAATAAAAACGTACACACATGAATAATAAAACATGAAATTCGCAACAAACATGAAAGAATTATGGTGGAATACAGTACAGTAAAACAAAATTTAATGTAGCGAAAATGTGCGCCATAGAATGAATAAAAATATGAAATTTCTAAAAACACATAAAAACATTCCTGCATGATGGAATGCAAAATAAAATCAAGGAAGTAAAAAAATGTGGTATTTTCTTTTGCTTCATATGAGAAGAACGTTTCTTTGCAGCTCGATCTCTAAGGCGTTTAATGAGAAGCAGCTCAGCAGGAGATGTTTCCTCTTGTTGTTCAAGGTACACCATGAGGTCTTCAAACATCCTAGTTGCTTCTGAATGGTTTGGCCCTTTCTTTTCTTGAAGGGATGGACCATCATCATCATCGGAGCTGAGCTCACCTGCCAGGTGACTTGAACATGCGGCAACAATGTCATCTTCACTAAGAATTGGATGTGGTTCTTCATCACCTTGTATCCATTCCGCTATATCGTTTATTTGAATCTCCGATCCGCCTACCAGACTGTTTAGCTGTGACACGAAGTTCTCGTCACTACACTCCACGGGAACATCAGGTTCATTTTCATTCTGCGACACTGTTGTAGGCATGTTGGGCCAGAGTTTCCTCCAAGTTTTGTTTAGAGCAACTGCCGTTTCCTCCTCCCATGCTGCAGCTGTCATGTAGATCACGTCCTTGATCGTTATTTGTTTCAACATGGATATGATGTCATTAGGCTCTTCATCTTCATCATTATCAATGATTTTACTGAGCAGTTTCCTCCTGTATAGTCTCTTCAAAGTTTCGATCGCACCTTGATCCGTCGGCTGTATAAGAGCTGTGATGTTTGGAGGTAAAAACTGCACTCGTATGTCACCATATTTCAACTCATCTGCTCCCGGGTGGGTGGGAGCATTGTCTATGAGGAGAATGGCTTTTAGAGGCAACCCTTCCTTTGTCAAACATATTTTTACTGCCGGAAAAGGAACAAAGTGGTGAAAAAACCAGTCCTTAAAGATATTTGATGACATCGAGGCGGATTTTTCAGACGCATAATGTAGAGGCAATGCACTACGCTTGACATTCTTTAAAGCCCTTGGGTTGGTAGACTTCCCTATCAAAACAAGTGGCAGTTTATGAGTGCCTGAAGCGTTGCTACAAACCAGTAACGTAACTCTTTCTTTACTTTTCTTATGACCACGAGCTGCCTCGTCTAGTTTTGATGCCAATGTTTTTGTAGGCAACATTTTGTAGTTCAGACCAGTTTCATCGGCATTGTATATCTGAGCAGGACTTAATTTTTCGTCCTTAACAATTTTTTCAAACTTCTTCTTAAACTCTTCAGCATCAAGAACAGCGCCTGAAAGACTTTCCCCAGTTATCGTCAGCTGCCTCACCCCATGTCGATCTTTCCACCTACTGAGCCATCCAATACTGGCAATGAAGCTTGGATCTCCACCCAACTTTTGGTTTAAACTCAATGCCTTTTCCTTAAGTATCGGTCCGGATATAGGCACGCCGCGCTCATGTTGTTGTTCAAACCACATTAAAAGTGCCTCGTATAAGGATTCATTTTTAGGTTTCTTTATTGTGGACCGATTCCCCAAAGAGTCTTGACTAACCATTTTAGCGCAAAAATCTTCAATTTGACTTCTATTTTTTGTCCAGTCACAAACTGTTGCTGCCCCAACTCCATATTCAATAGAAATGTTTTTTACTGACTCACCCTTGTCCAGACGATTAATAGCCTCCAGTTTTTTTTGCATTGTCACAACAACTCGTTTTCTCTTTTCTGCCATATCACTGCAGATCACTAAACAATATTGACACACTAAACACAACGCGACAAACAATACACTACTAATGTACAAAAATTATCATGAGCCAGCCACATCAGACAGAATTCAAAACATAACTGACAAGTGTCCTTGGACAGCGACAATAGTGTTAGTAGGCGTGCTAAAAATAGACGCTGGTGGGGGGGCTGAGTCAGTGGACAGTCAACACTACGAGTTCTCGTGCGGTGCCGGCCGAATGTTTGTGTACAGTCCTTGTATGAAAGCAGTATAAAATATGGTAATACAAAAGTATTTTCGGTGATTCGGTTGACCCAGAAATTCGGTTAAACGGGATTCGGTTAAACAGGCCTGTACTGTATTTTCAAAATTGGTGACTCTAGAAATTAACCGGGGGGTAAAATCAGGGGAATCACCGTACTATGGAACAGCGGCTACCATCGTACGGGTTGGTAGTGCCATGTTAAGGGCTTATAAGTAATATTTAGAAGGATTACTGGTGTCCTCGGACATCGGTAATGCCGAATTTTTTATAACGCTGAAGCAAGAACGGGGTAGGCAGCGTCTACACCCTAATTAAACTTCAGTTCTTGTGGATGCACCTGGGCGCTACAGTCCACCATCAGGAAATAATAGTGTGTGTGGAAAAGGAGCGGGCCGTTACAAGCCAGGGGCACGGATAACGCATCTGTGCACAAGGTAAATACCTGATCCGGTTTACCCGGCAGGTGGTTTACCTAATTATAACTGGTTAAAAGGGGGGAAATAATAAAATGATGAATTAGGAGAAGTAGCTGAGAAATCAGTGAGAGGTAATGACCACTGTAACAGCGGGACAATCAAGTTTACTTACTCTAACTAGAGAGTTGGTGGTTGTTGACCCAGTTCCTGTTCGGTAATGTTTACTATAAGTTTATGATTCAATGATTAGTGATGAATATTCACTTATGAGAACAAATGATTTTAAGTACTAGACTCTATGTTGTAATGATGGTATAATCACCAAGGACATGTTATGAGTTAAATTTAATAATGTTGTGTATTTGTGTTATTTATATTCAATGTGCCTATAGAAAGGTCACTCACCTGATAATGAGGCATCAGCTGATGCTGGTGTGGACTGTATAATGTTTAATGTATTCAAGTCATATGTTCTTTTGTTAATTAATTTAATTTAATAATTTGTTTATTTTATTAATTGTCAGAATATATGTTTCTGGAATTTAAATGCATTTAATCTTGAAAAAAAAAAAAAAAAATTTTTCTCTTGAAGTAAAGATGGTATTTTATTTTCATGTCCACTATATGAAGTAAAGATTGTGTATGTTGATGATATATCAGCTGATTCATAGTGTTCATGTTATATGTTTGTAACCAAGTGTAGGTGTAAGTGAGTTGAGTAGAGTAAAAGATTTTTTAGGTGGTAACAATTATCTGCCTAGGATTATAAAGATTTATATTGAAAATGATATTCATTTAAAAGATTTTGAATTTTAAAAGTTGCGGTTAGATGGATTAATTGAAGAAGATATAGCAAATTAACGTAAATGTGAATCTTTGGTAAGGGACTTAGATTTATTTCACTACATGAATGAAATTTAAATAGTTTATTTTCGTTTTGAGATGATCTTGCCAGACAAACAAGTAACAGTTGAGTAAAATAAGGGAATTGTGTTTATATTTGAGGATAAGATATTTATGTTAATTTAAAAATGATTACAATTGTTTTGAAGTTAGGGTTTGGTACAGTAAAGAATGTTTAGTTGAGTTAAGTTACTGATTTTAAGATAGTAGGGCTCATATGTACGCACCCAGTCTTTGCTAAAGGCAATCCAGTATATTTATAAGGGGAGATATATCGGTTGAGGATCTGGTTTGGTATAAGGCTAGTTATTGATTTTTTGGAATGTTACAAGGTTAGGCGATACTGTGGTGAGTGCCTGTCCGATTTTACGGTGTAGGGATCTCGAACAGAGAAGTCCAGTAACGTCATTCAGGTGCAGCCATAGTCGCCAAACTAGGGGGTAGTTTACCCATGATTTATTAAGTAATTATTAAGGGGGGTTGTTGGCACCATATCCTCGCTGGTCTTCTTAGGGTTTAGCAATGAGAGTTTTTCTGTTTCGGCAGAAAACCTCTTATTGGGGGGGGGGGTATTGTAACGGTACAGAATGAAGGGGTCTGTAATCTAAAGTTTTTCCTAAACCGAGTATACTTTGTGAACGAACTATAGATACGGGACTGTCACGGTGAGGCACTGGAATGCAGGTTATCAACAAGGGTGCGAATTCACGCGTATGAGCACAGGTGTCGGCCAACATTCACACGATAATGTGACGTACAACGTTCGCTAGTCAGCCAGAGCGAGTATACAGTAATTCGTGGTCGCTAATTACTATATCATGTGACGCCCGTTGGGCCTATCACAAACAACCTGGTGAGCAGGAGAATGTTTTTAGCTATCTTGAAAAAATTACTCAGCGTCACCAAGCAGAACCGTGCGGTTCAATGTACAGGCTCGCGAGCCGAAAATTCGAATAAAAGTAAACCTGTGTGATTAAAATACATAAAAATGTAAAACTTGTTTAAGCACCAACAGTGAAACGTTAGACAACAATAAGTGACCAAAATTTAATTAGTTGAGAACATATTATCGGCAGTGAACGAAACCGTGACAGTGCGAACGTAATTGGAATGACCAAAGGAACAATGAAATGGACTAGCTTCACAACGTGGCGGAAACAGTATCAGTAAAGTAAACCGACAATCTAAATTAAAAACAAAATAATGTAAAAAAGAAAAGATAAAATTTATATAATGAATAAAGAGATATCTCAAGTTTAATAGGGTATAATGTTACCCTATAAATTATAAAGTTTAACAATTTAATGTTTGTTTTTTGGTAATGCATTTAGTTTAGGGGGGTTAGGTTTTATTTGTTTAAGGTATTTGGCGCTTTCTGGTTTGATTAAATGTTTTGTGATGTTTATAAATTTGTTAATAAACAAGATTACACCGACGAACTCAACACAATAAAATACATAGCAATCAAAACCGGTTACAACCCTAATTTAATAAACACACTACACAAACGCATCAAAAACAAAAACAACAAAACACAAAATACCATCAACACACAGCACAATAAATACATCACACTCACATACCACAACTCCTACACACTGCCAACACATTCAGAAAACACAAATACAAAATAGCATACAGAACAACCAATACCATCAAAAAACACATCAATAATACAAACGCAGACATAGACAAATATAACAAAACAGGTGTTTACAAATTAAATTGTAATGACTGCAATAGTTTCTACATAGGCCAGACGGGAAGATCTTTTTCATCCCGTTATTCTGAACACTTAAAAGCTTTAACCAACAACAATATACACTCCGCATTTGCCACACACATACACACAGAAAACCACAGTTACACCAACATAGACACTAATCTGGAAATTTTACATTACTTACCCAAAGGTCGAAAACTCAACACAACTGAACAATACGAAATATATAAACACCACACAACACAACCAAACGACATACTTAACGATCAATTACAATATAAATTACATACACTTTTTGACACAATTATACAAAAAACAAACATTAAATTGAATCCCCGCGCCAATCCCCTTCCTCCACGCACCACCCCCACTACCCCCACTACACATTCCACACAACAACCGTTACTAAATGATGGCAGTCTGTCTCTAAGCTGAAGAAGGCGAATACGTACGCCGAAACGCATTCGACGAGAAGAGAATAAACAGTAAGTTCACAAGAAAAAGTTTCATTTTTAGATAAGTGTTAATGCTGTGAAAGAAGTGATGAATAATCAAGACAACTATAATTCAAACTTGTTCCCGCCACTTATCGATTTTTACAATCAAGCCAGCAGTTTGCTGTGTTTACTGCTTGAGCGCTTGCCGTCAATTGATAGCTGTTCGCTACAATGTACAACATTTATAATACACTTTCCTAATGAAAATAAAACGCATTGGTTACAGACAGTATTGGTTTATTAGTTAATGGTTATTACTTATTCAGTGACACAGGTTATATTTGGTTTTTTATATTATTTTGCACCGGCAATTAATCTAAGACAATTTTCTCTGGATTTTGACGAATCGATTCTGAACGTAACAGATACCCAATAATGGCATCTGTCGAAGTAGTATACAAATATTTTCGTTCGATCGTCTGGATTCTTGAGATTACGATAAAAGGATTAGATGCAATTACAATAATAAAAATACACAACTTTACATTATTTCTACTTAAAGAATATAACGTGTAGCTATAATTTGTTTTTTGGAGTGTAGTAAAAGTGTTTCAAAAGTTCGTAAACTAACAACAGGTTAATTTTATAAATTGACAAATTTTCAGTGTCTTAGTTTTTTATTTAATCTTTGAAAGAGAATAAATTCAGTTTAGTGATAGTTCATATTACAGTGAGAAATATTTAAAGTGCGTTTTTTCGGAAATTTGGGTAATTTAAATGATACTTAACACCTTAGTAGACTGGGTGTATGCAGTTGGTCTGGTAGAAAGGACTTGAGCTGCAATCGGATTCAAATTTCAGTTGTTTGGGCTTCTGGCATCTTTTTCAATTTAATCGGAGCAATTTATTCATTTCTTTTTGATTTAAATGGTCTTCGACATCAGTTAAATGGTTTCAGTCATCGTCTGCTTCCTTCTCGTTCATTTGTGGTAATTTGGTTTACTTTTATAACATTTTAAATTAAATATCTGGTTGTTCAAAATTTGGCTTCTGTTCTCCAAGAGCGTCCCTTTACGAGTAACGATATTCAACCATAATTCCGTCCCTAACGGCAGTTGCCATGGTTACTAATTAAATCTGATTGGTTAATCTGGCTATAAATCCATTGTTATCAAAATTTGAATTCTTTTCAACATCCTTGTATATCTTCTGATTGCTTTCATTCCGTTATCTTCCTTCCTAAGTATTAATTATTATCACTGTTATTTGTATTTTCTTCCAAAGATTATTTTGGTATCCCACAAGATTGGGTTATTTCATGTTTTATAATTTTACCATTATTTTAATATTTCCTAATTACATTTCTCTTTTAATTTAAGTCCTTATTCTAATATTTTGCTTTTAATAAGATTTACAATTTATCCTTGGTTGATTATTCGCCTTGGATTTGTTAATTACTTTGTTATTTTCATACAATTTGTATTTGTTGGTGTTTGACAGTTAGGCATTTCTTAAGCCTAAGTAGCCATTACTGATTTTTACTTATTTCATATACATTACATCTCATTTTAACCTAATGCTTTATTTTGTTCTTATAACAGGTTTTGTTACCTATTGATGTGTTTTGGTTCTGTTTTTGTGTTATTTGTATGTTACTACTATTTTATACATCATGTATTGCTAATTATTTGCTAACTGGTTTTCTCGTTTTCTAAGTCATATATTGCTTTACTTTCTTACTTATTTAATCCGCCAATGTCAACAACTGACATTTATCAACTGACATTTATTTAACTGACTGAATTTTAGGGTATGGCTATTACTTACTATTCTTTATCACATAAATTAAAACATTTAGGTCTATGGTTGGTATAATTACCCCAGCCATATCCTATTCATAAATTTGCTTAAACAATTATTTAACAATTAGTAGGTAATATTGGTGTACGATTCATTACATTTTATTTTATTTTTTGGGTGATAAACAACCTCACCTCTTTTGAACTTACTTCAATAATTATCCCTTATAACATGGGTGTTTATTGATTGTTTTAAACTTCTTATTTTATAAATAATTTTTACCTTCACTCCATGGTAACACTATCTGTTTACTCTTTCATGGGATTCTCACTTTTAAATACTATTATATACTTTTAAACTTTACCATAAGATTCTTTTCTAATCAATACAGTTAACATCACTCTTCAGTGTTCATTACTTCTTAATTAATTGTTTATTTTAAATACTATTCTTAACAACTTTCTTAAATATTAATATTGTTCACTAGTAAACCTTTAGTGTTTGTTATTTTTACTAAGTGTTTATCTTAGCTTTCACTATTTTTCCTATTGCTATCATTGACAATATTTTTATTTACTTTTAAATAGTAACCAACACCTTCACTTTTAAATTGTCTTGTGTTCATTATAATTTATTTAGTGTTTTTTATCTATCATTTTACTTTAGGGTTTTTTCACTTTCAGTATGGGCACTTCTTAAACTTTTTATTTAAGTGTTTATTAGTGGGTAATCCCTATCACTACTTTTCTTTGTCACTTAGTTATTTTCAGTTTATTCTCTACTACTTGTCTGTGTTTTATCACCTTGTTTCATTTTATTTCCTTTATAGTTGGTTTGTTCCATTTTTATTTTCATTTTTCTTCTCCTTCACTTCTCATCTTGTTTCCTTTTATTTTGGTTCTTATCTGGCCAATCTCTGGGGTTGGGTCAAAGTCGTTTGTCTGTCAGTCTAGTCTGTGAGTTTCTTTAATAATCACTTTTAGTTTACAATTCTTCCTCCTTCTTTCTTAATTACATTTTATCTCCTTATTCTCTTCATTATTTATTTATTAAAATATATTACTTTTTAGCATTTCTTACATACTTATAGTTATCAAATATGAACTGAATTTGGCGATGTTATATATGTTATGATATATATATATATATATATATATTATAACAGCACCAAATATCAATTATCTGGGGTTATATGTCAACTGTATACTAGAATCATGTTTAAATAAATTGTAAAAGTCAAAACTCCATTTGTATGTAGTAGCGATGAAAATAATGCTTTGTAAAACGACGCACACGTGGCCGTTATGTAATCAGCTCGCTGTAGAAGGAAGAGCCACACCCAAACTGTTAATTATTAATATCTAACCATAGTTGTGAAGATTCATCAGAAGACTCTACGTGGTCAACACACATAATTACAAACATAGTAAATACAGATCAACTGTACAACTCGTAATTATTGCGTCAAGTCGAGATACTCTTCATTAAAACAACCAAGCTTATTGTGTACTACAAGCCGTGGTCATAAGCACGCAAGAGATCCACCAGACTACAAGACCAGACTTCAAGAATACGACAGAGAGGCCGTCTAAATCATTGGTGAACCAGCTGACGAGCAGAGCTACCACTCGAACGAAACACACACACACACGCTAACGTGCGACGTGCGAATCGACGAGGGACATAAACCAGTTCCAGCAGAAAGCCGTAGACGTTAAAATATTCAACAAACAGCAGGAGAGGAGAGTGTTGCCGAATTCTGAACTCAACGATCGAATCCAGGACGCTTCAAGCAGATTGCTATCTCTAGCAGATTGGACCAAATCAGCGAGGGACCATTTGGAGCAACTCTACCATCCACTTCAATAACAGGAAAGCAAAATCAACTTATTTATTTTTCAACATCAAATTTTCTTGATTTTTCAATTAAAAGCATTGTAATTTAAACAATGCAGGTGCCATACAAAAATCAAAGACTCTAGTAAATAAGAATAAATTCATTGTGATAATCTGTATAGCAGTCTAAGTCATTAGTAAGCTGTAGTTAAGAATCAATAGAAATAATACAAAAGCGCTATACAAATCTTAATATACAATCTAATTATTAGCTCATACTGCAGTATAACAGAGTCAAATCACTAGAAAATGAAATGACGTGAGCTAGACTGTCACGCCTAATTTATTTTTACAAAATATTCAAATTAACTTCAGAGTGTTTATATTTTATTTTTATTAACATTCGAATCTAATTTATTTAAAGCAATTTAATTAAATTAAATAAATTAACGAATTAAATTTTTACTTGCAATTAACTTGTCAAATAACGAGTTTAGCTTCTTTTCAATTATCAACCAATTGAAAAACATTAGTCAAAATCGATTCATTGTTTAGACTGTAAGGATAATTGATGATATAATAACCATTTTATTCTTGTGTGTTATTGGAGTAATAAACAACGTTTTATTACCCCATATTACATTGTTTTATTGTTGTACTACAAAGCCTACCAGTCTCACAAAACTCTTCCCCTTTAAAGTAACTTATTTTGTGTGTTGTTGCCATAAATTTGAGATTACCAACTTGCGAAATTCAAATCCAAAATCCACACGCCCTAGTCGGAAGAAACTCCAAGATCGGACAGCAGGTAGGTACTCATACATAACACAACACAACAACAATGCATATAAGTAGAGTTGCATATGGCGCTCCAATTTCGTGGGGCTCGATAAAATAAAATAAAATAATTAAATTCAATTTAATTTTAAATTTTACGTTAGAACAAAGTTTGCTGTTTTAACTCTTAAAACAGCTGGCGTCCAACTGAACAATCCCCAAAGAGTTTTGTGATTGGTAGTGGTACAGCATTGAAATTATTTTGTGTATTTGAAACTACTCTGTGTATTTGAAATTATTCTATATTTGAAATTGTTGTGTATTTAAAATGGATATGGACAAAATACTTAAACAAATACAACAAATGAACGAGAATATGAACACGAAATTTGAACAGAGTGCAGCCAAAGCTGAAATGAATATCGCAGAGTTAACGTCCAAAATCGAGGCGCAAAGAGTCAGTCTAACCGAGGCATTAGAAATTAGCAACGCCGACATAAATACAGAAATTAAACAAACGAATAAACAATTAACTGCTAAAGTCACTGAAATCGCGGAAAGTAATAAAGAAAGTAGTAAAGAATTGACCGCGAAAATCGATGAAAGCGTACAAGAGTTAACCGCTAAAGTTACGGAGATCGGAGAGAAAGTACATACGGTTGAAACCAAAAAGAAATGAACGGTTTAAGGTTTTTGAGACCACAATGCAAAAATCGTTTATCGAACAAGTCACGCGTATGGAGGGCCGATTCAAAGAGCACATTAGCAGGTGCGAGAAACAAACAGCAGAGGTCGCGAAAAAAGTCGACTCGCTCGAGATAGATTCAAGCTGACGCGACAGAAACGCAACGTCAAGTAAATAGACTAGACGCTTCAATTGTAGAGACGCGATCTAACATAGACTCTAATAAAGAGAGTGTATACAAACACTTAGCGACGAAATTCTGAAAGTACGACAGGAAGTACGGAGGAGATCCGCTCCTAATATTTTAGTACAAGGTCCTGTCGATGAGAAAAATTGTGTGTATTTTACAGGGGAAAATAACGAAAACCCTATTGAATTTTTGTTAGCCTGTGAAAGTGAAATGGCGAGGGTAGGGTCGAGACTAGAAGATCAAGATAAAATACAGTGGGTAGTTAACGCGATGTGTGATTCGGCGCGTAAATGGTACAACATTGTACGCGATAGAGTGTCCACATACGCGGAGTTCAAACAAAAATTTGAAAGCCGGTACTGGAATTCGCATACTCAAAGACTTTTCCGCAATGAACTGGAATATGGGCGTTTTGAAAGGAAAATGGGTATTACCGCAGAAAATTATATCATCCAGCAGGTCGAGCACGCAAAGCATTTAACCCCAGCATTTTCGGAGATTGATATAGTCACGAAACTAGCTTATCATTTTAATCACAATATAAGAGTAGCTGTGTTTACGCAGGGTATACGCACGGTCGATGAACTGCTCATTCTAGTGTCCCAAAGCGAGACGGTTTTTATTTAGGCGGGTGGCGTTATAACCCTGATTTTCGCCGAAATAACGAAGGTCAGAATCCACAGGTACAATATCATCAGCAACCTGATCAAAGACCAAGCACAAGCTCCACTCCACCCCAGACACCGTCAAAACTGCCAAATAAAACCTTTGAGTACAAGGGTAAACAAAATGTCGGTAGACCAAAGGGGCAAGGTAAGGGTAACGACGGGGCCCCGATTAGAGAAATTCAAACGGTCGAAATTGCGAAAGCTGATACAACTGCGAAAGACAGCGACACCCAAAGCAATAAGGACTCAAACAATAAATCAAAAAAGTATCAATCTACAAAAAACGTGCCAAAATGCGCATCCAGCAAGGACACGCTATAAACACGCCAAAAATATGTAAATGTAAGCATGCTAAATATAAGAATTATATGTTGTGTGAAAAGTGTACTTTTAATTATGTAACTTGTGTGCCCGTTAATAACGTGTTCCCACCGGACGTCAGGGATCCGTTGCTAGAATCCGGTCCCGCTCAACAAAGGCCAGTGAGCGCGGCGTGTCCGGTATTACATGCCTTTGTCAACGGCGTTCCCACACAAATTTTGTTGGACACCGGCAGCGTTGTTTCCGGTGTCAGTGAAAGATTCCTGCGTGCGAATAAAAAGTATTTTCGTACGGCCCCATCACTTCCAATAAATCAATTTTATATACGAACCGCTACCGATACCAAAGAAAAAATAGACACTCAATACTATCTAACTATTATGCTAGAAAAAGTGCAATTTGAAGTGTGTGTAGTGGGTATAAACAATTTAATATGTGATGTGTTATTGGGGGTAGATGTATTAGAGCAAATACGTGCGGAAATTAACACCAGTGAACACTTATTAAAATGTACTATTGACAATGTTAGTTACACTTTCAAATTGAACACGCACACACACACACACACAAAACCATGGTGACCCAATTAAAATTACACGACCACCAAAACAAATAATTCATTATAAAAATGGTGAACAGGGGGAAACAACCTTAGATTCCCAAACTGAACGGAGATTGTCGTCGCTGCAAGAAGAGTTCAGCGATATCTTCAGTGAAGAGCACTCAATCTCTCGGTTTATGAACATAGGATCAACCTCATAGAACCGGAGAAGTTCATAAGGAGAATCTACCAGGTACCTATAAAGTACCAGGCCGAGGTCCAGCAGGAGATACAGCGGATGTTGGAGGAAGATATTATAGAAAGATCTAATAGCAGCTTCCTCAACCCACTGCTAGTCGTCCACAAGAAGACTGGAGAAATCCGACTCTGCCTGGATATGAGGAATTTAAATAGTCTGGTAGAAAAAGAGTTTGACTGCGCACCAACAGCGGAGGACCTATTCATTAAATGTGAAGGAGCCAGGTACCTCACGAAGCTAGATCTAACAGCAAGCTTCTGGCAGGTCCCGCTGTGCGAGCAAGATCGTAAGTATACAGCATTTATATTTAATAACAAATGCTACCAGCACAAGGTGGTACCTTTTGGCCTTAGCACGAGTCTCGCCGCGATTGTAAGATGCCTCGAGAGAGCTCTAGGACCTGAGGTAGACTCTTACAATGTAATATTCGTCGATGACATCCTCGTGATATCCCGCACGTTGGAAGAACACTTCGAGCATCTCAGGAGCGTCTTCCAGAAGCTGAGGTCAGCCAACATCAAGCTCAAACTACACAAGTGTGAGTTCGTAAAGTCTCGAATGACGTTCCTGGGACATATAATCTCAGCTACAGGCATCAGTACGGACCCAGAGAAGCTCAGGAGTATTGTGGAGTTCCTGGTGCCCAAGAACCTCAAACACTACGAGCATTCCTTGGACTTACGGGATACTACAGGAAATTCACCAGCAAATACGCCGAATATACAGTCCCCTTGCTACAGCTGGTACGCAAAAATATAAAGTGGAAATGGGGTTCTGAACAGAACGATGCGTTTGAGAGGGTTACGGGCCTGTTCCAATCTAATTTACAATTGTTCCATCCACAACAGGGCAGGAAGTACGTAATGTATACTGACGCTAGCGAGTATGCTATCGGCGCCGTGTTGCACCAGGAAGACGAACAAGGTAGTCTTCATGTTGTCGCATACGCCAATAGAACGCTCAAAGGCGCTGAGTTGCATTATTGTACTTCTGAGAAAGAAATACTCGCCATAATAAACGCTCTCAGAAAATTCAGACATTACCTATATGGTACCCATTTCGAGATCCACACCGATAATCAGGCGTTATCCTTTATATTGAAGTGCCGACTAGCAAATTCCCGACTAACACGATGGGTGTTAGCTATTCAAGAGTATTCTTTTACTATTAAATACTGCAAAGGAGCAGAGAATACCACAACAGACACCTTAAGCAGATATTCGCCTGTAGAAAAGGAGGAGGTATACGAAGCAGCTGACGACGAGTTGAGGGTATTAAATATGCAATACACTGTCGTGCCTGAAGCTACCAATATGCTACAAAACATAGGACGCGAGCAGGACAATGACCTCGCACTCCTTGCTAAAAAGCAAATGTTAGCAGCTCACCCAAATCCGCATTACCTCATACAAGACAATATATTGTATAAATTGTTACAGGGCGAATGGAAGGTGGTATTATCTCCCGCTATGCTTGCGTGTGTAACACACTCATTACACGTAAAAATGGCACACGCATCTCCAGTAAAATGTGTAAAAATATTACAGGAGGATTTTACAATTACAAACATGTATCGTAGGGTAAGGAAATTGTTAAAAACATGTCATCCGTGTCAAACCGCGAAAGCACCAAATTTGCACACTTACATTCCCATGGCAAATGTGATAACAGATGATCGCCACAGACTTTCTGGGACCACTACCCAAGGCTACCAGAAACCTAAAACACATTGTAGTTTGTGTCGATGTATTCACTAAAAAAGTTAGCCTTTACGCGATCCCTAGACCCACCATAAAGTCCGTTTTAAACATTATACTTAACAAGTATATTCCACAACATGGACCGATAAGGAGCGTGCTTAGTGACCAGGGAAAGCAATTCCAAAATAAACACTGGGCAGCCACCCTGGAACATAATGGTATTAAAGCAATCCTCACCTCGATACGACGACCACAGGGCAACCTCGCCGAAAGGGTGAATCGGGATATCGGAAAAATGTTCCGTATATATTGCTATAAGGAGCAAAGCAAATGGCCCGAGTTCCTATCATTCTTTGAAACGGCGATAAACGAAAACTATCACGACACCACTGAATACACACCAGCAGAGTTAGACTCTGGAACAAAGCCAGAGAGATTTTGGAATAATTATTTAAGCAGGCCAAAGACTTATAATCTACCTCTGCCGGTTCAGTGTAAAAATCAACTTGTGAAGGAAAGAATAGTTGAAAAAGGGCGGACAAATTCAATACCACTCATAAACTAACTAACTTTGTAGTAGGAGAGAAAGTGCTGCTCAAGGCGAACCCCGTAGGCCGGAGAGACATAAATGTAGCCGCAAAGTTTTTTCGTTTATATAACGGTCCGTATCTTTTGGCTCAGCAACTCGCGCCTCACACATTTATCGTTACGACGCTCGACCGAACGAAAACGGTAGGTAAATGTCATGCGAGCTCTTTAAGAAAATACTATGAGTAGCATGAAATTCCAAGGCGCGTCGGGACGAAATAATAAGACTTTAAAAATAAATTAATATTTAGAATTAATAATAATTTAATTAAATAATATTTAGAATTAAAATAAATTAACTGTGTTTTATATTATTAATAATAATTGTAGATAGATTGTGTATAAATAATAATGCTTTTCTAACGCGGTAACTAACGAGCGTGTAGGGCGAAACAAACACATGGGCAGGAAATAGTTACGTCACGATAACTACCGGCCGACGGTTTGAATGTAGGTCAAGCAATTAGCGTCGCGCGGTGCAATAACGACTGTAAACAAAACGTCAGCACATTCCATCGCGCGCGTGCCAGCTGTTGACAAACAAACCTGCTTAAACGCTGCAATTAGATACTACCCGTTCTGAAAACATTTAATTACACAATAATTTCATTTATAATATTATTAATAGAGTGTATTTAGGATTAAGTTGTATATAATGGAAGAACATTAACAGACATGTATGTGTCTTTAAAATAAGTAGTACAATGTATAAGTAGCAAGTATAATTATTACAAAATACGTTGATAATAATTGAAAAAAAAAAAAAAAATTGTAATTAATTACTCATTTTTTTTTTAAATTAGGCAGGGGAGTATATAACAGCACCAAATATCAATTATTTGGGGTTATATGTCAACTGTATACTAGAATCATGTTTAAATAAATTGTAAAAGTCAAAACTCCATTTGTATGTAGTAGCGATGAAAATAATGCTTTGTAAAACGACGCACACGTGGCCGTTATGTAATCAGCTCGCTGTAGAAGGAAGAGCCACACCCAAACTGTTAATTATTAATATCTCGGAAACTAATAAATTAAGGCGAAATCCAAGATAGCCAAAATGTTTGCCGAAATATTAATAATAACGTGTGCAAATTTTACGCAATATAATTAACAAATAAAAGTTAATTAATTTAATTGAATAACTTCTGTAAAAATAGAGCTACATTAATGAGCTTTTAATATGTTATAAATATAATAATTTCCAACAGATTGTATATTTTAGATTTAGCACATCTTGGTTTGCAACCAAGATATTGCAAAATAAAACTATCACAGGAAATCCGGACCGACAATTTAGTTCCGCCGGGTTAATAATATTAATAATAATATTAATTCTCCGCCTGTGGGAAACTAACTTCATTCTCACGGACTGAGGGAATTCAAATTTTGTGTAGTAGGGAGAGTGTGTCAGCCAATCAAATCATTTGACGAAATCCCGACCAGCGCGGTGTTTTGGGGCTGAACCATCACTCTACTGCCAGTATTTGCGAAGTACGGACGTAATTCTTCGATCGTCTCATAACCATAGTTGTGAAGATTCATCAGAAGACTCTACGTGGTCAACACACATAATTACGAACATAGTAAATACAGATCAACTGTACAACTCGTAATTATTGCGTCAAGTCGAGATACTCTTCATTACAACAACCAAACTTATTATGTACTACAAGCCGTGGTCATAAGCACGCAAGAGATCCACCAGACTACAAGACCAGACTTCAAGAATACGACAGAGAGGCCGTCAAAATCATTGATGAACCAGCTGACGAGCAGAGCTACCACTCGAACGAAACACACACACACACACACACACGCTGACGTGCGAATCGACGAGGGACATAAACCAGTTCCAGCAGAAAGCCGTAGACGTTAAAATATTCAACAAACAGCAGGAGAGGAGAGTGTTGCCGAATTCTGAACTCAACGATCGAATCCAGGACACTTCAAGCAGATTGCTATCTCTAGCAGATTGGACCAAATCAGCGAGGGACCATTTGGAGCAACTCTACCATCCACTTCAATAACAGGAAAGCAAAATCAACTTATTTATTTTTCAACATCAAATTTTCTTGATTTTTCAATTAAAAGCATTGTAATTTAAACAATTCAGGTGCCATACAAAAATCAAAGACTCTAGTAAATAAGAATAAATTCATTGTGATAATCTGTATAGCAGTCTAAGTCAGTAGTAAGCTGTAGTTAAGAATCAATAGAAATAATACAAAAGCGCTATACAACTCTTAATATACAATCTAATTATTAGCTCATACTGCAGTATAACAGAGTCAAATCACTAGAAAATGAAATGACGTGAGCTAGACTGTCACGCCTAATTTATTTTTACAAAATATTCAAATTAACTTCAGAGTGTTTATATTTTATTTTTATTAACATTCGAATCTAATTTAATTAAAGCAATTTAATTAAATTAAATAAATTAACGAATTAAATTTTTACTTGCAATTAACTTGTCAAATAACGAGTTTAGCTTCTTTTCAATTATCAACCAATTAAAAAACATTAGTCAAAATCGATTCATTGTTTATACTGTAAGGATAATTGATGATATAATAACCATTTTATTCTTGTGTGTTATTGGAGTAATAAACAACGTTTTATTACCCCATATTACATTGTTTTATTGTTGTACTACAAAGCCTACCAGTCTCACAAAACTCTTCCCCTTTAAAGTAACTTATTTTGTGTGTTGTTGCCATAAATTTGAGATTACCAACTTGCGAAATTCAAATCCAAAATCCACACGCCCTAGTCGGAAGAAACTCCAAGATCGGACAGCAGGTAGGTACTCATACATAACACAACACAACAACAACGCATATAACTTCATCAACAATAATAAATGCGTACAACTAGATAAAAAACCAACAGAAAACTATCTTAAACAAACAATAAAACTAATAAAAACAAATAAAAACATTTTTAACAATAAAAACATAGACATATATATAAAAAATAATCCAGAACCACCTAAAATGAACAGCCTAATAAAAATACACAAATTAAACAACCCAATACGTCCATTAATCAATTTCAAAAAAGCTCCTACATACAAAATAGCAAGAATAATAGCACAAAAACTAAAAAATAACCATTTAACAAATAACCATCATAACATAAAAAATACATACGAATTAATAGACAAACTAAAAATAATAAATATAAATGAAAATACATTTTTCACATCATATGACATAACAAACATGTACACTAATATCCCAGTAGAAGAAACAATTGACATAATAATAAACAAACTTATAGAACAAAATGAAAACAAACAATATATAACCGAAATAAAAAATAGTCTCCAACTAATACTAAAACAAAATTACTTTGAATTTAATAGCAAAATTTATCAACAGAAAGAAGGTTTAGCAATGGGATCACCATTATCAAGCATAATAGCAGAAATATTCCTACAACATATAGACACCAAAATACAAAACATCATAAAAACACATGACCCAGATGGCATATGGATAAGATATGTAGATGATGGACTATATGTATCAAATAACAAAAACACAAATGCAGAGAACATACTGAAACAAATCAATAACATACATCCCAAAATACAATTCACAGAAGAAAAAGAAAAACATAACAAAATCAACTATTTAGACATAACCATCACAAGATACAACAAACACATACAATATGCAATATATAGAAAACCAACTTCCACTAACATCATTATACCTAACCATTCTGACCACCCACCACAACATAAAATGGCAGCATTTCATTCGTTATTTAACAGAATGTACAAAATACCCCTAAACAAACAAGAAACTGACAAAGAAAGAAATATAATATACCAAATAGGTTATGCAAATGGATACAATAAAAATACTATGATCAAAATAGAAAATAAAATCAAATACAAAATAAAAACTGAACAATTAAGAATTAATCAAACTGAACAACACATAAACAATAACAACAACAAAAAATGGGCCACATTCACATATATAAATAATAAAATGTCAAAACTAACAAAACTATTTAAAAACACAGATATAAAAATAGCATACAAAACTAATAAAAATAAATTACAAAATCTAAATAGCTCACACAACAAAGATAATACAACAACCAACGGTATATACAAAATTGAATGCCAAGATTGCAATAAATGTTATATAGGACAAACAAAAAAACAGCTGAAAAAACGTTATTTTGAACACCTAAATGCATACAAAAAACCAAATATATATAAATCCAATTTAGCCACACATGCAATAAACACAGGACATGAATTCCCAGACATAACCAATGTAACACTAATAAAACATATACCACACAATGGCACCATAATGAACATTTGGGAAAATTTACAGATTTACAAACATAAAACACAAAACAAATTAATACCAGAACAAATACAAATCAATACAAAACATGAGACAATATTCAAAGCACTCAACATCGAAAATACACAAAATACAAAAACAGATACCACAACCACACACAATAATGCAACATTGAAGGACCAAAGACCAACAAACCACCTTAATAACATCCAGAAGCCAACACACAAATACTGCACCAGAAGCAAGATGGCGAAGGCTGAAGATGGGAGAACAGGATCTCCCGAAACATGTTCCTTAGGAAAAAATATATCTTGAGGTAAAATAGTTATAAGTATTATAGTAATATATATATATATATATATATATATATATATATATTACCAGTATCGTTTGTAAATTATGATTTGCAAATGACAAGTTCAGTGTAAGCACCAAACAGTAGCCATAAGAATTGTAATGATAAGTAGTGTTAAGCATAACGGGGTTGGTTTTGGCTGGTTCTTTGTACTGTTCCTTCAAGGCTGCCATCCGAGCTTTCAATTCATATTGCTGACGTATGGTCTCTGCCCATCGCCGACCCCATCTCTATCAATCATATTTTGGCTGATCCCTTTAGGAAGTATGAGAAAGAAATGAGAAGAATAGAATTTAACATGTGAATGGAGGTGTGAATGATTTGAAAAAAAAAATATGTGTATAGATAATGTACGAGTGAGTGTGTGAATGGAAATAGTAAGTTTACCAAGTTCTTGGACCAGTAGGGTCTAAATGGGGTTTTCAAATGGGCCCTTATAAATTAAATTAAATTTTTTGGTGCTATTTTGTATGAATATGAATAGATTAGTTTAGAAAATCAAACAAATATTTTGTTGTACTCACTATTTTATGTTAATGAAAGTCACAATAAAGAAAGTTAAGAAAGAAAATGAATGGTGCTAGAGCACATAATCAATACTAGGAACTCCATGTAATGAGAATTGTAAATTTTCAATTTAAAAATATATCACATATACAGTAGACTCTCAACTATCCAACCTAATGTGGCGGTCGGCTGGGTCGGATAGCAAAAAAGTCGGATACACCGGAGCCGTAGGCATACCAGTCTTTGTAAGGTCAATGACCGCCACCCTATTGCGTTGAATGTACTTGTTGCTATTTGGATGCATACGTCATATCAGTTTGTCCGTATAAATGACGTACAGTAATAAATGAATTAGAAAGAAATGAAATAAGAATTCGCAACTACAGTATCTTTCACAAAACCTTTATTTGAAGGACGAAACAAAATGTGTAGTTAACAATAAGTTGAATGAGTTTTACTATGAGTTTTAATTTATACGAAAGCTTTCAACCAAATTAGTTGTTAATATAAATCAAATTATAATAACCTAAAACTACATACTGTATAATGAAAGAACAAGTGAAACTTACATTGTCTAAGGTTTGAAAAAGTCTGTAATTGAGACTTGCTTCTTTCCTCGCATTAATTTCCTCGCCGCTATATCCTTCCACTTACGTAAACATATTGCTACGACAGCACAGAACAATGTACGCGTTTATCGAATATGCCAGAAGGATCTCGATGTAAGCGTATGGTGTACGTGCTACTAGACGCATTTTGCGAGAATTTTCTCGACTGTGCCGGGCTTTGCTCGGGCGCTCGGACTGTGTCAAGGGCGTAGTAATTACGTAGTTCACGAGAGATAAGACACAGTTTGGAAAGCTACATCGGGTAGCAGCCTTAGTTTTTCAGTTCAATGCGAGATATATCTGATAGTGCGGTTCGAGAGTATTAGTGCGATATATTTCCAGAGCGGTTCGAGTTATTACTGTGTACGTTCAAGTAGTTATTATTGAAGTGTTGCGTTTTATAATCGGATGGTATAATTGTAATAAAATTGAGTTTTAATATTTGTGGACATTTTATTGCGTGTGTACAATTTTCATTTGATTTACTGTAGACTGTTGTTAATTACGAACTGTTTCACTGTAACAATTAAAGGTGTGATTAGTGACTTAATTGGTGTCTTGTACTTATTTTGTTTCCACTGTACCTACGACGATCTAGTAGACCGTCGTAACAATATGATGTCTGCTGGTGTTGCTTCTTCTTGCTGGCCAATGTATTCCACTGCCGTCTCGATCGCCTTCAGGCCTTCGGAGTGTGTTATACGATCGGAGGGTTCATCACCTTGTTCCTCTTCAATCGGCTGTTCATTTAATACCATCGCTACAATATCTTCATCTGCAATTTCTTCGATTTCGTCCTTTGCTAACCATTCTGTGATGTCTTCCAATGAAGCTTCCTCACATCCGGGAAATTTTTCTAACAGCGATACAAACGCAGTGTTATCAGTTGCATTTTCCACATCACATTGCTGTTCTACCTCTTCCCACTTATCACTGGCTCTGTGATCCAGCAAAATTTTCCACGATCGCACAAGCGTTAAAGATGGAATTTCATCCCATGTCTCGGACACCCATCTGATGACGTCAAGCATGTCTACTGACTGTAGTGCCGTCGCAACTTCTGTATTATCAATTGTCGCGATGATATAGCTTAGTAGCCTACGTCGATATTTCTTTTTCAAAGCTTGGAGCACTCCCTGATCCATTGGGTGACATATAGATGTAACATTTGCAGGCAAGAACAAAGCTTTTATGTCTCCATCTTTTAATTGGTCATTTGCTGGATGTGAAGGAGCGTTATCCAAAACTAGGATTGCTTTCCTTGTTAAATTGTTTTCAGCTAAATGTTTTTCAACTTGTGGCACAAATTCCTGTTCAAACCAATTTTTGAAAATTTCTCCATTCATCCATGCCTTTTATTGATGGGTATAATGCAGGGGCAAAGAACTTAAATCTTCAAGATTTTTAAAAGCTTGCGAGATTTTCCAATCAAGGTCAGTCTCAACTTGTGGTTTCCGGATGCGTTACTACAAGCTAAAACTGTAACGCGGTCCTTGCTCTTCTTGAACCCTGGTGTGGCCTTTTCCTGTTTAGACGCTAGTGTTTTAGACGGCAACATACGGTAATTCAAACCCGTCTCATCACAGTTGTACACTTGTTCTCCGGAAATACCTTCCTTATCAAGCAGGTCAAAAAAGTGTTTTTTAAAGTCAGGGACAGCGTCCATATTAGCAGACAATGCTTCACCACTAATTGTCATCTGACAAACACCAAAACGTTTCTTCCAGCGATCAAGCCACCCGTCACTGGCAGTAAACTCACCATCGTCTCCTTCGATCTGTTTTTTAAACTGAATCGCTTTTTCTTGGAGCAAGGGGCCTGAAACCGTCAATCCTTTCCCCCTCACATGTTCATACCACAGATATAAAGCCTCTTCAACTTCCACATGTTTTCCTTTTTGCATAGTTTTTCTAACTTTCACGCCACTGCCACTTGCTTGCTTAGAACACCATTTTTCAATCTCTGCGCGATTTCTTCGCCAATCACCCACAGTAGTTTTTGCAACTCCTAACTCCAATGCAATTTTGTTTACCGACTCACCAGAATCCATTCTTTTCATTGCTTGCAGTTTTTCTTCCAAAGTTACTACCACTTTCTTTCATTTGTCACCCATATTTCACTTAAAAATAAAAGCCACCAACAATACTGTATACACACTTTATAACAAATTAACAATCCACGAACGACTGAACCGCACGGACTGACTTCTGGATACAGACTGACTGATGCACCTGTTACACACTCAAGTAGGAACACGAAACTTTCCTGTCACAACATGAATCAATTGGCGTACTGTATTGGTAACTGGTGATTCATGCGTAAGCGCCTTCACCCGCGTGGCGGGATTGCTCACATGACGTTTGAAGGCGCTAGTAATCGAAGTAGCGGGGTCGGATAGGCGGGAGTCGGATAGCCGAGAGTCTACTGTATATGTTTTACTTGTGATTCCCCACTTTCGGGCGGTCACGGCGTCACCGAACCCTGACCGTGGATTTGGATTATTGTGGATAAGTGTGGTTGGGCAGATTGTATCCTAACCGTACTTGGTATTACACTACAGTCCCGTTTAACCGAATTTGATGGGACCCATAAGGCTTCGGTTAAACGAAAATTCGGTTAAACCGGAAAATATGTATTTTCATATATCAGACCGGATAGTTGTGTTGTTCACGGGGTCACGGCCCACGGGCGAGCAAGGCCTACAATAGCAAGGCACATTACAATAGGCCTATTACAAACGAATGCATCACAACACTCTACAGGTATTAATTTATAAATTAGAGTACGCTAAAAATGCAGTGAAATAATACATATTTTATTTTACATGAATGAGACACTTTGGAAAAGTACAGTAGTCGTAACAAACATAAAAAATTGTAGTGAAATACAATAGTACAGTGAAAAATTTATACAGTACTCTATGTAGGAAATAAAAACGTACACACATGAATAATAAAACATGAAATTCGCAACAAACATGAAAGAATTATGGTGGAATACAGTACAGTAAAACAAAATTTAATGTAGCGAAAATGTGCGCCATAGAATGAATAAAAATATGAAATTTCTAAAAACACATAAAAACATTCCTGCATGATGGAATGCAAAATAAAATCAAGGAAGTAAAAAAATGTGGTATTTTCTTTTGCTTCATATGAGAAGAACGTTTCTTTGCAGCTCGATCTCTAAGGCGTTTAATGAGAAGCAGCTCAGCAGGAGATGTTTCCTCTTGTTGTTCAAGGTACACCATGAGGTCTTCAAACATCCTAGTTGCTTCTGAATGGTTTGGCCCTTTCTTTTCTTGAAGGGATGGACCATCATCATCATCGGAGCTGAGCTCACCTGCCAGGTGACTTGAACATGCGGCAACAATGTCATCTTCACTAAGAATTGGATGTGGTTCTTCATCACCTTGTATCCATTCCGCTATATCGTTTATTTGAATCTCCGATCCGCCTACCAGACTGTTTAGCTGTGACACGAAGTTCTCGTCACTACACTCCACGGGAACATCAGGTTCATTTTCATTCTGCGACACTGTTGTAGGCATGTTGGGCCAGAGTTTCCTCCAAGTTTTGTTTAGAGCAACTGCCGTTTCCTCCTCCCATGCTGCAGCTGTCATGTAGATCACGTCCTTGATCGTTATTTGTTTCAACATGGATATGATGTCATTAGGCTCTTCATCTTCATCATTATCAATGATTTTACTGAGCAGTTTCCTCCTGTATAGTCTCTTCAAAGTTTCGATCGCACCTTGATCCGTCGGCTGTATAAGAGCTGTGATGTTTGGAGGTAAAAACTGCACTCGTATGTCACCATATTTCAACTCATCTGCTCCCGGGTGGGTGGGAGCATTGTCTATGAGGAGAATGGCTTTTAGAGGCAACCCTTCCTTTGTCAAACATATTTTTACTGCCGGAAAAGGAACAAAGTGGTGAAAAAACCAGTCCTTAAAGATATTTGATGACATCGAGGCGGATTTTTCAGACGCATAATGTAGAGGCAATGCACTACGCTTGACATTCTTTAAAGCCCTTGGGTTGGTAGACTTCCCTATCAAAACAAGTGGCAGTTTATGAGTGCCTGAAGCGTTGCTACAAACCAGTAACGTAACTCTTTCTTTACTTTTCTTATGACCACGAGCTGCCTCGTCTAGTTTTGATGCCAATGTTTTTGTAGGCAACATTTTGTAGTTCAGACCAGTTTCATCGGCATTGTATATCTGAGCAGGACTTAATTTTTCGTCCTTAACAATTTTTTCAAACTTCTTCTTAAACTCTTCAGCATCAAGAACAGCGCCTGAAAGACTTTCCCCAGTTATCGTCAGCTGCCTCACCCCATGTCGATCTTTCCACCTACTGAGCCATCCAATACTGGCAATGAAGCTTGGATCTCCACCCAACTTTTGGTTTAAACTCAATGCCTTTTCCTTAAGTATCGGTCCGGATATAGGCACGCCGCGCTCATGTTGTTGTTCAAACCACATTAAAAGTGCCTCGTATAAGGATTCATTTTTAGGTTTCTTTATTGTGGACCGATTCCCCAAAGAGTCTTGACTAACCATTTTAGCGCAAAAATCTTCAATTTGACTTCTATTTTTTGTCCAGTCACAAACTGTTGCTGCCCCAACTCCATATTCAATAGAAATGTTTTTTACTGACTCACCCTTGTCCAGACGATTAATAGCCTCCAGTTTTTTTTGCATTGTCACAACAACTCGTTTTCTCTTTTCTGCCATATCACTGCAGATCACTAAACAATATTGACACACTAAACACAACGCGACAAACAATACACTACTAATGTACAAAAATTATCATGAGCCAGCCACATCAGACAGAATTCAAAACATAACTGACAAGTGTCCTTGGACAGCGACAATAGTGTTAGTAGGCGTGCTAAAAATAGACGCTGGTGGGGGGGCTGAGTCAGTGGACAGTCAACACTACGAGTTCTCGTGCGGTGCCGGCCGAATGTTTGTGTACAGTCCTTGTATGAAAGCAGTATAAAATATGGTAATACAAAAGTATTTTCGGTGATTCGGTTGACCCAGAAATTCGGTTAAACGGGATTCGGTTAAACAGGCCTGTACTGTATTTTCAAAATTGGTGACTCTAGAAATTAACCGGGGGGTAAAATCAGGGGAATCACCGTACTATGGAACAGCGGCTACCATCGTACGGGTTGGTAGTGCCATGTTAAGGGCTTATAAGTAATATTTAGAAGGATTACTGGTGTCCTCGGACATCGGTAATGCCGAATTTTTTATAACGCTGAAGCAAGAACGGGGTAGGCAGCGTCTACACCCTAATTAAACTTCAGTTCTTGTGGATGCACCTGGGCGCTACAGTCCACCATCAGGAAATAATAGTGTGTGTGGAAAAGGAGCGGGCCGTTACAAGCCAGGGGCACGGATAACGCATCTGTGCACAAGGTAAATACCTGATCCGGTTTACCCGGCAGGTGGTTTACCTAATTATAACTGGTTAAAAGGGGGGAAATAATAAAATGATGAATTAGGAGAAGTAGCTGAGAAATCAGTGAGAGGTAATGACCACTGTAACAGCGGGACAATCAAGTTTACTTACTCTAACTAGAGAGTTGGTGGTTGTTGACCCAGTTCCTGTTCGGTAATGTTTACTATAAGTTTATGATTCAATGATTAGTGATGAATATTCACTTATGAGAACAAATGATTTTAAGTACTAGACTCTATGTTGTAATGATGGTATAATCACCAAGGACATGTTATGAGTTAAATTTAATAATGTTGTGTATTTGTGTTATTTATATTCAATGTGCCTATAGAAAGGTCACTCACCTGATAATGAGGCATCAGCTGATGCTGGTGTGGACTGTATAATGTTTAATGTATTCAAGTCATATGTTCTTTTGTTAATTAATTTAATTTAATAATTTGTTTATTTTATTAATTGTCAGAATATATGTTTCTGGAATTTAAATGCATTTAATCTTGAAAAAAAAAAAAAAAAATTTTTCTCTTGAAGTAAAGATGGTATTTTATTTTCATGTCCACTATATGAAGTAAAGATTGTGTATGTTGATGATATATCAGCTGATTCATAGTGTTCATGTTATATGTTTGTAACCAAGTGTAGGTGTAAGTGAGTTGAGTAGAGTAAAAGATTTTTTAGGTGGTAACAATTATCTGCCTAGGATTATAAAGATTTATATTGAAAATGATATTCATTTAAAAGATTTTGAATTTTAAAAGTTGCGGTTAGATGGATTAATTGAAGAAGATATAGCAAATTAACGTAAATGTGAATCTTTGGTAAGGGACTTAGATTTATTTCACTACATGAATGAAATTTAAATAGTTTATTTTCGTTTTGAGATGATCTTGCCAGACAAACAAGTAACAGTTGAGTAAAATAAGGGAATTGTGTTTATATTTGAGGATAAGATATTTATGTTAATTTAAAAATGATTACAATTGTTTTGAAGTTAGGGTTTGGTACAGTAAAGAATGTTTAGTTGAGTTAAGTTACTGATTTTAAGATAGTAGGGCTCATATGTACGCACCCAGTCTTTGCTAAAGGCAATCCAGTATATTTATAAGGGGAGATATATCGGTTGAGGATCTGGTTTGGTATAAGGCTAGTTATTGATTTTTTGGAATGTTACAAGGTTAGGCGATACTGTGGTGAGTGCCTGTCCGATTTTACGGTGTAGGGATCTCGAACAGAGAAGTCCAGTAACGTCATTCAGGTGCAGCCATAGTCGCCAAACTAGGGGGTAGTTTACCCATGATTTATTAAGTAATTATTAAGGGGGGTTGTTGGCACCATATCCTCGCTGGTCTTCTTAGGGTTTAGCAATGAGAGTTTTTCTGTTTCGGCAGAAAACCTCTTATTGGGGGGGGGGGTATTGTAACGGTACAGAATGAAGGGGTCTGTAATCTAAAGTTTTTCCTAAACCGAGTATACTTTGTGAACGAACTATAGATACGGGACTGTCACGGTGAGGCACTGGAATGCAGGTTATCAACAAGGGTGCGAATTCACGCGTATGAGCACAGGTGTCGGCCAACATTCACACGATAATGTGACGTACAACGTTCGCTAGTCAGCCAGAGCGAGTATACAGTAATTCGTGGTCGCTAATTACTATATCATGTGACGCCCGTTGGGCCTATCACAAACAACCTGGTGAGCAGGAGAATGTTTTTAGCTATCTTGAAAAAATTACTCAGCGTCACCAAGCAGAACCGTGCGGTTCAATGTACAGGCTCGCGAGCCGAAAATTCGAATAAAAGTAAACCTGTGTGATTAAAATACATAAAAATGTAAAACTTGTTTAAGCACCAACAGTGAAACGTTAGACAACAATAAGTGACCAAAATTTAATTAGTTGAGAACATATTATCGGCAGTGAACGAAACCGTGACAGTGCGAACGTAATTGGAATGACCAAAGGAACAATGAAATGGACTAGCTTCACAACGTGGCGGAAACAGTATCAGTAAAGTAAACCGACAATCTAAATTAAAAACAAAATAATGTAAAAAAGAAAAGATAAAATTTATATAATGAATAAAGAGATATCTCAAGTTTAATAGGGTATAATGTTACCCTATAAATTATAAAGTTTAACAATTTAATGTTTGTTTTTTGGTAATGCATTTAGTTTAGGGGGGTTAGGTTTTATTTGTTTAAGGTATTTGGCGCTTTCTGGTTTGATTAAATGTTTTGTGATGTTTATAAATTTGTTAATAAACAAGATTACACCGACGAACTCAACACAATAAAATACATAGCAATCAAAACCGGTTACAACCCTAATTTAATAAACACACTACACAAACGCATCAAAAACAAAAACAACAAAACACAAAATACCATCAACACACAGCACAATAAATACATCACACTCACATACCACAACTCCTACACACTGCCAACACATTCAGAAAACACAAATACAAAATAGCATACAGAACAACCAATACCATCAAAAAACACATCAATAATACAAACGCAGACATAGACAAATATAACAAAACAGGTGTTTACAAATTAAATTGTAATGACTGCAATAGTTTCTACATAGGCCAGACGGGAAGATCTTTTTCATCCCGTTATTCTGAACACTTAAAAGCTTTAACCAACAACAATATACACTCCGCATTTGCCACACACATACACACAGAAAACCACAGTTACACCAACATAGACACTAATCTGGAAATTTTACATTACTTACCCAAAGGTCGAAAACTCAACACAACTGAACAATACGAAATATATAAACACCACACAACACAACCAAACGACATACTTAACGATCAATTACAATATAAATTACATACACTTTTTGACACAATTATACAAAAAACAAACATTAAATTGAATCCCCGCGCCAATCCCCTTCCTCCACGCACCACCCCCACTACCCCCACTACACATTCCACACAACAACCGTTACTAAATGATGGCAGTCTGTCTCTAAGCTGAAGAAGGCGAATACGTACGCCGAAACGCATTCGACGAGAAGAGAATAAACAGTAAGTTCACAAGAAAAAGTTTCATTTTTAGATAAGTGTTAATGCTGTGAAAGAAGTGATGAATAATCAAGACAACTATAATTCAAACTTGTTCCCGCCACTTATCGATTTTTACAATCAAGCCAGCAGTTTGCTGTGTTTACTGCTTGAGCGCTTGCCGTCAATTGATAGCTGTTCGCTACAATGTACAACATTTATAATACACTTTCCTAATGAAAATAAAACGCATTGGTTACAGACAGTATTGGTTTATTAGTTAATGGTTATTACTTATTCAGTGACACAGGTTATATTTGGTTTTTTATATTATTTTGCACCGGCAATTAATCTAAGACAATTTTCTCTGGATTTTGACGAATCGATTCTGAACGTAACAGATACCCAATAATGGCATCTGTCGAAGTAGTATACAAATATTTTCGTTCGATCGTCTGGATTCTTGAGATTACGATAAAAGGATTAGATGCAATTACAATAATAAAAATACACAACTTTACATTATTTCTACTTAAAGAATATAACGTGTAGCTATAATTTGTTTTTTGGAGTGTAGTAAAAGTGTTTCAAAAGTTCGTAAACTAACAACAGGTTAATTTTATAAATTGACAAATTTTCAGTGTCTTAGTTTTTTATTTAATCTTTGAAAGAGAATAAATTCAGTTTAGTGATAGTTCATATTACAGTGAGAAATATTTAAAGTGCGTTTTTTCGGAAATTTGGGTAATTTAAATGATACTTAACACCTTAGTAGACTGGGTGTATGCAGTTGGTCTGGTAGAAAGGACTTGAGCTGCAATCGGATTCAAATTTCAGTTGTTTGGGCTTCTGGCATCTTTTTCAATTTAATCGGAGCAATTTATTCATTTCTTTTTGATTTAAATGGTCTTCGACATCAGTTAAATGGTTTCAGTCATCGTCTGCTTCCTTCTCGTTCATTTGTGGTAATTTGGTTTACTTTTATAACATTTTAAATTAAATATCTGGTTGTTCAAAATTTGGCTTCTGTTCTCCAAGAGCGTCCCTTTACGAGTAACGATATTCAACCATAATTCCGTCCCTAACGGCAGTTGCCATGGTTACTAATTAAATCTGATTGGTTAATCTGGCTATAAATCCATTGTTATCAAAATTTGAATTCTTTTCAACATCCTTGTATATCTTCTGATTGCTTTCATTCCGTTATCTTCCTTCCTAAGTATTAATTATTATCACTGTTATTTGTATTTTCTTCCAAAGATTATTTTGGTATCCCACAAGATTGGGTTATTTCATGTTTTATAATTTTACCATTATTTTAATATTTCCTAATTACATTTCTCTTTTAATTTAAGTCCTTATTCTAATATTTTGCTTTTAATAAGATTTACAATTTATCCTTGGTTGATTATTCGCCTTGGATTTGTTAATTACTTTGTTATTTTCATACAATTTGTATTTGTTGGTGTTTGACAGTTAGGCATTTCTTAAGCCTAAGTAGCCATTACTGATTTTTACTTATTTCATATACATTACATCTCATTTTAACCTAATGCTTTATTTTGTTCTTATAACAGGTTTTGTTACCTATTGATGTGTTTTGGTTCTGTTTTTGTGTTATTTGTATGTTACTACTATTTTATACATCATGTATTGCTAATTATTTGCTAACTGGTTTTCTCGTTTTCTAAGTCATATATTGCTTTACTTTCTTACTTATTTAATCCGCCAATGTCAACAACTGACATTTATTTAACTGACTGAATTTTAGGGTATGGCTATTACTTACTATTCTTTATCACATAAATTAAAACATTTAGGTCTATGGTTGGTATAATTACCCCAGCCATATCCTATTCATAAATTTGCTTAAACAATTATTTAACAATTAGTAGGTAATATTGGTGTACGATTCATTACATTTTATTTTATTTTTTGGGTGATAAACAACCTCACCTCTTTTGAACTTACTTCAATAATTATCCCTTATAACATGGGTGTTTATTGATTGTTTTAAACTTCTTATTTTATAAATAATTTTTACCTTCACTCCATGGTAACACTATCTGTTTACTCTTTCATGGGATTCTCACTTTTAAATACTATTATATACTTTTAAACTTTACCATAAGATTCTTTTCTAATCAATACAGTTAACATCACTCTTCAGTGTTCATTACTTCTTAATTAATTGTTTATTTTAAATACTATTCTTAACAACTTTCTTAAATATTAATATTGTTCACTAGTAAACCTTTAGTGTTTGTTATTTTTACTAAGTGTTTATCTTAGCTTTCACTATTTTTCCTATTGCTATCATTGACAATATTTTTATTTACTTTTAAATAGTAACCAACACCTTCACTTTTAAATTGTCTTGTGTTCATTATAATTTATTTAGTGTTTTTTATCTATCATTTTACTTTAGGGTTTTTTCACTTTCAGTATGGGCACTTCTTAAACTTTTTATTTAAGTGTTTATTAGTGGGTAATCCCTATCACTACTTTTCTTTGTCACTTAGTTATTTTCAGTTTATTCTCTACTACTTGTCTGTGTTTTATCACCTTGTTTCATTTTATTTCCTTTATAGTTGGTTTGTTCCATTTTTATTTTCATTTTTCTTCTCCTTCACTTCTCATCTTGTTTCCTTTTATTTTGGTTCTTATCTGGCCAATCTCTGGGGTTGGGTCAAAGTCGTTTGTCTGTCAGTCTAGTCTGTGAGTTTCTTTAATAATCACTTTTAGTTTACAATTCTTCCTCCTTCTTTCTTAATTACATTTTATCTCCTTATTCTCTTCATTATTTATTTATTAAAATATATTACTTTTTAGCATTTCTTACATACTTATAGTTATCAAATATGAACTGAATTTGGCGATGTTATATATGTTATGATATATATATATATATATATATATATATTATAACAGCACCAAATATCAATTATCTGGGGTTATATGTCAACTGTATACTAGAATCATGTTTAAATAAATTGTAAAAGTCAAAACTCCATTTGTATGTAGTAGCGATGAAAATAATGCTTTGTAAAACGACGCACACGTGGCCGTTATGTAATCAGCTCGCTGTAGAAGGAAGAGCCACACCCAAACTGTTAATTATTAATATCTAACCATAGTTGTGAAGATTCATCAGAAGACTCTACGTGGTCAACACACATAATTACAAACATAGTAAATACAGATCAACTGTACAACTCGTAATTATTGCGTCAAGTCGAGATACTCTTCATTAAAACAACCAAGCTTATTGTGTACTACAAGCCGTGGTCATAAGCACGCAAGAGATCCACCAGACTACAAGACCAGACTTCAAGAATACGACAGAGAGGCCGTCTAAATCATTGGTGAACCAGCTGACGAGCAGAGCTACCACTCGAACGAAACACACACACACACGCTAACGTGCGACGTGCGAATCGACGAGGGACATAAACCAGTTCCAGCAGAAAGCCGTAGACGTTAAAATATTCAACAAACAGCAGGAGAGGAGAGTGTTGCCGAATTCTGAACTCAACGATCGAATCCAGGACGCTTCAAGCAGATTGCTATCTCTAGCAGATTGGACCAAATCAGCGAGGGACCATTTGGAGCAACTCTACCATCCACTTCAATAACAGGAAAGCAAAATCAACTTATTTATTTTTCAACATCAAATTTTCTTGATTTTTCAATTAAAAGCATTGTAATTTAAACAATGCAGGTGCCATACAAAAATCAAAGACTCTAGTAAATAAGAATAAATTCATTGTGATAATCTGTATAGCAGTCTAAGTCATTAGTAAGCTGTAGTTAAGAATCAATAGAAATAATACAAAAGCGCTATACAAATCTTAATATACAATCTAATTATTAGCTCATACTGCAGTATAACAGAGTCAAATCACTAGAAAATGAAATGACGTGAGCTAGACTGTCACGCCTAATTTATTTTTACAAAATATTCAAATTAACTTCAGAGTGTTTATATTTTATTTTTATTAACATTCGAATCTAATTTATTTAAAGCAATTTAATTAAATTAAATAAATTAACGAATTAAATTTTTACTTGCAATTAACTTGTCAAATAACGAGTTTAGCTTCTTTTCAATTATCAACCAATTGAAAAACATTAGTCAAAATCGATTCATTGTTTAGACTGTAAGGATAATTGATGATATAATAACCATTTTATTCTTGTGTGTTATTGGAGTAATAAACAACGTTTTATTACCCCATATTACATTGTTTTATTGTTGTACTACAAAGCCTACCAGTCTCACAAAACTCTTCCCCTTTAAAGTAACTTATTTTGTGTGTTGTTGCCATAAATTTGAGATTACCAACTTGCGAAATTCAAATCCAAAATCCACACGCCCTAGTCGGAAGAAACTCCAAGATCGGACAGCAGGTAGGTACTCATACATAACACAACACAACAACAATGCATATAAGTAGAGTTGCATATGGCGCTCCAATTTCGTGGGGCTCGATAAAATAAAATAAAATAATTAAATTCAATTTAATTTTAAATTTTACGTTAGAACAAAGTTTGCTGTTTTAACTCTTAAAACAGCTGGCGTCCAACTGAACAATCCCCAAAGAGTTTTGTGATTGGTAGTGGTACAGCATTGAAATTATTTTGTGTATTTGAAACTACTCTGTGTATTTGAAATTATTCTATATTTGAAATTGTTGTGTATTTAAAATGGATATGGACAAAATACTTAAACAAATACAACAAATGAACGAGAATATGAACACGAAATTTGAACAGAGTGCAGCCAAAGCTGAAATGAATATCGCAGAGTTAACGTCCAAAATCGAGGCGCAAAGAGTCAGTCTAACCGAGGCATTAGAAATTAGCAACGCCGACATAAATACAGAAATTAAACAAACGAATAAACAATTAACTGCTAAAGTCACTGAAATCGCGGAAAGTAATAAAGAAAGTAGTAAAGAATTGACCGCGAAAATCGATGAAAGCGTACAAGAGTTAACCGCTAAAGTTACGGAGATCGGAGAGAAAGTACATACGGTTGAAACCAAAAAGAAATGAACGGTTTAAGGTTTTTGAGACCACAATGCAAAAATCGTTTATCGAACAAGTCACGCGTATGGAGGGCCGATTCAAAGAGCACATTAGCAGGTGCGAGAAACAAACAGCAGAGGTCGCGAAAAAAGTCGACTCGCTCGAGATAGATTCAAGCTGACGCGACAGAAACGCAACGTCAAGTAAATAGACTAGACGCTTCAATTGTAGAGACGCGATCTAACATAGACTCTAATAAAGAGAGTGTATACAAACACTTAGCGACGAAATTCTGAAAGTACGACAGGAAGTACGGAGGAGATCCGCTCCTAATATTTTAGTACAAGGTCCTGTCGATGAGAAAAATTGTGTGTATTTTACAGGGGAAAATAACGAAAACCCTATTGAATTTTTGTTAGCCTGTGAAAGTGAAATGGCGAGGGTAGGGTCGAGACTAGAAGATCAAGATAAAATACAGTGGGTAGTTAACGCGATGTGTGATTCGGCGCGTAAATGGTACAACATTGTACGCGATAGAGTGTCCACATACGCGGAGTTCAAACAAAAATTTGAAAGCCGGTACTGGAATTCGCATACTCAAAGACTTTTCCGCAATGAACTGGAATATGGGCGTTTTGAAAGGAAAATGGGTATTACCGCAGAAAATTATATCATCCAGCAGGTCGAGCACGCAAAGCATTTAACCCCAGCATTTTCGGAGATTGATATAGTCACGAAACTAGCTTATCATTTTAATCACAATATAAGAGTAGCTGTGTTTACGCAGGGTATACGCACGGTCGATGAACTGCTCATTCTAGTGTCCCAAAGCGAGACGGTTTTTATTTAGGCGGGTGGCGTTATAACCCTGATTTTCGCCGAAATAACGAAGGTCAGAATCCACAGGTACAATATCATCAGCAACCTGATCAAAGACCAAGCACAAGCTCCACTCCACCCCAGACACCGTCAAAACTGCCAAATAAAACCTTTGAGTACAAGGGTAAACAAAATGTCGGTAGACCAAAGGGGCAAGGTAAGGGTAACGACGGGGCCCCGATTAGAGAAATTCAAACGGTCGAAATTGCGAAAGCTGATACAACTGCGAAAGACAGCGACACCCAAAGCAATAAGGACTCAAACAATAAATCAAAAAAGTATCAATCTACAAAAAACGTGCCAAAATGCGCATCCAGCAAGGACACGCTATAAACACGCCAAAAATATGTAAATGTAAGCATGCTAAATATAAGAATTATATGTTGTGTGAAAAGTGTACTTTTAATTATGTAACTTGTGTGCCCGTTAATAACGTGTTCCCACCGGACGTCAGGGATCCGTTGCTAGAATCCGGTCCCGCTCAACAAAGGCCAGTGAGCGCGGCGTGTCCGGTATTACATGCCTTTGTCAACGGCGTTCCCACACAAATTTTGTTGGACACCGGCAGCGTTGTTTCCGGTGTCAGTGAAAGATTCCTGCGTGCGAATAAAAAGTATTTTCGTACGGCCCCATCACTTCCAATAAATCAATTTTATATACGAACCGCTACCGATACCAAAGAAAAAATAGACACTCAATACTATCTAACTATTATGCTAGAAAAAGTGCAATTTGAAGTGTGTGTAGTGGGTATAAACAATTTAATATGTGATGTGTTATTGGGGGTAGATGTATTAGAGCAAATACGTGCGGAAATTAACACCAGTGAACACTTATTAAAATGTACTATTGACAATGTTAGTTACACTTTCAAATTGAACACGCACACACACACACACACAAAACCATGGTGACCCAATTAAAATTACACGACCACCAAAACAAATAATTCATTATAAAAATGGTGAACAGGGGGAAACAACCTTAGATTCCCAAACTGAACGGAGATTGTCGTCGCTGCAAGAAGAGTTCAGCGATATCTTCAGTGAAGAGCACTCAATCTCTCGGTTTATGAACATAGGATCAACCTCATAGAACCGGAGAAGTTCATAAGGAGAATCTACCAGGTACCTATAAAGTACCAGGCCGAGGTCCAGCAGGAGATACAGCGGATGTTGGAGGAAGATATTATAGAAAGATCTAATAGCAGCTTCCTCAACCCACTGCTAGTCGTCCACAAGAAGACTGGAGAAATCCGACTCTGCCTGGATATGAGGAATTTAAATAGTCTGGTAGAAAAAGAGTTTGACTGCGCACCAACAGCGGAGGACCTATTCATTAAATGTGAAGGAGCCAGGTACCTCACGAAGCTAGATCTAACAGCAAGCTTCTGGCAGGTCCCGCTGTGCGAGCAAGATCGTAAGTATACAGCATTTATATTTAATAACAAATGCTACCAGCACAAGGTGGTACCTTTTGGCCTTAGCACGAGTCTCGCCGCGATTGTAAGATGCCTCGAGAGAGCTCTAGGACCTGAGGTAGACTCTTACAATGTAATATTCGTCGATGACATCCTCGTGATATCCCGCACGTTGGAAGAACACTTCGAGCATCTCAGGAGCGTCTTCCAGAAGCTGAGGTCAGCCAACATCAAGCTCAAACTACACAAGTGTGAGTTCGTAAAGTCTCGAATGACGTTCCTGGGACATATAATCTCAGCTACAGGCATCAGTACGGACCCAGAGAAGCTCAGGAGTATTGTGGAGTTCCTGGTGCCCAAGAACCTCAAACACTACGAGCATTCCTTGGACTTACGGGATACTACAGGAAATTCACCAGCAAATACGCCGAATATACAGTCCCCTTGCTACAGCTGGTACGCAAAAATATAAAGTGGAAATGGGGTTCTGAACAGAACGATGCGTTTGAGAGGGTTACGGGCCTGTTCCAATCTAATTTACAATTGTTCCATCCACAACAGGGCAGGAAGTACGTAATGTATACTGACGCTAGCGAGTATGCTATCGGCGCCGTGTTGCACCAGGAAGACGAACAAGGTAGTCTTCATGTTGTCGCATACGCCAATAGAACGCTCAAAGGCGCTGAGTTGCATTATTGTACTTCTGAGAAAGAAATACTCGCCATAATAAACGCTCTCAGAAAATTCAGACATTACCTATATGGTACCCATTTCGAGATCCACACCGATAATCAGGCGTTATCCTTTATATTGAAGTGCCGACTAGCAAATTCCCGACTAACACGATGGGTGTTAGCTATTCAAGAGTATTCTTTTACTATTAAATACTGCAAAGGAGCAGAGAATACCACAACAGACACCTTAAGCAGATATTCGCCTGTAGAAAAGGAGGAGGTATACGAAGCAGCTGACGACGAGTTGAGGGTATTAAATATGCAATACACTGTCGTGCCTGAAGCTACCAATATGCTACAAAACATAGGACGCGAGCAGGACAATGACCTCGCACTCCTTGCTAAAAAGCAAATGTTAGCAGCTCACCCAAATCCGCATTACCTCATACAAGACAATATATTGTATAAATTGTTACAGGGCGAATGGAAGGTGGTATTATCTCCCGCTATGCTTGCGTGTGTAACACACTCATTACACGTAAAAATGGCACACGCATCTCCAGTAAAATGTGTAAAAATATTACAGGAGGATTTTACAATTACAAACATGTATCGTAGGGTAAGGAAATGGTTAAAAACATGTCATCCGTGTCAAACCGCGAAAGCACCAAATTTGCACACTTACATTCCCATGGCAAATGTGATAACAGATGATCGCCACAGACTTTCTGGGACCACTACCCAAGGCTACCAGAAACCTAAAACACATTGTAGTTTGTGTCGATGTATTCACTAAAAAAGTTAGCCTTTACGCGATCCCTAGACCCACCATAAAGTCCGTTTTAAACATTATACTTAACAAGTATATTCCACAACATGGACCGATAAGGAGCGTGCTTAGTGACCAGGGAAAGCAATTCCAAAATAAACACTGGGCAGCCACCCTGGAACATAATGGTATTAAAGCAACCCTCACCTCGATACGACGACCACAGGGCAACCTCGCCGAAAGGGTGAATCGGGATATCGGAAAAATGTTCCGTATATATTGCTATAAGGAGCAAAGCAAATGGCCCGAGTTCCTATCATTCTTTGAAACGGCGATAAACGAAAACTATCACGACACCACTGAATACACACCAGCAGAGTTAGACTCTGGAACAAAGCCAGAGAGATTTTGGAATAATTATTTAAGCAGGCCAAAGACTTATAATCTACCTCTGCCGGTTCAGTGTAAAAATCAACTTGTGAAGGAAAGAATAGTTGAAAAAGGGCGGACAAATTCAATACCACTCATAAACTAACTAACTTTGTAGTAGGAGAGAAAGTGCTGCTCAAGGCGAACCCCGTAGGCCGGAGAGACATAAATGTAGCCGCAAAGTTTTTTCGTTTATATAACGGTCCGTATCTTTTGGCTCAGCAACTCGCGCCTCACACATTTATCGTTACGACGCTCGACCGAACGAAAACGGTAGGTAAATGTCATGCGAGCTCTTTAAGAAAATACTATGAGTAGCATGAAATTCCAAGGCGCGTCGGGACGAAATAATAAGACTTTAAAAATAAATTAATATTTAGAATTAATAATAATTTAATTAAATAATATTTAGAATTAAAATAAATTAACTGTGTTTTATATTATTAATAATAATTGTAGATAGATTGTGTATAAATAATAATGCTTTTCTAACGCGGTAACTAACGAGCGTGTAGGGCGAAACAAACACATGGGCAGGAAATAGTTACGTCACGATAACTACCGGCCGACGGTTTGAATGTAGGTCAAGCAATTAGCGTCGCGCGGTGCAATAACGACTGTAAACAAAACGTCAGCACATTCCATCGCGCGCGTGCCAGCTGTTGACAAACAAACCTGCTTAAACGCTGCAATTAGATACTACCCGTTCTGAAAACATTTAATTACACAATAATTTCATTTATAATATTATTAATAGAGTGTATTTAGGATTAAGTTGTATATAATGGAAGAACATTAACAGACATGTATGTGTCTTTAAAATAAGTAGTACAATGTATAAGTAGCAAGTATAATTATTACAAAATACGTTGATAATAATTGAAAAAAAAAAAAAAAATTGTAATTAATTACTCATTTTTTTTTTAAATTAGGCAGGGGAGTATATAACAGCACCAAATATCAATTATTTGGGGTTATATGTCAACTGTATACTAGAATCATGTTTAAATAAATTGTAAAAGTCAAAACTCCATTTGTATGTAGTAGCGATGAAAATAATGCTTTGTAAAACGACGCACACGTGGCCGTTATGTAATCAGCTCGCTGTAGAAGGAAGAGCCACACCCAAACTGTTAATTATTAATATCTCGGAAACTAATAAATTAAGGCGAAATCCAAGATAGCCAAAATGTTTGCCGAAATATTAATAATAACGTGTGCAAATTTTACGCAATATAATTAACAAATAAAAGTTAATTAATTTAATTGAATAACTTCTGTAAAAATAGAGCTACATTAATGAGCTTTTAATATGTTATAAATATAATAATTTCCAACAGATTGTATATTTTAGATTTAGCACATCTTGGTTTGCAACCAAGATATTGCAAAATAAAACTATCACAGGAAATCCGGACCGACAATTTAGTTCCGCCGGGTTAATAATATTAATAATAATATTAATTCTCCGCCTGTGGGAAACTAACTTCATTCTCACGGACTGAGGGAATTCAAATTTTGTGTAGTAGGGAGAGTGTGTCAGCCAATCAAATCATTTGACGAAATCCCGACCAGCGCGGTGTTTTGGGGCTGAACCATCACTCTACTGCCAGTATTTGCGAAGTACGGACGTAATTCTTCGATCGTCTCATAACCATAGTTGTGAAGATTCATCAGAAGACTCTACGTGGTCAACACACATAATTACGAACATAGTAAATACAGATCAACTGTACAACTCGTAATTATTGCGTCAAGTCGAGATACTCTTCATTACAACAACCAAACTTATTATGTACTACAAGCCGTGGTCATAAGCACGCAAGAGATCCACCAGACTACAAGACCAGACTTCAAGAATACGACAGAGAGGCCGTCAAAATCATTGATGAACCAGCTGACGAGCAGAGCTACCACTCGAACGAAACACACACACACACACACACACGCTGACGTGCGAATCGACGAGGGACATAAACCAGTTCCAGCAGAAAGCCGTAGACGTTAAAATATTCAACAAACAGCAGGAGAGGAGAGTGTTGCCGAATTCTGAACTCAACGATCGAATCCAGGACACTTCAAGCAGATTGCTATCTCTAGCAGATTGGACCAAATCAGCGAGGGACCATTTGGAGCAACTCTACCATCCACTTCAATAACAGGAAAGCAAAATCAACTTATTTATTTTTCAACATCAAATTTTCTTGATTTTTCAATTAAAAGCATTGTAATTTAAACAATTCAGGTGCCATACAAAAATCAAAGACTCTAGTAAATAAGAATAAATTCATTGTGATAATCTGTATAGCAGTCTAAGTCAGTAGTAAGCTGTAGTTAAGAATCAATAGAAATAATACAAAAGCGCTATACAAATCTTAATATACAATCTAATTATTAGCTCATACTGCAGTATAACAGAGTCAAATCACTAGAAAATGAAATGACGTGAGCTAGACTGTCACGCCTAATTTATTTTTACAAAATATTCAAATTAACTTCAGAGTGTTTATATTTTATTTTTATTAACATTCGAATCTAATTTAATTAAAGCAATTTAATTAAATTAAATAAATTAACGAATTAAATTTTTACTTGCAATTAACTTGTCAAATAACGAGTTTAGCTTCTTTTCAATTATCAACCAATTAAAAAACATTAGTCAAAATCGATTCATTGTTTATACTGTAAGGATAATTGATGATATAATAACCATTTTATTCTTGTGTGTTATTGGAGTAATAAACAACGTTTTATTACCCCATATTACATTGTTTTATTGTTGTACTACAAAGCCTACCAGTCTCACAAAACTCTTCCCCTTTAAAGTAACTTATTTTGTGTGTTGTTGCCATAAATTTGAGATTACCAACTTGCGAAATTCAAATCCAAAATCCACACGCCCTAGTCGGAAGAAACTCCAAGATCGGACAGCAGGTAGGTACTCATACATAACACAACACAACAACAACGCATATAAGTAGAGTTGCAATATATATGTTATATAATATATATATATATATTATATAATATATATATATGTTGTTACGTAACAAAGTTAAGGCCCCATACGTTACACAAAAACTTCATCACAATCAAAATAAAACAATACCCAATGTGTGCCATAATTAAGGTCAGGAAGGTAAACCTTCATATAATAAACATATTAATAATTCCTAGTAAGGTTACTAGGTAATAAAATAATAAAAATGTCTCTAAACATAAAATATGGAGTGATCAGTGGAAGGTGTAAACAATAAACATAGTGTCCAATGATGTGAAATTACTATAGACAGTTTGAACTGAGAGTAGACTGGTTAATGGGTATTTAATATTTTATAATGATGTACATGTTATTGTATTTTATCATGATGTTTTGTTCTCATGGTATTTATATTGTCTTTTGTATGTAGCAGGTGTGAAGCAATTGCTTTAAGAAAGTATCAAGTAATTGATACTAATTTAATTCATGTTAAACTTTATAAGAATAACTATTTGTGTACTTACTTTGAGTAATTAATGGAGATATCGTTAGATAATATTTGTAAACTTGGCCAGGAAGGCAATAATTGTTAATAAATTGCCAAGGGGTCATTGTAATTATGTTATAAACAGGTGAAGGGTTCAATAATAAAATAAATAATAATAAATTGAAATCAGGATAAAATAAAATTAGAATAATTGGCCATAAGCCAGTGACTCATTGTACAGTAGGTCAGGTCAGAAAAGTTAAATTAAAAAATAAAAAATTATAACACATGTAATAAAACAAATAGGCCTAAAATTAGTATTTAGTAAAAGGGAAATAATACCTTTTAAACTGAGTCGATCAAGAAGAAAATGTAGTAAAATGTACCTAGTTTAATAATGCATATTAGGTGAAAGTTTTATATGATTTAATGTAATTTTAATAAGGGAGTATTTTATTAAATAAATGCAAGAATATTTTCTAATTACGGCTCTAGGATAACAAATATTATCCAATAACAGAAAAGATTGGTTGTCATGGACGACTGAATGCAAGATATCTTGTCGATTTCAACACTTAATTGTTATATGTGAATGGGTAGAGTTCAGTTAATACAAATTTAGAAAAGAAAACCAAAAACCTAATGAATCAAATTAATATAAATCAAATTTTATAAGCCGTAATCCATTAAAAAGGACAGTGGATTGACTTCAGAGGCTATCTCTCAGAAAATATAATTCGATCTACCATTAAAGTTAAATGAATTTCAAAAAATAAATTATCCAACCTATTAACGGCAAATGAGTAATAATGAAGATTAACTATAAATAAATGAAAATGACCCATAGCCTAGGGATGCCAAATTAATTAAATATATTAAAAAACAAACAAAGAAATTTGAAATAACGTCCAAAACCTCACTTTTCACCACCGAACGAAGTCTTAATACTACACAAATTCCATTGGGACCTGTAACTACCAGAACCGTGAAGATTAATGAAGATCAGAACTGAAACTTCTACTACATCCTGGGACATCAATACCAAACTTTTATTGAGAAGCTGGAGGCTGTTATTATCCAGACGTTGAATCAACATTCTGCTCTCGTCTCGGCGTAGCGGAACACGGCCATACTAAGTATCTTGTCAAAGTACGGTAAAAAACCTGCTTATGTTTGAACTTTATATAATAAGATTTTATAACTAAATTGTAATACCTAGTAACCTTAAAAATTGCATTACCTGACCTTACTAATAGTCAAAAGAACCACATGTACCCTGAGATAAAAAACAAATTAAAAAATATAATTAAATTGTAAAACGTCTAAAACCCGAATTCAATGATGAATCGATTCCGTCCTGTGTAATCGATATGTTGTATCTGTGGCAGAAGGAAGCATCTGTTTTGAATTAAAAAATATATATAAATAAAGAATCCTTCTTGAATTTGACGATTTCTTGTTATTTGTAGAGTAATTAGTGCATTTCGAATAAGTTGTAAGTTACAGAGAAAGGGACGTGAGCGAGCGGAGCGACTTAACCTATAATAACAGGCCGATCGTAAACAACAGCGCTCGTCTGCAGACAGCTGGTGAATACGGGAGAATAGAAAACTAATTTGCTTTATCCGCTCTCCTCTCTTTGCTCTCTCGATAGTATATGCAGACTAGGCTTGGAGAAATATATTGAATTACCCAATATATTAACAGAAGTAGTGTGTTATTCTTTTGTAAAGCACTTAAATACTATCTAAAATAGAGATCTTATCAATAGTTGAATAATATCACCCATATAAAAAATATTTTTCTTTATAAATAGATTAACACTGATACGCAGGAGACCTTATCGATAATAAAAGATAATAAATTGGTGAACCCAACAGTGGGGTTTAAGACATAAACTAAATACGGGAGTTATTATATAATACCTATAAGTATATTTATATTACAAATACTGGGGCTTAATTAGGTGAGAGTTTCAAAGAGTATAAAGACTAGCGGTTATTACAATAAATATATATATATATATATTACTATAATACTTATAACTATTTTACCTCAAGATGTATTTTTTCTTTAGGGACATGTTTCGGGAGATCCTGTTCTCCCATCTTCAACCTTCGCCATCTTGCTTCTGGTGCAGTATTTGTGTGTTGGCTTCTGGATGTTATTATGGTGGTTTGTTGGTCTTTGGTCCTTCAATGTTGCATTATTGTGTGTGGTTGTGGTATCTGTTTTTGTATTTTGTGTATTTTCGATGTTGAGTGCTTTGAATATTGTCTCATGTTTTGTATTGATTTGTATTTGTTCTGGTATTAATTTGTTTTGTGTTTTATGTTTGTAAATCTGTAAATTTTCCCAAATGTTCATTATGGTGCCTTTGTGTGGTATATGTTTTATTAGTGTTACATTGGTTATGTCTGGGAATTCATGTCCTGTGTTTATTGCATGTGTGGCTAAATTGGATTTATATATGTTTGGTTTTTTGTATGCATTTAGGTGTTCAAAATAACGTTTTTTCAGCTGTTTTTTTGTTTGTCCTATATAACATTTATTGCAATCTTGGCATTCAATTTTGTATATACCGTTGGTTGTCGTATTATCTTTGTTGTGTGAGTTATTTATATTTTGCAATTTATTTTTATTAGTTTTGTATGCTATTTTTATATCTGTGTTTTTAAATAGTTTTGTTAGTTTTGACATTTTATTATTTATGTATGTGAATGTGGCCCATTTTTTGTTGTTGTTATTATTTATGTGTTGTTCAGTTTGATCAATTCTTAATTGTTCAGTTTTTATTTTGTATTTGATTTTATTTTCTATTTTGATCATAGTATTTTTATTGTATCCATTTGCATAACCAATTTGGTGTATTATATTTCTTTCTTTGTCAGTTTCTTGTTTGTTTAGGGGTATTTTGTACATTCTGTTAAATAACGAATAAAATGCTGCCATTTTATGTTGTGGTGGGTGGTCAGAATGGTTAGGTATAATGATGTTAGTGGAAGTTGGTTTTCTATATATTGCATATTGTATGTGATTGTTGTATCTTGTGATGGTTATGTCTAAATAGTTGATTTTGTTATGTTTTTCTTTTTCTTCTGTGAATTGTATTTTGGGATGTATGTTATTGATTTGTTTCAGTATGTTCTCTGCATTTGTGTTTTTGTTATTTGATACATATAGTCCATCATCTACATATCTTATCCATATGCCATCTGGGTCATGTGTTTTTATGATATTTTGTATTTTGGTGTCTATATGTTGTAGGAATATTTCTGCTATTATGCTTGATAATGGTGATCCCATTGCTAAACCTTCTTTCTGTTGATAAATTTTGCTATTAAATTCAAAGTAATTTTGTTTTAGTATTAGTTGGAGACTATTTTTTATTTCGGTTATATATTGTTTGTTTTCATTTTGTTCTATAAGTTTGTTTATTATTATGTCAATTGTTTCTTCTACTGGGATATTAGTGTACATGTTTGTTATGTCATATGATGTGAAAAATGTATTTTCATTTATATTTATTATTTTTAGTTTGTCTATTAATTCGTATGTATTTTTTATGTTATGATGGTTATTTGTTAGTTGGTTATTTTTTAGTTTTTGTGCTATTATTCTTGCTATTTTGTATGTAGGAGCTTTTTTGAAATTAATTAATGGACGTATTGGGTTGTTTAATTTGTGTATTTTTATTAGGCTGTTCATTTTAGGTGGTTCTGGATTATTGTTTATATATATGTCTATGTTTTTATTGTTGAAAATGTTTTTATTTGTTTTTATTAGTTTTATTGTTTGTTTAAGATAGTTTTCTGTTGGGTTTTTATCTAGTTGTACGCATTTATTATTGTTGATGAAGTCTTCGGTTTTTTTGATGTAGTCTGTTTTATCAATGATTACTGTTGCTTGACTTTTGTCTGCTTTAGTTATTATTAAATTATTGTTCTTTACTTTATTTTTAATTTCTTTTATTGTTTTATTGTTTTCTTTTGTTTATCTTTGTTTTTCATTTCGCTAGTGATTATTTTTTTAATTATATGTGCTGCTTCTGTTCTTTTTTCTTCTTGTATATTGTCTTTTATTAGGTTAATGGCAAATTCTGTTTCTACTATTAAATTTTCTAGATTTTTGTTTGCATTTTGGGTTATGTTAGTTTTTGACATATTGTTTAAATATTCTGTTTCTTTTTTGTTAAATTCTGTATTGCTGAGGTTAATGGTTCGAGGGTAAAATGTGTGTTTATTTTTGTTTTTTTGTTCTTGATTTTTGTTTTGTTGTTTTAATGTGTTAAGTTTTTTGTTGATTGTATAAGTCTTTTTGTTTTTCTCAAATCTTATTTTATTTTCTATGTTATTGTATTTATTGTTCCAAGTGATTGGATGTAATAAATTTGTTAGCTCTAAGTGTAGTTTGTATATGTCTAGTGTTATGCTATTTTTCTTACTGTATAATTGATTAATTTCGTTTTGTATCCATAGCCTTTGTGCTTGTTTTATAGTTTTTTGTGCAGTCATATTTTTGTTGTTTGTGTTTATGTTGATGTATTTAGGTGTTAAATTATGTTTTTGTCATTGTCTATTGAAGTATATGTTTATGTTTGTGTTCATTAGTTGTTTTTTTCGTGTTTGGAATTTGTTTAACAATTTGGTAATGTGGTTATATGGAATTGTGGTTATGTTGTTTGTGTACATGTTAATGTATATTTATGTGAGAGATGATTTGTTATCTGTTATTTGGTAGTTGATTTCACTTATTTGCTATTCACTTCACTATTTTTTCTTCACTATACACTTTTGTTTTTGCTTTGTTTTATAACCTCACTTTTCGTTTTTTCACTGTAGGCTTATTTACCTTGTATGGTTATATTATTTCATTCACTTTCTGCTACAGTCCGTTTCTTGATGTATATAATACTATAATACTTATAACTATTTTACCTCAAGCTGTATTTTTTCTTTAGGGACATGTTTCGGGAGATCCTGTTCTCCCATCTTCAGCCTTCGCCATCTTGCTTCTGGTTGAAGATGGGAGAACAGGATCTCCCGAAACATGTACCTAAAGAAAAAATACATCTTGAGGTAAAATAGTTATAAGTATTATAGTATTATATACATCAAGAAACGGACTGTAGCAGAAAGTGAATGAAATAATATAACCATACAAGGTAAATAAGCCTACAGTGAAAAAACGAAAAGTGAGGTTATAAAACAAAGCAAAAACAAAAGTGTATAGTGAAGAAAAAATAGTGAAGTGAATAGCAAATAAGTGAAATCAACTACCAAATAACAGATAACAAATCATCTCTCACATAAATATACATTAACATGTACACAAACAACATAACCACAATTCCATATAACCACATTACCAAATTGTTAAACAAATTCCAAACACGAAAAAAACAACTAATGAACACAAACATAAACATATACTTCAATAGACAATGACAAAAACATAATTTAACACCTAAATACATCAACATAAACACAAACAACAAAAATATGACTGCACAAAAAACTATAAAACAAGCACAAAGGCTATGGATACAAAACGAAATTAATCAATTATACAGTAAGAAAAATAGCATAACACTAGACATATACAAACTACACTTAGAGCTAACAAATTTATTACATCCAATCACTTGGAACAATAAATACAATAACATAGAAAATAAAATAAGATTTGAGAAAAACAAAAAGACTTATACAATCAACAAAAAACTTAACACATTAAAACAACAAAACAAAAATCAAGAACAAAAAAACAAAAATAAACACACATTTTACCCTCGAACCATTAACCTCAGCAATACAGAATTTAACAAAAAAGAAACAGAATATTTAAACAATATGTCAAAAACTAACATAACCCAAAATGCAAACAAAAATCTAGAAAATTTAATAGTAGAAACAGAATTTGCCATTAACCTAATAAAAGACAATATACAAGAAGAAAAAAGAACAGAAGCAGCACATATAATTAAAAAAATAATCACTAGCGAAATGAAAAACAAAGATAAACAAAAGAAAAACAATAAAACAATAAAAGAAATTAAAAATAAAGTAAAGAACAATAATTTAATAATAACTAAAGCAGACAAAAGTCAAGCAACAGTAATCATTGATAAAACAGACTACATCAAAAAAACCGAAGACTTCATCAACAATAATAAATGCGTACAACTAGATAAAAACCCAACAGAAAACTATCTTAAACAAACAATAAAACTAATAAAAACAAATAAAAACATTTTCAACAATAAAAACATAGACATATATATAAACAATAATCCAGAACCACCTAAAATGAACAGCCTAATAAAAATACACAAATTAAACAACCCAATACGTCCATTAATCAATTTCAAAAAAGCTCCTACATACAAAATAGCAAGAATAGCACAAAAACTAAAAAATAACCAACTAACAAATAACCATCATAACATAAAAAATACATACGAATTAATAGACAAACTAAAAATAATAAATATAAATGAAAATACATTTTTCACATCATATGACATAACAAACATGTACACTAATATCCCAGTAGAAGAAACAATTGACATAATAATAAACAAACTTATAGAACAAAATGAAAACAAACAATATATAACCGAAATAAAAAATAGTCTCCAACTAATACTAAAACAAAATTACTTTGAATTTAATAGCAAAATTTATCAACAGAAAGAAGGTTTAGCAATGGGATCACCATTATCAAGCATAATAGCAGAAATATTCCTACAACATATAGACACCAAAATACAAAATATCATAAAAACACATGACCCAGATGGCATATGGATAAGATATGTAGATGATAGACTATATGTATCAAATAACAAAAACACAAATGCAGAGAACATACTGAAACAAATCAATAACATACATCCCAAAATACAATTCACAGAAGAAAAATAAAAACAACAAAATCAACTATTTAGACATAACCATCACAAGATACAACAAACACATACAATATGCAATATATAGAAAACCAACTTCCACTAACATCATTATACCTAACCATTCTGACCACCCACCACAACATAAAATGGCAGCATTTTATTCGTTATTTAACAGAATGTACAAAATACCCCTAAACAAACAAGATACTGACAAAGAAAGAAATATAATACACCAAATTGGTTATGCAAATGGATACAATAAAAATACTATGATCAAAATAGAAAATAAAATCAAATACAAAATAAAAACTGAACAATTAAGAATTAATCAAACTGAACAACACATAAATAATAACAACAACAAAAAATGGGCCACATTCACATATATAAATAATAAAATGTCAAAACTAACAAAACTATTTAAAAACACAGATATAAAAATAGCATACAAAACTAATAAAAATAAATTGCAAAATATAAATAACTCACACAACAAAGATAATACGACAACCAACGGTATATACAAAATTGTATGCCAAGATTGCAATAAATGTTATATAGGACAAACAAAAAAACAGCTGAAAAAACGTTATTTTGAACACCTAAATGCATACAAAAAACCAAACATATATAAATCCAATTTAGCCACACATGCAATAAACACAGGACATGAATTCCCAGACATAACCAATGTAACACTAATAAAACATATACCACACAAAGGCACCATAATGAACATTTGGGAAAATTTACAGATTTACAAACATAAAACACAAAACAAATTAATACCAGAACAAATACAAATCAATACAAAACATGACACAATATTCAAAGCACTCAACATCGAAAATACACAAAATACAAAAACAGATACCACAACCACACACAATAATGCAACATTGAAGGACCAAAGACCAACAAACCACCATAATAACACCCAGAAGCCAACACACAAATACTGCACCAGAAGCAAGATGGCGAAGGTTGAAGATGGGAGAACAGGATCTCCCGAAACATGTCCCTAAAGAAAAAATACATCTTGAGGTAAAATAGTTATAAGTATTATATACATCAAGAAACGGACTGTAGCAGAAAGTGATTGAAATATATATATATATATATATCATTTTCTATATAAGTAACTCGATGTTTCTTGCAGTAATTATATAATTTGTGATGTTTTCAATTTGTTTCTTCTGCAAGTAGATAATTTTTTTTTTTTTTTTTTTAAGAATATACAATATTATCTACTTGCAGAAGAAACAAATTGAAAACATCACAAATTATATATATATATATTGTTATATTTTATTTTAGATGAGGTCTCCTGCAAATCAATGTTAATCTGTTTATAAAGAAAAAATATTTATTATGTGGTTGATATTATTCAGTTCTTGATAATAGATCTGTATTAAATTATTATCTGTATTACTCTTTTCAAACTTGTCTATAGTAAATTCGTCCCATTAGACACTGTGTTTATTGTTTACCTCTTCCACTGATCACTCCATTTTTATTTTTATATACATTTTTACTATTTTATTACCTAGTAACCTTACTAGGTACCATTAATATATTTATTAGGTGAGGTTTACCTTCCTGACCTTAATTATGGCATACATTGGGTATTGTTTTAATTTGTATTGACAAAGTTTTTATGTAACGTCTGGGACCTTAACTTTGTTACGTTACATAATACTCCCCCTCCATAGTTTCTTCATGCCTTGGAATATTTATTTGATAAAATTATCAATTTATAATGGTTTCAGTTTTTTATTGTTTCTGCTTTAGTACGCAATTCAATGGGTTCTTTGGGGTTTATTTTCTATTTCTATTCCTTAAACTTTTAATTGCACCGGAAAACTGTGTTGATACTCACTGTATATCTGGTCATTAATTCTCTACTGGTACCTCCCTCAGTTGTAGACCTGTCCTTTTCTCTGGAACTCATAACTTCTTCTAGCTTATTACGCCATCATTTCTTATTATCATATTTATATTTAATTACCTCGCTTGGTGTATAATCCCTAAAATACTATATTTCCCTAACATTTTTCCCTAATATCATAGCTGGTACGGAATCAGAGGGGCACTATTGGCTTCCATTACTCTGCCGTTTCCCTAATTATATCTTCTGAGATCAGAGGAACTTCATCTCTGTCCAGAAAAAAAATAAACGTTGCACTATCACAACACAATACATATAATTATTACCTATAAGGTAGCTCCTTCGCCACAAACTTATATTCAAGGGATGATTACTATTATTTCTGAGGTATCCTAATACTTTTCTTAACTTATTTATCTCGTTGTTCTGTAGTTCCATTTATCATATTATTCACCAGTATAGTAGTTAAAGCTGTTCAATATTCATTTTAAATTCTTCTTAGTTCCGTGCTGTCAATTAATTATTCTTTAGCATACGTATTTTACTATTTTTAATTCACTCCCATTTACTTCTGCAATTAAACACTGAATCTCCTCCTTATCATAAATTGTATGGCATATTCTTCCTTCATCTAACTCATTTCTAACCCTTCTTTCTCTTCTTTTATGTTGATTAGTTTAAAATAATTTCTTCTGAATTATATAGTAAGGTGTTCTTACTTATTTTTGAATTTTGTGGTTTTTAGATTGATTCCAAATAATTTCTCTGAAGTAGTGTAATTAGTTTATTTCATTTAATAGTTAGTTTAATATATTTTAATTAGTTTCTCATTATTTTCCTTTGATTTGCTTTATTTGTTATCCATAAAATCCGTCCCTTTTCTCTAATAGTTGGTTTGCACTCTGTTTAACCATGGTCCATTATTTCCTCTGTACTGATTGTTCGGATTTCTCTAGTGTGTAGAATTATTTCCGTCCTTGTGGCGTATCTCACTATCATCTGGTTCTTCCATTTTGTTGCTATAAAATTTTCATTTATGTGAAAGTCTACCATCGTTTTTCGAACTGATTCCTCCGTATTGTTTCTTAATCGTTCGAATGGTTCATACATAATCTCCATAAGTCCTCCATGCTCCTCAGTTAGTTTTGGCTTTTTCGGTCCTTCTAATCTATCTGGGAATTCAATTGTGGTTCGTTTAGAGTTTCTTAATTGCCTTACTTCTCTTGGTTCCGTAATTGGTATATTATGCAGCTTAACTAATCCCCCTTTAATCATCTCCAATCTTTCCCGTGTATTCATTAATTTCCTTTGACGTGTTTGCCTTATTTCCATTGTCTTCATTTCATTGTTAACCTGTTCTATTCTTCCGGCTATGTTGAATTGTACTTCGTTTAATTTTTCTTGGGTTTTCGCTTGTACCTCCTTTACTCTAGTATCGTTATGGTTTCCTATTTGGTTTATTTTGGCCTCTACTTCCACTCTGAGTTTTATGATGGTTTCATCCGTCTTTTCTAGACCTACCTTAGTTTCAGTTATTTGCTGTCTTACTTCCTCTTCATAATCATCCACCCTTCTGCTAAATGTTTCATTGACATTTGCAATCCTTTCACTGATGACTTCCCTCAACGCTTGGTTTTGTTCATTTATAATTTGCCGCAACTCCTTATTATTGTTTTCAATTCTTTCGTCTCTTTGTTTGTTATTTTCCTGAATCTGCTTTAAGCTCTCGCCGTTTCTGTCAAACCTTTCGTTAATTTGGTTTAAGCTTTCATTTATCAGCCAGTTATTCTCATCAGTTTCCTCTTTATTTTTGTCAAACTTCTCATTCATTAGTTTGATTAAGTTCACACTCAAAATTTCGTTTTGTTTCTTTGAGTTTTCGTTAATACTGTCTATTTTGTTTTCTAGCTTTTCTGAATTTTCATTTATACTGTCTATTTTATTTTCTAGCTTTTCTGAATTTTCATTTATACTGTCTATTTTATTTTCTAGCTTTTCTGAATTTTCGTCAAATTTTTTATTGAATTCTTCCTTCTGTTTCCTGGAATCTTCTTTAATACTGTTTATTTTCTCATTAGTTTGTCTATTTTGTTCCTTCATGCTACTCATTAATTCCATTAATTTTTCCCAATTTAGTCCTCCTCTGGCTTCCTCTTTATCGCCCGCCTGTTGTTCCATTTCGGTGTCTGTAACTACCTCTGCTTCTTCTTCCCGTCTATCTTCTTCCGTTTCTTGGTCCTTCGCCATCCTTTTAGAAACACCTCTCGTATGCATTCCTGTGCCTCTAATAGTTGCCTGCTCCAGTTAAGTAATAGCGATATAGTCGATTTTTTACTTAACTACAGCCCACTCATTGAGCGCCAATTTGATATATTTTATTTTAGATGAGGTCTCCTGCAAATCAATGTTAATCTGTTTATAAAGAAAAAATATTTATTATGTGGTTGATATTATTCAGTTCTTGATAATAGATCTGTATTAAATAGTTATTAAGTGTTTTACAAGAGAAAAACGCTCTATTCCAGTTATTGTATTGAATAATTCAATATTTTTTTCCAACCCTAGTCTGTATATACTATCGAAAATGTAAAGAGAAGAGAGCGGAGAGAGCAAGTTAGTTCTCTATTCTCCCGTATTCACCAGCTGTCAACAAACGAGCGCTGGGGTTTGCGATTGACCAGTTATTATAGGTTAAGTCGTTTCGCTTGATGTGTTTCTCACGTTCCTTTCTCTGTAAATTACACCCTATTCGAAATACACTAATTATTCTACAAATAACAAGAAATCGTCAAATTCAAGAAGGGTCCTTTATTTTATATATATTTTATTTTCAACAGATGCTTTCTTTTGCTACTAATACACCATATCGATTACACAACACATAATCGATTTGTCATTGAAGTCGGGTTTCAGATATGTTAAAATTTAATTATAATTTTTAAATTGTTTTTTATCTCAGGGTACATGTAGTTCTTTTAACTATCAGTAAGGTCAGGTGATGCAATTTTAAGGTTACTAAGTATTACAATATTATTATAAAATCTTATTATATAAAATTAAATATAAGCAGGTTTTTTACCAACTTGGACCGGCTACTTAATGTGGCAGTGTTTTGCTACGCCGAGACGAGAACAGAATGGCGATTCAGCTCTTGAACAATAACAGCCTCCAGCTTCTCAATAAAAGTTTGGTTGTCTTGATTGTTCATCTCTTCTTTCACAGCACTAAACACTTTACTAAAAATGAACTTTTTCTTGTGAAAACTTACTTTTTTCGTCGGACGCGTTTTGGCGTGCGTATCCGCCTTCTTCAGCTTTTTGTCAGACTGCCTCGTAACGGTTTTTGTGTGGAAGGTGTAGTGGGGGTGGTGTGTGGAGGAAGGGGATTGGCGCAGGGATTCAACTTGATGTTTGTTTTTTGTAAAATTGTGTCAAAAAGTGTATGTGATTTATATTGTAATTGATCGTTGAGTATGTTGTTTGAGTATGTATTGATCGTTTAGTTAGACCTAACAAAACTATCAATACACACACGTACAAAATATACAGGAAACCAACCACAACTGACATGGTTATACACAACACATCAAACCACCCAACACAACATAAACATGCGGCCTTCAACCATATGCTCCATAGACTAACTAAAATACCCTTAAATAAACAAGATTACACCGACGAACTCAACACAATAAAATACATAGCAATCAAAAAGGTTACAACCCTAATTTAATAAACACACTACACAAACGCATCAAAAACAAAAACAACAACACACAAAATACCATCAACACACAACACAATAAATACATCACACTCACATACCACAACTCCTACACACACAAAATCGCCAACACATTTAGAAAACACAAATACAAAATAGCATACAGAACAACCAATACCATTAAAAAACACATCAACAATACAAACACAGACATAGACAAATATAACAAAACAGGTGTTTACAAATTAAATTGTAATGACTGCAATAGTTTCTACATCGGCCAGACAGGAAGATCTTTTTCATCCCGTTATTCTGAACACTTAAAAGCTCTAACCAACAACAATATACACTCCGCATTTGCCACACACATATACACAGAAAACCACAGTTACACCAACATAGACACTAATCTCGAAATTTTACATTACCTACCTAAAGGTCGAAAACTCAACACAACTGAACAATACGAAATATATAAACACCACACAACACAACCAAACAACATACTCAACGATCAATTACAATATAAATCACATACACTTTTTGACACAATTTTACAAAAAACAAACATCAAGTTGAATCCCTGCACCAATCCCCTTCCTCCACACACCACCCCCACTACACCTTCCACACAAAAATCGTTACGAGGCAGTCTGACAAAAAGCTGAAGAAGGCGGATACACACGCCGAAACACGTCCGACGAAAAAAGTAAGTTTTCACAAGAAAAAGTTCATTTTTAGTAAAAGTTTGGTATTGATGTCCCAGAATGTAGTAGCAGTTTCAGTTCTGGTCTTCGTTAATCTTCACGGTTCTGGTAGTTGCAGGTCCCAATGGAATTTGTGTAGTATTAAGACTTCGTTCGATTGTGGAAAGTGAGGTTTAGTACTTTAATACAAATTTTCTTCGTTTGTTTTTTAATATATTTTAATTAATTTGGCATCCCTCGGCTATGGATCCTTTTTATTTAATTATAGTTTATCTTCATCATTACTCCTTTGCTGTTAGTAGGTTGAAGGATTTATTTTTTTTGAATTCATTTAACTTTAATGGTATATAGGATTATATTTGCTGAGAGATAGATTCAGAAGTTACTACTCAGTCCTTTTTAATGGATTTCTTTTTATGACATTTGATTTATTTCATTTGATTCATTTGGTTTGGTTTTCCTTTTTTTAAATTTGTATTAATTTATATTAACTCAACTCTACTCATTCACATATAACAATTGAGTGTTGAAATCAACAAGATATCTTGCATTCAGTCGTCCCTAACAACCATTTTCTTCTTCTGTTATTGGATAATATTTGTTATCCTAGAGCCGTAATTAGGAAATATTCTTCCACTTTTTTAATAAAATACTCCCTTATTAGGATTACATTAAATCACAAAACTTTCACCTAATATGCATTATTAAACCATATACATTTTACTACATTTTTTCTTGATCAACTTATTTTAAAAGGTATTAATTTCCTTTTACAAAACACTAATTTTAGGCCTATTTGTTTTATTACATGTGTTATAAATTTTTGTTTTTAATTTAGCTTTTCTGACCTGACCTACTGTACAATGAGTCACTGGCTTATGGCCAATTATTCTAATCTTATTTTCCTGATTTCAATTTATTATTATTATTTATTTTATCATTGAACCCTTCATCTGTTTATAACATAATTACAATGACCCCTTGACAATTTATTAACAATTATTGTCCTCCTGGCCAAGTTTACAAATATTATCTTACGATATCTTCATTAATTACTCAAAGTAAATACTCTTAACATGATACAATACATAATAAATACACTTGTATTTAATTACTTAAATACAAGTTTAACATGAATGAAATTAGTATTCATTACTTAATACCTTCTTAAAGCAATGGCTTCACACCTGCTACATACAAAACACAGACTAAATATCATGTACACAAAATATCATGATAAAGCACAACAATATGAACATCATTATAAAACACTAAATATCAATTAAACAGTCTACTCTTTTCAAACTTGTCTATAGTAAATTCGTCCCATTAGACACAGTGTTTATTGTTTACCTCTTCCACTGATCACTCCATTTTTATATTTATATAAATTTTTACTATTTAATTACCTAGTAACCTTACTAGGTACCATTAATATATTTATTAGGTGAGGTTTACCTTCCTGACCTTAATTATGGCATACATTGGGTATTGTTTTAATTTCTATTGACAAAGTTTTTATGTAACGTGTGGGACCTTAACTTTGTTACATTACAATACATATATATATATATATATATTACAACAATACATATATTTGCATATTTTCCCAGGGCAGTATGTTTTATATTGTAATTAGTATAAATAGAATAAGGAACAGTTTTATACAATTTTGTGCAGGCATTGACAATATATAACCTGTCGAGAGGGACACCTGCTGTGGTAGCGTAAGTTACAGCATGTGTGTGTGAGCACGCTACGACATGAAAATATGGGGTGATGCGAACGACTTATTGTTTTGTCAATTAATCATGTCTTAACAGGATTATAATAAACTAATTACTTGTGTTAAACCTGTAAGCAAAGACTTATGCCAATTATAAAAACACCATTGCATTAAAGAATTTTTAACTAATGCAGTGATATAGAAATATTGCACAAATTTGCAATATTAAAGACGCTAAGTAATTAATGTTAATTACGGGTATAATTAAATAGTAATTAACATGCGTGTTATATGTGCGTGAACAGAAAAAAATTACAAAAACAATGATATCGCGCATGCTACAAGTGTGTTTACAAAATCGCTAAAATGAACAAAAAAGTGATTCATAATTAAAAGGGCGCTTTGCATGAAAGTTACAATTTCTAACATGTCAAGAGCAATCCTGGACATGTCAGATTGAGTCCAGTATAAATACGACCGACAATTTTGGGGCATTCTCAGACTCAAGGAATCTCTACACGAGGACACTATGTCCGTTTGATAAGCTATTTCCAAAGGACGTCAAGCTGCTGGTCTGCCCATCGACTGAACACACTTTTACCACACACACAAGACGTATGGAGGAACGCAGGAGCAGCAACAACAACAACAACCCATAGAGATATAGAACAGCATCATCATCATCAAATTCTCAGGATTCAGGACGCACACACACACCGGTAACGGCAGCAGTATGCAGGTGATGACTAAATATTTATAATTTTGTTGTGAAAAGAACGTTCAGAAAGACAATTTTACATAACAGTACGACTTAAAAATTTTAAATGTACTGTAAATGATAGTTAAAGTCAATAATTTAATTTTATAAGAAAATTTGAAAGATACTAAATCTTTTGTTATATGTTAAAAATTTGGGTGTGTCAATAGAGTTAAATAATAGTTTCAAAGTAAATGTAATTAGCTTTTTTGTCTATAGAAACTAATAATTTTATGCTTAAGTTTAATATTATTTTTGTGTCTTTTTAAATGAGTTGCTATTAGCATTTGAAGACTGAATCAAAGTCAGACACACAAAGAATGAAAGAATTTAGATGACTTATTTAACATGTCTGTTTAGTTAATAAGAGTATATGACTGTTTAGTTTTTAGATGTTATGAACAGCCTAATACGTGTGAAACTTATAAAAGTGGATATTTGATCTATCTAATGTTTGAATTTTTTAATATTGGAATATTTTTCTATTAATGAATAAATTTTAGGATGATTATTTTTAAATGGTTTTAAATAATTATTTCATGTCAACAACATCTCACTCCTCTTTAAAATTTATTTAATTATTGTGCAACTACATATACTTGACGCAACGAGAAACAAAAATCCTGCGACTTGGCCAGTGTACTACACTTAATAGTTGCATTGAGTACATGGTTCTGTATTTGTGTGAATTTATGAAATAATCGTAACATTGCAATATATATATATATATTATAACATTGCCAAACCCTGATCACATTTGATATAAAAAAGTATGTAAAAAATGCCAAGAAACAATATATTTTGATAGATAAATGATAACGAGAATGAAAGTAGTAAATATAATCAATAGTGAAGGAGGAAGAATACAACCAAAGATGGTTACAAAACAAGAAAATACGAACTAGACTGACAGACAACTGACATTGACCCAACCCCAGAGATTGGCCAGATATTAACCAAAGTAAAGCGAGACAAGAAGACAGTGAAGAAAAAAGAAAATAAAAAATTACATGGCCATAACAATTAACTCACAAGATTGTTTTAAAAGAGCATAATTTTTTATTATTGTTAATAATTTATGTTTAAATTTTTATTAGTGGTAACTTGTAAATGACAGTATCTCAGCAATTGTTATACATAAAAAAACCATGTGTAGATATGATTGTATGTATATCCTTATCTATAGGTGATGTGTCAGCTGTTATGTTTAAAATTACACTCATACAGACAGGGAATAGAAATGTGTGCGTGGTTCAATCAGAGAACAAATTGTATATCCTACTATATACTTTGGAACTTTTACTAAGATTATTTCAGCAGTATGTATATTATTACAGTATTATGTGTTTGAAAGTATAAGGTTTTGGAGAGTTTATTTATTCGCTAATATTATTGCTGTTGCTACAGATGTAGTAGGTTTCAATTAACACAATATATTTTAACATTATTAAATTGTTGTTATTATTACTAATTATGACATTTCAGACCAATTTTTATCACTTTAATGACAATATATACAAAGTTATGTTTTATTTGAAAGATGTATTTACAATACCATGTTGTTTACATATTATAAAATGATATGTGACAGTCTGAAGTTAACAAAAGAGACATGAACTCATTAGATACAAAAACTTTGTAATAATAGTGAGATCGTGAGAAATATAAGGGTAATTAGAGATAGGTAGGGAGTGACAAAGATGAACAGTGAAGTGATAAGTGTAATAAAATAAACAGCATATAATCTTAAGAAAAAAGAGTTAAACAAGTGTGACAAACCCAAAATATAAGCACATGTTAAATGAGCAATTAAGTTAAGTATATTAGACTGAAAGACACAGAATAATTGTGAATATAAAAAAAAAAAAAGAAATATATTATCTCAGTATAAAAATCACCAGGGTGATTACTGTTATAAAAGAGATGGTGTAGATATAACACTCACCAAATTTGTTCATTTGTTAATTTAAAGAAAGAAGTTATTGGCTTAATGTTTCAGGCAATAAATACCAAAAAAAAAATAGTTTTACAGTAATATGTTAGTATGTTTTAAGTAAGTAAGGAATTTATAAAGAAAATAATAGCAATACCTTTATAAGAAATAATAGGCAAATTATATTAATTATGTGTAACGAAAGGGAACATGGCAGAATTATATTAAAACTTAGAAATAAGTAAATTATGTATTAACATAGTATTATCAATTTTGGACTAAAACATTAATACATGACTTAGACCAATCTTGTAAGATATCAAACTAATCTTTGAAAGAAAATAGAAACATCTACGTAAAGATTACAACCATTGAAATTATCCCCAAGTAAATATAGCCATTATAAAATATTTATTCAAATTAAACAAAAAATTCAAAGTTTGATAACAATGTGTTTATTTTGAGATCGACCAGGTAGAATAATTACGTTACCATGGAAACTGTGGAGTAACAAGCCAAAAATACCGTTAGATTTTTTTACTGAATGTATGACGCTTTAATGGTATAGACGCTAATTTTCGAGTGACCAAAATTGTCAATTAAAACATAGAAAATATCAAAAGAAGTTATTACTAAGTGTATACCAAGACATAAGACAAAGACTGGAGCCATATTATTGAAGTTGAGGCCAAATTAACGAAAAAAGAAAATAAATTGCTACCAAGTAAACTGGAAAAGATGCCTGATGTCCTGAACCCAGCAAATTAAAGAAGATTATAGTATAACCCATGAATAACAGATCGTATGAATTCGCCATAACTACGGAAGTGATAAGTACCTCTTAAATTACCCAAAATATATAAATAAACTCACGTTAATTATCTCACTAAAGGTCGAAATCTCACTGAACTGAAATCAATTACTTTCAAAGATTAAAAAGAATACTAAGTCACTGACAATTTATAAACTAACCAATATAAACTGTTGTTAATGATCCATAACTTGTAAACACTTTTACTACACTGCGCTAAACAAATTATACCTACACAATATGTTAGTTAAGTTTACTTGATGTAATGGTGTGTATTTTTATTGTTTTTAAATATTTGTAATCCTTTGAACGTAACCTCAAGAACCTATGACAAACCAACATTAATAACTTGTATACAATTTTCAACAGACGCCATCATTAAACGTCTGGCTATCAATTCAAATATCGATTGTCAAACCCTGTAATTGTCTCATATAAACAACCGGAGCATTTGTATTAGAATAATTTGTATTAAATGAATAACAATCACTAATAAAAAATGTGTAAGTATTGAGTGTAACCACGGTGTTATAATTTCATTAGGAGGTGCACAATATTTTATGTACATTTTAGCAGATGACTAACGATTTACACAGCCCACGCATCGAACTGCTGTGTGCTCCAGTGGGCCTAGCTGGCGGAAATATTTGAATTATTCAAACCGCCTGAGCTGCGCTGGTCATATACCTTCGAATTTTATTTTAATTGTTTTAAGAAAACAATTTGGCGCCACCGGGAATTTCATACTCCTAATGAACATCAGGTAAAAACATCAAGACCTGGTTATTCGTACGTTCGCAACGAACGAAATCTACAGAAGTTGCACGCATTTGAACTACGGATCGAGAAGACACGTACACCCATTACACACAAATTGTACATTATCCACATTTTACAGAGTAAAACGGTAGCCGTACACACGTCTACATTACAAAGTGGCTTCCATCGCGGGGCTTAAACGAGGCGGACGTAATCACGACACATTACAAAGTGGCGCCCAACGTGGGGCTAGAATAATAAAGAAATTATACAATTAAACCCTATAAATTCTAGCGGCGATTACGAAAGGTTACAATATGCACACCAGAGGATTGTCGAAAAAATTGGCAAAGGAGAAGGAGATGGAAGAAAACAGAGGGGAAGAAGAGGAAGGAACACCGATTGAAGAAGTGGAGACAGTAATAACCACAACAGAACCAAGCCAAGACGAAGAAATGGAAACACAGGCTGGAGATAGGGAGGAAGCCACAGGAGGAATGGATTTACAAAAATTGTGGGAATTGATTAACCAAAATTTTAAGAAACAGGAGGAGAAATTCGACGGCATGAAGAAAGAAACCAGTGACAATTTGAAACAGATCAATGAAAAAATAGTGAGTACTAAGGAAGAATTGAGGAAAACAGTCAACCAAAATAATGAAACACTACAACAACGATTGCTGGAGGAAATTCAGCAAAGAAACGAAGAATTAAAGGAAGAATTGAAGGAACAGCTGAAGAAGGACCACGAGAAAAATAAAGAAGAAATGAAGCTGCAGATGGCACACCAATTAATGGAGTACCGAGAAGAAGCAAAACAGCAGGTTACGGAAATCAATGACAAATTAGAGGAAACGTTGGAGAAGCTAGAGAAGACCAACGAAAATGTTTCTGGAGTCCGCAAGGAAGTACTCGATAAAATGAACCGTCTCGAAGGAGAAAATAAGAGAAGAATTGAGGAAGGTCATGAAGAAACAGTCAGAAGATGTACCCAGATAGACCAGGACATACACCAAGTCCGGGAAGAAAACCAGAAAGAGGTAGCAGCTGTACGAACAGACTTGGGAGAACGAATGGAAGGAGTTTACAGTAACTTAAATAAAGTAGATAGCAAAGTAGACAAAAACCAACAGAGGATTGACGAAATGCGCAGAATAGAAGAGTCATTACGGGAAGAAGTGGATGCCTGGCGTGACCGACCATGTAATAATAATCATGTCATGAACACAGACAACAGAGATGCTATTAATTTCCGTAATTATAAAAGAAACCCTATTGAATTCTTGAAGAGGGTAGAAGAGTTAATCATCAAGAATCGAGAGACTCGATGGACTACAATAAGAGGGATGTTGGACGAAATGTTCAAGGAGACATACGACAACTGGTGGACTGCCACTCGACCAGACATCCAAAACCTTCAAGACTTTAAGACTCAGTTCAAGGCTAAATACTGGTCTGAGTCAACTCAGAATATGGTCCGCAATAACCTGAGCAATGGAAGGTATGAAAACCAGAATGGACAATCCCTTACCTCCTACTTCTTGGGAAAAATCTGCATGGCCAGGAATTTGGAGCCACGTATACCTGAAGAGTGTCTGGTAATACAGTTATCTTACCACTACGACGACGCCATCCAAAAGGCACGGATGTACAGCCAGGTAAAGACCATCCAAGATATGGCTAGCTTACTAGAAAGCCATGAACATGAGTGGCAGTACAGGAAAAATAGAGGGTACAGTTTCAGAAATAATAGAACTAATGAGGGACAATTGTCACAGAACCAACAGGGAGATAATAAACCACCGATAAATAACCCTAACAATTACCAAGGGAACACACGGGGCAATAACGTGCCCAGAAATTTTAACAGAAGTGGAAACCATAATAATAACAACTTCAGGAACAACCACAGGGGTAATTTCCCGTCGAATGGTTACAACAACAATTATCGCCCTGGAAACAACAGTAATCAGAACAATAATCCAGGATACCGGCCACAGGTAAATTACATAAGGGGGCAAAGACAAAGGAGCCCAAGAAGAAACTATCCCTCATCTAACTATCGGCGAACGTACTATAACCAGGTACCCGATACGAGAAGTCACCCATTCGAAGAAGATCACAGGCACAGCGTGGATAACCGGAATAATCAACAGGAGCCGAACGCTAACCAACCATCAAACACTACTGATGTTGGGGGCAATGAGGTCAACCCTCATTTAAACGCTTAAGGCCAGTGAAAACTGCGGACAGCCCATCACTGGACCAATCTCTGGGTGAATATAAGACAACACATGACAAGAAGATCACAATAATATGTACTAATTATTTGAAAAATATAAGGGACGATTTGATCGAAGAAAATGATAACATGATGCCCATTAGAAACAATGAAATAGTGTATGTGAGTGCCCAAATAAATGGAATTCTATCAACCATAATGATCGATACAGGGTCTAATGTCTCCCTGATCGACCAAATAGAATTAAATAGACTACAGCAGGGAAGTAGTGTACCCATATCAACCCTGCCCATAAACAATATAACTATCATTGGTGCTACCGGCCGACAAAACAAAACCGTCCGGAAACAAGTATCCTTGGAACTTAATAGCAAAGGTATAATAGTAACTATGCCATTTCTTGTTGCCAGCGGCCTACCTTTCTCATTACTTGTTGGGTGTGATGTACTCAGACAACACTCTGCCATAATTAACCTGCGGCAGGGAGAAGTGTCACTAACCACAGAACAAGGAATATGGTCAGCCGATATAGTGAATGGTGGCAACTTACCATTGATAACAAACCACTATAACATGATCCAAAACAATTATTGCCGACAATCACCCGAAAGAATATCGACAGATTGGGAGAATGAAGAATTATGGTCAAGCAAGCTGGAGGAGATCAGAAACTTCCAACGAGAAGAACAAGATCCACAGATTAGTGTGCAACAGTCAGAGGAACTCATAAGTATATACAACAAATATAAACACATTTTTTCTGACGCTCCAGGCAAAGTAAAGAATTATCAACACCGAATATCAATTCGAGAAAAAAAGATTCTATAACAGAATAGCCGAAAAGGTAGAGCAACAAAAGAATAAATACGCTAAGAACCAGAAAAAGACTATTAAGTACGAGGTAGGAGAAAGGGTACTGTTAAAAAACAGAGAATTACCCAGCTCCATAGAAGGCATCACTAGAAAGTTACTATTATTATACGTGGGACCATACACTATAACAAAAGACAAGGGCAATAACACTTACGAGATCACTCACCCCGTCACCAAGAAAATAAAGGGGGTATACAATCAAGCCTCAATTAAGAAATATTATGACAATCAACAATAACTGTAAAAAAACAATTTAAAGTAAAAAACCAACAAAAATACTTTAAATAAAGAAAAAAAAATAACGTGACAAACAAACAAGTCTGCCAATGTCATAAAGAAAAGATCTATAAAGAATGTCAAAATTCCAAAACATTCGTAAGTACAGCTTACACTAAGCATTAGAGAAACCATTATGATGAATAAAAAATTGTAAAAAATCAAAAAAGATATGTAAGAAAAGCTTACCCAAATATCTCAATAATATTTTAGAACAAGTAAAAAATGGAGAGATAAAAGTCACAAGGCATTCAGATAAAGTAAGAGCAACCAACTTACTACAATATTTAAATAAAAATTAACAATAGAGGAGTGTAGTTACAAAACATTCCTACAAAATAAGGTTAAATTACCATAATATTTAGCCAAAAAATGAGGCATAAAAAGCATAACATACTGTAAAGGAATAAGCTACAAAAAATTCCTAACTAGTAAGAAGCCATAACTTACTATATTTAAAAATTATGAAAAAAAAAAAATATATCAATCAAAATGATCAGCTTCCACAACTATTTAGAAAGAGGGGAAGTAAAATTACCCAAACCAATGATCACAAAACAATATAAATGAAATCAACATTCTAAGAGTCATAATGTGAGATGAGATGAAACAAAGAGTAATTAAAAATGAATAAAAATGTGAATTGTATCAATAAAAAACAATGTATCAAATAGTATCTATAAAGAAAGATGGAACAATATATGACTCGAACTGAGCAATAATGAAGTATAAAAGTAAAAGATTCCCAACAAATATTATGATTATGATTATTATTATTATTATTTTGAGTCACGAGTTGACTATATTTAAGAATTATTAATTGAGATTGTCTGTTGAATGAACCAGCAATCATTTTACTGAGCAGGGATGATGTTCCCCTGATATCAGTATAAGAGTAGTTTTGATGAAAAATAAGATTTATAGGGAATAAGTTATAATAAAAAATTCAATAAGCCAGTTCGCAATGTGAGAAAATAATGAAGAAAAGACTAAGAAGAATGGAAATAAAAGATACCGAATTAATTATAAAAAATGAATGAGAAGCAGGAGAATTTGAAAAAAAAAAAAAAAAATTTGATACGATACAATTGATAATTTCATCAAACTTAAATTCACGTTTTATAAAATGATCAATTTTGGTGGAAGGGCATTATATAACATTGCCAAACCCTGATCACATTTGATATAAAAAAGTATGTAAAAAATGCCAAGAAACAATATATTTTGATAGATAAATGATAACGAGAATGAAAGTAGTAAATATAATCAATAGTGAAGGAGGAAGAATACAACCAAAGATGGTTACAAAACAAGAAAATACGAACTAGACTGACAGACAACTGACATTGACCCAACCCCAGAGATTGGCCAGATATTAACCAAAGTAAAGCGAGACAAGAAGACAGTGAAGAAAAAAGAAAATAAAAAATTACATGGCCATAACAATTAACTCACAAGATTGTTTTAAAAGAGCATAATTTTTTATTATTGTTAATAATTTATGTTTAAATTTTTATTAGTGGTAACTTGTAAATGACAGTATCTCAGCAATTGTTATACATAAAAAAACCATGTGTAGATATGATTGTATGTATATCCTTATCTATAGGTGATGTGTCAGCTGTTATGTTTAAAATTACACTCATACAGACAGGGAATAGAAATGTGTGCGTGGTTCAATCAGAGAACAAATTGTATATCCTACTATATACTTTGGAACTTTTACTAAGATTATTTCAGCAGTATGTATATTATTACAGTATTATGTGTTTGAAAGTATAAGGTTTTGGAGAGTTTATTTATTCGCTAATATTATTGCTGTTGCTACAGATGTAGTAGGTTTCAATTAACACAATATATTTTAACATTATTAAATTGTTGTTATTATTACTAATTATGACATTTCAGACCAATTTTTATCACTTTAATGACAATATATACAAAGTTATGTTTTATTTGAAAGATGTATTTACAATACCATGTTGTTTGCATATTATAAAATGATATGTGACAGTCTGAAGTTAACAAAAGAGACATGAACTCATTAGATACAAAAACTTTGTAATAATAGTGAGATCGTGAGAAATATAAGGGTAATTAGAGATAGGTAGGGAGTGACAAAGATGAACAGTGAAGTGATAAGTGTAATAAAATAAACAACATATAATCTTAAGAAAAAAGAGTTAAACAAGTGTGACAAACCCAAAATATAAGCACATGTTAAATGAGCAATTAAGTTAAGTATATTAGACTGAAAGACACAGAATAATTGTGAATATAAAAAAAAAAAAAAGAAATATATTATCTCAGTATAAAAATCACCAGGGTGATTACTGTTATAAAAGAGATGGTGTAGATATAACACTCACCAAATTTGTTCATTTGTTAATTTAAAGAAAGAAGTTATTGGCTTAATGTTTCAGGCAATAAATACCAAAAAAAAAATAGTTTTACAGTAATATGTTAGTATGTTTTAAGTAAGTAAGGAATTTATAAAGAAAATAATAGCAATACCTTTATAAGAAATAATAGGCAAATTATATTAATTATGTGTAACGAAAGGGAACATGGCAGAATTATATTAAAACTTAGAAATAAGTAAATTATGTATTAACATAGTATTATCAATTTTGGACTAAAACATTAATACATGACTTAGACCAATCTTGTAAGATATCAAACTAATCTTTGAAAGAAAATAGAAACATCTACGTAAAGATTACAACCATTGAAATTATCCCCAAGTAAATATAGCCATTATAAAATATTTATTCAAATTAAACAAAAAATTCAAAGTTTGATAAAATGTGTTTATTTTGAGATCGACCAGGTAGAATAATTACGTTACCATGGAAACTGTGGAGTAACAAGCCAAAAATACCGTTAGATTTTTTTACTGAATGTATGACGCTTTAATGGTATAGACGCTAATTTTCGAGTGACCAAAATTGTCAATTAAAACATAGAAAATATCAAAAGAAGTTATTACTAAGTGTATACCAAGACATAAGACAAAGACTGGAGCCATATTATTGAAGTTGAGGCCAAATTAACGAAAAAAGAAAATAAATTGCTACCAAGTAAACTGGAAAAGATGCCTGATGTCCTGAACCCAGCAAATTAAAGAAGATTATAGTATAACCCATGAATAACAGATCGTATGAATTCGCCATAACTACGGAAGTGATAAGTACCTCTTAAATTACCCAAAATATATAAATAAACTCACGTTAATTATCTCACTAAAGGTCGAAATCTCACTGAACTGAAATCAATTACTTTCAAAGATTAAAAAGAATACTAAGTCACTGACAATTTATAAACTAACCAATATAAACTGTTGTTAATGATCCATAACTTGTAAACACTTTTACTACACTGCGCTAAACAAATTATACCTACACAATATGTTAGTTAAGTTTACTTGATGTAATGGTGTGTATTTTTATTGTTTTTAAATATTTGTAATCCTTTGAACGTAACCTCAAGAACCTATGACAAACCAACATTAATAACTTGTATACAATTTTCAACAGACGCCATCATTAAACGTCTGGCTATCAATTCAAATATCGATTGTCAAACCCTGTAATTGTCTCATATAAACAACCGGAGCATTTGTATTAGAATAATTTGTATTAAATGAATAACAATCACTAATAAAAAATGTGTAAGTATTGAGTGTAACCACGGTGTTATAATTTCATTAGGAGGTGCACAATATTTTATGTACATTTTAGCAGATGACTAACGATTTACACAGCCCACGCATCGAACTGCTGTGTGCTCCAGTGGGCCTAGCTGGCGGAAATATTTGAATTATTCAAACCGCCTGAGCTGCGCTGGTCATATACCTTCGAATTTTATTTTAATTGTTTTAAGAAAACAATTTGGCGCCACCGGGAATTTCATACTCCTAATGAACATCAGGTAAAAACATCAAGACCTGGTTATTCGTACGTTCGCAACGAACGAAATCTACAGAAGTTGCACGCATTTGAACTACGGATCGAGAAGACACGTACACCCATTACACACAAATTGTACATTATCCACATTTTACAGAGTAAAACGGTAGCCGTACACACGTCTACATTACAAAGTGGCTTCCATCGCGGGGCTTAAACGAGGCGGACGTAATCACGACACATTACAAAGTGGCGCCCAACGTGGGGCTAGAATAATAAAGAAATTATACAATTAAACCCTATAAATTCTAGCGGCGATTACGAAAGGTTACAATATGCACACCAGAGGATTGTCGAAAAAATTGGCAAAGGAGAAGGAGATGGAAGAAAACAGAGGGGAAGAAGAGGAAGGAACACCGATTGAAGAAGTGGAGACAGTAATAACCACAACAGAACCAAGCCAAGACGAAGAAATGGAAACACAGGCTGGAGATAGGGAGGAAGCCACAGGAGGAATGGATTTACAAAAATTGTGGGAATTGATTAACCAAAATTTTAAGAAACAGGAGGAGAAATTCGACGGCATGAAGAAAGAAACCAGTGACAATTTGAAACAGATCAATGAAAAAATAGTGAGTACTAAGGAAGAATTGAGGAAAACAGTCAACCAAAATAATGAAACACTACAACAACGATTGCTGGAGGAAATTCAGCAAAGAAACGAAGAATTAAAGGAAGAATTGAAGGAACAGCTGAAGAAGGACCACGAGAAAAATAAAGAAGAAATGAAGCTGCAGATGGCACACCAATTAATGGAGTACCGAGAAGAAGCAAAACAGCAGGTTACGGAAATCAATGACAAATTAGAGGAAACGTTGGAGAAGCTAGAGAAGACCAACGAAAATGTTTCTGGAGTCCGCAAGGAAGTACTCGATAAAATGAACCGTCTCGAAGGAGAAAATAAGAGAAGAATTGAGGAAGGTCATGAAGAAACAGTCAGAAGATGTACCCAGATAGACCAGGACATACACCAAGTCCGGGAAGAAAACCAGAAAGAGGTAGCAGCTGTACGAACAGACTTGGGAGAACGAATGGAAGGAGTTTACAGTAACTTAAATAAAGTAGATAGCAAAGTAGACAAAAACCAACAGAGGATTGACGAAATGCGCAGAATAGAAGAGTCATTACGGGAAGAAGTGGATGCCTGGCGTGACCGACCATGTAATAATAATCATGTCATGAACACAGACAACAGAGATGCTATTAATTTCCGTAATTATAAAAGAAACCCTATTGAATTCTTGAAGAGGGTAGAAGAGTTAATCATCAAGAATCGAGAGACTCGATGGACTACAATAAGAGGGATGTTGGACGAAATGTTCAAGGAGACATACGACAACTGGTGGACTGCCACTCGACCAGACATCCAAAACCTTCAAGACTTTAAGACTCAGTTCAAGGCTAAATACTGGTCTGAGTCAACTCAGAATATGGTCCGCAATAACCTGAGCAATGGAAGGTATGAAAACCAGAATGGACAATCCCTTACCTCCTACTTCTTGGGAAAAATCTGCATGGCCAGGAATTTGGAGCCACGTATACCTGAAGAGTGTCTGGTAATACAGTTATCTTACCACTACGACGACGCCATCCAAAAGGCACGGATGTACAGCCAGGTAAAGACCATCCAAGATATGGCTAGCTTACTAGAAAGCCATGAACATGAGTGGCAGTACAGGAAAAATAGAGGGTACAGTTTCAGAAATAATAGAACTAATGAGGGACAATTGTCACAGAACCAACAGGGAGATAATAAACCACCGATAAATAACCCTAACAATTACCAAGGGAACACACGGGGCAATAACGTGCCCAGAAATTTTAACAGAAGTGGAAACCATAATAATAACAACTTCAGGAACAACCACAGGGGTAATTTCCCGTCGAATGGTTACAACAACAATTATCGCCCTGGAAACAACAGTAATCAGAACAATAATCCAGGATACCGGCCACAGGTAAATTACATAAGGGGGCAAAGACAAAGGAGCCCAAGAAGAAACTATCCCTCATCTAACTATCGGCGAACGTACTATAACCAGGTACCCGATACGAGAAGTCACCCATTCGAAGAAGATCACAGGCACAGCGTGGATAACCGGAATAATCAACAGGAGCCGAACGCTAACCAACCATCAAACACTACTGATGTTGGGGGCAATGAGGTCAACCCTCATTTAAACGCTTAAGGCCAGTGAAAACTGCGGACAGCCCATCACTGGACCAATCTCTGGGTGAATATAAGACAACACATGACAAGAAGATCACAATAATATGTACTAATTATTTGAAAAATATAAGGGACGATTTGATCGAAGAAAATGATAACATGATGCCCATTAGAAACAATGAAATAGTGTATGTGAGTGCCCAAATAAATGGAATTCTATCAACCATAATGATCGATACAGGGTCTAATGTCTCCCTGATCGACCAAATAGAATTAAATAGACTACAGCAGGGAAGTAGTGTACCCATATCAACCCTGCCCATAAACAATATAACTATCATTGGTGCTACCGGCCGACAAAACAAAACCGTCCGGAAACAAGTATCCTTGGAACTTAATAGCAAAGGTATAATAGTAACTATGCCATTTCTTGTTGCCAGCGGCCTACCTTTCTCATTACTTGTTGGGTGTGATGTACTCAGACAACACTCTGCCATAATTAACCTGCGGCAGGGAGAAGTGTCACTAACCACAGAACAAGGAATATGGTCAGCCGATATAGTGAATGGTGGCAACTTACCATTGATAACAAACCACTATAACATGATCCAAAACAATTATTGCCGACAATCACCCGAAAGAATATCGACAGATTGGGAGAATGAAGAATTATGGTCAAGCAAGCTGGAGGAGATCAGAAACTTCCAACGAGAAGAACAAGATCCACAGATTAGTGTGCAACAGTCAGAGGAACTCATAAGTATATACAACAAATATAAACACATTTTTTCTGACGCTCCAGGCAAAGTAAAGAATTATCAACACCGAATATCAATTCGAGAAAAAAAGATTCTATAACAGAATAGCCGAAAAGGTAGAGCAACAAAAGAATAAATACGCTAAGAACCAGAAAAAGACTATTAAGTACGAGGTAGGAGAAAGGGTACTGTTAAAAAACAGAGAATTACCCAGCTCCATAGAAGGCATCACTAGAAAGTTACTATTATTATACGTGGGACCATACACTATAACAAAAGACAAGGGCAATAACACTTACGAGATCACTCACCCCGTCACCAAGAAAATAAAGGGGGTATACAATCAAGCCTCAATTAAGAAATATTATGACAATCAACAATAACTGTAAAAAAACAATTTAAAGTAAAAAACCAACAAAAATACTTTAAATAAAGAAAAAAAAATAACGTGACAAACAAACAAGTCTGCCAATGTCATAAAGAAAAGATCTATAAAGAATGTCAAAATTCCAAAACATTCGTAAGTACAGCTTACACTAAGCATTAGAGAAACCATTATGATGAATAAAAAATTGTAAAAAATCAAAAAAGATATGTAAGAAAAGCTTACCCAAATATCTCAATAATATTTTAGAACAAGTAAAAAATGGAGAGATAAAAGTCACAAGGCATTCAGATAAAGTAAGAGCAACCAACTTACTACAATATTTAAATAAAAATTAACAATAGAGGAGTGTAGTTACAAAACATTCCTACAAAATAAGGTTAAATTACCATAATATTTAGCCAAAAAATGAGGCATAAGAAGCATAACATACTGTAAAGGAATAAGCTACAAAAAATTCCTAACTAGTAAGAAGCCATAACTTACTATGATATTTAAAAATTATGAAAAAAAAAAAAAAAAAAAAATATATCAATCAAAATGATCAGCTTCCACAACTATTTAGAAAGAGGGGAAGTAAAATTACCCAAACCAATGATCACAAAACAATATAAATGAAATCAACATTCTAAGAGTCATAATGTGAGATGAGATGAAACAAAGAGTAATTAAAAATGAATAAAAATGTGAATTGTATCAATAAAAAACAATGTATCAAATAGTATCTATAAAGAAAGATGGAACAATATATGACTCGAACTGAGCAATAATGAAGTATAAAAGTAAAAGATTCCCAACAAATATTATGATTATGATTATTATTATTATTATTTTGAGTCACGAGTTGACTATATTTAAGAATTATTAATTGAGATTGTCTGTTGAATGAACCAGCAATCATTTTACTGAGCAGGGATGATGTTCCCCTGATATCAGTATAAGAGTAGTTTTGATGAAAAATAAGATTTATAGGGAATAAGTTATAATAAAAAATTCAATAAGCCAGTTCGCAATGTGAGAAAATAATGAAGAAAAGACTAAGAAGAATGGAAATAAAAGATACCGAATTAATTATAAAAAATGAATGAGAAGCAGGAGAATTTGAAAAAAAAAAAAAAAAAATTTGATACGATACAATTGATAATTTCATCAAACTTAAATTCACGTTTTATAAAATGATCAATTTTGGTGGAAGGGCATTATATAACATTGCCAAACCCTGATCACATTTGATATAAAAAAGTATGTAAAAAATGCCAAGAAACAATATATTTTGATAGATAAATGATAACGAGAATGAAAGTAGTAAATATAATCAATAGTGAAGGAGGAAGAATACAACCAAAGATGGTTACAAAACAAGAAAATACGAACTAGACTGACAGACAACTGACATTGACCCAACCCCAGAGATTGGCCAGATATTAACCAAAGTAAAGCGAGACAAGAAGACAGTGAAGAAAAAAGAAAATAAAAAATTACATGGCCATAACAATTAACTCACAAGATTGTTTTAAAAGAGCATAATTTTTTATTATTGTTAATAATTTATGTTTAAATTTTTATTAGTGGTAACTTGTAAATGACAGTATCTCAGCAATTGTTATACATAAAAAAACCATGTGTAGATATGATTGTATGTATATCCTTATCTATAGGTGATGTGTCAGCTGTTATGTTTAAAATTACACTCATACAGACAGGGAATAGAAATGTGTGCGTGGTTCAATCAGAGAACAAATTGTATATCCTACTATATACTTTGGAACTTTTACTAAGATTATTTCAGCAGTATGTATATTATTACAGTATTATGTGTTTGAAAGTATAAGGTTTTGGAGAGTTTATTTATTCGCTAATATTATTGCTGTTGCTACAGATGTAGTAGGTTTCAATTAACACAATATATTTTAACATTATTAAATTGTTGTTATTATTACTAATTATGACATTTCAGACCAATTTTTATCACTTTAATGACAATATATACAATGTTTTATTTGAAAGATGTATTTACAATACCATGTTGTTTGCATATTATAAAATGATATGTGACAGTCTGAAGTTAACAAAAGAGACATGAACTCATTAGATACAAAAACTTTGTAATAATAGTGAGATCGTGAGAAATATAAGGGTAATTAGAGATAGGTAGGGAGTGACAAAGATGAACAGTGAAGTGATAAGTGTAATAAAATAAACAGCATATAATCTTAAGAAAAAAGAGTTAAACAAGTGTGACAAACCCAAAATATAAGCACATGTTAAATGAGCAATTAAGTTAAGTATATTAGACTGAAAGACACAGAATAATTGTGAATATAAAAAAAAAAAAAAGAAAAATATTATCTCAGTATAAAAATCACCAGGGTGATTACTGTTATAAAAGAGATGGTGTAGATATAACACTCACCAAATTTGTTCATTTGTTAATTTAAAGAAAGAAGTTATTGGCTTAATGTTTAAGGCAATAAATACCAAAAAAAAAAAATAGTTTTACAGTAATATGTTAGTATGTTTTAAGTAAGTAAGGAATTTATAAAGAAAATAATAGCAATACCTTTATAAGAAATAATAGGCAAATTATATTAATTATGTGTAACGAAAGGGAACATGGCAGAATTATATTAAAACTTAGAAATAAGTAAATTATGTATTAACATAGTATTATCAATTTTGGACTAAAACATTAATACATGACTTAGACCAATCTTGTAAGATATCAAACTAATCTTTGAAAGAAAATAGAAACATCTACGTAAAGATTACAACCATTGAAATTATCCCCAAGTAAATATAGCCATTATAAAATATTTATTCAAATTAAACAAAAAATTCAAAGTTTGATAACAATGTGTTTATTTTGAGATCGACCAGGTAGAATAATTACGTTACCATGGAAACTGTGGAGTAACAAGCCAAAAATACCGTTAGATTTTTTTACTGAATGTATGACGCTTTAATGGTATAGACGCTAATTTTCGAGTGACCAAAATTGTCAATTAAAACATAGAAAATATCAAAAGAAGTTATTACTAAGTGTATACCAAGACATAAGACAAAGACTGGAGCCATATTATTGAAGTTGAGGCCAAATTAACGAAAAAAGAAAATAAATTACAACCAAGTAAACTGGAAAAGATGCCTGATGTCCTGAACCCAGCAAATTAAAGAAGATTATAGTATAACCCATGAATAACAGATCGTATGAATTCGCCATAACTACGGAAGTGATAAGTACCTCTTAAATTACCCAAAATATATAAATAAACTCACGTTAATTATCTCACTAAAGGTCGAAATCTCACTGAACTGAAATCAATTACTTTCAAAGATTAAAAAGAATACTAAGTCACTGACAATTTATAAACTAACCAATATAAACTGTTGTTAATGATCCATAACTTGTAAACACTTTTACTACACTGCGCTAAACAAATTATACCTACACAATATGTTAGTTAAGTTTACTTGATGTAATGGTGTGTATTTTTATTGTTTTTAAATATTTGTAATCCTTTGAACGTAACCTCAAGAACCTATGACAAACCAACATTAATAACTTGTATACAATTTTCAACAGACGCCATCATTAAACGTCTGGCTATCAATTCAAATATCGATTGTCAAACCCTGTAATTGTCTCATATAAACAACCGGAGCATTTGTATTAGAATAATTTGTATTAAATGAATAACAATCACTAATAAAAAATGTGTAAGTATTGAGTGTAACCACGGTGTTATAATTTCATTAGGAGGTGCACAATATTTTATGTACATTTTAGCAGATGACTAACGATTTACACAGCCCACGCATCGAACTGCTGTGTGCTCCAGTGGGCCTAGCTGGCGGAAATATTTGAATTATTCAAACCGCCTGAGCTGCGCTGGTCATATACCTTCGAATTTTATTTTAATTGTTTTAAGAAAACAATTTGGCGCCACCGGGAATTTCATACTCCTAATGAACATCAGGTAAAAACATCAAGACCTGGTTATTCGTACGTTCGCAACGAACGAAATCTACAGAAGTTGCACGCATTTGAACTACGGATCGAGAAGACACGTACACCCATTACACACAAATTGTACATTATCCACATTTTACAGAGTAAAACGGTAGCCGTACACACGTCTACATTACAAAGTGGCTTCCATCGCGGGGCTTAAACGAGGCGGACGTAATCACGACACATTACAAAGTGGCGCCCAACGTGGGGCTAGAATAATAAAGAAATTATACAATTAAACCCTATAAATTCTAGCGGCGATTACGAAAGGTTACAATATGCACACCAGAGGATTGTCGAAAAAATTGGCAAAGGAGAAGGAGATGGAAGAAAACAGAGGGGAAGAAGAGGAAGGAACACCGATTGAAGAAGTGGAGACAGTAATAACCACAACAGAACCAAGCCAAGACGAAGAAATGGAAACACAGGCTGGAGATAGGGAGGAAGCCACAGGAGGAATGGATTTACAAAAATTGTGGGAATTGATTAACCAAAATTTTAAGAAACAGGAGGAGAAATTCGACGGCATGAAGAAAGAAACCAGTGACAATTTGAAACAGATCAATGAAAAAATAGTGAGTACTAAGGAAGAATTGAGGAAAACAGTCAACCAAAATAATGAAACACTACAACAACGATTGCTGGAGGAAATTCAGCAAAGAAACGAAGAATTAAAGGAAGAATTGAAGGAACAGCTGAAGAAGGACCACGAGAAAAATAAAGAAGAAATGAAGCTGCAGATGGCACACCAATTAATGGAGTACCGAGAAGAAGCAAAACAGCAGGTTACGGAAATCAATGACAAATTAGAGGAAACGTTGGAGAAGCTAGAGAAGACCAACGAAAATGTTTCTGGAGTCCGCAAGGAAGTACTCGATAAAATGAACCGTCTCGAAGGAGAAAATAAGAGAAGAATTGAGGAAGGTCATGAAGAAACAGTCAGAAGATGTACCCAGATAGACCAGGACATACACCAAGTCCGGGAAGAAAACCAGAAAGAGGTAGCAGCTGTACGAACAGACTTGGGAGAACGAATGGAAGGAGTTTACAGTAACTTAAATAAAGTAGATAGCAAAGTAGACAAAAACCAACAGAGGATTGACGAAATGCGCAGAATAGAAGAGTCATTACGGGAAGAAGTGGATGCCTGGCGTGACCGACCATGTAATAATAATCATGTCATGAACACAGACAACAGAGATGCTATTAATTTCCGTAATTATAAAAGAAACCCTATTGAATTCTTGAAGAGGGTAGAAGAGTTAATCATCAAGAATCGAGAGACTCGATGGACTACAATAAGAGGGATGTTGGACGAAATGTTCAAGGAGACATACGACAACTGGTGGACTGCCACTCGACCAGACATCCAAAACCTTCAAGACTTTAAGACTCAGTTCAAGGCTAAATACTGGTCTGAGTCAACTCAGAATATGGTCCGCAATAACCTGAGCAATGGAAGGTATGAAAACCAGAATGGACAATCCCTTACCTCCTACTTCTTGGGAAAAATCTGCATGGCCAGGAATTTGGAGCCACGTATACCTGAAGAGTGTCTGGTAATACAGTTATCTTACCACTACGACGACGCCATCCAAAAGGCACGGATGTACAGCCAGGTAAAGACCATCCAAGATATGGCTAGCTTACTAGAAAGCCATGAACATGAGTGGCAGTACAGGAAAAATAGAGGGTACAGTTTCAGAAATAATAGAACTAATGAGGGACAATTGTCACAGAACCAACAGGGAGATAATAAACCACCGATAAATAACCCTAACAATTACCAAGGGAACACACGGGGCAATAACATGCCCAGAAATTTTAACAGAAGTGGAAACCATAATAATAACAACTTCAGGAACAACCACAGGGGTAATTTCCCGTCGAATGGTTACAACAACAATTATCGCCCTGGAAACAACAGTAATCAGAACAATAATCCAGGATACCGGCCACAGGTAAATTACATAAGGGGGCAAAGACAAAGGAGCCCAAGAAGAAACTATCCCTCATCTAACTATCGGCGAACGTACTATAACCAGGTACCCGATACGAGAAGTCACCCATTCGAAGAAGATCACAGGCACAGCGTGGATAACCGGAATAATCAACAGGAGCCGAACGCTAACCAACCATCAAACACTACTGATGTTGGGGGCAATGAGGTCAACCCTCATTTAAACGCTTAAGGCCAGTGAAAACTGCGGACAGCCCATCACTGGACCAATCTCTGGGTGAATATAAGACAACACATGACAAGAAGATCACAATAATATGTACTAATTATTTGAAAAATATAAGGGACGATTTGATCGAAGAAAATGATAACATGATGCCCATTAGAAACAATGAAATAGTGTAGGTGAGTGCCCAAATAAATGGAATTCTATCAACCATAATGATCGATACAGGGTCTAATGTCTCCCTGATCGACCAAATAGAATTAAATAGACTACAGCAGGGAAGTAGTGTACCCATATCAACCCTGCCCATAAACAATATAACTATCATTGGTGCTACCGGCCGACAAAACAAAACCGTCCGGAAACAAGTATCCTTGGAACTTAATAGCAAAGGTATAATAGTAACTATGCCATTTCTTGTTGCCAGCGGCCTACCTTTCTCATTACTTGTTGGGTGTGATGTACTCAGACAACACTCTGCCATAATTAACCTGCGGCAGGGAGAAGTGTCACTAACCACAGAACAAGGAATATGGTCAGCCGATATAGTGAATGGTGGCAACTTACCATTGATAACAAACCACTATAACATGATCCAAAACAATTATTGCCGACAATCACCCGAAAGAATATCGACAGATTGGGGGAATGAAGAATTATGGTCAAGCAAGCTGGAGGAGATCAGAAACTTCCAACGAGAAGAACAAGATCCACAGATTAGTGTGCAACAGTCAGAGGAACTCATAAGTATATACAACAAATATAAACACATTTTTTCTGACGCTCCAGGCAAAGTAAAGAATTATCAACACCGAATATCAATTCGAGAAAAAAAGATTCTATAACAGAATAGCCGAAAAGGTAGAGCAACAAAAGAATAAATACGCTAAGAACCAGAAAAAGACTATTAAGTACGAGGTAGGAGAAAGGGTACTGTTAAAAAACAGAGAATTACCCAGCTCCATAGAAGGCATCACTAGAAAGTTACTATTATTATACGTGGGACCATACACTATAACAAAAGACAAGGGCAATAACACTTACGAGATCACTCACCCCGTCACCAAGAAAATAAAGGGGGTATACAATCAAGCCTCAATTAAGAAATATTATGACAATCAACAATAACTGTAAAAAAACAATTTAAAGTAAAAAACCAACAAAAATACTTTAAATAAAGAAAAAAAAAATAACGTGACAAACAAACAAGTCTGCCAATGTCATAAAGAAAAGATCTATAAAGAATGTCAAAATTCCAAAACATTCGTAAGTACAGCTTACACTAAGCATTAGAGAAACCATTATGATGAATAAAAAATTGTAAAAAATCAAAAAAGATATGTAAGAAAAGCTTACCCAAATATCTCAATAATATTTTAGAACAAGTAAAAAATGGAGAGATAAAAGTCACAAGGCATTCAGATAAAGTAAGAGCAACCAACTTACTACAATATTTAAATAAAAATTAACAATAGAGGAGTGTAGTTACAAAACATTCCTACAAAATAAGGTTAAATTACCATAATATTTAGCCAAAAAATGAGGCATAAGAAGCATAACATACTGTAAAGGAATAAGCTACAAAAAATTCCTAACTAGTAAGAAGCCATAACTTACTATGATATTTAAAAATTATGAAAAAAAAAAAAAAAAAAAATATATCAATCAAAATGATCAGCTTCCACAACTATTTAGAAAGAGGGGAAGTAAAATTACCCAAACCAATGATCACAAAACAATATAAATGAAATCAACATTCTAAGAGTCATAATGTGAGATGAGATGAAACAAAGAGTAATTAAAAATGAATAAAAATGTGAATTGTATCAATAAAAAACAATGTATCAAATAGTATCTATAAAGAAAGATGGAACAATATATGACTCGAACTGAGCAATAATGAAGTATAAAAGTAAAAGATTCCCAACAAATATTATGATTATGATTATTATTATTATTATTTTGAGTCACGAGTTGACTATATTTAAGAATTATTAATTGAGATTGTCTGTTGAATGAACCAGCAATCATTTTACTGAGCAGGGATGATGTTCCCCTGATATCAGTATAAGAGTAGTTTTGATGAAAAATAAGATTTATAGGGAATAAGTTATAATAAAAAATTCAATAAGCCAGTTCGCAATGTGAGAAAATAATGAAGAAAAGACTAAGAAGAATGGAAATAAAAGATACCGAATTAATTATAAAAAATGAATGAGAAGCAGGAGAATTTGAAAAAAAAAAAAAAAAAATTTGATACGATACAATTGATAATTTCATCAAACTTAAATTCACGTTTTATAAAATGATCAATTTTGGTGGAAGGGCATTATATAACATTGCCAAACCCTGATCACATTTGATATAAAAAAGTATGTAAAAAATGCCAAGAAACAATATATTTTGATAGATAAATGATAACGAGAATGAAAGTAGTAAATATAATCAATAGTGAAGGAGGAAGAATACAACCAAAGATGGTTACAAAACAAGAAAATACGAACTAGACTGACAGACAACTGACATTGACCCAACCCCAGAGATTGGCCAGATATTAACCAAAGTAAAGCGAGACAAGAAGACAGTGAAGAAAAAAGAAAAGAAAAAATTACATGGCCATAACAATTAACTCACAAGATTGTTTTAAAAGAGCATAATTTTTTATTATTGTTAATAATTTATGTTTAAATTTTTATTAGTGGTAACTTGTAAATGACAGTATCTCAGCAATTGTTATACATAAAAAAACCATGTGTAGATATGATTGTATGTATATCCTTATCTATAGGTGATGTGTCAGCTGTTATGTTTAAAATTACACTCATACAGACAGGGAATAGAAATGTGTGCGTGGTTCAATCAGAGAACAAATTGTATATCCTACTATATACTTTGGAACTTTTACTAAGATTATTTCAGCAGTATGTATATTATTACAGTATTATGTGTTTGAAAGTATAAGGTTTTGGAGAGTTTATTTATTCGCTAATATTATTGCTGTTGCTACAGATGTAGTAGGTTTCAATTAACACAATATATTTTAACATTATTAAATTGTTGTTATTATTACTAATTATGACATTTCAGACCAATTTTTATCACTTTAATGACAATATATACAAAGTTATGTTTTATTTGAAAGATGTATTTACAATACCATGTTGTTTGCATATTATAAAATGATATGTGACAGTCTGAAGTTAACAAAAGAGACATGAACTCATTAGATACAAAAACTTTGTAATAATAGTGAGATCGTGAGAAATATAAGGGTAATTAGAGATAGGTAGGGAGTGACAAAGATGAACAGTGAAGTGATAAGTGTAATAAAATAAACAGCATATAATCTTAAGAAAAAAGAGTTAAACAAGTGTGACAAACCCAAAATATAAGCACATGTTAAATGAGCAATTAAGTTAAGTATATTAGACTGAAAGACACAGAATAATTGTGAATATAAAAAAAAAAAAAAGAAAAATATTATCTCAGTATAAAAATCACCAGGGTGATTACTGTTATAAAAGAGATGGTGTAGATATAACACTCACCAAATTTGTTCATTTGTTAATTTAAAGAAAGAAGTTATTGGCTTAATGTTTAAGGCAATAAATACCAAAAAAAAAAATAGTTTTACAGTAATATGTTAGTATGTTTTAAGTAAGTAAGGAATTTATAAAGAAAATAATAGCAATACCTTTATAAGAAATAATAGGCAAATTATATTAATTATGTGTAACGAAAGGGAACATGGCAGAATTATATTAAAACTTAGAAATAAGTAAATTATGTATTAACATAGTATTATCAATTTTGGACTAAAACATTAATACATGACTTAGACCAATCTTGTAAGATATCAAACTAATCTTTGAAAGAAAATAGAAACATCTACGTAAAGATTACAACCATTGAAATTATCCCCAAGTAAATATAGCCATTATAAAATATTTATTCAAATTAAACAAAAAATTCAAAGTTTGATAACAATGTGTTTATTTTGAGATCGACCAGGTAGAATAATTACGTTACCATGGAAACTGTGGAGTAACAAGCCAAAAATACCGTTAGATTTTTTTACTGAATGTATGACGCTTTAATGGTATAGACGCTAATTTTCGAGTGACCAAAATTGTCAATTAAAACATAGAAAATATCAAAAGAAGTTATTACTAAGTGTATACCAAGACATAAGACAAAGACTGGAGCCATATTATTGAAGTTGAGGCCAAATTAACGAAAAAAGAAAATAAATTACAACCAAGTAAACTGGAAAAGATGCCTGATGTCCTGAACCCAGCAAATTAAAGAAGATTATAGTATAACCCATGAATAACAGATCGTATGAATTCGCCATAACTACGGAAGTGATAAGTACCTCTTAAATTACCCAAAATATATAAATAAACTCACGTTAATTATCTCACTAAAGGTCGAAATCTCACTGAACTGAAATCAATTACTTTCAAAGATTAAAAAGAATACTAAGTCACTGACAATTTATAAACTAACCAATATAAACTGTTGTTAATGATCCATAACTTGTAAACACTTTTACTACACTGCGCTAAACAAATTATACCTACACAATATGTTAGTTAAGTTTACTTGATGTAATGGTGTGTATTTTTATTGTTTTTAAATATTTGTAATCCTTTGAACGTAACCTCAAGAACCTATGACAAACCAACATTAATAACTTGTATACAATTTTCAACAGACGCCATCATTAAACGTCTGGCTATCAATTCAAATATCGATTGTCAAACCCTGTAATTGTCTCATATAAACAACCGGAGCATTTGTATTAGAATAATTTGTATTAAATGAATAACAATCACTAATAAAAAATGTGTAAGTATTGAGTGTAACCACGGTGTTATAATTTCATTAGGAGGTGCACAATATTTTATGTACATTTTAGCAGATGACTAACGATTTACACAGCCCACGCATCGAACTGCTGTGTGCTCCAGTGGGCCTAGCTGGCGGAAATATTTGAATTATTCAAACCGCCTGAGCTGCGCTGGTCATATACCTTCGAATTTTATTTTAATTGTTTTAAGAAAACAATTTGGCGCCACCGGGAATTTCATACTCCTAATGAACATCAGGTAAAAACATCAAGACCTGGTTATTCGTACGTTCGCAACGAACGAAATCTACAGAAGTTGCACGCATTTGAACTACGGATCGAGAAGACACGTACACCCATTACACACAAATTGTACATTATCCACATTTTACAGAGTAAAACGGTAGCCGTACACACGTCTACATTACAAAGTGGCTTCCATCGCGGGGCTTAAACGAGGCGGACGTAATCACGACACATTACAAAGTGGCGCCCAACGTGGGGCTAGAATAATAAAGAAATTATACAATTAAACCCTATAAATTCTAGCGGCGATTACGAAAGGTTACAATATGCACACCAGAGGATTGTCGAAAAAATTGGCAAAGGAGAAGGAGATGGAAGAAAACAGAGGGGAAGAAGAGGAAGGAACACCGATTGAAGAAGTGGAGACAGTAATAACCACAACAGAACCAAGCCAAGACGAAGAAATGGAAACACAGGCTGGAGATAGGGAGGAAGCCACAGGAGGAATGGATTTACAAAAATTGTGGGAATTGATTAACCAAAATTTTAAGAAACAGGAGGAGAAATTCGACGGCATGAAGAAAGAAACCAGTGACAATTTGAAACAGATCAATGAAAAAATAGTGAGTACTAAGGAAGAATTGAGGAAAACAGTCAACCAAAATAATGAAACACTACAACGATTGCTGGAGGAAATTCAGCAAAGAAACGAAGAATTAAAGGAAGAATTGAAGGAACAGCTGAAGAAGGACCACGAGAAAAATAAAGAAGAAATGAAGCTGCAGATGGCACACCAATTAATGGAGTACCGAGAAGAAGCAAAACAGCAGGTTACGGAAATCAATGACAAATTAGAGGAAACGTTGGAGAAGCTAGAGAAGACCAACGAAAATGTTTCTGGAGTCCGCAAGGAAGTACTCGATAAAATGAACCGTCTCGAAGGAGAAAATAAGAGAAGAATTGAGGAAGGTCATGAAGAAACAGTCAGAAGATGTACCCAGATAGACCAGGACATACACCAAGTCCGGGAAGAAAACCAGAAAGAGGTAGCAGCTGTACGAACAGACTTGGGAGAACGAATGGAAGGAGTTTACAGTAACTTAAATAAAGTAGATAGCAAAGTAGACAAAAACCAACAGAGGATTGACGAAATGCGCAGAATAGAAGAGTCATTACGGGAAGAAGTGGATGCCTGGCGTGACCGACCATGTAATAATAATCATGTCATGAACACAGACAACAGAGATGCTATTAATTTCCGTAATTATAAAAGAAACCCTATTGAATTCTTGAAGAGGGTAGAAGAGTTAATCATCAAGAATCGAGAGACTCGATGGACTACAATAAGAGGGATGTTGGACGAAATGTTCAAGGAGACATACGACAACTGGTGGACTGCCACTCGACCAGACATCCAAAACCTTCAAGACTTTAAGACTCAGTTCAAGGCTAAATACTGGTCTGAGTCAACTCAGAATATGGTCCGCAATAACCTGAGCAATGGAAGGTATGAAAACCAGAATGGACAATCCCTTACCTCCTACTTCTTGGGAAAAATCTGCATGGCCAGGAATTTGGAGCCACGTATACCTGAAGAGTGTCTGGTAATACAGTTATCTTACCACTACGACGACGCCATCCAAAAGGCACGGATGTACAGCCAGGTAAAGACCATCCAAGATATGGCTAGCTTACTAGAAAGCCATGAACATGAGTGGCAGTACAGGAAAAATAGAGGGTACAGTTTCAGAAATAATAGAACTAATGAGGGACAATTGTCACAGAACCAACAGGGAGATAATAAACCACCGATAAATAACCCTAACAATTACCAAGGGAACACACGGGGCAATAACGTGCCCAGAAATTTTAACAGAAGTGGAAACCATAATAATAACAACTTCAGGAACAACCACAGGGGTAATTTCCCGTCGAATGGTTACAACAACAATTATCGCCCTGGAAACAACAGTAATCAGAACAATAATCCAGGATACCGGCCACAGGTAAATTACATAAGGGGGCAAAGACAAAGGAGCCCAAGAAGAAACTATCCCTCATCTAACTATCGGCGAACGTACTATAACCAGGTACCCGATACGAGAAGTCACCCATTCGAAGAAGATCACAGGCACAGCGTGGATAACCGGAATAATCAACAGGAGCCGAACGCTAACCAACCATCAAACACTACTGATGTTGGGGGCAATGAGGTCAACCCTCATTTAAACGCTTAAGGCCAGTGAAAACTGCGGACAGCCCATCACTGGACCAATCTCTGGGTGAATATAAGACAACACATGACAAGAAGATCACAATAATATGTACTAATTATTTGAAAAATATAAGGGACGATTTGATCGAAGAAAATGATAACATGATGCCCATTAGAAACAATGAAATAGTGTATGTGAGTGCCCAAATAAATGGAATTCTATCAACCATAATGATCGATACAGGGTCTAATGTCTCCCTGATCGACCAAATAGAATTAAATAGACTACAGCAGGGAAGTAGTGTACCCATATCAACCCTGCCCATAAACAATATAACTATCATTGGTGCTACCGGCCGACAAAACAAAACCGTCCGGAAACAAGTATCCTTGGAACTTAATAGCAAAGGTATAATAGTAACTATGCCATTTCTTGTTGCCAGCGGCCTACCTTTCTCATTACTTGTTGGGTGTGATGTACTCAGACAACACTCTGCCATAATTAACCTGCGGCAGGGAGAAGTGTCACTAACCACAGAACAAGGAATATGGTCAGCCGATATAGTGAATGGTGGCAACTTACCATTGATAACAAACCACTATAACATGATCCAAAACAATTATTGCCGACAATCACCCGAAAGAATATCGACAGATTGGGAGAATGAAGAATTATGGTCAAGCAAGCTGGAGGAGATCAGAAACTTCCAACGAGAAGAACAAGATCCACAGATTAGTGTGCAACAGTCAGAGGAACTCATAAGTATATACAACAAATATAAACACATTTTTTCTGACGCTCCAGGCAAAGTAAAGAATTATCAACACCGAATATCAATTCGAGAAAAAAAGATTCTATAACAGAATAGCCGAAAAGGTAGAGCAACAAAAGAATAAATACGCTAAGAACCAGAAAAAGACTATTAAGTACGAGGTAGGAGAAAGGGTACTGTTAAAAAACAGAGAATTACCCAGCTCCATAGAAGGCATCACTAGAAAGTTACTATTATTATACGTGGGACCATACACTATAACAAAAGACAAGGGCAATAACACTTACGAGATCACTCACCCCGTCACCAAGAAAATAAAGGGGGTATACAATCAAGCCTCAATTAAGAAATATTATGACAATCAACAATAACTGTAAAAAAACAATTTAAAGTAAAAAACCAACAAAAATACTTTAAATAAAGAAAAAAAAATAACGTGACAAACAAACAAGTCTGCCAATGTCATAAAGAAAAGATCTATAAAGAATGTCAAAATTCCAAAACATTCGTAAGTACAGCTTACACTAAGCATTAGAGAAACCATTATGATGAATAAAAAATTGTAAAAAATCAAAAAAGATATGTAAGAAAAGCTTACCCAAATATCTCAATAATATTTTAGAACAAGTAAAAAATGGAGAGATAAAAGTCACAAGGCATTCAGATAAAGTAAGAGCAACCAACTTACTACAATATTTAAATAAAAATTAACAATAGAGGAGTGTAGTTACAAAACATTCCTACAAAATAAGGTTAAATTACCATAATATTTAGCCAAAAAATGAGGCATAAGAAGCATAACATACTGTAAAGGAATAAGCTACAAAAAATTCCTAACTAGTAAGAAGCCATAACTTACTATGATATTTAAAAATTATGAAAAAAAAAAAAAAAAATATATCAATCAAAATGATCAGCTTCCACAACTATTTAGAAAGAGGGGAAGTAAAATTACCCAAACCAATGATCACAAAACAATATAAATGAAATCAACATTCTAAGAGTCATAATGTGAGATGAGATGAAACAAAGAGTAATTAAAAATGAATAAAAATGTGAATTGTATCAATAAAAAACAATGTATCAAATAGTATCTATAAAGAAAGATGGAACAATATATGACTCGAACTGAGCAATAATGAAGTATAAAAGTAAAAGATTCCCAACAAATATTATGATTATGATTATTATTATTATTATTTTGAGTCACGAGTTGACTATATTTAAGAATTATTAATTGAGATTGTCTGTTGAATGAACCAGCAATCATTTTACTGAGCAGGGATGATGTTCCCCTGATATCAGTATAAGAGTAGTTTTGATGAAAAATAAGATTTATAGGGAATAAGTTATAATAAAAAATTCAATAAGCCAGTTCGCAATGTGAGAAAATAATGAAGAAAAGACTAAGAAGAATGGAAATAAAAGATACCGAATTAATTATAAAAAATGAATGAGAAGCAGGAGAATTTGAAAAAAAAAAAAAAAAATTTGATACGATACAATTGATAATTTCATCAAACTTAAATTCACGTTTTATAAAATGATCAATTTTGGTGGAAGGGCATTATATAACATTGCCAAACCCTGATCACATTTGATATAAAAAAGTATGTAAAAAATGCCAAGAAACAATATATTTTGATAGATAAATGATAACGAGAATGAAAGTAGTAAATATAATCAATAGTGAAGGAGGAAGAATACAACCAAAGATGGTTACAAAACAAGAAAATACGAACTAGACTGACAGACAACTGACATTGACCCAACCCCAGAGATTGGCCAGATATTAACCAAAGTAAAGCGAGACAAGAAGACAGTGAAGAAAAAAGAAAATAAAAAATTACATGCCCATAACAATTAACTCACAAGATTGTTTTAAAAGAGCATAATTTTTTATTATTGTTAATAATTTATGTTTAAATTTTTATTAGTGGTAACTTGTAAATGACAGTATCTCAGCAATTGTTATACATAAAAAAACCATGTGTAGATATGATTGTATGTATATCCTTATCTATAGGTGATGTGTCAGCTGTTATGTTTAAAATTACACTCATACAGACAGGGAATAGAAATGTGTGCGTGGTTCAATCAGAGAACAAATTGTATATCCTACTATATACTTTGGAACTTTTACTAAGATTATTTCAGCAGTATGTATATTATTACAGTATTATGTGTTTGAAAGTATAAGGTTTTGGAGAGTTTATTTATTCGCTAATATTATTGCTGTTGCTACAGATGTAGTAGGTTTCAATTAACACAATATATTTTAACATTATTAAATTGTTGTTATTATTACTAATTATGACATTTCAGACCAATTTTTATCACTTTAATGACAATATATACAAAGTTATGTTTTATTTGAAAGATGTATTTACAATACCATGTTGTTTGCATATTATAAAATGATATGTGACAGTCTGAAGTTAACAAAAGAGACATGAACTCATTAGATACAAAAACTTTGTAATAATAGTGAGATCGTGAGAAATATAAGGGTAATTAGAGATAGGTAGGGAGTGACAAAGATGAACAGTGAAGTGATAAGTGTAATAAAATAAACAGCATATAATCTTAAGAAAAAAGAGTTAAACAAGTGTGACAAACCCAAAATATAAGCACATGTTAAATGAGCAATTAAGTTAAGTATATTAGACTGAAAGACACAGAATAATTGTGAATATAAAAAAAAAAAAAGAAAAATATTATCTCAGTATAAAAATCACCAGGGTGATTACTGTTATAAAAGAGATGGTGTAGATATAACACTCACCAAATTTGTTCATTTGTTAATTTAAAGAAAGAAGTTATTGGCTTAATGTTTAAGGCAATAAATACCAAAAAAAAAAATAGTTTTACAGTAATATGTTAGTATGTTTTAAGTAAGTAAGGAATTTATAAAGAAAATAATAGCAATACCTTTATAAGAAATAATAGGCAAATTATATTAATTATGTGTAACGAAAGGGAACATGGCAGAATTATATTAAAACTTAGAAATAAGTAAATTATGTATTAACATAGTATTATCAATTTTGGACTAAAACATTAATACATGACTTAGACCAATCTTGTAAGATATCAAACTAATCTTTGAAAGAAAATAGAAACATCTACGTAAAGATTACAACCATTGAAATTATCCCCAAGTAAATATAGCCATTATAAAATATTTATTCAAATTAAACAAAAAATTCAAAGTTTGATAACAATGTGTTTATTTTGAGATCGACCAGGTAGAATAATTACGTTACCATGGAAACTGTGGAGTAACAAGCCAAAAATACCGTTAGATTTTTTTACTGAATGTATGACGCTTTAATGGTATAGACGCTAATTTTCGAGTGACCAAAATTGTCAATTAAAACATAGAAAATATCAAAAGAAGTTATTACTAAGTGTATACCAAGACATAAGACAAAGACTGGAGCCATATTATTGAAGTTGAGGCCAAATTAACGAAAAAAGAAAATAAATTACAACCAAGTAAACTGGAAAAGATGCCTGATGTCCTGAACCCAGCAAATTAAAGAAGATTATAGTATAACCCATGAATAACAGATCGTATGAATTCGCCATAACTACGGAAGTGATAAGTACCTCTTAAATTACCCAAAATATATAAATAAACTCACGTTAATTATCTCACTAAAGGTCGAAATCTCACTGAACTGAAATCAATTACTTTCAAAGATTAAAAAGAATACTAAGTCACTGACAATTTATAAACTAACCAATATAAACTGTTGTTAATGATCCATAACTTGTAAACACTTTTACTACACTGCGCTAAACAAATTATACCTACACAATATGTTAGTTAAGTTTACTTGATGTAATGGTGTGTATTTTTATTGTTTTTAAATATTTGTAATCCTTTGAACGTAACCTCAAGAACCTATGACAAACCAACATTAATAACTTGTATACAATTTTCAACAGACGCCATCATTAAACGTCTGGCTATCAATTCAAATATCGATTGTCAAACCCTGTAATTGTCTCATATAAACAACCGGAGCATTTGTATTAGAATAATTTGTATTAAATGAATAACAATCACTAATAAAAAATGTGTAAGTATTGAGTGTAACCACGGTGTTATAATTTCATTAGGAGGTGCACAATATTTTATGTACATTTTAGCAGATGACTAACGATTTACACAGCCCACGCATCGAACTGCTGTGTGCTCCAGTGGGCCTAGCTGGCGGAAATATTTGAATTATTCAAACCGCCTGAGCTGCGCTGGTCATATACCTTCGAATTTTATTTTAATTGTTTTAAGAAAACAATTTGGCGCCACCGGGAATTTCATACTCCTAATGAACATCAGGTAAAAACATCAAGACCTGGTTATTCGTACGTTCGCAACGAACGAAATCTACAGAAGTTGCACGCATTTGAACTACGGATCGAGAAGACACGTACACCCATTACACACAAATTGTACATTATCCACATTTTACAGAGTAAAACGGTAGCCGTACACACGTCTACATTACAAAGTGGCTTCCATCGCGGGGCTTAAACGAGGCGGACGTAATCACGACACATTACAAAGTGGCGCCCAACGTGGGGCTAGAATAATAAAGAAATTATACAATTAAACCCTATAAATTCTAGCGGCAATTACGAAAGGTTACAATATGCACACCAGAGGATTGTCGAAAAAATTGGCAAAGGAGAAGGAGATGGAAGAAAACAGAGGGGAAGAAGAGGAAGGAACACCGATTGAAGAAGTGGAGACAGTAATAACCACAACAGAACCAAGCCAAGACGAAGAAATGGAAACACAGGCTGGAGATAGGGAGGAAGCCACAGGAGGAATGGATTTACAAAAATTGTGGGAATTGATTAACCAAAATTTTAAGAAACAGGAGGAGAAATTCGACGGCATGAAGAAAGAAACCAGTGACAATTTGAAACAGATCAATGAAAAAATAGTGAGTACTAAGGAAGAATTGAGGAAAACAGTCAACCAAAATAATGAAACACTACAACAACGATTGCTGGAGGAAATTCAGCAAAGAAACGAAGAATTAAAGGAAGAATTGAAGGAACAGCTGAAGAAGGACCACGAGAAAAATAAAGAAGAAATGAAGCTGCAGATGGCACACCAATTAATGGAGTACCGAGAAGAAGCAAAACAGCAGGTTACGGAAATCAATGACAAATTAGAGGAAACGTTGGAGAAGCTAGAGAAGACCAACGAAAATGTTTCTGGAGTCCGCAAGGAAGTACTCGATAAAATGAACCATCTCGAAGGAGAAAATAAGAGAAGAATTGAGGAAGGTCATGAAGAAACAGTCAGAAGATGTACCCAGATAGACCAGGACATACACCAAGTCCGGGAAGAAAACCAGAAAGAGGTAGCAGCTGTACGAACAGACTTGGGAGAACGAATGGAAGGAGTTTACAGTAACTTAAATAAAGTAGATAGCAAAGTAGACAAAAACCAACAGAGGATTGACGAAATGCGCAGAATAGAAGAGTCATTACGGGAAGAAGTGGATGCCTGGCGTGACCGACCATGTAATAATAATCATGTCATGAACACAGACAACAGAGATGCTATTAATTTCCGTAATTATAAAAGAAACCCTATTGAATTCTTGAAGAGGGTAGAAGAGTTAATCATCAAGAATCGAGAGACTCGATGGACTACAATAAGAGGGATGTTGGACGAAATGTTCAAGGAGACATACGACAACTGGTGGACTGCCACTCGACCAGACATCCAAAACCTTCAAGACTTTAAGACTCAGTTCAAGGCTAAATACTGGTCTGAGTCAACTCAGAATATGGTCCGCAATAACCTGAGCAATGGAAGGTATGAAAACCAGAATGGACAATCCCTTACCTCCTACTTCTTGGGAAAAATCTGCATGGCCAGGAATTTGGAGCCACGTATACCTGAAGAGTGTCTGGTAATACAGTTATCTTACCACTACGACGACGCCATCCAAAAGGCACGGATGTACAGCCAGGTAAAGACCATCCAAGATATGGCTAGCTTACTAGAAAGCCATGAACATGAGTGGCAGTACAGGAAAAATAGAGGGTACAGTTTCAGAAATAATAGAACTAATGAGGGACAATTGTCACAGAACCAACAGGGAGATAATAAACCACCGATAAATAACCCTAACAATTACCAAGGGAACACACGGGGCAATAACGTGCCCAGAAATTTTAACAGAAGTGGAAACCATAATAATAACAACTTCAGGAACAACCACAGGGGTAATTTCCCGTCGAATGGTTACAACAACAATTATCGCCCTGGAAACAACAGTAATCAGAACAATAATCCAGGATACCGGCCACAGGTAAATTACATAAGGGGGCAAAGACAAAGGAGCCCAAGAAGAAACTATCCCTCATCTAACTATCGGCGAACGTACTATAACCAGGTACCCGATACGAGAAGTCACCCATTCGAAGAAGATCACAGGCACAGCGTGGATAACCGGAATAATCAACAGGAGCCGAACGCTAACCAACCATCAAACACTACTGATGTTGGGGGCAATGAGGTCAACCCTCATTTAAACGCTTAAGGCCAGTGAAAACTGCGGACAGCCCATCACTGGACCAATCTCTGGGTGAATATAAGACAACACATGACAAGAAGATCACAATAATATGTACTAATTATTTGAAAAATATAAGGGACGATTTGATCGAAGAAAATGATAACATGATGCCCATTAGAAACAATGAAATAGTGTATGTGAGTGCCCAAATAAATGGAATTCTATCAACCATAATGATCGATACAGGGTCTAATGTCTCCCTGATCGACCAAATAGAATTAAATAGACTACAGCAGGGAAGTAGTGTACCCATATCAACCCTGCCCATAAACAATATAACTATCATTGGTGCTACCGGCCGACAAAACAAAACCGTCCGGAAACAAGTATCCTTGGAACTTAATAGCAAAGGTATAATAGTAACTATGCCATTTCTTGTTGCCAGCGGCCTACCTTTCTCATTACTTGTTGGGTGTGATGTACTCAGACAACACTCTGCCATAATTAACCTGCGGCAGGGAGAAGTGTCACTAACCACAGAACAAGGAATATGGTCAGCCGATATAGTGAATGGTGGCAACTTACCATTGATAACAAACCACTATAACATGATCCAAAACAATTATTGCCGACAATCACCCGAAAGAATATCGACAGATTGGGAGAATGAAGAATTATGGTCAAGCAAGCTGGAGGAGATCAGAAACTTCCAACGAGAAGAACAAGATCCACAGATTAGTGTGCAACAGTCAGAGGAACTCATAAGTATATACAACAAATATAAACACATTTTTTCTGACGCTCCAGGCAAAGTAAAGAATTATCAACACCGAATATCAATTCGAGAAAAAAAGATTCTATAACAGAATAGCCGAAAAGGTAGAGCAACAAAAGAATAAATACGCTAAGAACCAGAAAAAGACTATTAAGTACGAGGTAGGAGAAAGGGTACTGTTAAAAAACAGAGAATTACCCAGCTCCATAGAAGGCATCACTAGAAAGTTACTATTATTATACGTGGGACCATACACTATAACAAAAGACAAGGGCAATAACACTTACGAGATCACTCACCCCGTCACCAAGAAAATAAAGGGGGTATACAATCAAGCCTCAATTAAGAAATATTATGACAATCAACAATAACTGTAAAAAAACAATTTAAAGTAAAAAACCAACAAAAATACTTTAAATAAAGAAAAAAAAATAACGTGACAAACAAACAAGTCTGCCAATGTCATAAAGAAAAGATCTATAAAGAATGTCAAAATTCCAAAACATTCGTAAGTACAGCTTACACTAAGCATTAGAGAAACCATTATGATGAATAAAAAATTGTAAAAAATCAAAAAAGATATGTAAGAAAAGCTTACCCAAATATCTCAATAATATTTTAGAACAAGTAAAAAATGGAGAGATAAAAGTCACAAGGCATTCAGATAAAGTAAGAGCAACCAACTTACTACAATATTTAAATAAAAATTAACAATAGAGGAGTGTAGTTACAAAACATTCCTACAAAATAAGGTTAAATTACCATAATATTTAGCCAAAAAATGAGGCATAAGAAGCATAACATACTGTAAAGGAATAAGCTACAAAAAATTCCTAACTAGTAAGAAGCCATAACTTACTATGATATTTAAAAATTATGAAAAAAAAAAAAAAAAAAAAATATATCAATCAAAATGATCAGCTTCCACAACTATTTAGAAAGAGGGGAAGTAAAATTACCCAAACCAATGATCACAAAACAATATAAATGAAATCAACATTCTAAGAGTCATAATGTGAGATGAGATGAAACAAAGAGTAATTAAAAATGAATAAAAATGTGAATTGTATCAATAAAAAACAATGTATCAAATAGTATCTATAAAGAAAGATGGAACAATATATGACTCGAACTGAGCAATAATGAAGTATAAAAGTAAAAGATTCCCAACAAATATTATGATTATGATTATTATTATTATTATTTTGAGTCACGAGTTGACTATATTTAAGAATTATTAATTGAGATTGTCTGTTGAATGAACCAGCAATCATTTTACTGAGCAGGGATGATGTTCCCCTGATATCAGTATAAGAGTAGTTTTGATGAAAAATAAGATTTATAGGGAATAAGTTATAATAAAAAATTCAATAAGCCAGTTCGCAATGTGAGAAAATAATGAAGAAAAGACTAAGAAGAATGGAAATAAAAGATACCGAATTAATTATAAAAAATGAATGAGAAGCAGGAGAATTTGAAAAAAAAAAAAAAAAAATTTGATACGATACAATTGATAATTTCATCAAACTTAAATTCACGTTTTATAAAATGATCAATTTTGGTGGAAGGGCATTATATAACATTGCCAAACCCTGATCACATTTGATATAAAAAAGTATGTAAAAAATGCCAAGAAACAATATATTTTGATAGATAAATGATAACGAGAATGAAAGTAGTAAATATAATCAATAGTGAAGGAGGAAGAATACAACCAAAGATGGTTACAAAACAAGAAAATACGAACTAGACTGACAGACAACTGACATTGACCCAACCCCAGAGATTGGCCAGATATTAACCAAAGTAAAGCGAGACAAGAAGACAGTGAAGAAAAAAGAAAATAAAAAATTACATGGCCATAACAATTAACTCACAAGATTGTTTTAAAAGAGCATAATTTTTTATTATTGTTAATAATTTGTTTAAATTTTTATTAGTGGTAACTTGTAAATGACAGTATCTCAGCAATTGTTATACATAAAAAAACCATGTGTAGATATGATTGTATGTATATCCTTATCTATAGGTGATGTGTCAGCTGTTATGTTTAAAATTACACTCATACAGACAGGGAATAGAAATGTGTGCGTGGTTCAATCAGAGAACAAATTGTATATCCTACTATATACTTTGGAACTTTTACTAAGATTATTTCAGCAGTATGTATATTATTACAGTATTATGTGTTTGAAAGTATAAGGTTTTGGAGAGTTTATTTATTCGCTAATATTATTGCTGTTGCTACAGATGTAGTAGGTTTCAATTAACACAATATATTTTAACATTATTAAATTGTTGTTATTATTACTAATTATGACATTTCAGACCAATTTTTATCACTTTAATGACAATATATACAAAGTTATGTTTTATTTGAAAGATGTATTTACAATACCATGTTGTTTGCATATTATAAAATGATATGTGACAGTCTGAAGTTAACAAAAGAGACATGAACTCATTAGATACAAAAACTTTGTAATAATAGTGAGATCGTGAGAAATATAAGGGTAATTAGAGATAGGTAGGGAGTGACAAAGATGAACAGTGAAGTGATAAGTGTAATAAAATAAACAGCATATAATCTTAAGAAAAAAGAGTTAAACAAGTGTGACAAACCCAAAATATAAGCACATGTTAAATGAGCAATTAAGTTAAGTATATTAGACTGAAAGACACAGAATAATTGTGAATATAAAAAAAAAAAAAGAAATATATTATCTCAGTATAAAAATCACCAGGGTGATTACTGTTATAAAAGAGATGGTGTAGATATAACACTCACCAAATTTGTTCATTTGTTAATTTAAAGAAAGAAGTTATTGGCTTAATGTTTAAGGCAATAAATACCAAAAAAAAAATAGTTTTACAGTAATATGTTAGTATGTTTTAAGTAAGTAAGGAATTTATAAAGAAAATAATAGCAATACCTTTATAAGAAATAATAGGCAAATTATATTAATTATGTGTAACGAAAGGGAACATGGCAGAATTATATTAAAACTTAGAAATAAGTAAATTATGTATTAACATAGTATTATCAATTTTGGACTAAAACATTAATACATGACTTAGACCAATCTTGTAAGATATCAAACTAATCTTTGAAAGAAAATAGAAACATCTACGTAAAGATTACAACCATTGAAATTATCCCCAAGTAAATATAGCCATTATAAAATATTTATTCAAATTAAACAAAAAATTCAAAGTTTGATAACAATGTGTTTATTTTGAGATCGACCAGGTAGAATAATTACGTTACCATGGAAACTGTGGAGTAACAAGCCAAAAATACCGTTAGATTTTTTTACTGAATGTATGACGCTTTAATGGTATGGACGCTAATTTTCGAGTGACCAAAATTGTCAATTAAAACATAGAAAATATCAAAAGAAGTTATTACTAAGTGTATACCAAGACATAAGACAAAGACTGGAGCCATATTATTGAAGTTGAGGCCAAATTAACGAAAAAAGAAAATAAATTACTACCAAGTAAACTGGAAAAGATGCCTGATGTCCTGAACCCAGCAAATTAAAGAAGATTATAGTATAACCCATGAATAACAGATCGTATGAATTCGCCATAACTACGGAAGTGATAAGTACCTCTTAAATTACCCAAAATATATAAATAAACTCACGTTAATTATCTCACTAAAGGTCGAAATCTCACTGAACTGAAATCAATTACTTTCAAAGATTAAAAAGAATACTAAGTCACTGACAATTTATAAACTAACCAATATAAACTGTTGTTAATGATCCATAACTTGTAAACACTTTTACTACACTGCGCTAAACAAATTATACCTACACAATATGTTAGTTAAGTTTACTTGATGTAATGGTGTGCATTTTTATTGTTTTTAAATATTTGTAATCCTTTGAACGTAACCTCAAGAACCTATGACAAACCAACATTAATAACTTGTATACAATTTTCAACAGACGCCATCATTAAACGTCTGGCTATCAATTCAAATATCGATTGTCAAACCCTGTAATTGTCTCATATAAACAACCGGAGCATTTGTATTAGAATAATTTGTATTAAATGAATAACAATCACTAATAAATAATGTGTAAGTATTGAGTGTAATCACGGTGTTATAATTTCATTAGGAGGTGCACAATATTTTATGTACATTTTAGCAGATGACTAACGATTTACACAGCCCACGCATCGAACTGCTGTGTGCTCCAGTGGGCCTAGCTGGCGGAAATATTTGAATTATTCAAACCGCCTGAGCTGCGCTGGTCGTATACCTTCGAATTTTATTTTAATTGTTTTAAGAAAACAATTTGGCGCCACCGGGAATTTCATACTCCTAATGAACATCAGGTAAAAACATCAAGACCTGGTTATTCGTACGTTCGCAACGAACGAAATCTACAGAAGTTGCACGCATTTGAACTACGGATCGAGAAGACACGTACACCCATTACACACAAATTGTACATTATCCACATTTACAGAGTAAAACGGTAGCCGTACACACGTCTACATTACAAAGTGGCTTCCATCGCGGGGCTTAAACGAGGCGGACGTAATCACGACACATTACAATATATATCCAATTTGTATTCATCATAATTACCAATGCTATTAACAATACGAATTAATCAAACAGTATAACAAATGGATCCTTTTAGCGCAGTTAATAAATAAACCACAAATATAGGTATGTCCACAGAACTGGTTCTGACAAAATTTTTAAGCATTATAATTGTGACAATACTGTTCATCGGTATAGCTTTTTATATCAACAAATATACTGCAACAGTACAACCATTAACGGTACTGTGCATTGAATAATTTAAATAAATAATAAAAATAAATAAACATGGATTAATAAACATGATTTAGATTGCAAGCTGTATCGTAGCTAAATAGATAGGGAACACACGATTCATGTATGGACACGCATTCCTGGCACACCTGTCGCTAGCATTGTGTACACGTGTATTTTGTTTGTGTGTGTGAAGCCTGTCCGTTCCTGAAATGTAACCAACCCTTTTCAAGTAGCATAGTTTTTATGTTTTATTTTAATTATAAGAAATATATGTATGATATGGTAAAACAAAAGACACCAAAGTGTATAGAAATTAAAGGTGAACAAAGGGTTAAAAGACCGTACCAATGTGACGAAAAGTGCAATTACTATACGTAAAAATTGAATAGCTCTTTTTGTAATTATAATAAAGAAGTGTAATTTATGTATAGTAAACACATAAAAATTAGCGATCGATTGAGCATCGAGTGGTGTGAAACAGACTTCATAATTCACGAAGATAGGCGAAAATAGTGAACTGAATCAGAGTGGGGGAAAAGACGCTTCGACAAAATCTGACAAGTTGAAAATTGTTCAGACCTGAGCTTTTGCACGACCTGGTTATAAATACTAGGTCGTGCTAATAAGGTTTTTTTCTTCTCGATTCAACTGTTGCCACAGGAGGCTATGTCAGTCGACGACGCTATTTTGAATCTATAGTAAGAGTCACAGGACTAACTGGAAGTCCAACCAGAGCAGCAGAGCACATACGAGGAGGTCTATGTATACACCTGCAGCATATGATGTGAGGAGAGACGACTATTAAACAGCACATGCAGTGGAATCCGGGAAGAGGACCAGAGGACACGGACTGAGGACCAAAGGAGAACGTACGGATGATTAACCACGTCAAATGAGGTGATGAAAAACGATTGTAATTACAGACATTTGAAAGACAATAATTAAAGTTAGAATGAAAGACATTCAACCAGTATTAAAATAACTAAATTGTACATAAATGTAAAAGGAGAGTGAAATTTAGAATAATATCTCTTGTATAAAATTTAGTAATTGAGAGTAACGTAAATGATAAGAGAAATATTTGATTTTTAAGTTAAAGTAATTAATAAAGTCTTTGTTGATAAAGGAGAATGCATATGCAGTAGAAAGTTTTAAAACCAATTAATATTAAAGAAATTGGAATACAAGTACATTCATTATTGAAGTAAATTAATCAGCAATTGCAAAAAAAGATTACCACACAATGAGTAAGCCGAGAGCAAAAATATTTAATTAATTAAAAATTAGGTAATAAGATTTATATATAACCTGTTGTATGTAATTTGTTAGCTATAAGTTGTGTGCGAAAGAGTCGTACAAACGATGTAATAATGAGTACTATTTCAATATGCGAAATGAAAGATTTTGTTTAATAAAAAAATAAATAATGGAACAATTTTAAACTTAAATAACGCACCATCTTCTTATTACGATTACACCCATGAATTCAATATATCAATGTTTGTGTTGTTATATAAATTGGCGCTCCAAAAGCGTGGGGCTCCACAAATTTTATTACACTGAAATTTGTTATGTTATAATATATATCTATATTCAATCTGTATTAATCATCATTACCAAATACTATTAACAACAAAGTTAATCATGCAGTAGAACAGATGGATCCTTTTGCAAGTTAAGAAAATATGAATCACGGTGGTAACTTATAAAATTACATTATGTGGAAAGTTTAAGCGCAGGTTTTAACAGATAGAATCTCACTTATAAGTTACAAATTTAAATCATGTACAACTTCTAATCGCAGCTTTCAAAAATTGAATCTCAGTTAGGAGTTAAAAAATTAAATTATCTGAAAAGGTTAATTGCAGCTTTCAACAGATCGCATCTTAGTCACACATTACAATTTCAATTATATCAAAAGTTAAATTACAATGCTAATGAACTGAACACTGGGCTTCTGATACCCATAAGAGCATGTCTGTACATGGATCTAGAATGTCATTTAAATTGATGTAAAATCGGTGTATTGCTGCCCACTGACTTAATTATTGGAAATCTCCCACCTGTTTTGAAGAACTGACATGGCACTCTGAAGAGCAATCTGGTTGATGTTGGTGGTGTGTCGGAAAGTCCAGAAATTTCAGTTGATTCATCTGGCCAGCACTGTCTTGGGATCTTACGGGTTTAAAGCTGCTGCATCTGATGGCTTCGGGGAGTAGTACGATATCCTGCTCTGCCAATGGTGACAGATGTCATTGTCACCATCATCGGATCCCCTTCTCTACTGTCTAAGCGAGGGCCCTGAAACGCCTTTACTTGATTACGAAGACATGATAGATGCAAGCTACGTAAGGATGTATACTCCAACATGGACCGTCAGATCAGTTTGCCTCGGAAGACGAAAACGAAATGAGGCGAATAACGTATTCCGTTAACTGACGCAAAACAACAAGTCAGAAATTTCTGTCCAGGACGGATCAGCTAGCAGTGTGACTGACTAAATTGCATCACCATTCAAGGTCACGGCAGGCTGGTTTACTATATAATATCGTCGCTGACTGCCGCAGCATACCGATCAAGCCCGCCCAATCTCAAGCGGTGGCAATTCAAGTTTAAAACATGCCGGAAAACTCCTAGTCCCGGCACAACAGAATCAAACCTAAAGCACATAAATTAATTCATAATTTAAACGGAGTATATAAAATTGAATGACCTGAATGTAACAAATTTTATGTAGTCCAAAATAAAAAAAAGTTTGAAAGAAAGATTTATACAACACCGTAATTCATATTTAAAACCAGATATATACAAATCAAACTTAACTACATACTCAATCAAAAATAATCACACATTTCGGAATTTAAATAATATCGCTTCATTAAAATACATTTCCAAAGGTCCAAAAATAATCTTATCGAAAAATTTAGAAATATTTAAACATAAAACAAATAATATATTAATACCAAAACACATTCAAATTAATATGAAAAATGGTAGTATTTTTACAATTACTAATATAGTAAAATAATAAATATTTTATACATATTAATAATTTACATTTTACAATTTAGTTATATAACATATTCTTGTAAACATATATAAAACATTAAATTTAGTCTACATATAAAACAGCTGTTTTGAACAATTGATTTTTTTAAATTTATTAATTGTATATCTGATGAGAGTTTATACTATCAAAACAGTGTTGTATTAAAAAATATATTCTTGTATGAAAAGTTTATTTATTTATTATGAATATAAAAAATATATACAAGAATAATTGAGCAAGATGAATGTTTCCATTATGTATGCTACTGTCCTGAATTATACAAAAATTCCACTATAAATGTTCAACTTTCACAATGCGCAATCTGTTCTTAAACATTATTAACCCACTAATTCAGTAGTGCTTTGAAATGGTTTACCATAATACTAGAATTGGCCACTTATAACAGAGAATAACTACTATTTTTTTGAATTGTGTAAATGAAAATGCTTGCATTATCATATTTTCTCTGACAACTACACCTCTGTGCATAATTTTCTGCATACAGAATTCAGGCATGGATAACAAAGAGTTTTGTATTTCACTCATCTGATTAATACCTTGTCCAAGATGTTGTATCCGTGATACAGTTTGGTTGTTCGTTGGAAAGGAAGGAGGATAACTGACCGATGCAACAACTCCAGGCTGCGACTGCCCTAGCAGCTGTGGTGTAACTCCTTGCAGTAAACCAGACTACAACAAAAAATTTTATTATCTCCTTTCTTCACACACACACGCGCGCGTGCGCATCAACGCTTAGATGTGCATACACACTGTAGTGTGTAATTAAACTAAATATTTTTTAATAAAATGTACTTCCTTTATTCTTAATTAGTTCACAGACATACATAATCTGGCACAGATTCCTTGAAAATAATAAACTATTACTTCCATGTTCCATAGAAAATGGAAGTATGGTCATGGGGAAAAAATCGTGTTCAAGATAACGGCAGATTCTGATTGTACTACCATCAAAACATGAAAAAGTCATTTTTTGAAAAGTGTGTGTGTCTGTCTGTCTGTGTGTAGAATTTTTTCTATGGCAAACGATAACAGTCGCAAATTCAAACAGAATCAAATAATTTTTTGCATACAGCCCTGAATTTTAGAGGACTCAAGGCCTATTGTTTTTTATGAAGATCGGTTAAGGGAAAGGGGTAGTTTACCTGCAACGGTTTTATGTTTTAACAAGAGTAAAGTGCTTAATTTTGATAAATAAAGTATCCTGAAAAGAAGGTCATAATAATCCACCGTAGAAAGGTAGATGAAATTTCTATAAATGAAAAGGGTAGTTGAAGGGGGGAGGGGGTAATTTTTTTATAAATTAAAATGGTAGTTGATGGAGGAAGTAAATTTGTATAAGTTTTATATGTGTACTACGTTACTGACAACAAAGAAGTAGTTTCTATGGAAACATTTCATTTCACTTTAACAAAATACTATATTTTTCATTTTAATTTAAATCACGTATGAGTGAGTATGTATCGTTCCTGGCAGGCAAGCATGTCTCAATTATGTAATGTTTACTTTTCCAAAGTTTTATTATTGTGATTACCGCAATAAAAAGGCCGACAGGACACACACACACACACACACACACACACACACACACACACACACACACACACACACACACAAAATTCGCGTTATTTCTGGCCTCACTTATGTTTATTTTCTTATGTTTGCACGCTTTTTAAATGGAAAGTGCCGAAACCCACACCAACACAACGCGTGCAAGCCAAAAAGGTGGACAATGATTTGATTCCTGTGGTTCACTGGGCATTGTTGTTGTATTAAAGCAATTAATACAATCTGTGTACTTATTTCTATTATGATATGAGAATTATACACTAATATGTGCATGTGTGTATGTATGAAAAATATATAAATATTTTTCTCCTTTGGAAAATTGTTTGCCCCTCCTTGAAAATATTTTTACCTCCCTGATGGCTAGTTATTTACTAGCCTGTGTGGAATATACTGTTATGACATGGATCAGAATGGTGGGTGTTAAACAGGAGACACAAACGTATTAAGGAAGAAATGTTTTGCTGAGAAATTTATAATTATACGGGTGAACAGAACAGTCATTCAGGAAATCAGAAGACAAATGGAAAGAAAGAAATCAAGACTCGATTTTAAAAAAGAAAAATGACTAGTATAGTATTGACAGGAAAGACTTTGATAACACTATAGACATCCCTTGGCCCCTCGCAGCGAGAGTCCAATTTCATTACAGGAATCAGATCACAGCTATCTTTAGCTAGCTCTTCATTCGACCTACAGACATTTTATCCAAAAGTACAGTCATTCCTCACGAAGGTTGAGGATAGTCTTAATCCACCTGACATGGTGGTACCATTTTAGCGGATACATAATTTCTTCAGAACTCAAGAATCCACTATATTTAATTAATATTTAAATGATTTTAAATATAAATTTTAGGACATGGAAGTCATGTATGGTTCTTCATACCGATTTTTTTTTTAAATTTCTTTGACATAAAACCTTACCTACATATGTTGTAAGCTCAGGCAAGCGTATGACTCTATTAATAGAGACAAACTCTACACCATAATGCATGAATTTGAAATACCAGGCAAGCTGGTAAGATTAACACAAGTGACCATGCAGCAGACTGAAGCCCAAGTAAAGGTGGATAGCCAACTAACTGAACCCATAAATATTACACGAGGTCTAAAGCAAGGAGGTGAGTTAGCCCCAACACTATTTAATATTGCATTGGAATATGTAATTAGAGGCTTATCAATAAATAGCTCCAACTGTTAACAAATAAAACTGTACAGATAGCCGCATATGCAGATGACACTAACATCATGTCAAGACGGATCACGGCAGCTAAAGAAATATTTATAGAGCTTAAAAACAAAGCCAAGGAAGTTGGGCTAGCCATAAATACGGATAAAACAAAAATGGTTATCCAAACAAGAAGGGACCAGGTTCATAACAACATTGAGATAGAGAAGGACACAATTGAAGTGGTGGACAATTTCACGTATCTCGGAGTGAATCTAGCAAAGACTGGATCAGAGGAGCCGGAGATCCAAAGACGGACCACCATGGCTAACAAGGCATACTTCGCATTGCTGCCATCATTTAGGTCTGGGGATGTGGACAGGGAAACAAAAATGAAAATATATAGGACTGTCATCAGACCGGTGCTATGCTATGGATGTGAGGTATGGACAATCACACAGAAAACCGTCGACATAGTAGACACCTTTGAAAGGAAAATCCTCAGACGCACTATAGGCCCAATACAAGAAAATGGCTCATGGAGACTGAGATACAACAATGAACTGTATCAAATATATAAAGAGATACCAGTCTCAAAATTTATAAGAATACAAAGATTGCGTTGGGCCGGACATGTTATGAGAATGGAGGATGGCAAGAACTCCAAGAGGGCTTTGCTGGGTACATGGGAGGTAACGAGACCTAGAGGTAGACCGAGGAAGAGGTGGGAAGATGGTGTTGCAGAGGACGCGAGGGACATGGGGATAAGAAACTGGAGGAGGGTTGCAGTGGATAGAGTGGAGTGGAGGCGGAGATTGGCAGAGGCCAGGGCCCGACTTGGGCTGTAGCGCCATAGGAGGAGGATGTTATAAGCTGCTACGTTTTTGTAATAAAATTAACTTTTTTTATAATGGCATCCAGATTTTTGAATGGAATTATATCTGGGGTGCTGACTGGGCACTGGAGCATTTGAATGATGTGCTCTAGAGAAAAATTATCATTTTCTTGGGAGTATGACATGGTGTTAATAGAAACAAACAGAAACATCTCATAGTTCTGTGGGAAAAGTTTTGAAGCTGACAATCTTTTTCCCCAGAATCTTGAAATGTTAAGCTACCTATTAACATCCCTTCCAATGATATCAATCGGGTACTAGTTTATTTTAGGTTTGTCTAATGTAACTCCTTGCCCTGGAGGAACATTAGTTTTTTAGTTGTCTTAGCACCATCTAAGTCTTTTCTTGCACATTACAGCTTTACAAGCTGGCCAGTGAAATTCCTGTCCAGGTGCAAGAAAGTTGCGTCACACAACTGTCATATGATAGTGGAACCTTGACATAACATTCATCAGTGGACCAAGCAAAAAGAGCCCATTATCAAGGGTAACTTTATGTCAAGATTTCAAGTTTAGCTTAAGAAATGTGAAGGTGTTGCCCTCAGAGCTTCATTTACCTCATTTTTGTTGTTGTGAAACTTATCAACCTTAAACTTTTATTTAGTGTTAGCGTGTGTGAAGATTTATTCCAAGAATTCTTAAAACTCTAGATGATGTTGACAGATTACAATCTCTCAAACTATGCACATCGTAAGGTTACATGACTGTTAAGTCCTGCCATCTACAGTGAAAGTTTTGAAGTACATATTTACACAATATATCCAGTGCTGTATAGGAATACATTTTTTTTTCTTACAAGTACTATGGAACAATAATAGTTTATCATACATTTACATTACTCCATGTTATGTCAAAAAACAATTTTGTATGGTGCAAATTACTTACAGTTGTGTCAAAATTTTCAGAACTAAATTTAGCAAATTAAAAATTATGACATCAAGCACTGTTTAATTACAATTTATAGAAGTAGCGAACAAGAGAGGTGCCTGAGGTTTATGCCAAACATGGATCTATAAAAAATGTTATATGATTAATTATATGGAGCTACAGTTACTTATACAAAAAATTTAAAAACACTGTTGCAGAAAAAATTTAATAAGAACAGTAAGCCTAAGTTTGATGAAAAAGGCACTAAAAACTCTACAAAATAATTTTACTAACAAAATTCTTAATTCGATTCTTAAAATTATTATTAATATGGCCGAAATCTTATAATTTGTAATGAAAAGTCTTAATTGTACAAAAGAGGACAAATATTGACAACCCAATCAACAGTGAATTCTAAAAATCAACAGCACTTTTAAAAAATATGAAGAGAATGCACCCATTACAGAAATGTATAATGCATGACTATAAAAACTGTGTAGAAAAAAAATTTAATAATTTTGTACAGATGGACAATAATTCCATTATCACATGCATACCATATATACCATAATGTACATGAAAAACTGCAATATAATTAATTATTTCCTCAAAAGATATACAAGAAATGTTTAAGTGAAAAAGAGAAATTAAATTATTAAACAAATATGAAAAATAATGAGAAAGCCAGATAAAATTTTGTAAACTATACAAAGGTAACAACATCCATGGGAACAATATTGTCACCACACACAAAAAAAAACTGAAGAAGCAGCAAGGTAAATTGTAACAAGATATGAAACATTGATAAAATGTTTTAAAATTATAATTTGATTTAGAAATGGTTATTCTCAATCGTTAAATGAAGCTTTAAATATTCCAACCATCTAATGGGTGGTTGGAATCATTCCAGAAACGTTAATAATGACTTAGTTAGTCTTAGTTACTAACAGAAGTTATTTATCCAAATTATATATAATTTTTATATTAGGCTAACACAAGTTACAGTTCTATATGCTTTAGTTTACTGTAGTCAACAGGGTGTTATAACAATCTACAAGAAATTCAGTTAATTTTAACTTTAAAATCAGTAAATCATTTGCAACCAGCCTATGAAAGTTTTACAAAGTGAGCAACTTGCAATAAATCAGTTAAAATCTCTTAAAATAGGAGTACATAAATTATGAGATAAAAAGGAACACAGAATACAGTATTACAAATATACGTTGTTACGTGTTTGTTAAGGATTTTTTTTTCCAGTAACGCACATGTATTTATGAAACAAAAAAATTCCTCTCATCAGATCCATTCTTGTTTTTCATTGCATATTAAAGTGCATGAACTCTATAACCCTGTTCAAATTATTATTTAGGGTCACTGCTCAAAATTTGCAAACTAAGTGAGTTATGATCTGAAAAAATTCAAGCTCCATCTTATCTATTTGTACACTTTGACTTGAAGAGCTTGTACAGCATACATGAATAGGGCTGGATAAGTTGCAGGGAAGCAAAAGAAAGTGAAAGTGTGTTGCTGGATGCCTGCCTTCTATTATGTGATAGCTGGCTGTTTCCCATGAATTACCGTTTTCTACTATTACCATATTCAACAGCACGAAGAAAATTATGGGAGAATACAAGAAGATACAAAACAGGGGTGCAAAAATTATGCGAGTAAATTGAACAGTTAATTCATCACAAAAAATGAATGAAGACACGGAAGTGCTGCTGTTTATACATAAGTCCCTTTTTCCGTCTAAATTTTTTTCTGTACAACAAATTGTTTAGTCTGTTGTCTTAGAAAAATATTATAAAATAATTTTCTAAGAGTAATAAAATGCTACATTTAACTTTAAAAATAATACAGTATTGGTAATAATAACTTATCCGATCTTTTTTGTTATCTGCCAGCAAATGAATTTGCTCGTAGATAATACGGGTGAAGTGAATAAAACCTAGCAACTACCAGCTAGCACCTAATAGGTAGTTTTAGCTTTTCTCAAATTCGGTTGAATAAACAAATGTTAGTTCTAGGTAGAAAGAACTAAGTTAGTTTGAGAAGTATTCGGGAAAACTTAAGCAATTTCTTGGGTTAGCATTTGCTAGGCTTAGCTATAGCTAGGTTTGTGGTTTTCATGTCGTAACTTGTCTGTCCCCACTCCTCTCTCTGTTATCTGTACACGGCGATTTGACGGCCGGCTCATAGCTCATACCATCTGGTACATATCCGGATTGCACAACGCTTGCTTTGGCTATTTTATTTTTCATTTGGTCTGTGTATAAATGTCATCCAGCGATGAAAACGATGGCAGTGAGAAGTATTTAGACAGGTCACTCTTTGTTAAACTTTTAAGAGAACATCCAGTAGTAATTGAAAAATCCAAGACTCCGACATCAGTTAAAACAAAAAAAGAAGTTTGGAAAACCATAAGTGAAGAGTTTTCGTCAGCCGTTGGTAAGGAAGTGACGGCTGTACAACTAAATAAATTGCTGAGCAATATGAAGAGTAGTGTTAAAAAGAAAACCGACAAAACCATAACAGGCAACACGCCTATCGAACTAAAACAGTGGGAAAAATAATTTAATGAAATTATCAGCCAAGATAATAATCTGGTATTTTCTAAAGTGCCGGGCAGTCTCTCTGTTGGAACGGGAAGTAAGCCACTCGCTTCTGCTATAACTATAGACGGTGACGGTGATGATGATCTTATCAGCAATTCGGAAGAACCTAATGATGCAAACCAGTTGGCAACTAAAATTAGAAAAAGTGCTAAAAAGGTTTTGGCTTATGAAAGTGATGAGACGATTGATCTTTCGACACCGCAGATTCAGCGAATTGTTTTACTGCAGCAAATGCAAATTAACAAGATGAAACTTAAAAGAGAGAGAATTAAACTTGAAAGCATTAAGAAAACGTCAGATGTATCTACTCAAACTGATTTAGAAAGTTATGTTGTGTACCGAAATTTGTAATGAAAAAATGTATTTCCTTTAAACCCAATCCTAAAAAAAAAAACTGCGTACGCTTACGTGCATGTTTGGATGTGTGCGTGTGTGTACATCGGTGTGTGCTGTGCGTGCAATGAGTATGCGCAAACACGCAAGAACATTAAACTTTCGGGGTTATGTATTTTTTTTATTTTATGTTTATTTTTTAATTCGTACATGAAAAAACTTTATTACAATAGTAATACAATTCAATTACAATCTAAATTAATACAGTTACATAAAACAATGACAAAAATTGACATATATTTCTGTTCTTTTTTCATTCATTCAAAAACAACATCATTTCTTGGCGTTTCTGCTACCCCCTAAGTGTTGTGGCTGCATTTTCCCATTGCTCTTCTTCAATTTCCTCCTCATGAAAGACATAATCATCGTCATCAAAAACATCATTAAGGAATTTTGTAATGTTGTGTAAGACTGCGCAACATATAATTACCTTGGGCACTTTTTTCAAAGATATGCGGACACAGTTTCCCAAAATTGGGAATCTTTTTTTCAGCTGCCCGAAACACCTTTCAATCATGACTCTTTCCCTGGAATGGCACAAGTTGAAATTTCTTTCTGCTGCGTTAGTGGGTGGTTTGAAGGTTATTAACCCATTCACTGCCATGAGCCCCAATTGGGGATTTATCGTTTAAGAGAGTATAGGTTGGTAACACTGGCTTGTTGGTGCCAAACAGCTGCTTGGTGTGGTTCACTGGTTCTTCAAGGTTATGTTGATGTGCAGTTTTTGTGAGTTCTGTTTTACCTTGAAATAATACGTGGATTTTATTAAATCAGTGACAGGTATGTAGCATACTTATTTGTTTACATGTTTTCTTGTTATATTACTGTACGTGTAGGGTTGTAGCAATAGTTTTATCTTATCATATCGTAAACATTTGTATGTTAGTAACCTATAAACACCGTCGGTAGGCTATGTTTTATCTGAGTTTACGAACAATGGCCTTATAAACGTCGATACCCATGTGGGGATCATGGCACATACCGTGTATTTTACCTAAGCAAATACTATATTGTTAATTACAATTTCAGGCATGGCTGAGCGGCAGTTTCTAACTCTGAATGAGATAAAGTCTATATTGAATGATCCCGACTTTTTAGAATCTATTGATACTGATTGTGATATAGACACTGTACAACTGCCACCAGAAATGTTGATGAGGTATCAGACCTAGAGGAAATAAATGAAGACGACCTTGATGATACGGCACCGCGCGATGTTCCTGGGAACATAGAACTGCATTGTAATATAACTGAAACAACTTCTGAAGATGATAATGACGTAGTTGACACTGCTGAGTTGGTTGACAAGGAGTCTAAAATTGTTTCTGAAGATAATGTTGATGACTGTAACACGGCTGAGTTAGTTGACAAGGAATCTAAAATCATAGAACATGTTTCAAGTGAAACACCCGCCCTCAAAAAACAAAAACTTTCCTGTTTTCAATCTAACATAACTGTCTCCACTTTTTATAACTCAGGCCCATCTACTTCAAAACAACAAATCTCGTAACCAAAAATAGACATGAAATACAAAAAACAAGGAAGCCGTAAACGACAAAAATTCAAAAGACCAATTGGTTTTGATTCTAGCACTAGTTTGTCACCAAGCACCAAAAACAAACCTAAGCCTAAAAAAAAGGAGAAAAAAGCAGCTAAGCCTAGGAAAAATTAAAAAAAAAGATGAAAAGAAAGAACTTTCAGACTGGAAGAAAATAAATTCCACATTTAGCTGTTCACCTCCTTCTGATGCTACTGAAAAAGAAAAGAGAAAAAACATAGTAGAGGCCTTAAAAGATAAGAGCCCTGTAGAAGTTTTTGAAACTCTTTTTGATGATGATATATGCGAGCATATTGTGCGGCAGAGTATAATTTATGCTGCCCAGAACAACCGTCAATATTACACTTTTTCAAGTGACTGCCTGAAGAAATTTGTTGGGTTTCTTTTGTTTACTGGGTATCACTCTCTTCCTCAGGAACAACTATACCGGAGTGAGGACGAAGATTTTTCTATTGCCCTAGTGAGGAAATGTTTTCCAAGAAACAGGTATTTGGAAATAAAACGCAATTTGCATTTCAATGACAATTCTCAAATACCTGATGCACCGAATAAATCATATAAAATCCAACCACTCTTTGACATGCTAAATAAAAACTTTGTGAAGTTTGGGGTATTTTCCACACATTTGAGCATTGATGAACAGATGGTTCGGTACTACGGGCACCACTTCTTGAAGCAGTTTATACGTGGAAAGCCCATCAGATTTGGCTATAAACAATGGTTACTTTGCTGTGGTGAGACTGGATACTGCTTTCACGCTGAACTCTATGAGGGTAAGAAGGTAGGAGTTCCTGGTTGTGAGTTGACTTCTGTGGGCTCATCTGTTGTTTTGACTAAACTTGCTGTAGCTGAAGACTCGGAAAAGCACGTGTTTTTCTTTGATAACTTTTTTACGGGTTTTGCCCTGATGAAATGCTTGACGGATAAGAAAGTTTGTGCTACAGGCACTGTTAGAATAAACAGAATGAACAACTGTCCAATCAAACCAGACAAGGAAATAAAAAAAAGAAGACCGAGGAGAAAACGATTGTTGGTTTGATGAAAAAACTAAGCTTTTTGCAGTAACTTGGAAAGATAACAACAATGTGAAAGTACTATCTAACTATGAAGGACTGGAACCACAGGCAACAGTTACCCGATGGTCAAAATTACGAAAGGAAAAGATCAAAGTTTCTCAGCCTAAATGCATAGGCACTTACAACAAGTGGATGTGAGGAGTTGACCGTATGGACTGGTCTATAAATAAGTACAGAGTTGTAACGGGGCTAAAAGGGAGGGGTTTTATTTTATTAAAAATGTGTAAATTCATTTCATCTGCGTGATCAGCCACATGGCAATATAAATTGTAGTCCAAACAAAGAAACTGTGAGGTGAACTAATTGCAATGGAATGTGTCGTGTTGTCCACAACGGTTGAATTCTCAGAACTTTAATACTGTGTAATGCGCACAAACACATCAAACATCTGCGGAGCGCATAACCGACGCCGAGGTGGTAAAACAATATGGCCAGGAGACGATATTTTTCCAACATGTGCTTCTGTGCTGGCGGAAACGCAAGGAGAAATCCCGCCTATCTTTGTGACGAAACCAGTGGCAGTGGAATTTCGTCGACGTCCAAGACACACACAAATAACACGTGTAGTGGGTGCAGTTACTATGACTTTAGCACCAGCAGGCAGTAAGTTCCCGTATTGCAAAACTGTGGAGAGGGAAACACGAGGAAGCGTCTTCCCAGTTAATCTCACCTACAGGCCGCATGCGGTCCATTTAAATTTTACTAAAATGTAATCACGTACACCGACCTACCCAGTAAGAACCCGGAACAGTTATCTAAAAAAGTGAAAGTAAATCAGAATGAAGTGAAGTGAGTGAGTCGAAAATAAGAGGCGGTAAATTGAAAAAGATGAACTCATAACTTTTGGACATTTAAACGAGGACTTGGTGCGGGCCACGCAACGAGGTCGGAGGAGACGCCGTTACACAAGTAAAAGTATTCTTACCAAAAATTTTAATGATGCCAAAAAATTAATCAATTAAATGGGGGGGTAAAATTGTATGTGAGTTGAGTGTGGGCATTGCTGGGTCGCCTTGAATAAATTAATTAATAATGTAGTTTAGATATAAGTAATATTTTCAGAAATGTAAACATTATTGCTGGAAAAAGGGGCTTCACCTCAATATCAGTTATGACTGGAATTATAATAATAAATTCATTACTTTGTTTTATTTACTAAAAGAGTTAACAAATTATTTAAACCACCTTATTTCATTTGCTGCACTGATCAGTTCGTCGTACGAGCGGGGTTAGTCCACACTAGAGATCCGGCCAGATCACAAGAATTAAAAGGTAGGTGGAAGTTTCAAACTAAATTAATATAATAAAGTGTCATAAATAAAAGTTACAATGGTGCCGTGCCACAGGATGTAATATAATAAAAAGTTGTATTACACCGGCCTATTTTGACAGTGCAGGAAGTGAAATACGGTTATGAAAGCAAAATTTAAATTACGTAAAATGTACGTAATTATGGTGTAAGGTTTATTTTATGTATGTTGTAGTATAATGTTTTGAAGGGAAGATTAACCAATTGTAGTTATAACATAAGTAAAAATAAGTTATAAATCAGTTAAAAATGTCTGAGCACACAGAAAAAAGCAATGTAATAGACTCAGGTATGAGTGAGAGTGGTTTTGGGTCAATGGACCCGTCACCAAATGTGAGCGAAGTAAGTCAGTCAATGCCAACAGCTGAGTTGAGCGGACAATCCGTAACTAACGCTGACCTAACCGGGTCAATTATAATCGATTACGCAGAAGCACAATCTACTCCGGTCATGATAAAGACAAATATAAAAGAAAAAGAATTGTCATTAGATGACATATTTGATTTTATGAAAGCCAATTTCAGTAGAGTAAATAGTGATTTCAATGTATTAAATAAACAAAGGTTTTGTAAAATATATAAAAACACTTGGTAAGTTTCACAAATTTTTTTAATTAACTCTGACAGCTGTTTCAACTAACTTAAGCCATTGTCAAAGAGCGAGTGAATGAAATTACTGAACACAGGATGTTAGTGGTGTGTAGGTGGTAAACATCTGTTTAGGGCGTATCTGGAACATCTGTGTTGTGATGACGAGGGGGGGAGTGTGTGCATGAGACAAGGGAAGGTCAGGTGTCTTTAAAACTAAATACAATCATGAATGCAAAATATAAAATTAACTGAACTAAATATAAACTGAATGCAAATTTTAAAATAATGATGAACATTCAAAATAATATAAAATAAAATAAACTAAATAACAGATTTTAATAAAGGGGATACACCAAATTCAGTCTGTTCATTGGTTAAATTTTTGTTATTTTTTATTGCTTTTTTAATTTCTAAAATTTCTAACAAATCCATTTTTTTACCTTTTTGTATGTTGTGGAGTAGTGTTATGTTTTTTGTGTCTATGAAGTGACTGTGTTGTAAGCAATGATCTGGAAAACCTGTATTAGATGTATTGGTTAAAATCGCCTTCTTATGTTCAGAAATGCGATGTTTCAGAGCACGGCCACATTGTCCGATATAAATAGCATCGCATTCTGCACAGTGTATTTCATAAACTCCATTTTTCTCCAGTGTGTTAGATTTTTCTTTATTATTGACTAGTAGTGAAAAAAGATTACGTTTGTTTACTGATACCATGTTACGACCATGGTTTTTTAACCTATTATTAATCTTATCTGTTATACACGGAATGTAATTTGTTAAGTGAAATTTTTTGTTACCCTGATCTGGCTCTATGGAATAAAATTCTTTTAAAGTAATTTTCTTCTGTTTTTTTTTTTAAATTAAAGAGTTAATTATTCTTTCATCATAACCGTTATTTTGTGCATTGGCTTTTATAATATCTACCTCTTTATTGAAATTTTCTTTGGATAAAGGAACTATAAGGAGACGATTTAAAACCTTTGTATTAATATGTTTCACCAAGTGCCCAACGAGTTATCAATTAATATCGTATTAAATAAATGTTTTGATGATAATGATACCAAATTTGACCAATTAAGAAATGACATTAATGAGCAAAAAATAAGTTATGAACAACAGAATATTAAAAATGATAATAATTTTAAAGAACTTAAAGAACAAAATATTAAGTTTGAGCAGAATATAAGTTTAAAGTTTGATTTTATGAGTAATGAATTATGTAAACGTATTGATGAACGTTTCCAGATAGATATAAAACGAATAAAAGATGATGATAATGTTACAAGAAATACCGGTAAGTGTAGTGGGATGTAATTAATGAAGTAACTGAGAACAAGGTGAGTACTGATAATTATAATAATGAGTTAACAAATGATAACGAGATAATTAAAAATGTGTTAGAAAGTAAAGTGAACGATAATAGTGGAGATACAGTTTTAATGAAAAGAGAGAGTAGTAATAAGATAGTGGTTAAAGAGAGGTTGGGTTTACAAAGGGCAAATTTTTCCCGTGATTTAAATGGAGCAAAGACTCCGATAATGAGTTATGAGGACAGAGTTTCCTCCAGTAATGATGTGAAAGACAAGGTGTCTCGAAGTAGGTCCCCTTTTATGTATCATAAGTTCCCTGAAAGAATCAGGATGGGTTTTAATAATGTTATGTTGCCTTTTGTGTGGAGTGATAGAAACAAAGTGAGATGGTGTCAGGATGAGTGGTTTTGTGAGAGAGTGGTAGAATTGTTCACATTTAGAGAAAGAGAGATAATATTATTTGATGTTGTTAGAAGTTATAAAGAGCTACTAGAGAAAATAGGGGGAGAGAGAGAGAGAGAGAGAGAGAGAGAGAGAGAGAGAGAGAGAGAGAGAGAGAGAGAGAGAGAGAGAGAGAGAGAGAGAGTTAGTAATATTCTTCGTATTCTTTAAATTAGCAGCTATGAAGATAGTGCAGAAATAAATAATAATAATGATAATTATATTGAATGCTCACCTGTGCTTAGACACGGAGTATTAGTAGTAAATGATTTTGAAATTGAGAGATTAAAATACTCAAGGGTGATAGGTAATAATACAGACGGTGACAAGACCAAAATCAATGATGTAGACAGGTTTTATGATGTGATAATAATGTGGGATAATCCAGTAAATTATTATGTGGGTTTTACGGAACAATTTGAAAGATTAGAGAACTATTATATAATTAATAATAATAAATTGAGTGTGAGTAAGAATGAGAAATGTTATACAAAAGTAAGACTATTACACGACGATGGAGGTTGAATATAAACTCAATGTATGGACATTCTAAACATTCTAGTTTATGGTTATGAACCTGCTGAATTAGGAAATGAAGTGTGGTAAAATTGAACAATTAATGATGAAGATTTGTAAATAAATGTTAGTGAAATTAATTGTGTTTGTATTGTAACAAGTATTTAATGTAAACAATGTGTATGTAGTAGAAATTGATTTTAATAATAATAATATTTTATCAGACAAAAGAAATAATGAGTTGGTAATTAATGAATTGTAATTAAAAATATGGTGTTTTCAATATTTAATGGAATTAAAGTAAGTTGAATTGTTTAAATAAATTTGATTGATTTAAAATGTTATATGATTGAATTTTTCTAATGATTTTGAATTATTTTATGAGATTTCAATTTGATAATAATTAATAAATGAATAAATGTAGGATGTATTTAGTTGTAGAATCATATTATTGTTATTGTTTCAGAAGGTATAGAGATATATTGTTTTGGGAATCATATGTTTTGAATGATGTACTGTGAGTATAAATTTTATAATACAAGTAAATAGAGTAAAATGTTTACAGGTGTTGAAAAGATTTTAAACTCGATGATGAAAATAATTTGAGATAATTGTACTAAATAGAAACCATAGTCAAAAGGTAGTAATAACTGAAATATGAGATAAAATAAATGTTAACAATAAGTTTGAAAATTTTGAGGAATTTAATGGTAGTAAGTGATAAATAATGAAATGATGATATATAGAAGAGTTAATAAAAATTTCAAATTATAATGTTTATAATTTTCTGCATAAATTATTTAAAAGAGAATTGTTTATTTAATGTGAATGTAACAATGCTAATGATCAAGGTTAATGTCAATTTGTTTATTATGTTATGTTATGTTTTCATACAAGATATGTGGGTAATTTTGGGGGGTTGTGTGGTGTTAATAGAAGTGATATACTTATGGAATGTAGAGACTGCAACTGTAGAAGGGTTAATTTAGTTATTAGTATGCTATTGCAGTGGTGGCATGTGCCACTGTAGATAGCGGTAAGTGTCGGGGGTAACAGAGAGTGTTACCTCATCAGAGGCCAAACTGGCGTAAAATACATGGCACAACTTTTATATAATTTTATATTATATGCTGATTTGTTGCCGTGCCGTGTATCATAATGATGAAGAGAACATGCCTGAATTTAGAGATGATTTCCCCGCCTTTTCGGGCGATTACTGCCTTACCAGCACTAATCGTGGTTTTGGATGGCGGCCAGCTATGGCCAACAATTGTAAATTTGACCATAGCTGTGCTTGAAATTGGTGTATATTTGAAATTAAAGGGGGGTGACTCTAGGGGAAATCCTCGGAGCTATGGAACAGCGGCTGCCACTCTGTTCGCGTGGGAACAGTAAACCAGGTGGTAGACCCGCATTAAGGGCATATAAATTTGAAACAAAAGATATGATGATATGTACTTAATTTTACAATGTAACGCAGAAGCAAGGACAAGGAGATGTTAAATTCCTCCACCAATGCCGTCCTTGTGGATGCAAATGGACGCAACAGTCCACCATCAGAAAACAATAGTGTGTGTGGTTAAGGAGGTTACTCAGAGGGGTAACGAATTAAAATTTGGTAACTTAATGATGATGACTCGCTCCTGAGCTAATTAAATAATTGTATCTTGATTCGAGAAATAGGTGCATTAGATGTTTATTATACTGTGTTTATTATGTCTTATAAATGTATTAGTTTATTGTGTTAGAGGTAAGGATTGATAAAATGTGTAATTTGTATAATTTTGAAATGTGTTTATAGTAAGGTCATTCACCTTGCTAAAAAAATCAGCTGATCAGCTGTAGAATATCACTTATAAATTGTTTGCAAATTTCCAATGTAATTAAATGTTCGAATCTAATGATTTCAATGTGGTTAAAGATTTTAATTTAAATGGTGATAAAATGAATTTGAGATAGTTAAGAATTTTAAATGGTGTGTAAAGGGTGGTAAAGTTGATTTTGGGTGATTATTATTGTGTTAGGACATTTAAATCAGTCCAAGTTGAGATTAAAGGGGTACTAGAGATGAATAAATATTGTTGTGAATAAATGTAAGATAGAATTTGAATATTGATAGTGACACAGTAGCTATGGGGAAAATATGTAGAGTATTGATTGATATATTGAGTTAATAAATAAGTGGAGATATTTTGTAGATGAAAGTGATGTATTGGGAGAGTAATTAGTTGATGGGAATTTTGTAAGGGGGGTGGTGTGATAAGGAGTCCTCAACGAAAAGCGTTGTGGCGGGAAGGGACCGATTAGTGCCGGAAAGGGTTGCCTAGGGGAAGTCCAGGAACCAACATAAGGGAGTGAGCTTTGGGAGGGGAACACACATCCTGAGTACAAAGGGGTAGAGAGTATTTTTTTATATATAGGGGTAGAATGATGCGATATGAGTTGAGTAGTAAGTTGGGTTTAGAGAATGTTTGATAGATGTTTTTGATAGAGAATGGGTGTCATGTTAGTTAAAGCTGTTAGTGATGTTAAAGTCAGAAGGGGGAAGATTATAAATATATAAATGCCAAGTTGTAAATCAAGTTATTATGAATAATTAAGTCACCCAAACTGTTTGAGAATCCAAATGTTAAAGAAAGAAAGTCATAGCCAAAATATATAAAATTAATTGAAACAAGTGACAGATTTTAATAGAAATTGAAAGTAATTAAAGCTATAAAATGTGTAATTTTGGTCAATTCAAATATCAATTTTATTGTTTATTGTAATAATAACCATGTTAATTTTAAATGTTTTATTTTATTATGTTGTATCATGTTTGAAGATAAGAAATTTTAAAGATGTTTTATGTACTTTATGATGTAGCCTATGTGTAACATATGTAGCTCAAGGTCGTTGACTTCACCCAGTGTGATTAGCTGATGGTTGATGTTATAAACTAGACCAGTTTCTGGCAATTGACTGATGTAATCTGGTTGCTTAATTGAATTAAATGATTTTGATTTTTTCCGAAATTGATAAAAATAATATTGATAAATTTAAATTAAAAAAAAAAAAAAAATTTTGATTTTGTGCCAGCCATATAGGTGATGTTTGAATTTCCAGTGTATTATTGTTTATGTGTATTATTAGTGCTTTATTGAGTTATATTGTTTAGAATATAGAGTATTAAACATTATTCCTGTTTAATAAGATGTTCAGTTTGTTTTTTCTTTGTGATTGTTGTAGTGGAGAAAATTAATAGAGTTAATGGATTCATGCAAAAGATTTTTGTTTTGATTTTTTGAGAGAGTAATGGTAATATAAAAATTTGATTTTAATTTAAACGAAATTTTTGAATTTGAAAATAAATTTTGTTAGGATGTAGTAATAAGTATATGTACGCGCCCAGTATTGCTGAAGGTGACCCAGTGTGCATGTAAGGGGGAACATGTCGGTTGAGGATCTGGCATGGGACAAGACCAGGGGTTTGGAGTTTGGGGTGGCATGTTAGAAGGTTAGGTGCGCTGAGGTGTGTGTCTGTTCGATTTTATGGTGTTGGGATCTCGTATAGAGAAGTCCAGTAATGTCGTTCAGGTGCAGCCATAGTCGCCGAGCCAGGGGGGTAGATTACCCATGATGTATAAGAACTAATGGAGGGTTGTTGGCACCATATCTTCACCGATCCTCTTAGGGGTTTAGCAATGAGATTTCTTCTGTTTCGGCAGAAGATCTCTCATTGGGGGTTATTGTAACGGGGCTAAAAGGGAGAGGTTTTATTTTATTAAAAATGTGTAAATTCATTTCATCTGCGTGATCAGCCACATGGCAATATAAATTGTAGTCCAAACAAAGAAACTGTGAGGTGAACTAATTGCAATGGAATGTGTCGTGTTGTCCACAACGGTTGAATTCTCAGAACTTTAATACTGTGTAATGCGCACAAACGCACAAACATCTGCGGAGCGCATAACCGACGCCGAGGTGGTAAAACAATATGGCCAGGAGACGATATTTTTCCAACATGTGCTTCTGTGCTGGCGGAAACACAAGGAGAAATCCTGCCTATCTTTGTGACGAAACCAGTGGCAGTGGAATTTCGTCGACGTCCAAGACACACACAAATAACACGTGTAGTGGGTGCAGTTACTATGACTTTAGCACCAGCAGGCAGTAAGTTCCCGTATTGCAAAACTGTGGAGAGGGAAACACGAGGAAGCGTCTTCCCAGTTAATCTCACCTACAGGCCGCATGCGGTCCATTTAAATTTTACTAAAATGTAATCACGTACACCGACCTACCCAGTAAGAACCCGGAACAGTTATCTAAAAAAGTGAAAGTAAATCAGAATGAAGTGAAGTGAGTGAGTCGAAAATAAGAGGCGGTAAATTGATAACCCATTCTTTTATCATATTTCACTATTATTTTATGTAGGCCTAATAAGTTTGTGAGAACTCTGTACAATAAATAAACAAGTTTATCTACTATTATGTATTTAAGTTCTTTTTCACCACACATGCCATGATCCCCAAATGGGACTTTAAAACAAAATTCAAAAAAAATTTTAATATTTTTTGGTGTTTATTTGAAGTAAGAAAAACCTTTTCACACCAAAACAGTTAATTTTAAAAATTTGGCAGTGAATGGGTTAACCACGGAGATATTCCGTAGCCGGAGTCACCAAGTAGACATGCTCCACCATCAAAACGCGACATAATTCCCCTGACAGGGCTTCTGCGCCATATTCGTGCGTCATGAACACTCCCTGGCCATTCTGCACCCACACTTGTAAATCTTTCAAGGGCGTCAAAAGTACCCTGGACATTAATAGTGACATGTCCCTTTCGATTGATATACTCATTCCCATGTAACTTGGGTTTTGTTATTTTCACGTGGGTGCAGTCCAGAGCACCTATTACATTCGGCAAACAAAAATGTCTTTGCCAGAGAACTTTTGCTTCATTTATTTCTGCTACTGTTGCTAGAAAGTGGATCCATTTATGAGATTTGTCAATTATTCGATCCATTACATAACTTATAGTTTTACAGGCTGTACATCTGTGTACACCAACATCTTCGGCAATTCCTGACTGAAATCCTGGGTCAGCAACAAAACGTAGGAATATCTCTATTTGTTTTCTTCGAGAAAGAGCTCCTCGTGTGTGTGTCTCATTTAAGAATTCGGCGGTTTAGAAATCCACACTTTCAGACTCGAATCTTTACAGTTCTTTACAATTACGTGTTTCCCGGCGAACAGCGTACTCCTTTTGTTTGCGCACGTGCATAAACTCCGTCATGGCTCGAATAAAACTAAAGACTAGCTTGAAAGCTAGCATGCTGCCCCTGGCCTGACTTAACAATTCCTTAGAAACTGCTAACATTAAAAGTTAGAAGTTTCTCTTTATTCACATCAATTTTTAAGCTACAACTAGAAGCCCGGAAAATCCTAGAAATTACTAAGCCTAGTTACTGTTAGCCTTTTTATTCAATCAAAACTTAGCACTTCCTTAGAAAGAGTGTAACGGTACAGAATTGTGTGTTAGAGACAGTAAAGATTTAAATCAGTTCATTCCAAAGCAGCTAGTATTCTCCTGTGAGGTGCCCCATTGTAACATATAATGTTATGGTAGGCTGTTTATGTTTATGTCTAAGTCTGCCCAGCCAGACGTATTACGCAACAGCTTGGCAGCTCAGTCTTTGTGAATCACAGTAAGAACACTCCTTCACCAGTGTTTGCATCAGACAGTGGCAGCAGATGGTAGTCTGCTAGTTCTACAAGTAAAACGGTGGCCTCGGGTGCAAGATAGGCCGAAATCATTATAATCGGCCTATCCCACAAAGTGTGAACATTGTAGCAGTAGTAAAATACCGTTTAATAGCAGTGGTAATAGACAGTGTACGAGCGAAAGAAAGTCGGACGACTAGAATAATGTATATTACAATGTACATAACGTATTAACCAAAGTAATGAGTGAACATTAAAAAGACATACTAAATTCAATACAAACAGTTACGTGAGTGCGGCAGAACGACACGAGTGTATGACTAACCACAGGAACCCGCAGCGGATGGGTAATATGTACTGAAAATTTTTATTAACAGAAACCAGAACCATTCTAATCCAAGCTTAAATACAAGTTAATAGTTCTAAATTAAAACATTTTATGAATGAGATCTCTAAGGAAACAGATATAATTCGAAATTACGTACTGGTTCATAATAATTTGTCATAGGTTAGAAATGTTTATTTTATTAATACGTAAATTCAGTTTTGTCTTAAAATAAATTTAGATTTTGTTTAATATACAACCATGTGTTAGAGTAAGTTATTACGCCATAACCATTTCCTATTCTGTGCTGAAAACCTCGTCTAACGTTCTATGGGATTTTCTGAGTTTTAAGGGTGGTCAGATAGCGGGAATGTGTTAATTTTTATAAGGGCAAGAGTGTAAAGGTTTCGATATTAACCCATAAAATATCGTGGCGACCCGGGTAGAATAATAAGGTAAGTTTTATAAAGGGATTATGACGGTAGGTAAAATTCTGGCAGCAGTGAGCCGTAAGTATAATTATAATATTACTGGAATCTTCCGATATTTTGTATAATGGGAAAAGTACAATACCGTTACATTGGCGACTCGCTGCCAGGATGTTTGTATAAATATTATATGAACTAGACCTGTTTTGAGGCACAGAAAATAGGTTGTGGTAATGGCGTATTGGTAGAAGTATTGTATAGATTTATGTACATGTAAACGAGGTTATGTTGTGGTAACATAACGTGCTTATTAAATTATTGTAGTTACTTTTATATTGGGATAACGAGTTTGTGGTAGAGTATTTTGATTGGGTATGTATAATTATTGTATTATGTAAAAGGGTATAATATAAATAATTTTTTGAACATGGCCGAAGTACAAGATAATGATATTGATTTCGCATGGGATGAATGGGAAAGCGAATTCAGAGGGATTGTGGATATGGACGAGGAGTGGGGTAATTTGGACGATAATTTTAGACAGATGGAAGAACAAGAGAAGGGAATATTTGCCGAAATTAAAAAGCATAGTGATGATATTATTATTGGTAGTGAGATGACAAGTAATAAAGTTAAAATAGTTGCAAGTGATAGGAGTAGAGAATAAGGCAGTGAATAGGCCTAATGATAAGGATGACAGTGTGGGGGTGGTAGAAAAAGAGTATTCATTGGATGATGTGATGAATTTTTTGATAACAATGAATGATGATTGAAATAAGGGTTTTGATATGATGGATAAACATTTTGACGAGATGGATAAATTATTGCGGAAATCAGAGACAGATCAATTAAAGGAGAATACAGAAGTTGAATTAAAACAGGTAAGTGTTTGTGGTGGTAGTAATATGACGAAAATTAATGAAGAAATAATTAATAAGGTGAGTAATAACGATAATTCTAAAAATGAATTAATAAGTAGTAGTGATAAGATAGCCGAAAACGAGATACTTAAAGGTGATATAATGAAAATAGTTAGTGATGATACAGAGATAGTTAGTGAGAGTGAGAGAGTAATGGGTTGTAAAGGGGTAGAAACAAATGTTTATCAGTTAGAGAGAGAGTATGAAGAGAGTGTACAAGTAGAGGGGGCAGAGGGTAAAATTTTCCCGTGGTGCTGTGGGGGGTGAAGAAAGGTCTTCACGAATGTATTGGGTAGATAAATGGTCTACCAATAATTGTTTTTTGAATTTTTGTATTGTTCCTGTAGAAATCAGGAGAGGTTTTAATGTAGCAGTACCCTCTGTATGGGATGGTAGAGAAAATGTGATATGGCGTTGTGGTGAGAGATATTTAGAGAGAGAGTTGTGTGTAGATGGGGAGATACAAGTATTTAAGTCAGATAGAGGTTATAAAGAGTTGATAGAGAGGTTAGGATGGGAGAAAATAAACTATATGAAATGCTTACCTTATGAAGTAGAGATGGATTATTTTGATAATACTGTTGTAAATGATGAAAACTTACCTGATGTTGTGATTGATATAGTAAATGAATATGATGATACAAAGGACATGGGAATAACAAAATATCGGTATGGAGAACCAGACATGACTTCCATATTCTAAGATTTATATTTAAAATCATTTTCGAAATGAAATATTACCATAGAAACTACTTCTTTCTACTTACTGCTTCAGCCTTAACCACAGTACTGTGGTCACTAACGTATACCACCTCACGTTATCGCAATCGATTTTCACTGATGATGGAAGTCGATGGCATTGCCGAAATGTCTGGTTTTGTAGAAAACATTGGACTACGGCCAAATATCCCGGGAAGGAATTTTAACAAAAACTACTTCTTTGTTGCCGATAACGTTGTACACATATATATCAGTGGCGAAGTTACATGGAGGCAATTGAGGCAATGCCTACCCTAAAAAATTCTGTAGAATAAAAATTATAAATACGTATGAACTATATAACGTAAAGATTATACATTGTTACTGTGACTGTCAAATTTATTAAACCGGAACGTGCTTTATTGAGCGACCGCTAGATGGTGACAGGTGAGATTCGGCATAGTTCATTTAAAGCGAATGAGGCAACCTGAACTTGCCTCAGCGTTTTTTGTATACATCGTATGTAAGCAATGTAGTGGTGTGATAGGGAAGTGAAGGGAGGTGGGATTGTCCCGTGCTGTACACATAGAGCGTTGAGGCATGCCTCACTTCTGTGGTCCAAACAGTTAAGTTAAAGTGCCTGTGTTGTTTCTAAGTGTTTATTTTATGCGGTTATTAAAAGTGTCACTGTTATTCTGCTAAACTAACAGATGATCAAGATTGTTATTTGAATTATTTGTAACATTAAAGATATATATATAGAAACTAATCAAGTTTAAAAATTTGAAGTTCAATCAGTTGTATTATTGTGTATGACTAATACAAGGATTGTTCAATAGAAACACGTATAGAGCTGTAAAGCATTTTTTATTCAACGATTTTAAAAGAAGTCTCCAATAACAGTAAGACATGAGTTCCACTGTTGCGCTAACCTGTAGATTCCCTGCTAGTAAAATTCTTACGGCTGTTTGTGGAACCATTCGGTTACAGCAAACTCTACCTCAGCATCTGATTTGAACCACCGTCCTTTTAGTGATTCCTTAAAACAAATTTAAGATAAGATTTTTGCCTACCCATTCATTAACTACTAGCTTCGCCAGTAAGCAAATTGATGTCCATTTTTTCGGCTTGCACGCGTTATGTTGGTGTGGGTTTCGGCACTTTCCATTTAAAAAGCGTGCAAATGTAAGAAAATAAACATGAGTGAGGCCAGAAATAACGTGAATTGTGTGTGTGTGTGTGTGTGTGTGTGTGTTACCTGCCTTTTTATTGCTGTAGGCATAATAATAAAATGGAAACGTAAACATTACATAACTGAGATATGCTTACCTGCCACGAACGATATATTATTTTATACATGGAGGAGTTCAGTGACATACACACGTACAGAAGAATTATATATATAAAGATATTAAACTCATACATAATTTACATTAAAATGAAAAATTTATAATTTTATTGCCTGGCAACAAAATTATTTTATTTTTAACAATTACCATTGTTTCAAAAAGTTTAAATGAATTTTCAAGTACTTTACTCTTGTTAAAACGTAAAAGATTGCAGGTAAACTACCCCTTCCCCTTAACCGATCTTCACCAAAATCGAAAGTCCTTGAGACGTCTACAATTCAGGGACGTATGCAAAAAATTATTTGATTCTGTTTGTATTCGCGGCTGTTATCGTTTGCCATAGAAAATACGCTTGATAAAAAAACGTTGCAGGTAAACTACCCCTTCCCCTTAACTGATCTTCACCAAAAACAATAGGTCTTGAGTACTCTACAAATCAGGGCTGTATGCAAAAAATTATTTGATTCTGTTTGAATTTGCGGCTGTTATCGTTTGCCATAGAAAATACCCTTGTTAAAAAAACGTTGCACGTAAACTACCCCTTTCCCTCAACCGATCTTCACCAAAAACAATAGGTCTTGAGAACTCTACAATTTAGGGCTGTATGCAAATAATCTTTTGATTCTGTTTGAATTTGCGGCTGTTATCGTTTGCCATAGGAAATACCCTTGTTAAAACATAAAACGTTACAGGTAAACTACCCATTTCCCTTAACCGATCTTCACCAAAAACAATAGGTCTTGAGAACTCTACAATTCAGGGCTGTATACGAAACATTATTTAATTCTGTTTGAATTTGCGGCTGTTATCGTTTGCAAAAAAAAAATTTCCCTTGATAAAAAAACCGTTGCAGGTAAACTACCCCTTTCCCTCAACCGATCTTCACCAAAAACAATAGGTCGTGAGTACTCTACAAATCAGGGCTGTATGCAAAAAATTATTTGATTCTGTTTGAATTTGCGGCAGTTATCGTTTGCCATAGAAAAAAAATCTACACACACACAGACAGACACTTTACGGAAAACGACTTTTTTTCATGTTCTGAGTGTAGTACAATCAGAATCTCCAATAATCTCGAACACGATTTTGTTTGCCATCACCATACTTCCATTCCTTAAGGAATATGGAAGTAAAAATACTGACGGAGATTTGAAAAAAAATAATAATGCTGACTTGGTTTATGATAAAATAATAATGGGGGGGGTAACCCTATGCCTTATTATTATGGTACAATGGAAAAAACAAAATTTTATGGTTATAACACTAAAAATAGCCGTATGATGAATGTAAATAAAAATGAAATGTATTCTGTTGAAAACAAGATTAATTTTCGATGACGGGGGTTAGACTAAAAGCGAATGAATATTTAATTATTTGAGTCAATGGTAAAATTACTTAGCTGATTTATGTAATGACATGTGGTAAACAAGAAAATTATGACGAAAATTTGTAAATAAATGTGTTAGTGTTAAACGTATTGTGTCAAGATTATATTGTTGGAATGTAGATTATAGCTTAAGTAACACATGTTTGGAGTAAAGATGAATGGCATAATAATAATAATATTCTATTTTTCTAAATAATTAACAAGAGGTACCAAGGAAAATTTTATTATGAATTGTGTATTTAAATCAAAAGTGTCTTAAATAATGTATTAATAATAATAATGTATATTAATAATGTATAATTAACAAGAGGTACCAAGGAAAATTTTATTATGAATTGTGTATTTAAATCAAAAGTGTCTTAAATAATGTATTAATAATAATAATGTATAATAATAATGTATATTAATAATGTATAATGTCTGTAATGTCTTAATTACAGAAATTGTTTTTGTTTGAATTGAAATGAAGCCAATTTAAAAATGTGAATTTTAATTAATGAAATCAAACTAATGTTGATTTAAATTTTGCTTTGAATTGTAACAAATAGTAATTGATTAAAACGTACAGACTAACATATTGATAGAAACTGAAAATTGAGGGAAGTAATATAGTGGGATGTAATCTGGAATGTTGAGACTGAGTCAGTGTTTATAAAACAAGTCTAGTATACAACTGTTGATATAAACAGGCTGTTGAAACTGTTTGTTTCATGTTACTAAGGTTTACAGTCAGTCATGCTGGAGTTGACAACAACAAGAATGTTGTATTTTGATGAGTCATTGCTATGAACAACATAATGAAATAACTGAGTGTTTTGGTTGTAATGTAGCCAAAATTTATGTGAGGGGATTTATCGATGTAGATTAAAAAATTAAAGTAGATTCCTTTTAAATAATGTATTTAAAGTAATTGAAATTGTTCTGAACATATGAAGAAACTAAATTAAATTGGAGTTGTCCCTGGATTAACGTAATAATGTGAATTTTAGTGATGCGTTTAAATTTATTTCGATTTGGATTTTAACTGTAATGATTATTACTGATGAAAATAATGATCAAAATATTCATTTAAAATTGAAAACTGAAGGAAATTTTTGGGTAAAAATAATAAATAATGTTTGGACTAAGATAGTTTGTAAAATAAGATGTGCATACAACCGTTAATGTAAACCTTTATAAGTATTCAACTTACGTTTTAACTGTAGATTCCCCACCTAAGTGCGGCCATGACCTCACCGGATCATGACCGTGAAAGTAGTTAATTGTGACAAATCACAAATTTTAATTGTTATAACCGGCTTGTGGTTTGTTTTGTTTTGCCAACCCGGTGGTTTGTTAGATTTAGTAGGGGTGTCATTTTTGGGGGAATCTACCAATTTTTGGAACAGGGCTATTTTCACCCATATAGGGGTGGTAGTCCATTAGGGGCGTATCAATCACTATTAGTAAGTATATTATACTGAATTTTTATTGTAATGCCGAAGCAAGGATGGGGGTGGAATAAAAGAAACAAATGTCCACCCCTTCCGCATCAGTCCTTGTGGAAGCAGCTGGGCGCTACAGTCCATATGGACTGGGCGATGGTCAAGAAGCCTAGTGCAGAACACAGTCAATTGTAACGGGTATCAGGGGTTAAGGAATTTGAAGCGGGTAAAAAAAAAAAAAAAAAAAAAAAAAAAAAAAAAAAAAAAAAAAAAAAAAACGGTAATTGATTAAAACGTAATAACTAAAGGAAAATTGAGATTACGAGATTAAAGGCAATAACGTATTTTGTTTGTAGTATGTATCCTACAATAAGGTTGTTAGTATAAGATTTGTATTGTATGTAATCCATGTATGATTTTGGTGGGTGAGGCATATTGTATTGTAGAAATAAAAACCAGTACTTTATAAAATCATGAACCAATACTTTGCTAAGAGGAAACGAATCAGTGTGGGATATGGAGTAATGGAAGGCCATTTGTTAGTATTTTAATTGAATGTTTCAGAGTCAGGTGATACTGTGGTGGGTGCCTATCTGATTTTATGGTGTTGGGATCTCAAGCAGAGAAGTCCAGTAAGGTCGGATGGGTGCGGCCACAGCCACCGGACTAGGGGGGTAAGTACCCATGATTTTAGTAAGGATTTAAGGGGGGTTGCGGCGCCATATCCTCACTGATCCTCTTAGGTTTTAGGCAATGAGAGTTTTTATGCTTAGGCATAAAACCTCTCATTGGGGGGGGGGGGGGTATTGTAACGGTACACAATTGTGTGTTAGAGACAGTAAAGATTTAAATCAGTTCATTCCAAAGCAGCTAGTATTCACCTGTGAGGTGCCCCATTGTAACATATAATGTTATGGTAGGCTGTTTATGTTTATGTCTAAGTCTGCCCAGCCAGACGTATTACGCAACAGCTTGGCAGCTCAGTCGTTGTGAATCACAGTAAGAACACTCCTTCATCAGTGTTTGCATCAGACAGTGGCAGCAGATGGTAGTCTGCTAGTTCTACAAGTAAAACGGTGGCCTCGGGTGCAAGATAGGCCGAAATCATTATAATCGGCCTATCCCGCAAAGTGTGAACATTGTAGCAGTAGTAAAATACCGTTTAATAGCAGTGGTAATAGACAGTGTACGAGCGAAAGAAAGTCGGACGACTAGAATAATGTATATTACAATGTACATAACGTATTACCCAAAGTAATGAGTGAACATTAAAAAGACATACTAAATTCAATACAAACAGTTACGTGAGTGCGGCAGAACGACATGAGTGTATGACTAACCACAGGAACCCGCAGCGGATGGGTAATATGTACTGAAAATTTTTATTAACAGAAACCAGAACCATTCTAATCCAAGCTTAAATACAAGTTAATAGTTCTAAATTAAAACATTTTATGAATGAGATCTCTAAGGAAACAGATATAATTCGAAATTACGTACTGGTTCATAATAATTTGTCATAGGTTAGAAATGTTTATTTTATTAATGCGTAAATTCAGTTTTGTCTTAAAATAAATTTAGATTTTGTTTAATATATAACCATGTGTTAGAGTAAGTTATTACGCCATAACCATTTCCCATTCTGTGCTGAAAACCTCGTCTAACGTTCTATGGGATTTTCTGAGTTTTAAGGGTGGTCAGATAGCGGGAGTGTGTTAATTTTTATAAGGGCAAGAGTGTAAAGGTTTCGATATTAACCCATAAAATATCGTGGCGACCCGGGTAGAATAATAAGGTAAGTTTTATAAAGGGATTATGACGGTAGGTAAAATTATGGCAGCAGTGAGCCGTAAGTATAATTATAATATTACTGGAATCTTCCGATATTTTGTATAATGGTAAAAGTACAATACCGTTACAAAAGGTAAGACTTAGCAACTGCTAGGTTTTATTCACATCACAAACTGTTTCAATTCAGTAGAGTAAATGTTCTTCAAATTGACTACTATCTTATCTTCCATTGACAAATGTTTCCGTTTACAGAAGCGTTTAGCATTTTCAGTAGTTTTACAGTTTACTATGTGTGTTGGTATTGTGTACCAGTGCCTGTTGCCAGTGCTTGTTGGTTAATTTTCTACAATTGGCAGCTGAAATTGATACAAATGAGCATGCCATTTCATTTCTGCAACGGAAAGGATTCTACACAACCTGCATATATATAATAACAGCCAAGAAGTTAAACTGTACACAACTTCATGAGACCGGTGGGTGTGCTCCAAATCAAACTCCTGTCCCTAGAAACCTCTTCGAGCAGATATGTTCCTTAGATCAGAACCTGTTTTCAAGCAGACAGATTCGAAACTAGATTACTGTACAATAATTCTGATTGTTTACATACGGAGTACACAAAAATGGATTCTGTGAAGACGAACTTAATATAAACCGCAACGCTGTGGTATATTGGAATTTGTATTTACGTGAAGTCTATGAACATGTCATAGTGAATAACAGTCATCAAGTAATTGGTAGATTATACAGTCTGTTCAAAGTTAGTGGGCGATGGTAAAGAACAAGAATAGGAAGCAGTGGAGAACATGCTTCCTAATTAAGGTCGAAATCATTATTTTGTGCTTATATGTGGGGTAAAAAATATCATGACACAAACTTTGTAACGGGGCAAAATTTGTCAACCCAATTTTTAAGAATTTGTCATGTAAAATATTTTATGTAACACATTTAGTGACAATCGGTAGCTGTGTTGGTCCGTACAAGGTACGCAGTTGTGACAGTACGAAAAGCCTGATATAAAATTATGGTATACAAGGTAGCAAATTATTGTATTTCGATGTTTTTAAATTCATTTCTATGGGTAATACAATTTCCCTGGTTTTTGCCTGCAACGACGCAGTTCCGAGACAACAAAATAATTTCAAGGCCAGCAGTGTACGTGCGAATAAGAACACTTAAAATGGTTACAGCAACAAATACCATTTCATTTGTCTGTTTCATTGGCCGACAACGCCAAACGTCATTAATAAAACAATGACGTGCATAAAATACATAACAAGCAGGGCGTTTATGTAACGAAAGACAAAGAACAATGACGTATGCACACACATACATACGTAAAAATTGCGTATTGTCCGTCCCAGTCTACACAACACCGCAGCAGCGGTAACACCTTGCTAAAGGCAGCCGGCAATTTATACCGGCCTAGTTGTTTTAAACAGTTCAAAATGTAATCAAAACGTAATTATGTACTAGCTAGGAGAGAACTAAGACAGTGTGCAGTAATTGTTTTTCAAAATTATACTTTAGAGTCGGTGAATATAGTAAAAATGTAACCACGCCACTTTGAGAAAGCAGCATGTGAATCCGCTTCCAGATCTTCTAGTCTACAAAATCAGGAAAGTGCAAAACCAAAATTTTACTTAAAGAGCTCTTTACCCCAAATTGCAGATACATGTGTACCCAAAAAGTAAATTGAGATTGTAAGTATGAATGAGAGTGAGGAAGTGGGGCGTGTATGATAAATGTCGACATCCAAACGGGGTGTTGGTTTGCGTTTGTTTTAAGAAAATATAATTAAAATCATCTGATAATGAAGCAGCTGCATAGTCAATATATATAAAATTTGGTAAACTGACGTTTAAGAAAATATAAAAGATTTTATAATCAAAGAGAGTTAATGTAAGTAAAGGCCGCCATTTTGAAATTTTGTCCGGTGTACACATGAAAGAGAATAAACCAATATTGATGTTTAATGTTTTCAACTGAACATATTTTTTTATTTCAATGCCTATCTCTGTCAGCAATCACGCTGAGTCGAAACCTGGACCCTAGGTAATAATAAGAATAATAATAAGATTGAAACAACAGGTTTTTTCAAAGTATGGTAAGTACCATAATTATGGTGTGTGGGACATACGTGTCTGAAATAAGTAATGTAAACAAAGCCAGATATATGTTGTAACTCTATGATTATTTACGGACAAATTATATGACTCGGGTCCCTAGTTCGGGGCCAAATGTAACTCTACGAATTACTTACAAAATTATAATTCTCTTACCTTAGGGTTTTATTCCAAAGTCTTTCAGACGAAAACAGCTGCAGACAGGATTATTTGTTTGAGTTACGAATAATTACGCTAACACATGTTATGTAATGAATGGCGCTTATTTATTTTTCTTTAATTAATTTCCCTCTTTACTCTCTGTAGAACAACAGTTTACACACAAAAATCGCTTAATTACTTATTACATGAAAGTGATATAAAAAAGTTACTACAATGGTCTTTGCATCATCCCCTTACAACAGCAAGATAATGCAAAAAATTTTACGATTAATTAATTTACTCAATCTATGAACCAGTATTTTACTTTGTAGGTACGTACCCCAAACTTACGCTCTCACTCACTCTCTCTCTCTCACCCTTCTATTTCATTTAGTTAATTTGGTTAGTATTCTACCCATTATATCTGTGAAATTTAAAAGTTTTGGCCAATTAGTTACTGATGGTACTTAACCGTTCCAGGTGTCTCTCGGTGAGTCGTACAATCGCTGTTTGTTCAACATTACGGTTCACTCCGCGTTTAGTTGTTTTTTTTTTTCTCTGGTACACTGGTTAATTCACGTCAATGTTATGACCATCAGTCACCACTGTTCGAATTATACGTATATTATTTATTTAGTCGGCCGACGTAACTTTTCGCACTTAGAAAGTCACTTGAAGTTTTTTAGGCTGGCCGCGCGGCCCTATGTCACAACTGGCACTTTTTATAAATGTTTTAACACTTAGCTAGATAGGCCGAATTTATTCTACGGCCTATCTTGTACTCCCGAGGCCACTGTTTTAACGAACTTGTCAAACTGCTCTTTACTGTCCGATGCAAACACTGGTGAAGAAGTGTGCTTGCTAATGACACACAGCAGACTGGGTTTCACACACAAGCCTGCTGCTATGTGATTGTGCAATGCGTCTGGCAGTTGTTTTGGCTGGCTGTGTATGTTGCATTGCTGTACTGGAGGCTCCTTACAGGTGAAAGTCTGGCAATTTGGAAAGTGCTTAAAATGATGATTTGAATTAATATGAAATTAAACTGGGGTGGCTCACAAATCCGTACCGTTACAATGTTGCTTGTTATTTCTTTCTCTAAATATATTTATATGAAGATAAAAAAGTGCGTAAAGGAACAATTTGCGCCCGGAACAGTGACTATTTATGTAAAGGTACAATTGTCGACCCGAACTAGGGACCTGATTATTTTGAACCAGTACAATTGGCGCCCGAACAGGGATTGTACAAAAATTTGTTATGAAACACCCTATGGCTGAGTCCATACCAGTCAGAGGCAGCTACGGTGAGAATTGTGACAGAGGACAAATTGGTCATTAGAAAAATACGTAGACTCGACTCAAAATTTTATCACGTGTTGAATGCGAAGGGCTTCCGGCAGCACGATAAACCAATCAGAAAGCGAGTATGAGGACGGCTTCCTGTTGAGGACCACGAGACGAATTAACGCAGAGCGACGCTAAGCCATTTTGAATGAGTCAGTCGACAACCAGCCCATAGACCGCGCGGTCATAAAAAAAGTGCTCGAGCAAAAAAGTAGTCGGCCGGCTAAAATGGTAAAGTAAAAACACAGTGAAACATTTAATTATGCACGATCAACGATAATACTAAATTTCAAACAGATTGGAACTTAACTTTCTGAGTGTTGGACTGAAAAAGTGCGTGACAAGTGATGGTGAAACAGCATGGAGACGTCTGAGGAAGGGCTAAGTACCAAATATAACCAATTAACTAAATTTCAAAAGCATTTCATTTAAACGTTTAAAGGCAGAAGTAATAAATGATTAAATAAAAGAGCTCAAATTTAGGGGGGTGTAAAATAAATAATTGTAAAGGAGTGGCAGAGTGTGTTACGAAAGTACTGGTTTGTCTTATACTAAATAATTTAGACATATTAGTTGGTCAAGTTAAAGGTGGTTTGAGATAAAACCGTTGAATTTTAAGTTTCATTAATCGTTTCACAAATGATGTAAAAGAAAGTAATACAAGAAACAAAAGAAATCAATTGCTGAATGATAATAAAGTAAGATGTTTCTTATTATAATCATGCGTTAGTGTAGTTATTATGCCACTCAAAAACCTAATAACCCAATTCTGTAACCAGAATTCATCTAAACGACCTTGGCATGACATTGAAGGTAAATCACAAATTTGTAAATCACAAGATTGGTAAATTTCTTTTATTAATATGGTACCTGTTACAACTTGTTTGAGTAAATGTTGCAAGATATTGCCTTGTTCATTCCATCACAGTTACGAATAGACTTTCTGTTCATACATGTATTGTTTTATTTCATTTTGCCAATAAAAAGGTTAATTTTGACATGTGTTGATTATTTGATAACTGATCATTCACATTTTATCAAAATAACATTTGGTGGAATATAATAGAAAAAATCTGATTTATCTCCTACAATGAAGCTATACAGAACATAAGAATCTCAAAGATTACAAAATATTGTTGCACGAAGTCTGACGTCAATCCGAACCAACACATACGAAACAAATCAAATTTACATGTTTCCATGATCAAAGTAGGCTATAGCAGTCACTCCTTATAATGGAAGTGTTCATCTCCAAGTACATGTCCTTAAAATTTAAATGTTTTGTGTAATTATTTAAACAAAGGACATTAATGGCATGAACAAGTGGCAGTAATGGTACAAATGGACTGGATGGCATTAAGTCCTTTCATCAGCTGGCAAAAACAGTGTTTCATCAAGGGACCCAGTAAGCCACAGTGTTATACCAAGGTTTATTTACATTGTTTGTATGGGAAATTGGTCAGGACCGTGAAAAATGAGCAATATATTATAATACGACTCTCTTTCCCGTAGTATCTTAATGGTATAATATATTGATTAAAATGGAATAAATCCTATTGTAGTCCCAAGCCACGTGTTTGTTAACCAAATACACTGTACTCACCGTCTATGGCTTTTTTCCTTGATGTTTTTTCCAGTTTACATGTTTCAAGGCGCTTGCCTCATCATCAGAACTTATAAAATCAATCTATGTCATAAATAATGACATTTGTCAAAATATTAAAAACACAATACGGCAATTAAACTATGTACATAAATTCGCTTTATGTGGGCCAGACGGGTCGAGGTTTTTTGAAAAGATTTTCTGAACATAGACCCCCTACACGAGTTTACAACTTCGACAATATCAAGTCAAATTTCGCCAAGCACCTCATAGACAACAGTCACAGTTACACGGATTTTAGCTCAAATTTAATACCCCTTCATTTCTGCAGTAAAGGGAGTTATTTGAACGCCCTTGAAGAATATGAAATTTACAAAGCATACAACGACGCCAGTACCAAGCCACATGTGTTGAACGACCAATTACAGTATAAATCAAATATACTGTACGATACCGCTATGAGATATAGTCGAGATAAGGCTTAGATTACGTCAGTACGGCGCGTGTTGTCTTGCAAGGCACACCGAACATTTTTAAAGCGAATTTATGTACATAGTTTAATTGCCGTATTGTGTTTTTAATATTTTGACAAATGTCATTATTTATGACATAGATTGATTTTATAAGTTCTGATGATGAGGCAAGCGCCTTGAAACATGTAAACTGGAAAAAACATCAAGGAAAAAAGCCATAGACGGTGAGTACAGTGTATTTGGTATAATATATTACGTTCCTGAAATAATAACGCATGGATATGATTTAATAACATAATGGTTTAATCTGTGTAACATAAATTCAGATTATTGGAAAATTCCATTCGATACATACGGTTGTCACAATCGATATTTATCTCAGGATTTAATAACTAAATAATTTTAATATATTTCGTGGGAATTCTTGTGGCTGCTACGAAAAGTTCCTTTCCATGTTAATTAATAATAGAGAGTACCTTTACAAACAATATATTACTTATAATCTAAAAAATTACAAAAAATTATATATTAAGTTACATACAAGTTTTGACGATATTCAATACGCTTCGTAAAAGCATGTAGGTTACAGTAACGTCAACATCACGACTATTTGTCCGTCTCAGAAAATAATGTAGTTTATTAATGTGTACAATAAATGTTTTCCTTGTAATCACTGTTTGCTTAGATATTGAATTTGGTTGCACTTTAAAATGTTTACTAGTGATTAGTGTTAGTGTAAATTGTTATATTGTCTAGTGGTTGTTCCTTGTTGGATAAAATATTGTCAAATTATACTTTACACATCTAGACGATATTCTGAAGGTTTTCCGGTTTATTCTGAAGATTTTTCTTGATTGTGTGTATTACTTGTTCATGAAGATTGTAGTGGAAGGATTATTATCTTCGATGATGGTCTTTCAGATCTTCTTTCACAAACGGGTTATCTATTTTTATATTTTTTTTAATTACATCTAGACACTCACTATTCAACTGTTTTCCATCACAATTAACAATTAAGTGTTATTTCTTCTTTTTTAGTCATAGAACTCATACAAACTTCTTAAATTTTGATTGGCCATTTATGTACAGGTTAAATGTTATAGGATCAACACCCATTACCTACTTTATATTTTATAAATTACCCTTAATAGATAATTTTATTATTATACTCTAATGATACATGCAATGTTTATACAATTATTAATTAGACAATTATAAACAATTTGATACTAAACATGCCTCAGTTTATAACTGTAAAACCTTATTAATTTGAATTTCTATGATATGTGGTGGAACAATTTGTTATGGTTGATTGTAATTTCTACTTTGACTACCTGAGATAAATATATTTACATAAATTAACTGGTGACATAAAATCTTATAACATATAACAAAACTCTTAATAATAATAATTGTTTTTGACAGCTTTAGTTTATTTATACTGCTAAACTATTGTCTATATGATAAACTAAAATTCTGTCTAATAATAACAATAAAACACTTTTCATACAAAAATAATTAACACTGTTTAACAGTAGTCTGTGTCACTATTTATATTATGTCACTCATATAACTGTAAGGTTTGTGTCCCTTTTTCTATCCTTAAAATATGTCGATACAATTTTGTTAATACAATTTTAATTTATGATTAGGCACTCTTTATTGGGTTCGGTTGTTATTCAGGGTAAGTTGATTAGGCCTACTAGGTTTATTTATTTAATTTTTGTCTGTTTACTGCCCTATTCTACTGGGTTATTTCTGGGTTTCTTGATAATATTAAATAAGTCAAACCAACTAGGTTTCCTTTAATTTGCTTTCAATTATTATTTCTTGTTTCCTCTCTGGATCGGATTTCACTATTATTTACTATTCTTTTGTAACATTTGTTTCGTTACAAATTGCCTCCCTTCAGAAGTAATTATTTCTGAACACTTCTTTAGGTGTGAGGACATAATTACTTATGTTATTTATTTTTTTTTCCTCATGATATTTTTTCATGGATTGTTGATTATAATTGCCCTTGATCTTCTTTGAAATGGGGTCGGTTAACTCGTACGTGTTGTTGTTGTTGTTTTTTGTTATGGTGTAGGGTCCAACGTATAGTAATAATAATTTCTTTGATATCCCTTCTAGAGTGCTAGGCAATTCCCTGTTCTTTAACAAAACTTTCTCTCCTACTTCATATTTAATTATTTTACCCTTTATTTTCTGGTATTTATTTCTGCGTTTTTCCAGATTTTCCATCACCTGATTATAGAATTTTAATTTATTAAATTGGTACGGTGGAGACTTAGGAAATTTAATCAATTCTTGGATCTCTCTGGGTGGTTCTTTTTCATACATGGCAGTGTATGGAGTGCAATTTATAGATGGATGATAAGCCAAGTTTAAAAAATCTTCTGTGGCTGATAAGTAATCAGGCCACTTCCTTTGTTGTTGATGACAATAGGTTCTTAAGATTCTACCAACCTCTCTCAGTATTCTTTCTGATGGATTGCTACTGGGGTGGTATACGGAGGTCTTATAGCTTTTGATGTTCAGTTCTAACAATGTGTTCTTCCATTTTCTGCCTCGAAACTGTGTACCATGGTCTGTAACTATTGAAACAGGTATTCCTATTTTTGGAATGTATTGAGTAGTTATTACTTCAAGAATTTTCTGCGTAGTTGCTCGACTGATTGGATACAATTTGGTGAAGTGGTCCATAATGATTATAAGGTATTTATACCGGCTTCTACCTTCACTCCTAGGAAATGGTCCACATATGTCAATGAATAATTTTTCCAATTTTTGTTCTGACGATATAGGTATCATTACACCTTCCCTTCATTCATTATTAATTTTGACCAACTGACAGATATGACAGGGTTTTATATAATTTTGTACCTTCCTGTGTATGTTCTTAATATAACAATTCTCCTCCAATGCTTTCACTACCTTTACTGCACCCATATGTCCGTATCTTATGTGATATTCCAACACTAGTTCTTTCTCCATGATTCTGGAAATGATTACTTTCCAGTCTTCTTGGTTCAATGTATTTTTTATAAATAAAATTCCTTCTTGTTCACAATAGAATTGGTTTATTGAAGAGTTTTGGTTCGCCATACGTTCCTTGATTTTTATTAATTTTGGGTCTAATAACTGATTAGCTTTGATATTTTCTAATAATGCCTCCAAATCAGATCTACTTTTGAGAATGTTGTACACCTTGATAATCCTTTCTTTCTCACCCTCAAATGTCTGGGTGTCCAGGTTTATTCGAGATAACACGTCTGCTATCACGTTTTGACTCCCTGGAATATATTCCCATTTGATATTATACTCCTGCAAGGCGAGTATCCACCTTGTAAGCCTTCCATGACTCAGCTTACAACTTCTTAAAAATGAGATGGAGTTATGATCTGTTCTGACAGTTACAGGATATCCCAAAATGTACGTTCGGAATTTACTACAAGCAAAGACTATGCTTAATAGTTCCTTTTCCGTAACATTATACCTTCTCTCACAGTGGTTTAACACACGACTGGCAAAACTGATGACTAAATGGTTTCCTTCCGTGTCTTCTTGGTACAATACCGTCCCAAGACTGACATCACTTGCGTCACAGTTCAAAAAGAATGGGTGATCAAAATTTGGATGATGAAGGATTACTGTCTCTAAGAATTTATCCTTTATCTGTTGTAGTATCGCATCCTGTTCATGTCCCCATGTCCATTTGTTTTTGGAAGACAGCTGTTCCTGAAATTTAGATGTCA